>JAUIMM010000014.1:34727500-35327500 GCA_031769625.1 Taudactylus pleione
AGATAGATACTGTAGATATGAGATTGATTGGTTGATATGAGATAGATAGATAGATAGATAGATAGATAGATAGATATGTGATAGATATGTGATAGACAGATATATATTAGATAGATAGATATATATTAGATAGATAGATAGATACATAGATAGATAGATAGATACTGTAGATATGAGATTGTTTGATTGATTGATTGATTGATTGATTGATTGATTGATATGAGATGGATAGACATGAGATAGATAGATAGATAGATAGATAGATAGATAGATATGAGATAGATAGATAGATAGATAGATAGATAGATATGAGACAGATAGATATATAGATAGATAGATATGATATAGATAGATAGATACTGTAGATATGAGATTGATTGATTGATTGATTGATATGAGATGGATAGACATGAGATAGATAGATAGATAGATAGATAGATAGATAGATAGATAGATAGATAGATATGAGATAGATAGATAGATAGATAGATAGATATGAGACAGATAGATATATAGATAGATAGATATGATATAGATAGATAGATACTGTAGATATGAGATTGATTGATTGATTGGTTGATATGAGATAGAGATAGAGATAGATAGATAGTTATATATTAGAAAGATAGATAGATAGATATGAGATAGATAGATATGACATAGATAGATAGATAGATAGATAGATAGATAGATAGATAGATAGATATGAGATAGATAGATAGATAGATAGATAGATAGATAGATAGATAGATAGATACTGTAGATATGAGATTGATTGATTGGTTGATATGAGATAGATAGCGATAGATATGAGATAGCTAGATAGATAGATATGAGATAGATAGATAGATAGATAGATAGATAGATAGATTGATAGATAGATAGATAGATAGATAGATACTGTAGATATGAGATTGATTGATATGAGATAGAGATAGATATGAGATAGATAGATATGAGATAGATAGATAGAAAGATATGAGATAGATAGATAGATAGATAGATAGATAGATAGATAGATAGATAGATAGATAGATAGATAGATAGATAGACAGATACAGGGCCGGACTGCGATAAAATTTGGCCCTGGCATTTAAAGAGCACACAGGCCCACCTCGCGTCAGTATCTGTCTCCTGGCATAGACTCCTCCCCCAACTATTCCTGACCCCTCCCACTTCTTAGTCTATGCTCTTACAAATGTAATTTATATTAGAACAACAGACAAGTACACATCATTATCTATTAAAATACATACAACAGAGCACATCCTGCATGGGAGTCAAACATTTGGTATTGTGTTGGTTCTGTTAAGTTGTGCAGACACCTATAGATATATCTGTCCAATTCGTATAGCGGGACAGAAAATCTGGGAATGTATGGGAGCAAATAACAATAGTAATTTGCTCCCAGATGATGGAAAATGGACCAGATTATCTTTCCCACTAGACAGATTGGACAGTTATCTATAAGTAAAGCTGGCACTTCACTGGTGTAGGTCATACACAAGAAAGGGGAAGGCATTTTCCCAAGCCCTAGTTTAGCAGTTGTAGAAGATTAGATAGTGTTCACTGTAGGACTTTTTTAGGGCAGGGATGCTGAATGCAGAGGACACCTCTGTGCACACCAAAGCAGAACCACAACTACATATTTTAACAAAAGAGCGTTTGTGCCGCCAACCATAGGGGAAGCAGGGAGAGCGCAAAAAAATTAATGCGTAGTTTTGCTGGGAAGGGGCGTAGCCACCTAATATTTCACGTTACGTCACACAGTAGTGTCCCTTTTTCACGTTACATCACACAGTAGTGTCCCTTTTTTTTCACGTTATGTCACACAATAGTGTCCCTTATTCACATACACATATATGAATATTTGCACATAAATATTATAAAATAGAAATATAATAAACAATATATTGTATACAATTAATATTAATACTACATGGATCTGCAGGTTTGAAATAGCAACATACTAAAAGGAATAGAGAGACAGGAAAAAGAGAGGAGGAAAGGGAGGAGCCAGGAGAAAAAGAGAAGAGGAATTTGGGCAGCTGGGGAGAGAGAAGGAAAGAGGGGACCCAACATAGGAGAATTAGGGAGAGCCAGGAGAGAGAGAGAGGAGGAATAGGAGGAACTGGGGTAGAGAGAGAGAATATGGGGAGCCAGGAGAGACATAGGAGAAATATGGGGAGTAGGAAGAGAGAGAAGAAATAGGGAGAGCCGCGAGAGAGTGAAGGAAGAGGTTGAGCCGAAAGAAAGGGAGGAGGAACTGGGGAAGCTAGAGAGACATAGGAGAAATAGGGTGAGCTGGGAGAGAGAGAAGGAATAGGGGAAGCTGGGAGAGAGAGAGAAGGAATTAGGGAGGCCGGGCAAGACATAGGAGAAGGGAGCTGGGTATGAGTAGGAAGGAATAGGGAAAGACGAGAGAGCAAGGAGGAATAGGGGGAGACAGGAGAGACATAGAAGAAAGGGGAAGCTGGGAGAGAGAAGAGGAATAGGGGGAGACAGGAGAGTCATAGAAGAAAGGGGAAGCTGGGAAAGAGAAGAGGAATAGGGGGAGATGAGAGAGACATAGAAGAAAGGGGAAGCTGGGAGAGAGAAGAGGAATAGGGGGAGACGAGAGAGACATAGAAGAAAGGGGAAGCTGGGAGAGAGAAGAGGAATAGGGGGAGATGAGAGAGACATAGAAGAAAGGGGAAGCTGAGAGAGAAGAGGAATAGGGGGAGACGAGAGAGACATAGAAGAAAAGGGAAGCTGGGAGAGAGAAGAGAAATAGGGGGAGACAAGAGAGACATAGAAGAAAGGGGAAGCTGGGAGAGAGAAGAGGAATAGGGGGAGACGAGAAAGACATAGAAGAAAGGGGAAGCTGGGAGAGAGAAGAGGAATAGGGGGAGACGAGAGAGACATAGAAGAAAAGGGAAGCTGGGAGAGAGAAGAGGAATAGGGAGAGACAAGAGAGACATAGAAAAAAGGGGAAGCTGGGAGAGAGAAGAGGAATAGGGGGAGACGAGAGAGACATAGAAGAAAAGGGAAGCTGGGAGAGAGAAGAGGAATAGGGGGAGACGAGAGAGACATAGAAGAAAAGGGAAGCTGGGAGAGAGAAGAGAAATAGGGGGAGACAAGAGAGACATAGAAGAAAGGGGAATCTGGGAGAGAGAAGAGGAATAGGGGGAGACGAGAGAGACATAGAAGAAAGGGGAAGCTGGGAGAGAGAAGAGGAATAGGGGGAGACGAGAGAGACATAGAAGAAAAGGGAAGCTGGGAGAGAGAAGAGGAATAGGGGGAGACAAGAGAGACATAGAAAAAAGGGGAAGCTGGGAGAGAGAAGAGGAATAGGGGGAGACGAGAGAGACATAGAAGAAAAGGGAAGCTGGGAGAGAGAAGAGGAATAGGGGGAGACGAGAGAGACATAGAAGAAAAGGGAAGCTGGGAGAGAGAAGAGGAATAGGGGGAGACAAGAGAGATATAGAAGAAAGGGGAATCTGGGAGAGAGAAGAGGAATAGGGGGAGACGAGAGAGACACAGAAGAAAGGGGAATCTGGGAGAGAGAAGAGGAATAGGGGGAGACATAGGAGAGGGGGAGACGGAAGAGATGGAGGGGGAGACGGGAGAGATGGAGAGGGAGACAGATGGGAGAGGGGAAGAGGGAGAGAGGGAGAGAGGGGAGAAAGAGATGGGAGAGGGGGAGAGAGAGGGGGGGAGAGGGGCAGAGGTAGAAGGAGAGAGGAAGGGGGGAGAGGAAGGGGGGGAGAGGGAGACAGACAGGAGAGGTGGAGAGAGAGAGAGACGGGAGGGGGAGAGTGAGACGGGAGATGGAAAAGGGGGAGATGGGGAGGCGGGAGAGGGGGAGATGGGAGAAATGGAGACAGAGACGGGAGAAGGGGAGACAGAGACAGGAAGGGGGAGAGGTGGAGAGGGAAACGGGAGGGGGAGAGGGAGACAGAGATACTAGAGGGGGAGAGTGAGGGGGAGGGGGAGAAAGAGACAGATAGGAGAGGGGTACAGAATAGGAGAGGGGGAGGGGGAGAGGGAGACGAGAGGGGGAGACGGGAGGGGCATACATAGGAGAAAGAGGGGAACCTGGGAAAGAGAGAGAAGGAATAGGGGGAGACAGGAGAGACATTGGGCTCGATTCAATTCAACGCAAATTTAATAGCACCAGAAATGAGCTCCCGGAGCTATATAATCCATTGGGCCACTAAGCCCGACTAAGGATTTCTTCTCACATCCCTCCTGGGATGAAAGCAAAAATCCAACAAAAGTCCAGGCGCAATGCTGTTTTCTGCCCTTTGCGCGGCAGAAACAGCATCGCGCCGGGAAGTTTAGTCAGAGAATGCCCGTTCTCACGACTAAACACCTTATTTAAGGCGCGAGGCACAGGAGAAGGGCATTCTCCAACCTAACAACACGCAGAATTGAATTGAGCCCATTGGAGAAAGAGGGGGAGCTGGGCGAGAGAGGAGGAATAGGGGGGAGATGGGAGATAGAGGGTAGGA
Source organism: Taudactylus pleione (assembly GCA_031769625.1). NCBI lineage: Eukaryota > Metazoa > Chordata > Amphibia > Anura > Myobatrachidae > Taudactylus > Taudactylus pleione. The sequence continues at coordinate 34,731,994 of JAUIMM010000014.1, forward strand.
ATAGGGGGAGAATGGAGACAGGAGGAATAAGGGCAGGCAGCAGAGTTTAGGAATAGGGGGAGATGCAAAGGGAATAGGGGGAAACAGAAAAAAGAGAGAAGAAATCAGGGAAGATAGAAGAGATAATAAGAGGAGGAAGAATAAGGTGAGATGAGAGAGAGAGACAGAAGGAAATTAATGGTGGAGATGGCAGAGATACCTGATGTAGTTTTGGTGTGCAGAGGTTTTACCTACTCACCATATGCAGTCCCCCATGAAGCAGCGTCCTGCTGTACTGTAGCTGTTGCCCGGAACCCGGAAGTGCGGCTCCTCTGAATGGTATGTACTCCTCGTGCGGCTCCGCCTCCCGGGCAGCTGACTGTCTGCATAGCGCTGCCCCAGATTCCTTCTTTGGTCGCGGCTAGGGCAGTTCCTAGGGTCTGAGGCTCCCAGTGCGAGCAGTCAAAATACGCCGCCCCCCCCAAGAAGCAATAATATTGTGGAGTGGGCGTGGCCTCATCGTGAGGGAGTGTGGTATCACAGTAAGGGAGCATGGTCTCGAAAGAAGACAGAATGTCGGCCGCTGTACACCCTCCAACTGACATAGCACATGCTGCACACCCCCAACTGACATAGCACATGCTGCACACCCCCAACTGACATAGCACACGCTGCACACCCCCAACTGACATAGCACACACTGCACACCCCCAACTGACATAGCACACGCTGCACACACCCCCAAATGACATAGCACATGCTGCACACACCCCCAACTGACATAGCACATGCTGCACACCCCCCGACATAGCACACGCTGCACACCCAACTGACATAGCACACGCTGTACACCCTCCAACTGACATAGCACACGCTGCACACCCCCAACTGACATAACACACGCTGCACACACCCCCAAATGACATAGCACATGCTGCACACACCCCCAACTGACATATCACATGCTGCACACCCCCCGACATAGCACACGCTGCACACCCAACTGACATAGCACACGCTGTACACCCCCCAACTGACATAGCACACGCTGCACACCCCCAACTGACATAGCACATGCTGCACACCCCCCAACTGACATAGCACAAGCTGCACACACCCCAAATGACATAGCACATGCTGCACACCCCCCAAATGACATAGCACATGCTGCACCCCTCCCCAAATGACATAGCACATGCTGCGCACACACCCCAAAATGACATAGCACATGCTGCATGTGCACCCCCCCAGGCCCCAACATCCTGCTGCAGGCTGCACTGCACCCCGCACAACTGACATTATTTACACATGCTGCTTGCACCCCCCCTTCCCCCTGCTTCCCCCGTGGAGGTGTAGTTACCTGGTGAAGCTGCAACAAGCACATGCGCAGCGCAGCACATCTCCCTGCTGTGCGCTTGCCTCATGATCCTGCCCAGTCAGTGCCCAGTTCGGAGGGCGGGCGCAGCAGATGGGAGTGGACAGCCTGGCCCCCTTCACCGTCCAGAGAGAGGACAGCCCGGACAGACTGACAAGTGCAGCAAGCAGCAGGACGCGGAGGCCAGTTTCAGCCGGCGTCCGGACTCTTCAGTGCGTCTGTGTACGTGGCGTGCCGCCCCCTTTCTGTCATGTGCACCCAGGAGGACAGGACGGAAGGCGGCTATTGGTTGCGCGCCGTGCGCACGCGAAGCCGCCCGATTGGTTGAGGCTGGGAGACAGCACTGAGTCAGACCCGGCATAAGGGTGGAGCGCGCCCGCCCCTAGAAACGGCCCTGTTTGCGGCAGTACAACCTCCCGTACCTCGCCTTGCTCAGCAAGAAGATTTCAGTCATGACACGGCCGAGCATTCGTGCAATCTGTTTACTGAGCAAGGCGCCGCCCGGGAGGTTGTACTGCCGGGTGAGCATGTGCTCAGCCAAAGTGGCCCATTTGGCCATCGGCCCTTCTGGCATTTGCCGAAAGTGCCCGATGGCCAGTCCGGCCCTGGACAGATAGATAGATATGAGATAGATAGATATATAGATAGATAGATACATAGATAGATATTAGATAGCTAGATATATATGAGATAGATAGATAGATAGATAGATAGATAGATAGATAGATATGAGATAGACAGATATATATGATAGATAGACAGACAGACAGACAGACAGACAGACAGACAGACAGACAGACAGACAGACAGATAGATAGATAGATAGATAGATAGATAGATAGATAGATAGATAGATAGTTATGTGATAGATAGATAGATATGTGATAGATAGATAGATAGATAGATAGATAGATAGATAGATAGATAGATAGATAGATAGATAGATATTAGAAAAGCTAGATAGATATGAGATAGATAAATAGATAGATAGATAGATAGATAGATAGATAGATAGATAGATAGATATGAGATATACAGATATATATGAGATATAGATAGATAGATAGATAGATAGATAGATAGATAGATAGATAGATAGATAGATAGATAGATAGATAGATAGATATGTGATAGATAGATAGATAGATAGAAAGATATTAGATAGCTAGATAGATATGAGATAGATAGATATGAGATAGATAGATAGATAGATAGATAGATAGATAGATAGATAGATAGATAGATAGATAGATATTAGATAGCTAGATAGATATGAGATAGATAGATAGATAGATAGATAGATAGATAGATAGATAGGAGATAGACAGATATATATGAGATATAGATAGATAGATAGATAGATAGATAGATAGATAGATAGATAGATAGATAGATAGATAGATAGATAGATAGATAGATAGATAGATATGTGATAGATAGATAGATAGATAGATAGATAGATAGATAGATAGATAGATATGAGATAGATAGATAGATAGATAGATAGAGATAGACAGATAGATAGATATGAGATAGATAGATAGATAGACAGACAGACAGACAGACAGACAGACAGACAGACAGACAGACAGACAGACAGATAGATAGATAGATAGATAGATAGATAGATAGATAGATATGAAATAGATCAGGGCAGCACAGATGGTGTAATGGTTAACATTACCGCCTCACAGCACTGAGGTCATGGGTTCGATTCCCACCACGGCCCTATCTGTTTGGAGTTTGTATATTCTCCCAGTGGTTTCCTCCGGGTACTCCGGTTTCCTCCCACACTCCAAAAATATACTGGTAGATTAATTGGCTCCCAACACAAAATTAACCCTAGTGTGTATGTATGTGTGTGAGCATGTAATAAGGAACATAGGCCCTCATTCAGAGCCACTCGCTATCGGCAGTACGCTCGTTCCGAGCGATGTTTGCACATCTGCGCATGCGTACGGTTTTTAGTACGCATGCGCGAACCAGTCAGTGCGGCCGAAAATCATTTGTACGCAATATAGTGAGTGCCTGCTATTTTGAGTGACAGAATGAGGCGTATGTGGGTGGTAACAGGGGAAGGTGCTTGAAAACGGGGAGTGGAGATCCGATCGCAGGCGTGCTTAAAGGTCAAAACGGGCGTTTTATGGGTGTGCATAATTAATACAGCAGCGTCAATGACCACGTCACTTGGTTTTTTAAACTCAGAACTGCTCGCAAAATAGCGGTTGAAAAAACCAACCACAAGAATAGCGAGCAGTTCATATCCTGTTCGATGTAATCTAATAAATAGCGGATATGACGTATGGTGCGAGCGGCCAGGGGGCGTTTTTAAGAAATAAAAGAGCGTATGTTTTGCTCGCTCGTTCAGACTTAGAGGTGTGAACAGACTGCAATGTGCGAACGGATCATTTGCATAGCCACCCCTTGTTTTTGAACGAACGAACGCAAATAGCGAACGGCTCTGAATGAGGGCCATAGAGTGTAAGTTCCGCTGGGGCAGGGACTGATTCTCTATAAAGCGCTGCGGAATATGTGTGCACTATATAAATAACTGGTAATAAATAAATAAATTGATACATAGATAGATACATAAAGAGACTGTGGTAACATTATGTTTTAAAATTAAATAGCATTAATCAGACATGCTACTTTGTATCCAAAATAAGAAAACTTGAGTTACTTCTCCATCTAACAGTTGGCTGTCAGGTTTGTGATTGCACTTACCGTAGGTTTTTTCTAGCTCTAGATAAACAAGACACTTCTGACTGACCTTTTATCCGAATGGAGACCGAAGCAAGCTGACCCTGACTCTTAATGCATGTGCGTAGTGTTCCACCGGGAATACATCTAACATGTCTCACGAGACAAATGGGAAGTATGTGCTGCAAGCTTTAGGTTGATCAATTCACATTTAATTAAAAGATTTTCTGATATATCTAAGCCAAATAAAAGGAAAAATCTGATATTACCATGATATATTGTACTTATAATGATGATGACAGTTTGGGATAATATGACATAATGAAGACATGCAGTGCTTTTCTACACTGCTATTGTTTTCATATAGGTCAGTCTCTATTGTCAGAACTAATGGCAATGTTTGCTATTTTATAAAGTTATTGATGTGGGAAGATTGCACTGCAGCAATGAAAGGTTTACTTTGGGATCTAAAGCTGAAGGCAAGAGGATCTCTATAGAGGTTTTTGGAAACTCTCAGGGGTCAATTTACTAAGACTTGAATGGAGATTAAGTGAACGGAGATAAAGTACCAGTCAAACTGCTCCTAAATGTCACAGGCTGTGTTTGAAAAATTACAGTTAGGAATTGATTGGCTCGTACTCTACCCACTTTATCTCCATCCAAGGCTTAGTAAATAGACCCCTCTAACTTAAGAGCCTATTTATTAATAGTGCACCAATGAAACAATAAGGCCAATCAATTATCACCACAACAACAAATATAAATCAGTTATCACCACTATTTAAACCAAAATATCACAGGGGTATTTGAGCCATACCTAAGCTTGCCATATCATCCCTTTAATTCGGTACACTTATGAATTACACAGGTTCTGTGGCTGGCTGACTTTAAATCTCCATTTCAACTGGTTTTAATCAGCTGCAGAACCTGTGTAATTCACATGTGTCCTGATTTAAAGGTATGATATGGCAAGCCTAGCCATACACAGCTGCCATAGCAATACTGGTCCAGAGCAGTAGTGATTAATATAGTGCTTCATGTGGCCAGGTTTTTCCATTGTTTACATGTGTGAGCCAACTTGCCGCCTCACACATGCACAGTCAAACTACAAGCACAGACTGGAGCTTCAGTACCACTAATGTGGAAAAAAGTAAAAAATAACATTTAAATATATATATAAAATTGACTGAAAAATTAATATAAATTTAATGATCTTTATTCGTGAATGTAAACAACTTTTTTTTCACAGAAATAAAACATTTAATTTTTTTGATGATTTTAATCTATCACCATCCTGCAGTGGTTCTTTTATCTTTTTGCCCCACTGTTAAATGAACAGTCAGTAAGGTTCAATAGGACAGAGGTTTATTCAGTTCACCTTTCTAATTTTAATTCTCCTTATTTTTGTGAGGTCCCTCCATTCTGTACTCCAGCGATGATATTAGCATACCATTGTAAAGTATAATTGTGTATGTGTCCATTTTGTATACAATGTGGGTTATATGTATTGTTGGTTAATAGGATAACAATATGTGGCCAACCAGGCACAGTGCTGCCATCCTTTGTAAAGTTCAATGGCCTCACTGACTGCTAAGCTTCATTATTCCAAAAACTCTACATGGGGTTTCATTACTACTAGTAATCACTGTTGTTGCTATGTCATAAAATGTAGATAGTTGGTGATTTTTTTCTGGGCCTTTTAATTCTTGCTAATGTAAAAGAACAATAACTAGCTGTCAGGGACCCCAGTAAGTATCCCAGACGTTTGCACTCTGAATATGGCCATATGCCATAATTTGATTCACTTTGATTATATAACACTTACACTGAATATATACCATACACTTTTTTACCACCTCTAGCGGTAAATGAAGGAGCCACAGGTCCCTCTAACACTTTATCATAATTGTGCAGACTTGGCAACACAAACTCCCATACAGTTTAGTCTCCCCCTGTTTCTAGCAATACATAATAATTATAGCGCACACTCTTTTTTCGTACACTCTTTCACAATTGCACAGTCTCGGTGACACAAACTACGACACAGTTAGTTTAGTATTCCCATGCTTTTAGCAATCAATAACAATAGTAATAACGTAACCTTGGCGATCTTAATAGCTTCCTCAAAGATTGGGTTCACTTCTGGAGCATATATGAAAAGACTAAAAAGAACACTGTATTTACAAAAGAATTAGAATGCATAGTAACAGAAAGGTTATAAAGAACAAAAAGGGTTACAGGTTACAAAGATAAATATGTGTAGCAATTTCAAAATAAAAAGGAGGAACTTACAGAATAACATGCAGCCTATTCTGTGCTGCAGGCACTGTGGAAAATTATAGTGCAGTCTCTCAATTAGAGCGATCCCAAAAGTCTGACATAGAATAAAAGATACCCATAACTTTTTTACATCTTCCCCTCCCCTCTCTAGTGAGGTCATAGTCAGGTCTCTGCTGACTGGCTAGCCAGTTACTTAAATTGGGGTCCATATTAGGACTGCCTGGTAATTTAACTTAAGTAAAAATAACTGTACATAACTTCCCCTGTGAAATTACTACATACAATTCTCAAATTTTTAATCTATAATATGAGTGTAAATATGACATAGATGTGATTTGGGATTGGTTAGATACATTATTCCTATTACACTATGCATCCTAGTATGTACAGACTTCAGTTATTTTTCTATGATTTTGGAAGCTCCTAGCTGTTAAAGAAATATTAATATTACTTCAAAAACAGATAACATATGGTTTTGTCTTTGTTCTCTGTCTGCAGTCTGAAGGCAGCTTTTGGAAGACTGCTGTCTGTTTATTTCTACATACCCCAGCTGGGTCTGGTGCCAGCTTCAACTCTTACAGTACTCAATGTGCAGCTACAGACAATAGTCCTTGTTTATGAATCTCTTCTACCTGGGCCACCTAGTCTGCACAGCTAACTGCTTTACAGCTACAGGATATCAGAAAGAATGTACATATTGATTGAAATTACACAGCATCATCTCAGGGCAAGATAACAACACCTGCTCACCTATATGGTCTCCTGAAATGTCAAATTTACCAGGCTACGGAATGCATGGAGATAGTGGATTGTAGCCTATGGGCTACACTTCACAACAATTAACTGGAGAAGGTTCCTGGGGGCCCACATGCCATGACCGGAAATTTTAAAACACCCCCCTCATCATAGGGGGGCATTAGGGCAGCTGCAACTGGTGCTGCTTGGGATCTGCTACCTGTGTGGAGATCACAAGATGTTGTCAGGACCAGTGTCCTTTGCTGATGACCCATGCAGCATGATCAGAAGGGGGTGGTCTGGTTCCAACTGAAGCTCAAAGGCAGAGCACCAGCGGAGTGTGACTGAGACAGAGCAGGAAATGACAGCATTGGTAAAGTGTACTAGTATCTCTGTGCAGTGCCACACTGTACCCTCCAGTATCGATGATTCCGTCAGTGCTGTAAATGAGAAGTAATTTGCCATAGGGATCATCAATGCTGGAGGATACATATTAAAAGGGAGGCACAAGTGTGACATATATTGTCCCCTCTTGCTTAGGGCTCCATATGTGCCTCTGGCACTTCTCCACTCCCCAGTTGTGCATGCTCTGCTGTTCTCCACTCCACATGAGCACCTCTGCCCCCTTCCCTCCTCATGAGTGCTTCAGTAACCCTCCCTATGAGTGCCTCTTCCCTCTCTCCTCCTCCTCTGCTGCCCTTCACCCAACATAAGTGTCTCTATCCCCTCCCCATGAGTTTCTGTGCCTCACATCTCCATGAGTGCCTCGGCCTCACCTCTCCACATGTGTGCCTTTGCCCCTCCTCTCTCCATGTATGCCTCCACTCCACGTCGCATGAGTGCCTCTGACCCCCCCCATATGTGGCTCTACCCCCCACTTCACTGCTCATGTGTGCTTCTGCCTTCAACATCACTCCCTTGGCCTGATTAAGATGTGGATGCAAAATCCAATGCAGCTGCACCTCCCCGAAACACAGAATTCCTGTCACTCACAGAGTGAATCCTCTGTATGAGCGTAATCGCAATTCAATCATTGCACATTTGCAGTGCGGCTTATATGCATGCGCAATGGCTAACAATCACTCAATCTGCGTAACTATCATCATTGTATCCACTTCTGAATCAGGCCTTCTATGTGTGCCTCTGCCCCCTGTCACTTTTTTCCCCCTTTGTCACATTATCCCACCTTTCTCCTCGTCCCTTCTGTTCCCTGAACTTCTCTTATTTACCCCACAGCTAGGTTTCCTTATACACCATATCCTCTTGTCTTCCGCTTCTACCTGTTGGAAGGGGAGCGCTCTATGCTGTCCCCATCGTTACATGACAGGTGCTGCTGCAGTTGTGTCATTCATGTGACCTCCAAATAGGATCTGTCTCTCTCTGTCCCCCATAGCAACAAATGTACCCCTAAATGTGACTGTGCCACATACCAGAAACTGAGCCACATACCGGAAACTGAGGTACACAGCTACACAACCTCACCGTGTAACCATCGATTACTATTAGAGGCAGTGGTGCACACAGGGGAGGTTCTGAGTACCTGGGCACCTTTTTGGCAGTTTTCTATTTACAACTGGATTTTCATCTAGTTGTAGTTTGAAGTCAGTGACTTTTATCTACATATGTGCATTTCCTTGAGAGTGGCCCTTGTGTGTATATTGGATGCAGGTTTATGATGTGTATTACCTTAGCCCCAAGCACAAAAGCACTGTTTTGTGGTTTATTTACACCCAGACCTTTATCCAGTTGTAGATTTAAGTCAGCGACTTGTATCTATATATATTGGTAGGATTTTAAGGAGGAGAGTAATGTTGATGGAAGATCTGCATATAGCTATATTGTGGTGAGAATGGTTGTCTCTCACCTGAATTGCCCACATTCCTGTGGGATCAGCTCCCTCCAAGGGAGGCTAGAGTGCAGCCTGTGCATTCTGCAGTAGCAGTGGAGGTGTGGAACTCCGGGTTTTCACAGTTGCACAGGCCCAGCTGCAGCTCATCACTGAGAGACAGAAAGTGTTTAAAACTCTCATACACCCAGTGCTCTGGGCACTGACACCAGTCAGCAGCCAGTTATAAGGCCAAAGTTTCTTTAGTGCCAGGGACTGGTGAGATTGGCTATGCTAGAAAAGCAATGCAGATTGTGGCTGGAGGCCAGTGAAGCAGATTGACCCTTAAGCACTGGGGGTGCTAAGGCATTTACTTTCATCTGTTTGTGCCCGGGTGTCCAGGCCTAAGCCTATGTAGGCTAAAGTGCAGTGTCTGCTGCCATTAAAGACATTGCTTTACCGAGTACCTGCCTGATGCGAGTCCTTATTTCTACACCCCGTGTTACTATATATATATGTATATATATATATATATATATATATATATAAATCACAGAGGCTCTGCACTCACCATAATAACTAACAATAGTAATAATAAACATAATAAACAGTGGAGTTTTGGTTCATGAATTGATTAATGCATTTAAGCTTGCAGCCCCCGTCACAGGACCCCACTTTACTGCAAGTCCCTACTCTATTGCTCAGAATTATAACATGGACATAGCCATCATTTTGTTTTTTTATATATATATATATATATATATATATATATATTGTGACAAGAATCACATAGACCAGGTAAATTCCAACAGTCTTTACTTCCTCACCACAGGCAGGTATACAGGACAGTGCAATTTTCACAGGCAAGATGTTACAGGCTGGTACACAAAATCTTCCAAACAGCAATACAGTTATTTTTGTGGACTCACAGGTCCAGGATTTCTAACACTAGTCACCCCCGGGCCTATAACCTGGGCGACTATTTCACCCTCAGGATCAGTTTCCCAGTGTCTCTGCAGCTATTTTACCAGCCTCACACAGGTGTCTGTAATCAGCTGCCTTTCCAGACTAAAACTTACACTCACTAACCCTGGCCTGGAACTGACAACCTGCAGTTATACCACTATGTCAGATCTATCCAGACCTTGCCACACTCCTTCCCACTTAGCTTCAACCACCCTGGTGAAGCTAACACTTTTTTAGGTGAGCTCTCTGCCTCGCCCATCTCTATTTGTGTCATCTGACTGGGAACACAATCCTCTAGCAGTTTCCAGAGCTCCTCTTACACCCCCTCTTCTTCCCCTAGCTTCACCATATGGTTGCTCAGAGGTTCGGGCTCCACAAACTTTCAGGAAAGGGCATCAGCATTGAGGTGCTGTTTTCCTGGTCAATGCTGTACCTCAAATTTGAATGGCTGTAAAGCCAAAAACCAGTGGGTCACCCAGGCATTCACCTCTCTGTTTGTGTGCATCCACTGTAAGGGAGCATGATCTGTGACTAGCCGGAATTTTCGCCCCAATAGATAATATTTTAGTGACTCTAATGCCCTTTTAATCACCAAGCACTCCTGTTCCACAGTTGTGTACTTGCGATCTCTGGGCAGCAATTTGCGGCTAAGATAGAGTATAGGTTTCTCCTCCCCGTCTACCTCCTGGGAATGGATGGCTCCTAAGCCTGTCCCAGAGGCATCAGTCTGCAACATAAACTGCTTCTTAAAGTCAGGAGCTTGCAAAACAGGCTCTACACACAAAGCTCGTCTCAAATCCTACCAAGCAGCCTCTGCTGGCCTAGACCACATTATCTGATCTGGAGATTGTTTCTTATGGCACTCAGTCAGTGAAGCTGCGCTAGTAGCAAAATCACGTATGAACATGAGGTAATAACCCACCAGATGAAGGAATGTTCTAAGTTGTGATTTACATATGGTTTTAGGCCATGTGAGGACTGCTTCTACCTTACTGGGCTGAGGTTTAACCTACCCTCTGCCTACAATATATATCCCAAGTATTTCATTTCCACCATTCCAATGGCACATTTCTCAGGGTTAGCGGTAAACCCATGTGTCCGTAAAGACTGTAACACTGTCTCTACCCTTGGAATGTGTGACTCCCAGTCAGAGCTAAAGATGAAAATATCATCTAAATTTGCAGCTGCATACTCCCTGTTATCTGACCATCGGGAACGCGCATCGTTCAGACATGTCAGATATGTCAGATGTTCCTTCAGATATGAACGATTGAACGACATCGCCGGTACCTTCACTGAGGACACTGCCCAGGGCCGGATTTCCCACCAGGCAATCTAGACACTCGCCTAGGGCCCGGCAGAATCCAAGGGACCCGTGGGCAGGCCCCTTTGGCCCAAGAATTCTGGATGGTCAAAATGCTCCCAGAGGAGCACTGCGTGAGTACCGCGTGATGTCATGACGTCACACGTTCCTGCCTACATTTTCAGAGAGTCCCGCTGCCAGCACTGTCAAGAGTGACTGTGCATAGCAGGGGAAGGAGGGTGGTCGCCGGGTCCGCCGCCCAGCGGGAGCTAGCTCTGGAGTCCGGGAGTCTGATTCCCGACTGCACTGGCCACAATATGGGAGGAGCCAATACAACAAGCTCTGCCCCCACATACCCGCGAATTGCGGCATTATGTCACAAGGGGGCGGGGACTAATGAAGCAAGGTGTCTTCCCCATTAGTAACCTGCACTGTACCTGCAGCAGCTGCTGCATTGAGTGTAAGTACATTATGTATGTGTACTGTTTTAGTGTGAGTGTGTGTACAGTATGTAGGTATATGTTAGTGTCTATGTATGTTATTGTGTGTGTACAGTATGTATGTATGTGTTAGTGTCTATGTATGTTATTGTGTATGTGTTAGTGTGTGTATGTGTATGTATGTATGTATATATGTATGTATGTGTTAGTGTCTATGTATGTTATTGTGTATGTCAGGGCTCGACAAATCCCAGGCTATGGCGACCAAGTATTGTGACCTGGCGACCTGGATTTTGTATTAGCTTCAACAGGACTGACAGTATGACGTGTAGAGGTGGGTGGCCAGCAAATCGGGACAGTGGCTGTGTCCGAGCTTTGGATGCACTGTACTGTGGGCATGGTCTCCGTTGCCCCAGAGATCAGAGATCAGCAGGGGAGAACACGGATACCAGAGACAGGGCTGAGCCGGGGAGGATGCAGTTTAATGCAGGGGCACTTAGGTGACTGCACTGTGCCTGCCGTACATACGAGGCTGTGCCTCCAGTCACCCTTGGGACCTTAGCGGAGCGAGCTACTGGCTGCATCGCCGTTTGCATTGTTACCACATCAGTGCTGCTCTGTAACCAGCACATGTATGTTAGAATCGGCAGAGAAGGGAGCACTGACTACTGTGCTTTATGAGAGAGGTCTCGGCAGCTTTGGCACGTGGCACCCCAGCGGTCCCAGACTCAGGAATCCCAAGCACAGTGGCAGCCATCAAACACAGTAAGACATGTTGTTTCTGGCTGCACATTAACACTGTGCCACCTCCATAATGTCTTTGCCTCCTGCTGTGCCTCATTTGGTGCCGGTCCTGAAGCCAGTCTGTGCACTATTCAGCTACCTCCCCCCCCCCCCCCCCTTTTACCAGACCGTGTTTACTTAGTCAAACTGTCCACTGCAGATATATTCATTTTAGGTGTTCCTCTGATAAAAGTATTATTAATTGGGGACCCTACTGTGTGGCATGCTATGATTTGGGGTTACTGCTGTGTGGCATACTATGGATTGGGAGCCCTGCTGTGTAGCATACTATGGATTGGGAGCCCTGCTGTGTGGCATGAGATGAATCTGGGGCCCTGCTGTGTGGCATGAGATGAATCTGGGGCCCTGCTATGTGCCATGAGATGAATTGGGGGCCCTGCTGTGTGGCATGAGATGAATCGGGGGCCCTGCTGTGTGGCATGATATGAATCTGGGGCCCTGCTTTGTGGCATGAGATGAATTGGGGGCCCTGCTGTGTGGCATGAGATGAATCGGGGGCCCTGCTGTGTGGCATGATATGAATCTGGGGCCCTGCTTTGTGGCATGAGATGAATTGGGGGTCCTTCTGTGTGGCATGAGATGAATCGGGGGCCCTGCTGTGTGGCATGAGATGAATTGGGGGCCCTGCTGTGTGGCATGAGATGAATCGGGGCCCTGCGGTGTGGAATGAGATAAAATGGGGGCAGTACTTGTTTTATACTATACATTGGACGCCAGAGATTGGATGGGTCTGATGGGCATTGAAGAGGCATGTGTGGTGGTCTAATGGCATGTGGAGAGGTCTGGAGGGGCTTGTATGGTGGTCTATACAAGTTTTCTTATATTTTGGTTGGTGATGATGATCTGGCTCCTAAACATTTACTCTGGCTCCTAGATTTTAATAAAATTTGTCGAGCCCTGGTGTATGTGTTAGTGTGTGTGTGTGTACAGTATGTATGTATGTATGTGTTAGTGTCTATGTGTTATTGTGTATATGTGTTAGTGTGTGTATGTGTTAGTGTCTATGCATGTTATTGTGTATAGGTGTTAGTGTACTGTATGTATGTGTATGTATGTGTTAGTGTATATGTATGTTATTGTGTATATGTGCTAATGTGTGTGTACTGTATATTTTAGTGTATATGTATGTGTTATGTGTGTGTAGACTGTTTATGTGTTAGTGTGTATGTTATATATTATGTATATATATATATATATTAGGGGTGAGCGGGTTCGGATTTCTGAAATCCGAACCCCCCCGAGCCCCCCCGATCCGAGTCCGATCCGAGTCAGGCTCGACTTTTCCCGCCTGACTCGGATCTGAAATCGAGGCAAAACGTCATCATCCCGCCTTCCGAGTCTCGCGGGTTTTGGATCCTATATAAGGTACCCGAGTCGGCGCCATTTTCTCACTCGGCTGTGGACAGTGAAGAGGGAGGGTGGGAGTTAGGGCTGTGTAGTGTAGTGTAGTGTAGTGTAGTGTAGTGTAGTGCTGCTGTTGTCCACTACTTCAAAGTCCATAGGGGCTGGCTGTGTTGTGCTGTGCTGCTGTTGTTAATAGGGGCTGTGTCCACTACTTCAAAGTCCATAGGGGCTGGCTGGACTGTGTTGTGCAGTCAGTTCTCCATAGGGGCTGTGTCCACTCCAAAGTCCTGTGCAGTGTCCCAGTCCTAAAGGAGTGCTGTAGTGTTGTCCAGGGGGTGCTCTGTCCATCAGGGGTGCTCCCCCCAAGTGCTAAAAAAATTATATATTTTCTGTGTTTGTGAATTGTGTGCGCAGTAGCCGCACGTGCATCAACAAAGTAGTGCCAAGCGTGCGCCTGTGTCATAAGTAAAGGGCCGGCTGGCTTGACCGTTAAAGGGTGCTGTAACCCCCGAAAGTACACTCCAGTCCAAACCAAAAAAAAATTATTTTCTGTGTTTGTGAATTGTGTGCGCAGTAGCCGCACGTGCATCAACAAAGTAGTGCCAAGCGTGCGCCTGTGTCATAAGTAAAGGGCCGGCTGGCTTGACCGTTAAAGGGTGCTGTAACCCCCGAAAGTACACTCCAGTCCAAACCAAAAAAAAATTATTTTCTGTGTTTGTGAATTGTGTGCGCAGTAGCCGCACGTGCATCAACAAAGTAGTGCCAAGCGTGCGCCTGTGTCATAAGTAAAGGGCCGGCTGGCTTGACCGTTAAAGGGTGCTGTAACCCCCGAAAGTACACTCCAGTCCAAACCAAAAAAAAATTATTTTCTGTGTTTGTGAATTGTGTGCGCAGTAGCCGCACGTGCATCAACAAAGTAGTGCCAAGCGTGCGCCTGTGTCATAAGTAAAGGGCCGGCTGGCTTGACCGTTAAAGGGTGCTGTAACCCCCGAAAGTACACTCCAGTCCAAACCAAAAAAAAATTATTTTCTGTGTTTGTGAATTGTGTGCGCAGTAGCCGCACGTGCATCAACAAAGTAGTGCCAAGCGTGCGCCTGTGTCATAAGTAAAGGGCCGGCTGGCTTGACCGTTAAAGGGTGCTGTAACCCCCGAAAGTACACTCCAGTCCAAACCAAAAAAAAATTATTTTCTGTGTTTGTGAATTGTGTGCGCAGTAGCCGCACGTGCATCAACAAAGTAGTGCCAAGCGTGCGCCTGTGTCATAAGTAAAGGGCCGGCTGGCTTGACCGTTAAAGGGTGCTGTAACCCCCGAAAGTACACTCCAGTCCAAACCAAAAAAAAATTATTTTCTGTGTTTGTGAATTGTGTGCGCAGTAGCCGCACGTGCATCAACAAAGTAGTGCCAAGCGTGCGCCTGTGTCATAAGTAAAGGGCCGGCTGGCTTGACCGTTAAGGGTGCTGTAACCCCCGAAAGTACACTCCAGTCCAAACCAAAAAAAAATTATTTTCTGTGTTTGTGAATTGTGTGCGCAGTAGCCGCACGTGCATCAACAAAGTAGTGCCAAGCGTGCGCCTGTGTCATAAGTAAAGGGCCGGCTGGCTTGACCGTTAAAGGGTGCTGTAACCCCCGAAAGTACACTCCAGTCCAAACCAAAAAAAAATTATTTTCTGTGTTTGTGAATTGTGTGCGCACTAGCCGCACGTGCATCAACAAAGTAGTGCCAAGCGTGCGCCTGTGTCATAAGTAAAGGGCTGGCTGGCTTGACCGTTAAAGGGTGCTGTAACCCCCGAAAGTACACTCCAGTCCAAACCAAAAAAAAATTATTTTCTGTGTTTGTGAATTGTGTGCGCAGTAGCCGCACGTGCATCAACAAAGTAGTGCCAAGCGTGCGCCTGTGTCATAAGTAGAGGGCCGGCTGGCTTGACCGTTAAAGGGTGCTGTAACCCACAAAGTACACTCCAGTCCAAACCAAAAAAAAAATTATTTTCTGTGTTTAGCCGCACGTATATATCAAATCGATATAACATAAATGGAGGACCAAACTTTCTCCGATAAAAATAAAATAGAGAAAGATCAAGAACCACTTCCTCCTAGTGCTGAAGCTGCTGCCACTAGTCATGACATAGACGATAACATGCCATCAACGTCGTCTGCCAAGGCCAATGCCCAATATCATAGTAGAGGGCACATACAATCCCAAATGGCAAAGTTCAGGAAAATGACCTTGAAAAAGACATTTAAATCAGCTGAAGAGAAACGTAAACTTGCCAATATGCCATTTACAACACGGAGTGGCAAGGAACGGCTAAGGTCGATCCCTAGTATGTTCATGACTAGTGGTTCAGCTTCACATGACGATGGAAGCCCTCCTCCCACTAAAAAAATCAAAAGAGTTAAGCTGGCAAAAGCACAGCGAAGAACTGTGCTTTCTAAGAAGATATCACAAATCCCCAAGGAGAGTCCAAGTGTGGTGGTGGTTGCGATGCCTGACCTTCCCAGCACTGGACGGGAAGAGGTGGCTCTTTCCACCATTTGCACGCCCCCTGCAAGTGCTGAAAGGAGCACCCACAGTCCACTTGCTGATATGCAAATTGAAGATGTCACTGTTGAAGTACAACAGGATGAGGATACTGGTGTAGCTGGCGCTGAGGAGGAAGTTGGCGAGGAGGATTCTGATGGTGATGTGGTTTGTTTAAATCAGGCTCCGGGGGAGACAGTTGTTGTCCGTGGGATGAAAAAGCCCATCACGGTCATGCCTGGGCAGAAGACCAAACATTCCACCTCTTTGGTCTGGCAATATTTCTATCCAAATCCGGACAACAACTGTCTTGCCATATGTACCATATGTAAAGGTAAAATAAGTAGGGGTAGGGACGTCAACCACCTAGGAACATCCTCCCTTATACGGCACCTGCAGCGCATTCATAAAAAGTTACTGTAAAGTTCAGAAACTTTGGCTAAGACCGTAAGCAGTCCAGGGACACCTAAATCCCGTTGTCCTGTTGTATCCAAGCGCCTGCAAACCACACCGTCAACTCCCTCCTCGTCAATTTCCTCCTTAGTCAGGATCGGAAGTAGTCCTGCAGGCCATGTCACTGGCATGACTGACTCTCCTATCCGGGATTCCTCTGGAGGATCCTGCATTGCTACGCCTACTGCTGCCGCTGCTGCTGTTGCTGCTGCTGGGAGTCGTTCATCATCCCAGAGAGGAAGTAGGAACACCACTACTTTTACTAAACAATTGACCCTCCAACAGTCCTTAGCGAGGAGGATGAAGTACGACAGCAGTCATCTTGAAGCAAAACGTATAACTGAGGCCTTGACTGCTATGTTGGTGTTAGACGTGCGTCCGGTATCCACCATTGGTGCAGTGGGATTTAGACAATTGATGGAGGTAGTGTGTCCCCGGTTCCAAATCCCGTCTAGATTCCACTTCACTAGGCAGGCGATACCGAGACTGTACAGAAACGTCAGAAAAAGTGTCCTCAGTGTCCTGAAAAATGCCGTTGTACACAATGTCCACTTAACCACGGACATGTGGACAAGTGGAACAGGGCAGACTAAGGACTATATGACTGTGACAGCCCACTGGGTAGATGTATCACCTTACGCAGCAACAGCAGCAGCGTCACCAGTAGCAGCATCTCAGAAACACCAGCTCGTTACAAGGCAGGCAACGCTGTGTATCACCGGTTTCAGTAAGAGGCACACCGCCGACAACCTCTTAGAGAAACTGAGGGAAATCATCGCCCAGTGGCTTACCCCACTTAGACTCTCCTGGGGATTTGTGATATCTGACAACGCCACCAATATTGTGCGGGCATTACATCTGGGCAAATTCCAGCATGTCCCATGTTTTGCTCACACAATAAACTTGGTGGTGCAGAATTTTCTGAAAAGCGACAGGGGCGTGCAGGAGACGCTTTGGGTGGCCCGAAAAATTTCTGGCCACTTTCGCCATTCAGCGACTGCGTGCCGAAGACTGGAGCGCCAGCAAACACTCTTGAACCTGCCCCGCCATCACCTGAAGCAAGAGGTTGTGACGCGGTGGAACTCAACCCTCTATATGCTTCAGAGGATGGAGGAGCAGCAAAAGGCCATACAAGCCTATACATCCACCTATGACATAGGCAAAGGAGGGGGTATGCACCTGACTCAAGCGCAGTGGAGAATGATTTCCGTGTTGTGCAAGGTTCTCCAGCCCTTCGAACTTGCCACACGTGAAGTCAGTTCAGACACAGCCAGCTTGAGTCAGGTCATTCCCCTCATCAGGCTTTTGCAGAAGCAGCTGGAGAAAGTGAAGGAGGAGCTAAGACGGAGCGATTCCGCTCGGCATGTGGGACTTGTGGATGAAGCCCTTCATTCGCTTTGCCAGGATTCCAGGGTGGTCAATCTGTTGAAATCAGACCACTACATTTTGGCCACCGTGCTTGATCCTAGGTTTAAAGCCTATGTGGTGTCTCTCTTTCCGGCCGACACAAGCCTGCAGAGGTGCAAAGACCTGCTGGTGAACACACTGTCAGCTGAAGCGGAACGTGACACGTCAACGGCTCCTTCTTCATTTTCTCCCGCAACTGGGGCTGCCAGGAAAAAACTTAGGTATCCTAAGCAACCCGCTGGCGGTGATGCAGGGCAGGCAGGACCAAGTTTGGACATCTGGTCTGGACTGAAGGACCTGGCAACAATTTCTGACATGTCTACTGTCACTGCATATGATACTGTCACCATTGACAGAATGGTGGAGGATTACATCGGTGACAGCATCCAAGTAGGCATGTCAGACAGTCCATACCTGTACTGGCAGGAAAAAGAGGCAATTTGGAGGCCCCTGTACAAGCTGGCTCTATTTTACCTGAGTTGCCCCCCCTCCAGTGTGTACTCCGAAAGAGTGTTTAGTGCAGCCGGGAACCTTGTCAGCGAAAGGCGTAGGAGGTTGCTTCCACAGAATGTGGAGAAGATGATGTTCATCAAAATGAATTATCAGCTCTTCCAGGGAGACCAGCCTCCAGAAGGTACAGAGGGACCTGTGGTGGTGGATTCAAGTGGGGACGAGTTAATACTTTGTGAGGATGAGGATGTACACACTGAAGAGGGTGAGGAATTGCTGGATGAGGAGGATGAGGATGACATCTTGCCTCCGTAGAGCCAGTTTGTGCAGGGACACATTAATTGCCAGCTTGTTTTGTGGGGGCCCAAACGAACCAATCATTTCAGCCACAGTTGTGTGGCAGACCCTGGCGCTGAAATGATTGATTTGTTAAAGTGTGCATGTCCTGTTTATACAACATAAGGGTGGGTGGGAGGGCCCAAGGACAATTCCATCTTCCATTTCTTTTTTTTCTTTGCATTATGTACAGTTTGGGGCCTAGTTTTTCTAACTGCCATCCTGTCTGCCACTGCAGTGTCACTCCTAGATGGGTCACGTGTTTGTGCCGCCCACTCGTGTCGCTTAGCATAGTCATCCAGCTACCTCGGTGCAACCTTTTGGACATAAAAACACTATTGTGAGGTGTGAGGTGTTCAGAATAGACTGGAAATGAGTGGAAATTAAGGTTATTGAGGTTAATAATAGCATAGGAGCAGAAAAACCTACAAATTCTGTGATTTTAGCTGTTTTTATGCTTTTTTTCAAAAAAATACAGATCCAAAACACAAAACCCAGAACCCAAAACACGGAAGGGTGGTTTTGGCAAAACCAATCCAGATCCAAAACACGAAGAAAGATCCAGATCCAAAACCAAAACACAAAACACGAAAAGTGGCCGGTGCACACCCCTAATATATATATATATATATATATATATATATATATATATATATATATATATATACAGTATATATGTGTATGTGTGTATTGACTGTTTATGTGTATGTGATAGTGTGTATGTTATATATTATGTATATACATATATATATATATATATATGTGTGTGTGTGTGTGTGCATATATATATATATATATATATATATGTGCATATAATTTATATATTTATTTATATTTAGAAACCCACCCAGCATGCACATCAGCCTCTGCACAGTACCACTGCCAGGCTTGCTACCATCCACCAGCAGCACGCAGAGGCCAGAGGGACAGGCAGAGCTGCAGAGGCCCCAGATCTCAGGGAAGCACAGCAGCCAGCCAGGTTGGGTACGTACACACCTGAGCGACAGGCAATCGTGCCAATGTTCATGGGCGATTTGCTTTCACCCTGGGCATCGCATGACTGCATGATTTAATGAACGATGGAATGATCACTTGTTCCATCCTTAATTAATATGTATGGCGCCATATGTGATATCGTGTGATTAGCTGTGCAGCACAGCCAATGACACGATATCGCATGCGACCATGGGAGCGCGCAGCACAGCCAATGACACGATATCACATGCGACCATTGGAGCGCGCAATTCGGGCAAACACACTGCACGATATGTCTGATTTGTCATTCCGATTTGGCCAAATAGGGCCGATATTGTGCAAGTGCGTAGCCGGCCTTATTCTCAATTACTCTGTAATCGCTCAGCCCATAATTATTAACTATTCCATTTTAAATCAGATTGCACAACATACAAACAACATAAATCAATCTATAGTAGTACTATAGATTGATTTATGTAGTTTTTATGTTGTGCAATCTGATTTAAAATTGAATAGTTAATAATTATGGGCTGAGCGATTATCGGTAGACTGTGTACGCACCATGATGGCACTGCGCACACGCCAAGGTATAGTGCTGTGGATTATTTGAGGGAGGGGGGCCCCAAACAGGTATTTTGCCTAGGGCCCCATGAGGTCTAAATCCAGCTCTGACACTGCCAGCACCGCAGCACTGCCATTCCATGTACTGAGGAGACCGTCAGCAAACCCCGCACTGCCGACACAGCCAGCAAACTTGCACTAAAGACACCACTGGCACTGCTGACATTGCTGGTACCCTTCACTGAGGACACTCCCAGCACCGCAGCACTGCCATTCCATGTACTGAGGACACCGTCAGCAACCCCTGCACTGCCAACACAGCCAGCAAACCTGCACTGAAGACACCGCTGGCACCCCTGCTCTGCTGACACAGCCGATACCCTGCACTGACTACACTGCCAGCACCGCAGCACTGCCATTCCATGTACTCAGGACACCTCAGCAATCCCGCTCTGCCGACACTGCTGTCACAGTAAGTGCACTATTGGTGTATCCAACCCACACTGTATCTGTGTTGGAAATTGGAAGCTGAACTGCCACATGTTAATGCCGCCCACTGTGTCACTTAGCTTAGTCAGCCAGCTAGCTGGATGCAACCTTTTGGCCTTAACTAGATGAAAAAAATTAATATTGTGAGGTGGTCAAAATTGATTGGAAATGACTGGAAATAAATGTTATAGAGGTTATTAATACTGTAGGAACAAAAAAAAGGCCCATTTTATGTGATTTTAGCTGTTATTTTTTACTTTTTAAGAAAAAATCCAGATCTAAAACCAAAACCCCCAAAAAAACACGGAGGTGAGGTTTTGGCAAAACCAATCTAGATCCAAAACAGGGGAGATCCAGATCCAAAACCAAAACAAGGGGTCGGCGCACATCTCTAACTCATAGATGACGCTATAAGGATAACACACATATACTTCCTGAAAGCAGTGAGTGAAGTAACCAGCAAAATTGTAGAATACAAGAGTCTAGTGGAAACTCAAACAGGCCTAAAAATAAAAGTGTTGAGGTCTGACAATGGAGGAAAATATGAAAACAATGGTATGGCTATCTTTCTAAAGAGGAATGGCATTCAGGGCCTGATTCAGAGGCGCTCGCTAACAGCGAGCGCTCGCTCTGAATCAGGGCGGGCGCAGGTTGTTTTATTTGCGGCCTCTTGGCCGCATGCATAGCTGTGGGTTACAACCCACAGCTATTGTGAGCGGCCATGATGATGGTAGCGATGGTCAAGACCATGGCGACCATCGGGCTTGTGACGAGACCCTTGTGGTAGGGTCTCGTGGCCGCAAGCCCCAGACAGCTTCTGGCTCAAATAGAGCTGGAAGCTCTCTCACTGACATTACTGGTGATGTCAGTGGGGCCGCCCACAAACGGCAGGCGTTCGCATGGAAACGCTTCCATTTGTGAAGCCACCCCCCCGCCATGCCTACAAAATGGGGCAAGCTGTCGATCAACATCGACAGCCGCCCCTTTTGTAGTGACTCCTGGAGCGAGTGCTTTTGGCACTCGCTCCGGGGCTCACGCACGTGCAGTGCACATGCCGCGCATGCGCACTGGGCCACAATCGACCCGCTTGCGAGCGCAATGCACTTGTGAGCAGGTCTGAATCAGGCCCTCAGTACCAAATAATGATAGCCTAAACACCTGAGTAAGATCGTGTGAGTGAAAGTAAACAGAACAATCCTTGAGAATGCTTGAACTATGTTAAATGATGTGGGTCTGAATAAAAGATTATGGGCAGAAGCAGTCCTAACTGCAGTATACCCCAGAAATTCAAATCACAGATACTGTACAGGTGAAAAATCAAAGAGCAGGAAAGACAAACCACCTAAAAGATAAAGTACGGAACTTGCTACCTTTATCTGCAGCAAACCTTAATCTATACAAGAAGCAAAGTCAATCAGCAACTGGAAAGAATGGAAATCCCAAACATGCTGTAATGCAGATTGGTGCATTGGTCTTTATACACTAAAAAACAAATACAAGGTAACCTATGTATACAGAGCCGTAACTAGACTTTTTGGTGCCCTGTGCCAGAAAGAGCATTTACGCCCCACTCATTATTCAAAGGGACATAATGCACCCAAAAAAGGGCCATGGCTTCATGGGGAAGGGCCAGGGAAGATATAGGAGAGGCCAGGAGATGCTGGGGATGAAATAAGAGGAAGCTACAAGCAAGAATGATAATAAACAGAAATTTGACAGGATAAACAGTGCCCCCTGACCTGCAGTGCCCTGCGCGATGGCATCGGCCACACTACCCTAGCTACGGCCCTGTATGTGTATATCAGGAGCAAAGTGAACACAATTAAAATATGTTTAATTAACATGTGTAATGCAGCTCCCACTTAAAGTGCTGGGAACACTGATATATACTACAAAACTAGTAAAATACAGAACAAGGGAGCGCATATAGAATAAAACAATTTTTTTTTTAATATAACATGAAAAAATCACTAATAGATAATAAAACAATAAGGGCTCTATTTATTAACAAGGGAGTTTTCACACCCTTTTCACATTATTTTAGTATTACCTATAGTTATTACAGGGCAATTGGAGTAGAATTAGTAAAATTCTACTCCAACCACTAAGTATCACTTAAAACAATAAGGGCTCTATTTATTAACAAGGGAGTTTTCACACCCTTTTCACATTATTTTAGTATTACCTATAGTTATTACAGGGCAATTGGAGTAGAATTCGTAAAATTCTACTCCAACCACTAAGTATCACTTAATTTTAGTAAACAGATTGCATTTCCCATAATTGTAATGGGAAATGTGATCCAACCAAAGTTACTAAACATAAATTGTAAAAAAATACCGGGGAAAGCCCTGTGATAATAACGCCACCTGGAGGTGGCGTTATCCAGGGTCTCCCCCGGTTACCGGACTCCTACCGGTCCCAGTCATCAGCTGTGTGGTCTAAACAGACCGCAAGCTGATCTCAGCAAAAAAAAAAAAAGTCAATAAAAATATTTACTTACCTGACTCCAGGGACCAGTGGTCGGGACTCCGGTGATGTTCTCCCTCCAGTCAGACATCACCGGAGCACCAATGACTGCAGGTAAGTGCTATTAAGGGAGGGGGGATCGCGGGAGGGTCCACGATAGCAGGGTGTGGGGCTTAATGACGGGGCGGGGCTTAGTGCCAGGGGGGTAGCAGCGGCGGCCGGTCAGCGCATGCGCGGGCACTTTGTCACGGTATTTTTGCAAAAGTGTGCGGAGGGGATTTGCAGGGACTGAGCTTTGTCGCAAACTCTGTCTCTGCAAGGGATTTGTAGTAAATCCCTGTGATATTGTCTGAATTCGCAATGCGAATTCAGTCGATAATATCACACTACAATCTGCATTACAAATGTGGATTGTAATAAATAAAGCCCTAAAAGAGATAGAACAAGGGCCCTCATTCAGAGCCACTCGCAAACAGCAGTACGCTCGTTGCGTTCCGATGTTGAATAACCGCGCATGCATCGGTGTAACACTGCGCATGTGCGTACGGCAGATTGCGAGCTTTTTTGGTCTCGTTCGTCAAATAGCGTACAGGAAGTGACATGTCAAATGTGATTGACAGAACAGGGCGTTTTTTGGTGTTGACGGGGGTGGAGATGGAAAAACGCAGGCGCGGCGAGGCGTTTTTGGGGCATACATACATTAGCAGATGCGAGCGTAAAATGTGTTCGGACCGACCCATATGTCACTGGATGATCCTCTTTCCCTTCAAAATGCTCGCACAGCTTAGGGTCTGGATTACTCGACCACATTGGCGATGGCCTTCTCCTCCGTCCCGGGACTCCACGATGTTGTTGCGATTAATCGCGGGAGGGCTGAAAAGCAATTAGTGGATTGAAAACCGGCTTGGTATGTGTTTTGAAATCAGTTTTTTGGGATAGCACAAAACCGTACGCAGGTGGAAATCAGAGCTGCTAATGTCAGGATGACACAATCAATTTGCGTACATTTGTGGGGGTTTATTTTGCCCTCAATTTGGTGGTTAGGGCCTATTGTAACAATAATGTCATCATGTTTTAATTTTCTCACCATTTTATTTTTGCCTCTTGAATTTGCCTCGCTATATGAATTTTTAAACGTTCCTTAAAGAGCCCATTTTTTTTTTATTTTTTTTTTATTTTTTTTGGCAAGTTTTTGCCTTTTGGTCCAGGATTAAATGTAACCCATTTGTACAATAATTTCACAATCCAATGTCAGATTTTTGGTGTCAATTTATTGGTCAAACAGAAAATATATTAATAAAAAATTTGGGGACATCTTTTTTTGGCAAAGATCTGTCCCAAGATCAAACAAATTGGCCCAACATAACTGTTGACATAAACATACAACAAAAAATTAAAAACATTTCACAAGAAAGGAGAGGGAAGTTTTGACCAGAAAGGAATATGAGCCAAGCACAGAAGGATTGTGGGAAAAGTCGCCATTTCTGTCACCGTTTTTTCACCCGTTTGGATGGGGGAGGGAGGGCGCCAGACCGGGTCCCGGATGTCATCGGGCTGGCCTGTACAGAGGCAGATGTTGTGGCCTCTGGACTAGGCACAGGGCTAGGCACATTTGGAGGATTGGCTGATGTTGTGCCAGAGGTGGAGGATCCTGATGTTCCGGCAGGAAGGGAGGTCGGCTCCACCATGTGCTGGCGAACGAGCTGCTCCAGGGCATTGGCGATGCGGATGTTGGCCCTGGTATTTTCCGCCAGGGCCTGACCATTGGTCACGTTGGCCGCAGCATTTTGCTCCAGGGCCTCAGCCACCCGTAGCAGACTGGCGTCCATCCTCTGCAGAATCTCCGTATGGAAATCCGATTTGAAATTGAGTTCTGTGAGGAGGGACACTGCCTGCGAGGGGGATTGCCCTGGACTGGCTTCTGCAGGGTCCTCAGCCGGATGTACTGGTTCCTCCCCTGCCGAGCCAGCAGAAATTCGGCGGCCAAGGCTCCCCTCTGGAGCAGACTCATCCGCCTGTGTCTCTGTTAGGAAAAAAGAGAAAAGACTCACATTATAATCTACATATTGGCACAATAACATTTCAGAGTTGGTGACATAAAAAGATTTACCTGGGACAACATGAGGAGCCGCAAAGTCTGGCATGTCCGTATCCATGTTGGACACGCCAAACACCTCCACAGGCTGCACACACCCCTGTGCCAGCTCTTCTAAATCCGTCAACTCCAATGACACAGGGGTGGGACCCCCACCTGTCCCCCTTGCATGCCTAGCCCTGTCCGCGAGTTTTTGCTTTAGGCGATATTTGAAGTCGCCCCATCTGTGGGAAAAAATGGAAGCCATTATCCTTTTGTTTAAAATGGTGTTTGTTTTTAGGGGGGGCAAGTGTTTACTTACCGCCGTTTGACATCCCGGGCTAGACGGACATAATCACCCACCCTATTGACAGCAACGGCTACCACTTCCCACATTCTCCCCTTCTGGCTTAGACTCATATTCCTGTCTGCCTGTGGCAGGATGTCCACACACTTCTGTATCAAAACCTCCATCTCCTTTCTTGTGAAATGTGGCTGCCTTTTTTTTTTGGCAGCTTTGGCCGGAATACTGGGCCCAGCAGCCTCTTCCATGTCATCCTCCTCACCTATTTGTGTAAATATTCATATTTCACAAATTCACAACTTGCCCAATCTTATGTTTCAAATTAATCATTGATACAAAATGCATGAAAGACTTACCGCCTGACTCTTGGGCATTGTTTCCCTGGTCTGTCGCCATGTCTGAGGTCCAAACAAGAAATACACCAGAATTTTAATGTGTTTTTGTGATGTATTTATACATGCGTCCTTATTTTGCGGCCGCATCATTGATTGTGCGTTCCTATGATCCCTCCTTAATTTGTGCGGGAAACGAAACACTATTTATGGCTTGGTGTGTCTCGAGTCGAGGTGGCGTTTTTGGATTGTTGGAGGTTACCTTGGCTGGAGTTTCTTGTTTAAAGAGTTGGCGTTTGGAGTTTATTTTGTTTGCTAGATTTGCGTTTTTATTTTCCGTTCTCTTTTTTGTTTTTGTTTTTTTTGGCCTCGTTTCTTGATTTGGTAAGTTTTGTGAAGTCTAACTTTTGATCAATTGTTGTCTCATTGTGTTTCTTCTTGTTTTTAATTTTTGGATCCATAATTTCATATATTTTAGCTTTTTATTAATTTCGGACCCAAAGACCTTTTGATTTGGACTCTTATATATTTGCTCTTGGTAAGTCCATTTTTTATTTTGTATTTGTGAACTAATTAGCGCATTTTTCTCAGTTTGTATAGTGACTTGTATTTGCGAACTAATTAGTGCATTTTTACTACTTACTATTGTGACTTGTATTTGCGAACTAATTAGCGCATTTTTACTACTTACTATTGTGACATGTATTTGTGAACTAATTAGCGCATTTTTACTACTTACTATTGTGACTTGTATTTGCGAACTAATTAGCACATTTTTACTACTTACTATTGTGACTTGTATTTGCGAACTAATTAGCGCATTTTTAAATGCTTATTAATCCTGTAAAAATTTTTGTGGTTGCCCTTTCGCTTTTTTGGCAAACATTTCAACCCATTTTGATGTACTGTGTGCAATGTCGTTTTGCTCTTTTGCCAAATGTGTGTTTCGCATATTTTAAGTATTGTCTAGCACAAAATTTAGAAACAAAAATGCACAGAGTGAAATTTGTCAAATTATTTTTGTGATTAATTTCAGTTTGGATGTATCATGACAATACCCCAGCATGTAAGCAGCAATGGATGGTATCATCAAGCTAAGTTGTTTTTAATTTTCTTTTGGGGTGGGTCCAAAGACTTACATTCCAATCTTGCCATTTCAGGTTGATCTTGGGCGGATTGTTCTGGCCATGCTCCCGGAAGCCGACCAACCTCAATCTCGTCCCAGGCGTAGGCATCGTAGGCGTGCAAGGCCCCAGATATTTCGAACACGTGTCACCCTTTTTGGAATGCCCGATGATGAGGTTTTAAGACGCTACCGTCTTCCTCCCAAAATCATCATAGACACTCTCTCATTAATAGAGAGTGATCTTGAGCGGCAAATTGACAGTCCAACAGCAATACCACCACTTACGCAATTTATGGCGGTGTTACATTTCTGTGCCTCAGGATCGTTTCAAACAACGGTGGGAATAGTGGCGGGCATCTCACAATCCTCCTTTTCCCGGATCCTGAGGGCAGTGATGGAGGCACTTTTCAAGCACCTCCATCATTTTATTCAAATGCCTTTGGATATGGGTGCCCTTAGTGTGGCCAAGGCCAATTTTTACCAAATAGCTGGCTTCCCACACATCATAGGGGTTGTGGATGGTACTCACATACCACTTCAGCCTCCAGCACGGCTGGAGGCCATATTTCAAAACAGGAAACACTATCACTCCCTGAATGTAATGGTGGTATGTGATGCCTCCCTCCAGATCCTGTCCCTGAATGCAAAATTACCAGGAAGTGCACATGACTCCTTCGTCATCCGGCAATCAGGGATATGGCACAAATTAATCAACCTACAAGCTGGTGATGCGTGGCTTCTGGGTAAGTGGAGACCTTTAGTACATAACAATGTTAAGCTTGATACACAGTGATCCTGATGTCTATTCTTTTTCACAGGAGACAGTGGATACCCTTGCATGCCCTGGCTGCTCACTCCTTATTTGGTTCCCACACCAGGTCCACAAAGTGAGTTTAATACCGCACTTACAGCCACCAGGCAAGTGGTGGAGCGCTGTATCGGCCTTTTAAAAGGCCGATTCAGATGCCTCCACCTCTCTGGTGGCGAGCTCATGTATTTGCCGGATATGGTTTCGAAAATTGTGGTCCTGTGTGGGATCTTTCACAACATCGCCATAAGGAGTGGTGTTCCAATGCAGCCAGAGGATGCCTTACCTGAGGATGGCCCCCCCGAGGTTGGTCGGAGGTCAGTATGTGGGCAGGCCATACGCGATGATGTGGTGTCCCGATATTTTAGGTAATTATTGATCAAACAACAGTGTGTATACCCAATGTGTTACGGTTTTTTAACGTTCGTCTTTTTTGATATTAATTCTTGCACCATCTTCTGTTTGTTTGCATAATCTTTGGTACTCCCACGATGACTACTTCCTGCTACCCTTCAAAAACCTTTCTGTTGAAACTTCGGGAATATATTCTGACACCAATATTGCAACGCCATATTTTTGAAATCATGTGGGCATGGACTTTCGTCAACCAGTTCTTGATTTGTTGTGTGTTTGTTTAGTGTTTTTGGTATGTGGTGTTTTTCTGATTATCACTGTGTGTTTTGTTTGTGAGTGACCACTTTGTATTTTGATTTCTGTTGTGCATAAATATTTGGAGAGTGTAATTTGTTTCCTTTTTGGGCACGTTAGAAGCAAGTGTAAACAAACTCCCAAACGTTAATTTTACCTAAGGGGTAACCCAGTAATGAAGCAAGTGGAGCTAAAATGTAATATGTTTTCGGGGTACTAACCAACACAACAAGGAATCGTGTACAATCAGTTGCCTTCGTAAGATTGTCCGAAGCAGTTTGGCCACCAAATAGGAACCTGAAAAATGGTGTAAACTATCATGTTGACCACCACAAAAAAGGAAAATGACATTGGTACTGGGAGGTGTTTCTTGTGTCTGTTTGCATTCAAAATAGAACACACAATCTGTAGTGAGATTCTGTGGCAAACCTTGCTTGAAGAGTCTACTTATGTCAGTGTAAAGAATCTTGGATTTACTCCAAACGCATGAGACAGAGCTTGATTTAAAACTGATTTATTAAGAAACAATTTGTAAAAAAATAAAAAAAAAAACTAATTCCTAAGGAGGACCAACAGATGGTCAAGGCCCTGCATAAGCCCGGTGACCTGCTCCCGCATACGGCCCACACAATTCACTATCTCTTCCCGACGCCTCTGTTCCTCTGTGGGTGACAAAAGTTTGGGGATTAATAAATTGATAATGAAGCAACATTGTAAAAAAACACAAAACAAGCAAACCAAAACTTACAAGCTTGTGAGCCAAAAAAACATTACACGGATAAAACCCAGCACCCCAAAATGTCTAAGGGCAAAAATACAAGGGCCCTAAAAAAAGGCACACAGGTGTGATATGTGTATGGTGACATCAGCTGGAACAGGTAAAGACAACCCCCAAAAATACCCTAAGGCGACAAAAAGTCAAAAAAATGGGGACGACACATGATTACATACAAACAGTTTGTGGTGTCCAAAATAAACTTTAAAAACATACCGTTCTCCAAAACGACAGAGCCAGAAGCCACTCCCTGGACCACCTCGGAGGTGGCTACATTCCCCAACCCGAGGGGCAAGGTGTTTTCGGGATCCTGGGAGGGGGTATTTGGAGGAGGGACAGATGGAGGAGAGGGGGAATTGGGCTGGAGGGGAAGTAGGCCTGAAATTTCGGCCACAGGGTCTGGGGAGGAGGGGGTAATAGAGGAATTGGGGGTTGGAGAGAGGGGCCGGGACCGGCGTCTTGTGTGGCGATGCCGCCGTAGTGTTTGCTGTGCCCCTAAAAAATGACAAAAATATTGTGGTTAGTTTCAACAGGAAACCAAAAAAAAAAAAAAACACAATAGGACAGACATGAAAACATGCACATGCAGATATGACTACAATGACTCAATAGGACAGACAAGAAAACATGCACATGCAGATATGACTACAATGACTCAATAGGACAGACATGAAAACATGCACATGCAGATATGACTACAATGACTCAATAGGACAGACATGAAAACATGCACATGCAGATATGACTACAATGACTCAATAGGACAGACATGAAAACATGCACATGCAGATATGACTACAATGACTCAATAGGACAGACATGAAAACATGCACACGCAGTTAGGGCCCACAAGATAAACTTGAAAACCACAGTCCAGAA
Source organism: Taudactylus pleione (assembly GCA_031769625.1). Classification (NCBI taxonomy): domain Eukaryota; kingdom Metazoa; phylum Chordata; class Amphibia; order Anura; family Myobatrachidae; genus Taudactylus; species Taudactylus pleione. Next base: position 34,762,350 of record JAUIMM010000014.1, read on the forward strand.
CACTTACTTTCCGCAATCTGCATGCGAAAGCATGCCAGCAAGCGGGGCGTCCACCGGTGCAGGTCCGACCACCTGCGCTCCAGCTGGCCAATATGTCGGCGTGAGCCGAAGGAGTGCAGGCGTCGACGTACCTCCGCATATGCGGAACGCTTGCGCCTATTGGAGATGGGTGGAGGCTGACTGGTGATCCTCCTGTCCATCACCTCCGTCAGCACCAGCAGTTCGCGCCTGGTGAATGCGGCGGATCTCATGATGGCAATGGTGTTTTTTTGTCAAAATATTTTTAATAAAGCACCACAAAAAAATTTGATTGGCTAATGTATTTGGGAAATTAACAGGACAAATTGTATTGGTTAGTGTATGAGTCATCTGTTCGACAGGGCCACAAATCTCTTGAGAGTTATGATAGGCTTGATGCAGTGACATGCGTAAGCAAATTTAAATAAAGAAAAGAACCACAGAAAAATTGTGGGGAGACAAACAAATAGAACAATTGTTTAATTGGGGCTAACATGTCTTTTGAACAATAAAAGCGAAGGTTTCAGCCGTACGTATTCTGCGAGCAAATACAAACACGGACAAGATTAAAGTTTATTGCATTGTGTAGAAAAAAAAAAACCAATTAAGCTAATTGATACATTGATTGGCATGATACGATTGAGGGAGGTAGGCCGAAAAAACGAGCAGGTAATCGGAATCTGACAGTCCCACTTCCGGTTTGTACTTGTGCGTGCGTTCCCTTCAAGCCATTTCGGGGATGTACGCTCGCTATTTGGCACGCTCGTTAGTCAGAGGAGGGGTCGCCTGAGTTTGGGGCGGATTTTTAGCTGCGTACGAAAATACGAGCGAGTGCTTGAATTTAAATATTTTTTTACGTACGCCGAACGTACGTACGCCCACTTGCGAGTGGGTCTGAATCAGGGCCAATGTCTATAGACAATAAATGTCACTGATTGGTCTCAAGTTTTTGTCATAGAATTGACACTTAGTGAGGTGTTCCAATTAGTATTATATTGTGGCAAAAATACCAAATAGTTCACGTGTTCACTCTCCAAGGACTTAGGGCCTGATTCAGAGCCGCTCGTAAGCGGCCGCTCGTATGGGTTGTAATACGCATGCCCGAACCAGTCATTGCGGTCGGAAATTGTGTGCTCGCAAAATAGCGAATGCCTGCTAATTTGAGTGACAGAATGAGGCGTTTGTGGGTGGTAACAGGGGAAGGTGCTTGAAAACGGGGAGTGGAGATCCGAACGCAGGCGTGCCAAAAGGTAAAAACGGGCGTTTTAAGGGTGTGCATAATTAACAAAGCAGCGTCATCGACCACGTCACTTTGTTGTTTCTTAGCCTGAACTGTTCGCATTATTGCGGTAGGAAAATCCAACCACAAGCACTGCGAGCAGTTCAGATGCCTTTCGATGTACTCGATTAATTTAATAAATAGCGGAGATGACGTAGGATGCGAGCGGCCAGGGGGCGTCTTTACAAAATAGTGAGTGCATGTTTCATTCGCTCGCTCAGACATAGAGGCGTCAACAGACCGCAAAGAGCAAGCGCTCAATTTAAATAGCCGGCCCCTTTTTCTGAACGAGCGAGCGCAAATAGCGTCCGGCTCTGAATCAGGCCCTTAATCTCACCACCAATGTTGATGTCCACCAATTTTTATCACAAAAAAGCTGCGGTGGGAGAATGGCCTCTGTGTATTACACTCCCCGGATGTTGACAAATTGTCCCCGCCTGAATACAATGTAGCAGCGGTCCTGGAAGAAACACATCCACGGGCTATTGTAATGTGGAGGGAGACTCAGCTCATGCTGTGAGCAGACATGCACAGTTCAGCGTCCAAGGTATCTCACCAATCACAAGTTAAATGTCCAGCTGCCGGTATTAATGTCCAAAACAGATGTTAATGCATTTCTCCGTTATGTATATCCAACGGTCCAATTGATTTCAATTTGAGGCGAAAAGTCCAGACTTTTCTCCTGCTGGACTTTTCGCCTCCTTCGCCTGTTTTTCAGGTGGAAAAGTATAGCGCGCGTGCCCGCTTATCCCCATAATCAATTTCCATGGACGCAAAAATGGGACCCGGCGAAACTGAAAGCCGTGAAAAAATGTGGCACTTTTCGGGAAATCATCCTTGGACCCCCCCTAAAGATGTCCAGACATGGGGGATTACTATGGGTACCCCCGTTTTTGCATGCTGAAGGGAAGTCGGGTTTTTAAATAGCCGCGGCAGGTGCATAAATGATGCTTTGAAGAAGATGATGCAGAAGAGCAATTAGCAATTTTTTGGGGGGGAAAATAACTATGCCCATCAAATTTGGGGTACTTGAAAATGGGTGCAAGCATATTTTTAAGTCCCTAAAATGATTTATTAAAATTCTGCAAAAATGCACCTGCTGATATCACCCGCATTGAAGAAAACATCTGCCGCATACTTTGGAACCCTCTGGATTAAATTTAGTTATTTAGTGTGTTCCATAATTTTTTTTTAACCCCAAAATGTAAAGTATTTTTTTGGAGCGTCCTGATTTTTTTTTTTTACTTTTTTTTTAACACATTAATTTTAGGGGACATTCCCAGGGGTGCAGGTAATCTTTTTTTAAGTCTGCACCCTAAAACCCCAATTCTGCACTTTTTTTCACCACCTATTCTGTGGTGAAAAGCTATCCCCGTTTTTTTACAAAGATTTTTCGCATCGGCGAAAAGTCTTTGTTATTGAATACGGGGATAATTAAAATAGGCAAAAATTATGTGGTGGTAAGATAACGGGTTTTCGCCTGTAACTGAATACGGCCCTAAGTGTCAATACTATGACGGAAACTTGAGATCAATCAGTGGCATTTATTATCTATTGACATTGTTTCTAATTCTCTTATTGTTTTATTATCTATTAGTGATTTTTTTCATGTTATATTAAACAAAATTTGTTTAATTCTATATGCGCTCCCTTGTTCTGTATTTTATTAGTCTTTATACACTACCATTGGTGGCACCATTGAAAATTGTACCACCCCTATGGGAGATGCTGTGTCTCCATCTAACCACGGCCTCCTATGCCTGAGGCTGTGTGTCTGTGAATGTAGCCACTTGCATTGACTTAGCCCACTGAAAAGACCATTTTTGTGTACACTACTAGCAGGGGCATATCTACCCCTTGCCCAGGATGGCACTCACTAGGGGAGCCAGTCAAGGGGGAAGGTGCCCGGCAGTGTCACCTGAAGCCAGGGAGTAGAATCCAGGGCCAGCCTCATTATTATGCCAGGTAGTTACGCGGCTGCTTTTAGTGCCACATTGAGAAGGGCACCACGGTTGAGATCAGCAGCCAGCGCCAGTACCCCATGCTCCGTCCCAGCACTGGACATCAATCTCTATAGTGGCGCCCTCCTCAGTGTGGATGGAGCAGCAGTGACGGCAGTGTAGATTTGACACCATGGAGAGAGAAAGCAACAGCATTTAAAATTAACCGCAGGAAACATAGTAAGAATAATGTATCCTTGTTCCCAATCCCAAAGATATGGAAAGTCATCAATTTAAAACCAAAATGTATTGAGTTGCTGCATGTCTGTACAGTAACAATTGCAGTCTTGTACTAATACTAATTGTAACGTTGCTTCGTAGAATGTGTATTTCATGTACAGGCACAGGGGCATATTTACAATGGGTGCAAGGTGTGCGGTGCACATGGGCCCATGCACCGCACACCTTTCACCCAATTTCATATACTTACCTCTCTGCTGGCCAGGCATTGGCTGTAGCACTGCAGAAATCACTGTGAAAATGGCCACCGCAGCCATTTCCCCGGTGATTCATGCATGCGCAGTAGAGATGTTCCCGGAGATCTGCGCATGTCTACTGCAGCGACGGAGAGGAGGTCGCCCGATCAGAGTCTGCACACAGGCCCTCTCCTCTCTAAAAGCGCCTCTGTAGAGACAGTTTTCAGTTGCTTTCCTAGCAACCCTATTTCCTCTTTTATAAAAATAAATTTTCACATTAATTAATTTGTGATCAGCTTCTATCATTTTTCAAACACAGCATGTATAATGGCAGTTAGGAGCTGATTGGTTGGTACTTTATCTCTCTCCAAAGTTTGATACATTTCCCTTCTCAGTGAAAAGGTTGATATCTTCAACACTCACACTTTTTTATTGGTACTTTTTGTGATTGTTTAGTTTGTCATTTATTAAATACAATCAGGGTTATGTTTTAAAAAAATAAATATAATGTACCTTTTACTGTCACCACTTAGTGCAATGATTGCCTGTGCATTGTGATATACAAAGACTTTAAACAATTGATCCACACACACATACACACGTGACACATAATTTAATTAGCATTTATTATTAAGTAGGGCCATATGTGTCACTGCCATTTATTATACCTAAATTACTCGCGTTCATGGTGAAATTTCTCTAATGAATAACATCATGGCTATTTCTGTGACTGACTTCCAGCAGCTCTGGAATACCAGCTGTCACCTTTCCACCAGGTTAATGCACCTGATCCATCAAGTGCAATTACAAGAAAGAACATGGATGTAGCTTTATGTATGAGTTGCCTCATTAGTTCTGTCAAACTTTGGCCAGAGTATTCAGATTTTTGGGATATAATGAAAGTAAAATAACACCAATTTTGTTTAATGGCTGTACAGTGCAGCAGCAATTTAAGTATAATTGTTATCTAATAAAAGTGTATTTAAATACACAAAAAAAGAAAAACATCTAATACAATTCCATACCCTTAAAAATAAGGGTGCCCGCAGATGGGTCATTGAGCAACCTAGCCTGAGCAGCAACACCTACGTATGTGAAATTTGGTATCACACGGGCATGGACAAATCAGATGGATTTAGTCATTTATCATCCCATGAGCCCAATATTTGAGATTGGATGAGGACCACACACATGAACAGATTTTATGTTCCTCCAGTAGTGATGTTATCATTCATGATAAGCCATTGGTAGCAACTGGGCTTACCCACTCAGCAATTTGGAGCCAACATGGACATCGGAAATATTATATGTATAGAAACTTTTAAGAAATTAGAATTACATATATGCTTAAAATAGAATGAAGGGGGACAATATTTCTCATCATATTAGACAGTACATGACACTATGAGTCTCAGCATTGCAGCACCTCTTATTATGTTTAAAATTAAGGTGTGCAGTCCAGCCCCCACCACCAGCTTTCCACAGTACTAGACATCATGTCTGGTTGCTCATTTTATACCAATTTATGTTGACTCTGTTAATTAACTGAACTAACCAATCTATAATGTCCTCTATGCTGTGAATACTGCGATAAAAAAAATTAAGTAATAAAAATGTCTAATTGATTTGTAAACAGGTAAAAAAAAAGTCTGTAGTATACACATACATCCTAAGATGACCAATTACACATATCTATGGGGTCTATTTATAAAGAACATGAAGTGGCTCACGATAAACTAGATGCGATATATATTGATGTTTAGTAGCCATTCATGTACACTTACCTGTCCAGCATCTACAGGCAGTGTCTGGTCCCTCCGCAATTCCTAGACACAGTGAGAATACAGATATATTGAGTGCCTGATATGCCTGTATACTTACTGTGCATGCACCAGTGTCCGAGAGCAGCAGGTCAGGTCAGAGCTGCTGCAATGTACGCTTGGGAAAGAGGATGGAGCCAGCACCGGGTGCCGGACAGACAGCATGCTACTTCCCTGCTTTGTTGACTTGCGGTACAGATTGTACAATCCTTAGATGGTGAATCTGTACCACAGGAGAGGAACGGAAAGCTGAGCTTTCCATTCCTTTATGAATTGCACTCACCATACAAAAGTAATAGTGAAGAATCAGTAGCTTTTTATGGTACTGCAGAGTCTATGCAGGTCTAGGTTCTTACGTTGGTAGTTAAATCTCAATGTAGTATCTGATAGCAAAGTCATAGATGTCCCACCTCAACCATAACAATTTAACAAACCTGTAGAACCTTGTCAAGGATCAACTTGAGCTAGACATTATGTGGTAATATTCCATACAAGGCCTGTATAAGCTGGTTGGGATATCCCAATACACCTTCTCCTGGCATCTGACCCAGGTGTTAGCAGCCCTGAAGACCCTCTTCTACACCTATATCTGCTTCCCCAGCCAGGTGTCATAGTGGCTTAAGATAAGGGTAGCTTTCAATAGTCTTGCAGGCATGCCTAATGTCCTGGGAGCTATAAACTGCACACACATTGGGCTGAGACCACCTAAGAATAGGGTCAAAATGTATCTTAATAGGCACCATGCCTATTCTAAATTTGTGCAGTTGTTTTATGCAAAACAATAAAATAATGACTGTTGTAGTTGGCTTTCTTGACTCATATTACAATGCCCCTATGAGTACTTTGAGGTGGGACAAATGCCAGAGGAATTACTTCTCAGTATGTACACATGTAGTACATTCCATTATTGTAAATGCATCTCTAATAATTGCTCTGTAATATCTTTAAACCCCTATTGTTTTTGTGGTATTACAGGTGATTCAAGCTATGGCTGTTGTTTCTGGCTTCTGACTCCATTGTCATTTCTGCAGACTCCTGCTGAGCATAAGTATAATGAGGCACACAAATCCACTAGATCAGTTACAAAATGCACTTTTTGGCCTATTAAAATATAGGTTCAGCTGCTTTTACAAATTGGGTGGAATTTAGCTTTATAGTCCCTGCAAAGTGGCCAATATTGTGTTCTGCTGCTGTGTATTAGAAACATTGGGATCAGATTATGCAATAGTCAGTAAACAGCTAAGGGTTTTGTTACAATCAGACTCTCAAAGCACATAAACTGGGAGGCAGTTCAGGCAGGCACTAATAAGCAGCTTTTTTACCTGTAAGTATACTTTGCACCATACAGGATTTTGTAGTAAACATTAGAGAAAAGATATGCCTTCTATCAGCATCGCAGACCCGAGTGCTGCATCCAAAGATGCAGCATCAGATAACCATGTCGACCATCGGCCACAGTCATTGCTCATTTTGTAATACTAAGCTTCCTCAGAAAAGGAAACTAAAAATTAATTTTGAGGATTACATTCCCAACATGTGTAATGTTTACACTATGCCTACTACTTTGGTAATGTTACATTACCTACAAACTCATCATCCATAATAACTGCAGTCTGTTTAGAAGACATTCTTGGGTGATGAGTTTGTAAGAAAAAAATATTCATTTACTACAATAAAATGGACATGACACACAATATGTTTCTCTCTTTTTAAGCAGATTCTGAAAAGAATCTGGCGCACCAGAGATAATGGGGTGGGATGTGCCGCAAGTAATTAAGAAGTGCCCACTACTTCTTATAGATATAAATGCAATAATAAAAAATAACTGTACTCACCTCTAAAGTGTTCTGGGTAATAGTCAGTCCTAAGAATATAATGTTAATCTGTATGGTCTAATTATGATAACCTGTTATTCATCTCACAAGACTGACTAGTAATAAATCAATTTAATATATTGATAGATTTAAAAACATGTACATGCAAATAGCTCATTAACAAGTTGCCTGGATGGTAACACAATTGCAAAAATTGATAGCAGATGGTTCGAATGCAATTGGTAAATAGGTACTAGCGGTCTAGCAATATACATACATTAATATTCGTGCAGATGTACATTAATTAGTAGCATCGCAGGTGATGAGAGAAAAGTCAAATGTCTTTGAACTCAAAGTCAGCAGTGTCGGTGCCAAGTGACAGTAGGATTTAGGTGGGTGGCGGCATCCTGCTCCACACTTATGATCCCCTAGTTGTTAATCAAGTGAAAGACAAGCAGCACATTAATACTGCTTATCTGTACCTTATCCTTGGGACCAATCCTGTGTGGTGTGGTGGATACAGCTGGTGCTTGGAGTGATGGAGTCCAGACTGAATTCGCAGGGGATGCAGCAAACGGCACACTTTTAAAAGGTGATCCACTGGGCGTCTACCTCTGCTTGGGGTTTGTGGTTGGAGTGGTGCTGTCGCAGGTCTCACTGGTAAGGGTTCACCGTGGGCATCCTTCTCCCTCCTCTCCTATGATTGCATGGCTGTTACACTCGATTCCATGGAATTCATAGCTGATTGCCCTTTTCTTCCTGGTGGTACGGGATACAGTCTGGTCACGTGACTCAGCTAAGTGAATGAATGCTAGGTACTCAGTGAGTTTGTTAGGGTCTGGATAGCATGCAATATGTCTCAACGCGTTTCAACCTCGTGGTCTTCCTCTGGGGGTATGTGCTTGCTGGGCTTGGCTTATGGCAGTTTAAATCCTGCATGGAGTCTAGTTTGATTGTTTTTTGTGCTGTCAATCATTGTAGTTCAGTCCTTCAATCAGTGGCCATTTTGTTGTAGACATGGCAGCAAATGGTATCTCATTCTGTCCATCTTAGAAAGGGTTAATCAACCATTTTTGTGGTGATATTCTGATGTTACAATCTAATGCTATAATTACATAGTGTCAATCACTGTAGTTCAGTCCTTCAATCAGTGGCCATTTTGTTGTAGACATGGCAAAAATGGTATCTCAGTCTGTCCATCTTAGAAAGGGTTAATCAACCATTTTGGTGGTGATATTCTCATGTTACAATCTGATGCTATAACTACATGGTATTCAACATTCGGTGAAAACACATTCTGATGTTTCAATTGCATGATGTTCAAACTAGGTTTATACAATATTGATGCAGTCATATAATAACATACCTGTGAAAAACTGACTGGTTTTAAACTAATATTTGCATACAATTGAACGGATTTCATTGTCCAAGTTGAGGCCTTTGGGGGCTAATGTATCTAGTTGGATCATGCATCACAGTTCCTCTTTATTAATGAGGTGTAAGTAATCCCCCCCCCCTCCATCTTTGTTTGATTTCTTTTATTCCATAGAATTTAAGCAGTTTGGGATTACAGTTGTGGTGATTTTTGTAATGTGTTGACAAAGGGTGATTTTCTGTGCCTTTTTCTATATTGCGTATATGCTCTGATATACGTGTCTTTAGGGGTCTAATTGTTCTGCCGACATAAAAGTTAGGACAGGTACAATATAGTGCGTAGATTACGTCTTTGGTATGACACGTAATCCTGCTTTTAATTGTAAATGTATTGTTGCTCAAGGAGATGATAGACAATGTGGGCTTGGTGTGGTTTTTTTGCCCCGGGTCTTTACAAGCTTTGAATGTGCCACAGTGAAAAAATCCCCCTTTTGCTGCATCTTTAATGGGTAGTAAGTTCTGGGTTGTGGTTTTTAGTGGAATATGGTTTTTTACTAATTTCATCTTGATGTCTGGTGCCTTGCAGAATATTATTTTTGGTTTTGGTGGATGTCGGACAGAGTTTAATCTTGGAATAAGATGTGCCAATGCTGGTTTATGACATGTTTAATTTGATTGGCTTGTTTGCTGTATTGCGTGTATTGGCTTGTTTGTATCCATGTTTTATTGTTGTTTGACGGATTCTTGGCTTTCGTGACTAATTGTTTGTAATACTATTTTATATGAATTTTGTTTGGAGGATGTCTCCTTGTCTCTCGTAATCGCTAATTTTGGAGCAGTTGTATCTTAACCTTTTGAATTGTCCTATAGGTAAATTTTGTAGCCAGTTTGGATGGTGTCCGCTTGAAGCCAGAATAAAACTGTTTACATCTACAAATTTATGAAAAGTATTGGTGTTGATCTGTCAGTCTTCAATGAAAATATTTAAATCTAGAAATTCAAATATGGTTTTGCTGTATTTAGATGTGAAGATGAGATTTTTGTCATTGTTGTTTACTGTATGTATGAAAGAAATTGTTTAAGAGATTCTTCAGTGTCATTCCAATAAAAGTACATAATCTATGAAGTTCGCCATGGGACGAGATGTAATTGTTCTCCCATGTGCGCATAAAGAGATTTGGGTAACTTCGTGCAAATCTCATCCCCATTGTGGTCCCAGTGACTTGTCGGTAATGGGTATTGTTGAACCATGCGTAATTATAGTTGAGAATTAACCTGATGCAGTCTGTGATAAATGTAATTTGTGTGTTTGTCATCCCTGGATCTGTGAGTAGATGATTTGTGATACTTGATATCCCTTGTTCGTGGTTTATTACAGAATATAGTGATGTAACATCACTCATTACTAGCCAATAGTCAGTCTTCCATTGAATATTCTGTAGTTTGATCAGGATGTCCGTTGTGTCTTTGATGTTGGATTGTTGTGATTTGATGAAAGGTTGGAGGAATGTATCCACATAGCTTGAAATATTGGAGGTTAGTGAGTTTATGCCTGATATTATTGGTCAGCCTGGAGGGGTTGTGGGGTTTTTGTGCACTTTCGGGAGGTAGTGGAAAACCCGGATTATCAGGTGATTGATATTGAGGTATGCATGTTCTTGTGTTGTTAGTATCCCTGTGGTAAGGCTCTCTTGTAGAAGTGTTTGAAGTACTTTCTTATAGGAGTTGGTTGGGTCCTGTTTGAGTGGTTCATATGTATTTTTATCATCCAATAACCTTGTTGCTTCCTCAATGTAGTTTGTCTTATCTAATAGCACAACCCCCCCCCCCTCCCTTATCTGCTGGTTTTACTACGAGATTGGTGTTATTTTGCATATCTTTTAGTGCTATTACCTCTGCTTTAGTGAGGTTTGATTTCCCCTGTTTAACCTTCTGTTTGTCATGAATTTTTGCTATGTCCTTTTCCAGTACACTTGTGAAAGTTTGAATGTGGTTCCCCATCGTATAGCTGGGGGTAAATTTGAGATTTGGGCCTATGGTCAGTGTGTTTGAACTCATCATTTATATGCGGTTTATGCTGGGGTAGTGGTATTTGTTGATAAAAAAAATTTATGGTACGTTTACGTGTCTTTTTAAATGAAGGATAATGTAGTGTTCAGAAAATGAACATGCGCCAGGCATATAACAGATGCAGTAACATAGGTGAAGCAGCTGCTGTATGCCAAGATTTTTGACCATATAAAAAACGATAATGACAATTGAACAATACTATGTATAACTCAGCTTACATTCCTCAACATTCACATTACACGCAGTAATTGGACATTAAAGTAAGGAAGAATGAAACAGATGTATATCTGACACATGTAGACAAAAAACACACAGAGGAAAGTGAGAATGTAAAACAAAATGGACACTCACCAGGCTGGGATGGGGCATCACTATCATGGACAACTTCAGGTGCGATGATGGCCCGCAATGATTCTTCGTATTCAAGATATTCCATGGTAAGAGGGGAACCACCACCCATCTGCCTTACAGCCTTACTCTCTTCTGCCATCTTGGCCTTCACTCTGTGTTTAATGTTGCTGAAGCGCTTTTCACAAGGATCAATATCCCACATGATACCTCCTGCCACATACACTGCCTACACCCCTCATTCCAGATATGATTCTTATGACACCCTGTAGTGCAGCCAACCAACCATGCAGGAAATTATAATGCTTCATCACAGCATTCACAAGGGCCACATTTTCATTACAATTGAACAAAATATTCTGCCCAGCTTTTGTAGCATTATTATTGGGAATATATCCATTTCATACTGTCTAGTTTTTCTAACTAGGAGAACTCAACAACCTTATGGTTATTGGAAACATTGGAAACCTGTAATCTGAATTAGATGACATTGTTGATCAGATACAACACATAAACCATTTGAAATAATTTGGTTTATATGAAACATAACTGGAGATCAGCAGCAGTTTATTTAATTGCTTAATGACTTATTGACCAAAGAATATAAAATATAAATAAAGATCATTTGATACAGTTGTAATATACAATGGGGTAGATGTATGAAGCCCAGAAACGGTATCAGCGCACGTTATGTGCGCTGATACCGTTTCTCCCCGATGTATGATCGGGGGTCTGGGCGGTAAATGACAGGGGCGCCGTGCGCCCCTGTCATTATCGGCGCTGCTATCTACAAGATAGCAGCGCCGACAGCCTGGGCTATGTACGAACGGTCAGATCGTCTGACTGTTCGGCCGGCTGTAGCTGTCGTTATCGACAGCTACAGCCTGGCGCTAGCCTATACCCACAGCAGGGACAGCGCTGTCCCTGCTGTGGCGGCTACCGGCTCCAGGGCTGCACGCGGGGATCTCGCGATACTTGCGAGATCCCGCGCATGCTCAGTGGAGCCGGCCGGGCCTGACACACATCGCATCAGCACTAGGCTGATGCGATGTGGTCTGTAGCGGGTAGCGCCGGAGGGGGGAGTTAACACTCCCCCTCTCCGGCCGGTGAGATGTTCACACATCTCACCGGTAGTGCTTCCTGCTTCGCCTCGGTAAAGAGGCGAAGCAGGAAGCGTTATAGCGGCACTTAACGTGCCACTATAATACATCTACCCCAATAAGTATTGTCTCATTTTGTTTATATTTTATATTAGAGATTAGCGGTTTGGTTTTATCCGAACATATCCAAACTTGGGGTTTCCGAGTGGAACAGAGGACGTGATTCAGCAAGGATCACAGTTGCTAATATGCACGCAATTGGCTGATTGTTGCATTCTACGCATGCATATGCATCACAGTGCGCGAACTAGCTATTACGATATGGAATGCGATCGCAGAGCCTATGCAGACCCCTTGCAGAGTGATTGACAGGAAGCACCGTTTGTGGGTGGTGATGGGGGCAGGGCATCCATGAGCCATGCCAGGCGTGGGTGACAGGGGCGTGGCCTAATCACGGGAGGCATGGTCACAGGAGGCATGGTCACGTCCCCTTAGGAAAAAAACACAGAGAAAAAAAACATTTTAGCAGCGGCGCTGCGTGCTAGGAGAGGGGCACTGTGAGCCAATGGAGGGCGCGATCAGCGTGATCTCTTCCCTTCTAGGCATAGAAGACTGCTCCAGCTGCTGCTTAGCAGCTGCGATCAGTCTCCAACTGCAGCTCAGCACACAACAGCGTGTGCTGGGCTGCTGTGATGTAGAAGGGCCTGGCACGGCTCATGGCGGCCCTGCCCCCATCACCACCAACAAACGGTGCTTCCTGTCAATCACTCTGCAAGGGGGGGTGGTGCCGGACCCGGACCCCGCCGATCCCCTCCAGCAAGCCCGGGCCCATGTAATTTGTACCCGCTCCCCCCTCTAGGCGCCCCTGGATGGAGGGGTGTGGTCAGGGAAATGCAGGTGTGCCAATGCGTTCACACGCCATTGCAGGGGCGTGCATAAATTAGCCACTGTGATGCCATACGCAGTGTGCGGTCTCATAGCGTGCGTGGAAGTCAGCAATTTCTGAGTAAGGTCTGGGCTTGTGCAAGTGTGCATATGAGTCCGATGTTACTCTATGTTACCGACTATTTTGCTATGTTGCTAAAGTATACTGGTGTAAGTATGGGGAAGTGGACGTCCTTATGTAAGGCTGCGATCGCAATGTGAATGTAATCATTTGCATATCACCACTGATATTAGCAACTGCTTTGCATGCGTATTAGCAGAATTAAGATCCTTGCTGAATCAGGCCCAGAGTCCCAACTAAGGATTTCCTGCCAAGTTCGGAACTCAGAAAGAGGCAAAGCATCACTTTTCCGAGAATGTGGGATCTGACATGTTTTGGATTGCATATAACAGTCCTTCCCTCGTGATCATGTGCCATCTCATACAGGAGACTGCACAGAGAGTGAGTGGGTTTGTTATTCTTAAAAACAATGCCATTAGGAGGACAAAGAGTTAGTAGGAGGAGTATGGGGAGTAAGTGGGAAGGGTGACTGGCTGTAGGCATCTTTCTCACTGTGAGTGTGTATGTATGTTTGTCAGACAGACTAGCTAGCAAAAACTGTACTCCAGTACACTGCAGTGCAAACAGGCTACTGTGTGTTTGTCAGACATACTGTAGTAGCACCTGCAATCTAGTGCTGCAAAGCAAACAGCCTGTTGTGTTTGTTTTTTGTATGTTTGTTAGAGTGACCTTGTACTTGTTTTTCACAAGGATATATCAGTGTCTCAGATCTCTACACTGAATAGTTGATGTTGAGATTAGGGTTGAGCGGGTTCGGATTTCTGAAATCCAAACTCCCCCGAGCCCCCCCCCTCCCCCCAATCCGAGCCGGGAACCGAGTCCGGCTCGGTTTTCCCGCCTGACTCGGAACTGAAACCGAGGCAAAAGGTCATCATCCGCCTTCCGGATCTCGCGGGTTTTGGATTCTATAAAAGGTCCCTGCGTCGGCGCCATTTCTCACTCCAGCTGTGGACAGTGAAGAGGGAGGTTGGGAGCTAGGGCTGGCTGGGCTGTGTGGTGCTGCTGTTGTCCATAGGGGCTGTGTCCACTCAGTCCATAGGGGCTGACTGGGCTGTGTGGTGCTGCTGTTGTCCATAGGGGCTGGCAGGGCTGTGTTGTGCTGCTGTCATAGGGGCTGGCTGGGCTGTGTTGTGCAGTCAGTTGTCCATAGGGGCTGTGTCCACTCCAAAGTCTATAGGGGCTGGCTGGACTGTGTTGTGCAGTGACCCATAAAGGCTGTAGTCCTAAAGGGGTGCTGTAGTGTTGTCCAGGGGGTGATCTGTGCATCAGGGGTGCTCCCCCATAGTGCACTCCAAAAAAAATAATAATAAATTGTTTGTGAATTGTGTGCGCAGTAGCCGCATGTGCATCAACAAAGTTGCGCCAAGCGTGCGACTGTGTCATAAGTAAAGGGCCGGCTGGCTCGTCTGTTAAAGGGTGGTGTAACCCCCAAAGTGCACTCCAAACAAATAAAAAATATTTTTTTCTGTGTTTGTGAATTGTGTGCGCTGTAGCCGCACATGCATCAACAAAGTAACGCCAAGCGTGCGCCGGTGTCATAAGTAAAGGGCCAGCTGGCTTGACTGTTAAAGGGTGCTGTAAAACCCAAAGTGCACTCCAAGAAAAATAAAAAATTATTTTCTGTATTTGTGAATAGTGTGCACTGTCGTTGCTCGTGCATCAACAAAGGAGCAGCGCCAAGCATGCACCTGTGTCCCATAAGTAAAGGGCCGGCTGGCTCATCTCTTAAAGGGTGGTGTAAGCCCCCAAAGTGCACTCCAAAAAAAAGAAAAAAATATTTTCTGTGTTTGTGAATTGTGTGCACTGTGGCTGCACGTGCATCAACAAAGGAGCAGCACCAAGCGTGCGCCTGTGTCATATATCAAGGGCCGGCTGGCTTGACCGTTAAAGGGTGCTGTAACTCCCAAAGCGCACTCCAAAAAAATGTTAAATTCTTTTCTGTTTGTGTGCGCCTTAGCCGCACGTATATATCAATCGATATAACATAAATGGAGGACCAAACTTTGTCCCCTAAAAATAAAATAGGGAAAGATCAAAAACCACATCCTCCTAGTGCTGAAGCTGCTGCCACTAGTCATGACATAGACTATAAAATGCAATCAACATCGTCTGCCAAGGTCGATGCCCAATGTCATAGTAGAGGGCATATAAAATCCCAAATGACAAAGTTCAGGAAAATGACCTTAAAAAAAACATTTAAATCATCTGAGGAGAACATAAACTTGCCAATATGCCATTTACGACACGGAGTGGCAAGGAACAGCTAAGGTCTATCCCTATGTTCATGACTAGTGGTTCAGCTTCACATGACGATGGAAGCCCTCCTCCCGCTACAAAAATCAAATGAGTTAAGCTGGCAAAAGCACAGCGAAGAACTGTACATTCTATACGTTCTAAGAAGATATCACAAATCCCCAAGCAGAGTCCAAGTGTGGTGGCGGTTGCGATGCCTGACCTTCCCAGCACTGGATAGGAAGAGGTGGCTCTTTCCACCATTTGCACGCCCTCTGCAAGTGCTGGAAAGAGTCCACTTGCTGATATGCAAATTGAAGATGTCACTGTTGAAGTACAACAGGATGAGGATACTGGTATAGCTGGCGCTGAGGAGGAAGTTGGCGAGGAGAATTCTGATGGTGATGTGGTTTGTTTAAATCAGGCTCCAAGGGAGACAGTTGTTGTCCGTGGGTTGAAAAAGCCCATCACGGTCATGCCTGGGCAGAAGACCAAACATTCCACTTCTTTGGTCTGGCAATATTTCTATCCAAATCCGGGCAACAACTGTCTTGCCATATGAACCATATGTAAAGGTGAAATAAGTAGGGGTAGGGATGTTAACCACCTAGGAACATCCTCCCTCACCTGCAGCGCATTCATAAAAAGTTACTGTCAAGTTCAGAAACTTTGGCTAAGACCATAAGCAGTCCAGGGACACCTAAATCCCTTTGTCCTGTTGTATCCAAGCACCTGCAAGCCACACCATCAACTCCCTCCTCGTCAATTTCCTCCTTAGTCAGGATCGGAAGTAGTCCTGCAGGCCATGTCACTGGCATGACTGACTCTCCTATCCAGGATTCCTCCGGAGGATCCTGCATTGCTACGCCTTCTGCTGCCGCTGCTGTGAGTCGTTCATCATCCCAGAGAGGAAGTAGGAACACCACTACTTTTACTAAACAATTCACCCTCCAACAGTCCTTAGCGAGGAGGATGAAGTACGACAGCAGTCATCCTGAAGCAAAACGCATAACTGAGGCCTTGACTGCTATGTTGGTGTTAGACGTGCATCCCGTATCCACCATTAGTGCAGTGGGATTTAGACAATTGATGGAGGTAGTGTGTCCCCGGTTCCAAATCCCATCTAGATTCCACTTCTCTAGGCAGGCGATACCGAGACTGTACAGAAACATCAGAAAAAGTGTCCTCAGTGTCCTGAAAAATGCGGTTGTACCCAATGTCCACTTAACCATGGACATGTGGACAAGTGGAATAGGGCAGACTAAGGACTATATGACTGTGACAGCCCACTGGGTAGATGTATCACCTTACGCAGCAACAACAGCAGCGTCACCAGTAGCAGCATCTCAGAAATGCCAGCTCGTTCCAAGGCAGGCTACGCTGTGTATCACCGGTTTCAGTAAGAGGCACACCGCCGACAACCTCTTAGAGAAACTGAGGGAAATCATCGCCCAGTGGCTTACCCCACTTAGACTCTCCTGGGGATTTGTGATATCTGACAATGCCACCAATATTGTGCGGGCATTACATCTGGACAAATTCCAGCACGTCCCATATTTTGCTCACACAATAAATTTGGTGGTGCAGAATTGTCTCAAAAGCGACAGGGGCGTGCAGGAGACACTTTGGGTGTCCCAAAAAATTTCTGCCCACTTTTGCAATTCAGCGACTGCGTGCCGAAGACTGGAGCGCCAGCAAACACTCTTGAACCTGCCCCGCCATCACCTGAAGCAAGAGGTTGTGACGCGGTGGAACTCAACCCTCTATATGCTTCAGAGGATGGAGGAGCAGCAAAAGGCCATTCAAGCCTATACATCCACCTATGACATAGGCAAAGGAGGGGGTATGCACCTGACTCAAGCGCAGTGGAGAATGATTTCGGTGTTGTGCAAGGTTCTCCAGCCCTTTGAATTTGCCACATGTGAAGTCAGTTCAGACACTGCCAGCTTGAGTCAGGTCATTCCCCTCATCAGGCTTTTGCAGAAGCAGCTGGAGAAAGTGAAGGAGGAGCTAAGATGGAGCGATTCCGCTCGGCATGTGGGACTTGTGGATGAAGCCCTTCATTCACTTTGCCAGGATTCCAGGGTGGTCAATCTGTTGAAATCAGACCACTACATTTTGGCCACAGTGCTCGATCCTAGGTTTAAAGCATATGCGGTGTCTCTCTTTCCAGCCGACACAAGCCTGCAGAGGTGCAAAGACCTGCTGGTGAAAACACTGTCAGCTGAAGTGGAACGTGACACGTCAACAGCTCCTTCTTCATGGTCTCCCACAACTGGGGCTGCCAGGAAACAACTTAGGTATCCTAAGCAACCCACTGGCGGTGATGCAGGACAGGCAGGTCCAAGTTTGGACATATGGTCCAGACTGAAGGACCTGGCAACAATTTCTGACATGTCTACTGCCACTGCATATGATACTGTCACCATTGACAGAATGGTGGAGGATTACATCGGTGACAGCATCCAACTAGGCATGTCAGACAGACCGTACCTGTACTGGCAGGAAAAAGAGGCAATTTGGAGGCCCCTGTACAAACTGGCTCTATTTTACCTGAGTTGCCCCCCCCCCCCTCCAATGTGTACTCCGAAAGACAATTCCATCTTGCACCTCTTTTTTTTCTTTGCATTATGTACTGTTTGGGGCCTAGTTTTTCAAACTGCCATCCTGTCTGCCGCTGCAGTGTCACTCTTAGATGGGCCACGTGTTTGTGCTGCCCATTCGTGTTGCTTAACATAGTCATCCAGCTACCTCGGTGCAACCTTTTGGACATAAAAACACTATTGTGAGGTGTGAGGTGTTCAGAATAGACTGGAAATGAGTGGAAATTAAGGTTATTGAGGTTAATAATAGCATAGGAGCAGAAAAACCCACAAATTCTGTGATTTTAGCTGTTTTTATGCTTTTTTTAAAAAAAATACAGATCCAAAACACAAAACCCAGAACCCAAAAAACGGAAGGGTGGTTTTGGCAAAACCAATCCAGATCTAAAACACGAAGAAAGATCCAGATCCAAAACACAAAACACGAAAAGTGGCCGGTGCACACCCCTAGTTGAGATTTGTCTGCTACTTGAACTCTGTGAAGACTTTATGTGGTCTCTAATCTGAGGTGCTGTTAAGTAGCGGTTTCTGAGGCTGGTAACTCTAATGAACTTATCCTCTATAGCAGAGGTAACTCTTGGTCTTCCTTTCCTGGGGCGGTCCTCATGAGAGCCAGTTTCATCATAGCGTTTGATGGTTTTTGCAACTGCACTTGAGAATACATTCAAAGTTCTTGAAATTTTCCATCGCGACTGACCTTCATGTCTTAAAGTACTGATGGACTGTCGTTTCTCTTAACTGAGTTGAGTGGTTGGTGCCATAATATGGATTATAACAGTAGTCAAATAGTGGTGTGCACTGTGTACTAGCCCTACCACTCCACAACACAACTGATGGTCTCAAACACATTAAGAAGGCAAGTAATTCCACAGACTGACTCTTAACAAGGCACACCTGTTAATTCAAAACCATTCCGGGAGACTACCTCATGAAGCTGATTGAGAGAATGCCAAGAGTGTGCAAAGCTGTCATCAAAACAAAAGGGGGCTACTTTGAGGAATCTAAAATATAAAACATATTTTGATTTGTTTAACACTTTTTTGTTTACAACATAATTCCATATGTGTTCTTTCATAGTTTTGATGTCTTCAGTATTAATCTACTATGTTGAAAATAATTGAAATAAACAAAAACCATTGAATGAGAAGATGTGTCCAAACTTTTGACTGGTACTGTATATATATATTATTTGACAAGAATCACATAGACCGGAGTAAAATCCAACAGAAGTTTATTTTCTCACCATAGGCAGATATACAGGTCAGTGCAGTGTTCACAGGCAAAACTTCCATACAGCAACACAGTTCTTTTAGTGGACCCCCAGGATCCCTAACACTAGTCACCCCCGGGCCTATAACCTGGGTGACTAATTCACTGTCAGAATTATTGCGGATTTACACTGATACAACTGTAAAGACAGATAACAGGTGCTGCTAATTAGCCTTGCCTGTGGCATACAAGTGATCCCAGGAAAACCTGGACTGGACCTCAGGGCCTGATTCAGATCCGTCCGCTAAACCGTGATCACACGCAGCCGGCCAATTGTTTCAAACTGCGCATGCGTCGCTTTGCATGTGCATGAACAAGTCACTGCAATCAGGAAATGATCGCTCTCTGCACATTTCCAGAGCAGTACTTTGAGTGACAGAACAGGGCGTCAGTGGGTGGTGACTGGCGCAGATCTCAGTAAAACGGGGTGTGCTTACACTAGCACAGGCGTGGCTGGGTGTTTTTTCAACCAATTTAAGGGCGTCCATAATTAAAGTGGATCGTCACTGTACATGCCACCTGGCTCTTTTTTTAACTGCAGCATTTGCAGTACTTGAGGTAGCCTAGGGTTTACCTCAAGCACTGTGATTGCAGTCGATGGTTCCCGACATAACCGATGGTTGCATACACACATAATAGAGTAGCAGGTGCTGCTCATTGCATTGAATGATTGCAGTATAAGGGGTAAATTTTCTAAGCTGAGAGTTTCGGAGAGTTTGCAAACTCTGGAGAGTTTGGGTATTTTTTCCAACTCTCAAATGTACTAATGTCAAACTCGGGAGAGAGATCTCCTTTGCTACGGGAAAATACTGGAGAGTTAGCAAACTCTCTTCAATTCACCATTGGCAAAACTCAAGAACCTTTTCACTGGTGAAGATAGGAATCCGGAATTTACCAAGCAGAGAGTTTCTAAACTCTCATGAGATGGGAAAACTCTCCTGTAAGAACTTGTGAAAAAAATACATCTGCCTGTGATCTGAGAGTTTGGCAGAAACATACACAGATCGCTGTGATCCATGTATGTTTCTGCCTGTAAATATAGAAAAAAATGTAAATATCAGAAAAAAAATTACATAGGGTTCCCCCAAAAGTCTAACCAGCCCCAGGCTTGCCAGCCCGTCCTGGTTTCTAAAATTATGGGGAACAAAATGTGTAGGGTTCCACCGTAATTTAGAAACCAACACCAGGCTGTAGGGCCAGTCCTGGTTTTAAATATAGAGGGGAAAAAATTGTGTAGGGTCCCCCCTATAGTTAAAACCAGCACCAGATTCAAAATGGCCTGGCTGTAATGCCACAGGCCAGAGACCCTTTCACCAGGGCTCCGGGGCCAAAGCATTATCAGCCCAAGCCAGTCAGGCCAAGCCGGGGATCTCAGGGGAGGTGGGGACCCCCAAAAATGGGTCACCCCTCTCCCTTAACCTCAGGCTTTGTCTGAAGCCCGGGGCTCTTCCCTGCACCCCTGGAGCATTGGGTACGGGGGTAATATAAAGTAGGGAAATAGAAGTAAACTATTGTATTTTACAGTGGGACTACAGGTGCCAGCATGCCTGCCCTTTGGTGTTTTGTCTTTATTTAACTATTTATTTTACATTGGGGGTACAGGTTCCGCCCGTCTGCTGACATTTGTAGTTCCACAAGTGCCAAAGGGCAGGCATCCTAGCACCTCTAGTCCCACTGTAAAATACAATAGTTTACTTCTATTTCCCCACTTTATTAACCCTGTACCCAACACTCCAGGGGTGTGGGGAAGAATCCCTGGCTTCATTCCAAGCCTGGGGTTTCGGGGGGGGGCCCTTCTTGGGGGGATCCCCACCTCACCTGAGATCCCTCAGCTTGGCCTGACTGGCTTGGGCTGATAAAGCTTTGGCCCCGGAGCCCCGGTGAAAGCGTCTCCGGGCTGTGGCATTACAGCCTGGCCGTTTTGGGTTTGGTGCTTGTTTTAAATATAGAGGGATCCTACACAATTTTTTCACCCCTATATTTAAAACCAGGACTGGCCCTGCAGCCTGGTGTTCATTTCTAGATTACGGTGAAACCCTACACATTTTGTTCCCTGTAATTTTCGAAACCAGGACAGGCTGGCAAGTCCAGGGCTGGTTAAGCTTTAGGGGGGGAGCCCTATGTCATTTTTTTTTACACTTTTAACCCTTTTTTTTTACACGTACAACACAAGCAGCTTACACATATCTCACTGATATGTGCAGGCTGCTTGCTCGGGAGAGTTTTGCAGAGAGAAGACACTGCAATCTCGGGTGAGTCATCTCCTGCAAAACCTACTACTTGGGGGAGAAATCTCCTGCAAAACCTGGTATTCGGGAGAGAAATCTCGTTCTGCTTCACCATCAGACATCTCATACTCAGCTAAACTCTCTTCTTCATAAATTTGAGAGTCTCAAGAGCCACAAATCACCCGAGTTTCGGCGTAGCTAATCGAGTTGAAAAAAAAGCAAACTCTCCCAGACTCGATTCTTAGTAAATTTACCCCTAGGTGTGTATATTTGCCCAATCCAATTATTTTTGACTTTAAGTACTCTGATTGTTTATCATTGTGATGTGTGTATAGGTACCAAATACATTTTAGTGCCCTAACAATTTACAGAATGTTTTTCTTCTAAAAGATACATTACAAATTGTGTAATTCACGTGTAAATTTGAAAACTCAGGAATAGTTGTGTCTAGTTTTTTTTTTATTGTGCTCCCCTCATGCTGCTGTGGAACTGCACATCCCAGCATGCCATTCCAGAGTAATTACATGCCTTAATAGCAATACTGTGCCAGCCCATGCTTGGATGTGTAGTTCCACAGCAGCTGTAGATGTCCTCTTATTTTGTTATTTTGTTAGAAATTTAATTTAAAATGCATATTAATACAAATCACAGACTTTGGGCCTGATTCAGAGCCGCTCGTAAGCGGCCGCTCGTTCGTTCCGAGCGATGTTAGCCCAACTGCGCATGCGTACGGTTCGTTATATGCATGCGCTAACCAGTCAGTGCGGCCTAAATTCATGTGCTCGCAAAATAGCGAATGCCTGCTATTTTGAGTGACAGAAAGAGGCGTATGTGGGTGGTAACAGGGGAAGGTGCTTGAAAATGGGGAGTGGAAATCAGAACGCAGGCGTGCTTAAAGGTCAAAATGGGCGTTTTATGGGTGTGCATATTTAAAACAGCAGCGTCATTGACCACGTCACTGGGTTATTTTATAGTCAGAACTGCTCGCAAAATTGTGGTAGCAAACACCAACCCCAAGAATAGCGAGCAGTTCATACCCTTGTCGATGTACTCGATTAATCTAATAAATAGCGGACATGACGTAGGATGCGAGCGGCCAGGGGGCGTATCTTTCCAAAAAAAGAACGCAAGTTTTGTTCGCTCGTTCAGACATAGAGGCGTGAACAGACCGCAAACAGCGAACGGTTCATTTGAATAGCCACCCCTTGTTTTAGAACGAACGAACGCAAATAGCAAGTGGCTCTGAAAGAGGGCCTTTGTTTGAAATGTTAAAAAACTGTTTCTTTATTTTTTTTTCAAGCAATTTGACTGTAAATTATGGGTTAACGAAAAAAAAAAATTAAGAAAATAACAATACAGAAAAAATAATTTGAATTGTGTAATATACACGATTTTCTGGACGAATTTGGAATGGGTTCACATTTGCAGATGTGGGATGTGACTTTTGTGCCATCACCAAATGTCCCTCCTTCAACCTCCTACAAATCATAAATAACCTCCAAATATGTCTGCCACATATGATGCCAAGATACAAGGTCAAAATATTTCTTGTATGGTTTCCAGAGGTACTAACCAGATCTCATCTTTGGGCCAAAGTTCCATAAAGTTCATGGAAAATCAATCTTTACTCTTACAAGTTGCAGTCGACTCTGGAGAACTCAATTTCCAGATCCGGGTGGACCCTGCTCAGAGCTCGTTCCAGCCAGAGCAGTGCACTGGTCCCCCTCACTCACACCTTGTCTTGGGCCAGTAAATTGTTCTTTCATCTCCCTGACATTTTGACTAATTGTCCTTAGAATGGAGGTTTGCTCACCCATGCTGGTCTGGATTGCCTCAATGGCTGCAGTTTGGCATTCCACTGCCACCCTAAGCCCATTGATGACTTTGCCAAGGGTGGCAGTGGTGGGGTAGGCACAGTTGATGGAGGTTCTGCCCTCCCCCCATCCGACTGCAGCCTTTGATCCTTGACATGTCCTTTAAAAATGATATAACAAAAAAATTGTTTTTGGACTGTACACATAGACAGATACAGAAACAGGTGTGTGCAAATATTTACCAAACACAGTATGTGGGGCATAGAAAATGGGCCTCAGACTGCACACCCTAAACTTATATATATATATATATATATACATATATAATTGGAGGTGCTACCTGTGGAGACCATTGAAATATACACAAAAAGAAGAAATACAAGTGCACAACTCTGATGACATCTCTACCATAATGCAGAGCGGGCCGGGCCGGGAGGACGGACTGATGAGTGGATGGTGGCGGCAGGAGCAGGAGCGGGGTTCAGGTAAGTGTTTTATTTTTATTGCGTGTGTGTCTACTGGGGGTGGACCACTACTGGGGGCACTACAAGGGGGGGACCACTACTGGGGGGCACTACAAGGGGGGAACTAGTACTAGAGGCACCACAAGGGGGGACTACTACTGGGGCACCACATAAGGGGGGACCTCCACTGGGAGCATTACAAGGGGGGGACTACTACTAGGGGAACTACAAGGAAGGACTACTACTAGGGGCACTGCATGGGGGGCCTACCACTGGGTACACTGCATTGGGGGACCATATTGGGGCCTCTATATAAAGGGCAATACTGGGGGTACTGCATAGGGGGGACTACAACTGGGGCCACTATTTAAAGGGCACTGCATAAGGGGTACCACTATTGGGGGCACTGCATGGGGGGACTGGGGGCACTGTATAAGGGGCACTGCATTTTTTTTCCCATGAATGGGTGGGTAGGGGCCCCAGTGCATTGCTTTGCCCAGGGCCCACACTGCTGTTAAGACAGCCCTGCCCCCCTACCTTGCCTGCACACTCCTCCCACCATTCCTCCCCTACCTCCCCTCCATATCGCTCCAGTCTTTCCTCACCTACCTCCCCTCCATACCCCTCCAGTCTTTCCTCCCCTACCTCCCCTCCATACCGCTCCAATCTTTCCTCCCCTACTTCCCCTGCACTCTGCTCCTGTCTTTCCTCCCCTACCTCCTCTCCATAACACTCCAGTCTTTTTTCCTCTACCTCCTCTGAACACCGCTCCAGTGTTTCCTCACCTACCTCCCCTCCACACCGCTCCAGTTATTCCCCCACTATCTCCCCACCACACCGCTCCAGTCATTCCTCCCTTACCTCCCAAGAACCATCCCATTCCCAACACTTCCCCCCCTGGACCAGCTTCCTCTGAGTCTACTTCTGGAGGCTTAAACTGGGCTGCTTCATCCCAGGAAGCATCCCAGGAAGGACCTGCAGCTGAAGGTACATGCAAGATGAAAAAAACATTGACACATATTCAAAGAACATTTCTATTTGCAACTATTACAGTTCAACATGTATGTTGGAGGGAGACATTTCACACTACAAGCCTGTTTCTGTGAACATTTTAAAAAAAGCCACAGCAGGCTACAGCCCACCTTTCAATTGTGAGTGTTGCTATCAGGTTAATTGTGCAGATGGTGTCTGAAAACACCTGCTGCACTTACAAAGGCAGCACTGTCACATAGTTGCAGTGCTGGGTTTACCATAGCAAGCATGCTACAGGTGATGGTTTCTATAGTTAAGTTTTTGTTTTGTTTTGTTTTGTTTTTTTAAACATTAACAATCATTTTGGGTTTCCTTTCAGATGTGCCAGAGGAATACTTGGCCGACGTGGTTCGTAGGGAGCTAGATGTGCTGGCCCATTGTATGGAAACTATGGGGGAGGCAATAGCCTGCATTAGGAGGGCCTTATGATTTTTTTTTGTTTTTTGTTTTGAGTTTTTTGCAGCATTTTGATTAATAATAAAAAAAAATTGAGAAAAATAGTTTTTATTATAGCCTAATAGCTATTGTTACTGATTATGGGGCACATTTATCATTGCCTATTTGTGGAAAAATGAACACAAACAACAGTTGGTGTTTGCCTGTAATATTAAGTATCCCACAAATAAATTACATACAGTAGGGAACACAGCAGGTATTTCTGATACCTGCTGCAATCCCTCCACTCCCACCTGCAGCCACACACACCATAGGTTTCTATGGGGGGATAGTATGATGGCAAATGTACCAATTGCAAGAATGTAAAGCATTCCTGATATTCTCAAGAGCAGCTAATGCCATGTGAAGATAGCATTAGCCACTGTAGGCTATGGGCCATACCGCGCACTATTAGCCAGTGGTGGAATCTGCCAGAACCCTCCCCGGCTACAGTGGATGTGCATGTGCAGTCCCCAGGACTGTGCATGCACACCGCCCCCTGCATTGGCCGGCAGCTCTTCCAAAACATCACAATGGTGGCCCTTTTCGCAGCCCGTGTCCCTGCATGTCCCAGATGATACATCCTGCCGATAGGAACACTTTGTGCAAAGCGATCAGGGACATTACTGCCATGCCCTGAATGCATTGCAAAAGCAAACATTGCTAAATGTGTCCCTATATAAACACATTGTTACACACGGGAAGCAATCGGGAAGCCGACTGCCTAAATACCAGCAGCCGGCTTCCCGACTGTCATATCCCGGCAATGGTGAAATGCCGGGTGTCTAGATGTAGACGCCCGCATTTCCCCAATGCCGGGAGACCGGCGCCTGGCATCCCAATCTTAGTGATGCCGGGCGCCGCGAGCAGACAGTCGCGGGGGGGAGAGTTAGGTTTAGGGCTCCCGGGGGGGACTTAGGGTTAGGCACCCCTCCGGGAGGGTTAGGGTTAGGCTAGGGGGTGGGAGGGTTAGGGTTAGGCACCCCCGGGGGGGACTTAGGGTTAGGCAGCGGGGAAGGGGATGGTTAGGGTAAGGCACTTAGAGGGGGGATTAGGGTTAGGCACTTTGGGGGGAAGTTAGGGTTAGGAACCCCTAAGGAGGGTTAGGGGGGTTAGGTTAGGTTAGTAGATACTTACCTATCCACGATCGGGATTTCCAGCACTGTCAGGCTTCCGCTGCTTCTAACTTTGCTCTTGTCAGACTGCCGCTGACCGGCCGGCGGTATTTCATACCCATTCCGTTACATACACTGTTTTTTCATAATTTAAAAACATAGATGGTAGTAACCTGCCAAATAATCTGCTCATTACTGACATCTTTATAAACCAGCCTATATAGTGACAGTTAAGAGCTGATTTTATATATATATATATATATATATATATATATATATATATTTATATATATATATGGAAAATGGGGTGGAAAGGACAAGCGCCAAATAGTGTGATAAATTAAAAAATAATTGTGCCCGTGCTCAAATAATAATGTGCGTACCAAAAGATAAATCTTTAAGGCTTATCTGTAAATCTTGTCAGTCGATTGAGTATACAAAGCTGGACCCGGGTTACTGGTGCCAGATAGGACCTTAGTAGGGAAAGGCTCTTGACAGAGCCAGGTGAAGAAGAAAAATAATATAGTGTAGTAACTTCAGAATACTGAGTCTCGTAATAAATGGTTATGCGTACCCGATAGATTCTTGTGTAGATGCATATAGTGTTAACCTTTGGTAACTTTATCCAGGTTTCTTCCTTATTTTTCAGCCCCAAAAGTACCCACATAAAGTGGTGATGGTCTGGTCTCTTTTCTCTCTCTCTCTCTCTGTGTATGTGTACCACACAGAGAGAGAGAGAGAGAAAAGAGAGAGTGCTGTGGGAGACCAGACCATCACCACTTTATGTGGGTACTTTTGGGGCTTAAAAATAAGGAAGAAACCTGGATAAAGTTACCAAAGGTTAACACTATATGCATCTACACAAGAATCTATCGGGTACGCATAACCATTTATTACGAGACTCAGTATTCTGAAGTTACTACACTATATTATTTTTCTTCTTCACCTGGCTCTGTAAAGAGCCTTTCCCTACTAAGGTCCTATCTGGCACCAGTAACCCGGGTCCAGCTTTGTATACTCAATCGACTGACAAGATTTACAGATAAGCCTTAAAGATTTATCTTTTGGTACGCACATTATTATTTGAGCACGGGCACAATTATTTTTAATTTATCACACTATTTGGCGCTTGTCCTTTCCACCCCATTTTCCAGATCACTATTTCATCTGCTTGCCATACAGACCTACGGAAGGGACTGCTGCCTCCTCTTATTTGAAGGATTCAAGTGGTCGATTAACTTTTCATATGTATGACACCTGCACTTTCATGTCACAATCAGGTTAAATACACTGTGCGCGATCCAAGAACTACTATTTCCATATATATATATATATAAATATATAAACAGTATATTTTATATATATATATATATATATATATATATATATACACACACAGAAGAGATATGTAGATCTCTATATTTATCTATATTTCTAAATATCTTTTTATATATATATATATATATATATATATATATATATTTATTAAGGATGAGCGGGTTCGGATTTCTGAAATCCGAACCCCCCCAAGCTCCGCCGATCCGAGTCGTATCTGAGTCAGGCTCTACTTTTCCCGCCTGACTCGGATCTGAAATCGAGGCAAAACGGCATCATCCCGCCTTCCGGATCTCGCAGGTTTTGGATTCTATAAATGGTACCCGCGTCAGCGCCATTTCTCACTCCAGCTGTGGACAGTGAAGAGGGAGGGTGGGAGCTAGGGCTGGCTGGGCTGTGTTGTGCTGCTGTTGTCCATAGGGGCTGTGACCACTCAGTCCATAGGGGCTGACTGGGCTGTGTTGTACTGCTGTTGTCCATAGGGGCTGGCTGGGCTGTGTTGTGCTGCTGTCATAGGGGCCGGCTGGGCTGTGTTGTGCAGTCAATTGCAGTCATAGGGGCTGTGTCCACTCCAAAGTCTATAGGTGCTTGCTGGACTGTGTTGTGCAGTGTCCCATAAAGGCTGTAGTCCTAGAGGGGTGCTGTAGTGTTGTCCAGGGGGTGATCTGTGCATCAGGGGTGCTCCCCCAAAGTGCACTCCAAAAAAAATTATAATTATTTTTTCTGTGTTTGTGAATTGTGCGCAGTAGCCGCACGTGCATCAACAAAGTAATGCCAACCGTGCGCCTGTGTCATAAGTAAAGGGCCGGCTGGCTTGACCGTTAAAGGGTGCTGTAACCCCCAAAGTGCACTCCAAAAAAAAGAAAAATATATATTTTTTTGTGTTTGTGAATTGTGTGCACAGTTGCCGCACGTGCATCAACAAAGTAGCGTCAAGCATGCGCCTGTGTCATAAGTAAAGGGCCGGCTGGCTTGACCATTAAAGGGTGCTGTAACCCCCCAAAGTGCACTCCAAACAAAATAAAAAATTATTTTCTGTGTTTGTGAATTGTGTGCACTGTGGCTGCACGTGCATCAACAAAGGAGCAGCGCCAAGCGTGCGCCTATGTCCCATAAGTCTGTTAAAGGGTGGTGTAACCCCCAAAGTGAACTCCACAAAAAATAAACAATTCTTTTTTTTCTGTGTTTGTGTGCGAAATGTACATCAACACAGCAGCAGCGCCAAGCGTGCGTCTGTGTCATAAGTCAAGGGCCGGTTTGGACATCTGGTCCAGACTGAAGGACGTGCCAACAAGGTCAATTTCTGACATGTCTACTGTCACTGCATATGATACTATCACCACTGACAGAATGGTGGAGGAAATATTTTCTGTGAATTGTGTGCACTGTGGCTGCACGTGCATCAACAAAGGAGCAGTGCCAAGCGTGCGCCTGTGTCATAAGTAAAGGGCCAGATGGCTTGTCCGTTAAAGGGTGCTGTAACCCCCAAAGTGCGCTCCACAAAAAATAATTCTTTTTTTTCTGTCTTTGTGAATTGTGTGGGCTGTAGCCACACCTGCATCCTCAAAGCAGCAGCGACAAGCGTGTGTCTGTCTGTTAAAGGGTGGTGTAACCCTCAAAGTGCGCTCCACAAAAAATAAAAAATTCTTTTTTTTCTGTCTTTGTGAATTGTGTGGGCTGTAGCCGCACCTACATCCTGAAAGCAGCAGTGACAAGCGTGCGTCTGTATGTTAAAGGGTGGTGTAACCCCCAAAGTGCGCTCCAACCAAAATAAAATAATCTTATTTTTTTCTGTGTTTGTGTGTGATATGTATGCGCAGTAGCCGCACCTGCATCCTCAAAGCAGCAGCGACAAGCGTGCATCTGTCTGTTAAAGGGTGGTGTAACCCTCAAAGTGCGCTCCACAAAAAATAAAAAATTCTTCTTTTTTTTCTGTCTTTGTGAATTGTGTGGACTATAGCCGCACCTGCATCCTCAAAGCAGCAGCGACAAGCGTGCATCTGTCTGTTAAAGGATTACATCGGTGATGTCATCCAAGTAGGCATGTCAGACAGTCCGTACCTGTACTGGCAGGAAAAAGAGGCAATTTGGAGGCCCCTGTACAAACTGGCTCTATTTTACCTGAGTTGCCCCCCCCTCCAGTGTGTACTCCGAAAGAGTGTTTAGTGCAGCCGGGAACCTTGTCAGCGAAAGGCGTAGGAGGTTGCTTCCACAAAATGTGGAGAAGATGATGTTCATAAAAATGAATTATCAACTCTTCCAGGGAGACCAGCCTCCAGAACGTACAGAGGGACCTGTGGTGGTGGATTCCAGTGGGGACGAATTAATACTCTGTGAGGATGAGGATTTACACAACACTGAAGAGGGTGAGGAATCGGTGGATGAAGAGGATGAGGATGACATATTGCCTCCGTAGAGCCAGTTTGGGCAGGAACAGATTAATTGCCAGCTTGTTTTGTGGGGGCCCAAACGAACCAATCATTTCAGCCACAGTCATGTGCAGTGGCGTAACTAGGGAGGGTCGGGCAGGGTGCGTGCCCTGGGCGCCGTGGGACCGACGGCGTGGGGGGGCACCGCCGGCCACGGTCCGGCCCGCCCTAGTTAGCCACAAGTGTAGCGCCGACCGCAATGAGTGCGGTCGGCACTACACATTTACACAGGACCAGCGCTAGGCTTCCCTGCGCCGGTCCTGTGCTGCACACCTGAGCCCGTTCTCTCCCCCTGAGCGCTTGCCCAATAGTGCCAGGAGGCGGGCTCAGGCTGTGCATAACACACACAGTGCTGGCGGCGATGCGTGTGTTAAACAGCAGCCAATGAGAGTCAGATAGACTCTCATTGACTGCAGCAGCACCCACTGCAAGAGCCGGACTTCCGTCCGGCTCCTGCAGTGGGTAATGGGACTGACGTCATGACGTCATGACGTCTGTCCCATAATGCTGAGCGCGCCAGTCCGGGAGGACTGGCGGGCGGCGGCGGGAGTGGCGTCGCGGACCGGAGCAGCAGCAGCACCGTGGATTCAGGTAAGTATGTTTTTATATATATATACATATATTTTTTTTTTAACCTATCTGCAGAACGGGGAAGGGGGGTGGCTACTACTGGGAGGACCTCTACTGGGGGTGGGGGCACCATTATTGGGAGGACCTCTACTGGGGGGGATACTACTGGGGGCACTTAATCGGGAGGGGGAACCTCTACTGGGGACTACTACTTGGGGGGGAACTACCACTGGGGGCATTATAAAAGGGGCCTACTAGTAGAGGCACTGCACTCGGGGGACCACTACTGGGGGCAATAATAGGAAGGGCCACTACAGGGGGCACTGGATAGGGGGGATCACTACTGGGTGCCTGCATAAGGGGACCACTACTGGGAAAACTGCATGGGGGGGACTACTACTGGGGGCACCATATAAAGGGCACTGCATAAGGGGATACCACTACTGGGCACACTGCATTGTGGGGACTGCTACTGGGGGCACTGCATAAGGGGGAACACTACATGGGGCACTGCATTTGGGGGGACCACTACTGGGGATCCTGTATAAGGGGCACTACTATGGGCCTGCATAAGAGGGACCACAACTCCATACTGGGGTTACTGTATAAGGGGTACTACTGGGGTTAAGGTGCATATGGATAGGAATGTTCAGTGTGAAAATAAAGGGGTGTGTCATGTTGACACGCCCCATTTTTAAGTGACCACGCCCATTTTTTCGCCACGCGCGCACATCGGGGGGGGGCTCCCTTTTCAAATTTGCCCTGGGCTCCAAATACCCTAGTTACGCCACTGGTCGTGTGGCAGACCCTGGCGCTGAAATGATTGGTTTGTTAAAGTGTGCATGTCCTGTTTATACAACATAAGGGTGTATAAACAGGACATGCACACTTTATGTACTGTTTGGGGCCTAGTTTTTCAAACTGCCATCCTGTCTGCCACTGCAGTGTCACTCCTAGATGGGCCACTTGTTTGTGCTGCCCACTCGTGTCGTTTAACATAGTCATCCAGCTACCTTGGTACAACCTTTTGGACATTATAACTTGTGTCAGCTGTTTTCCTAGGTGCTTTGCAACAGGTGTGCTTGGTAACTGTCTCACATTTAAAAGCAAAGTTGCTGTGAGCTATAAACCTTGATAGCATACCCTGAGTTTAACACTAATGTGATGGCTATGTCCATGTTATAATTCTGAGCAATAGAGTAGGGACTTGCAGTAAAGTGGGGTCCCGTGATGGGGGCTGCAAGCTTAAATGCATTGATCAATTCATGAACCAAAACCCCACTGTCTATTATGTTTATTATTATTATTGTTAGTTATTATGGTGAGTGCAGAGCCCCTGTGACTTTTATATATATATATATATATATATATATATATAGATGTATACAGTATGTATATATGTTATACATATATTGCTTATTACATTTTGCCATTTAAAAAAAAGCATAGCTCACGTGCTTCTACAGAAATACCCGCATGTTGGATCCAGTGTCCGGCAACTTGATTCATCCTGCATTTAATTTCATTCTGGGACTGCGGTGACTATATCCTGTGAAGCTGTTGTGCCTGTTTGGAGTACGAAGTATGTCTATAACATAACGAGACTGTGATTTCACCTAGTAAACAAAGCAGTCAGAACCGGTTCTAACTGCATACGTAGTAACCTTGAACTTGTCTGAACCTACATGACAAGCAGCAACACTCTATGACGTTCAGTTGATTGTGAGTCGCCATTTAATTTGGTTTTGTTTTCTGTAGAGTGACAAAAAATGCAAAGTTTAAAAGTTGAACAACGTGTCAATTTGAAATTTTTAGTAAGTTTTTTAGCTATCAAGGGTGTAATTTTGCAAGAATGGGTTCCAGAAGGCACAACATTTAACCAGCATTATTATAAGGAAGTTTTGAAAAAGCTGAGAGAAAGAGTCAGAAAGAAACGTCTGTGACTGTGGAAAAATGGTTTCATTCTTCACCAGGACAATGCGCCTGCTCACACAGCACTTTCTGTGAAGCGGTTTTGAGCGACAATCACATTACTACACTTGAACATCCTCCATATTCACCTGATTTAGCACCATGTAACTTTTATCTTTTCCCAAAAGTTAAATCAGTGCTTAAAGGGACACATTTTGAATTAGTTGATGCTGTAAAGAAGAAAACGGCAGATTTGTGGAAACAACTAACAGAAATTGATTTGCTCCATGCCTTCCACCAGTGGAAAACAAGACTATAGCGATGTATTAGTGCAAATGGGGAGTATATTGAAGGGGACAAACATTACTTTTGTAATACCAATAAATAAAGATGAGTTATTTAATCAGTCTCGTTATTTAATAGACATACCTCGTATTTTACCATGCTTGTTTATCTTTGTATATTATATATTGTGAGTGCAAATTTGTGTTAAAATATCCCCTTGTAAAAGGATAATTGCACTATATTTCGCTTCTTGTGTCTCCTCTAACCTATATGCAAGAGAAAGGGAGACATTTGTGTTTATCCCCACAGACCTTCAAACAAGTGGAAACCTAAAGAGTGGGAACTATTCTGTGCTTGTATGGTCAATGTTTGACCTTTACTACCAGTTAGATTACACTGCACAACAATGAAAATGTTTCTGATGTGAAAATAGTTACTTCTAATTGATTTCAGCATACAAAGAATGACTATGACATTTAAAACTCTCAGTTAGCTCTGAGTTCCGAGATATAGCCCATTTATGAAGATGTAGGGGTATTGCTAGTGAAGTGGGCAGAATGGAGATAATCTTACCAGCAATCTGCGTTCTGCACAGAGGGGGCGGAGCCTAATGACCCAATTAAATGAATCAGTTATTTGTCCCCTCCCCTATTCAAATATATGCGATTCACGGGATTACCCACACAAGATAACTGTGGTGCACTGAGTGACAAGCATAATGGGCGATTCCACCAAGACATTTCAGCAATGGAACAAAGATACCAGGGTAGGTGAATCACTACTGTTGGACAGTGATAAGAGATGCCCCAGAATAGGAGTACAAGCGACAAGCAAAGAGAAAGCACCCCCATGAATAGGCCACTATATTACATAGTACTTTCGTATGCTGTATGTTTGTATCGAATGCTGTATGTTTGTATCGAATGCTGTATGTTTGTTTCGTTTTGTGTTCTTATCTGTGATTGATTGAATTAAAACAACTGTTATTTATTTTCTATCAAAAAATATCAGATTATTTTAAAATAGCTTTTCACTATGACTATATTACTAATGTACATACAGTATAGTGCAAGTTGTGTAGCTCAAAAAATAGAGCTAGTAAAAACATTCTGAAATCATTTTAGTTTTTCTTGACCTGAAATTAGTAATGTATGACTATTTTTAGAAAGGAAACAAATTAAAAGTATTAATTTGTTGTACAGTGTAATTAGGGTGAATATGGCCCTCATTCAGAGCCGCTCGCTAGCGGCCGTACGCTCGTTCTGAGCGATGTTCGCACATCTGCGCATGCGTACGGTTTTTAGTACGCATGCGCGAACCAGTCAGTGCGGCCGAAAATCGTTTGTACGCTATATAGCGAGTGCCTGCTATTTTGAGTGACAGAATGAGGCATATGAGGGTGGTAACAGGGGAAGGTGCTTGTAAACGGGGAGTGGAGATCAGAACGCAGGCGTGCTTAAAGGTCAAAACGGGCGTTTTAAGGGTGTGCATAATTAATACAGCAGCGTCATTGACCACGTCACTTGGTTTGTTTTAACTCAGAACTGCTCGCAAAATAGCGGTTGAAAAAACCAACCACAAGAATAGCGAGCAGTTCATACGCTTTACGATGTACTCGATTAATCTAATAAATAGCGAACATGACGTATGGTGCGAGCGGCCAGGGGGCGTTTTTAACAAATAAACGAGCGTATGTTTTGCTCGCTCGTTCAGACTTAGAGGTGTGAACAGACTGCAATTTGCGAACGGATCATTTGAATAGCCACCCCTTGTTTTAGAACGAACGACCGCAAATAGCGAGTGGCTCTGAATGAGGGCCTATATCTTTTAATTATCTTCACTATGGTGGTTTATTAAGGAAATGTGTTAATCACAGAGCGCTTGACATTATGTGGAATATTTTTTTTATCACTGTTTAATTTTAAAAAGTACATGTGGATGCACATTTTTTTCACATGATCTATGCTGCACCGTCATTTCAATTGCATACTATTTCATAGTATTTTTACACAAATAGAAAAAAATATATATAAAAAGAGAGAGATATAGATGTGTGTGTGTGTGTGTGTGTGTGTGTGTGTGTGTGTGTGTGTGTGTGTGTGTGTGTGTGTGTGTGTGTGTGTGTGTGTGTGTGTGTGTGTGTGTGTGTGTGTGTGTGTGTTTCTTAAATAAAAATGAAAAAAAAAACATTATTTAGCAAAAAATGTTCAATAAAACCAATAAACCAATACCTAAAGAAGATCAAAGATGCAATCAAACAAAAATTACATACACATAACAAGCTATTAGCAAACGCACACCGATTGCTCAGGCAAGTACATCGTAATGTCCTGCTTATGGGTTCGATATTTGGCTAGGTGAACGATGAGTCCGCTGATTTCTGGAGTGAACGGATTGCACGCAGAGAGGTGCTATTCATACATAAACTACGGTGGGTGGTTTTGACTTTGGCTACGCGTCCGTCTCTTTGCATTGTGGTTTGCATGCGATCACTTGTTTTGCATGTGTTCACTCGTTATGGTTGCGTGTGATCACGGCTTAGCGAACCGGTCTCAATCGGGCCCTTAGTAAGTTATTCAAGTACCATCTCATCATACCATTCTCCTGTGCCAGTTCTGCATCTGAAGCCACAGGGCGATCACACAGTAAGGCATTAGCACACCCATTATGTCTTAGAGTGCAATCACATTGTGTATGCAGATGCCTACTGGCCTGTCTTAAGATGCCCACTTGCGCACGTCATCTCCAGGAAGTGTATGCAACCATCGGTACATCGGGTAACATCAGATGCAATCGCAGCGCTTGAGGCTGACCATACCCTGAAGCAAGCACTGCGATCACTTCAGTGTAAAAACCAGCCAGGTGACGTGTACAATGATGCTCCCTCTAAATTATGCACGCCTATAAAACGGCGTTAGGACGCTCAGGCACGCCTGTGTTCGCACCTCCACTCTCCCGTTTCTAGTGGCCAGCCCCTGTCACCACCCTCAAACGGCTTCTCCTGTTACTCACTCTGCTGGGCTGTCTATGCACAGCGAGCAAACGCATTCTGATCTTTCACAGTGGTTTGCGCACGTGCACTGCAATGCGTACGCTTGCGCAGAATGCGAAAATTGCCCAGCATCCTAGCGAGCGGGTCTAAATCAGCTCCTTAGTACATCATCTAAGTACCATTTCTTCATACCATTCTCCTGTGCCAGTTCTGCATCTGAAGTCACAGTGTGTGTACTTAGTACATTATGCAAGTACCATCTCATCATACCATTCTCTTGTGCCAGTTCTGTGTCTGAAGCCATAGTGTGTGTACTTAGGGCCTGATTCAGCTTTGGAAATAGAGTGAGAAACAGTACATAACTGATCATCTTGGTGAAACCATGCTGCACTGCAGGTGAAGCAGATGTAAATAGTGCAGAGAGATTTAGATTTGAGAGGAGTGTGTCCAAACTGACATCTAAATTGCAGTGTAAAAATAAAGCTGTGCAGTATTTGTGGGCTACATGCAAAAGCAGACAGTATTTACCCTACATGCAAAATAAAATGTATGTGTTTGCACCCCTTACATTGCAACATGGTTTGTCCTGGTTCACAGTTACATGCTCTTTCATACTCTATTCCCAAAGCTGAATCAGGCCCTTAGTACGTCATCAAAGTACCATCTCATAATATCATTCTCCTGTGCCAGTTCTGCGTCTGAAGCCGCAGAGTATGTACTTAGTACGTCATCCAAGTACAATCTCCTAGTGCCATTCTCATGTGTCAGCCGTGCGTCTGGGTAAACAGAGGGCCTGATTCAGAGCCGGACGCTCTTTCAGAGCACTCGCTCTGAATCAGTGCCCGCCTATTGTATGTTTAGAGCGGCCTCCTGGCCGCTCGCATAGCTGTGGGTGACCACCCACAGCTAGTGCGAGCGGCCAGGATGATGGTCGCGATGGTCAAGACCATCGCAACCATCGGTCTTGCGATGAGACCCTTGTGGTAGGGTCTCGTTGCTGCAAGTCCCAGTGGACTTCTTGCTCTTACAGAGCAAGAAGTCCACCCACTGACATCACTTGTGATGTCAGTGGGGCCGGCCCTAGACGGTAGGCGTTCCCATGGGAATACCTCCATCTGGGCAGCCACGCCCTGGCACGCCCACCAAAGGGGGCGTGCTGTCACTCAACATCGACAGCACGGCCCCTTTGTAGCCAGACTCGGAGCGTCAGCTTGCCCATCGCTATCCGGGTCTCGCGCACTGGGCCAACATCGAACCGCTTGCGAGCACTCAGCGCTCGCGAGCAGGTCTGAATCAGGCCCCGAGTGTGTACTCATTACAATACCCCAGTACAAACTTCCAGTATATTTTTCCTTTGCCTTCCCTGTGATAGTGTTCTTCCATTTCCCTCTTGTGCCGGATACCTGACCAAAGGGCCGCGACCTGCTTGCTGGGTGCAGCTTAAGCCCAAATCCAGCTTGGAGGGGTCACTGGTGAACACCTCCCAGTAAGTTAGACTCCACGCCTTTGGTCAGGTCTAGCCAACATCTGTACTAGTGGATGAGGAAGTCATTTATCCAGGCCCATCTCCTCCTGTTCCTTTCCCAACCTGGGTCCATGTCTTCCAATACCTCGCCAGAGGGTCAGCATAGCCTGAGTGTGACAGGGTCTTTCCCAGAATAGCAGAGAATACATCTTGGTTTCATGCTTCTAAGCTCACCACTTCCTGTTTTTGGCTAAGACTGACGGTGACCTCCATGCATACCTGACAGTCTGGGTTTTCTTTGCCACTAAAGAGGGCGACTGGCACTTTCTTTCCAGGGTTTTGATAGATTTACATGGTAAATTTGTGCCTTCTTCCTTCTACCTCCTGTCATACCATGTAGTTTACAGGTCCCACTGCCTCTATGATCTCATAAGGGCCTCGCCATTGAGCAATCAATTTGCTTTCAGCAGTAGGCACAAACACTAGTACCTTGTCTCCCGGTTTGAAAGATTGGTCAACTGTGGTAACATTGTAATTGCGTTTCTGATGCTGCTGAGCTCTGTCCATATGTTCATTCAGCTGTAGCGCAATCTGCCTTAACCGGCCATACAATTGGGACACAAACTGAATGATATTAGGATCTTGACAAGACTGATGCTCCCACCCTTCCTTTAACACATCTAAAATCCGTCTAGGTTGCCTCCAAAAGAGGAGTTCGAAGGGACTGAACCCCACAGTGGCATAAGTTCAACCCATATGCAAGTTATAATTTGGTGCCCCATCCCCATCACAGCTGCTGACACTCTAACGTATTATTTCACATGCAGATACACCCGCAGTCGCACACGGAATATATTCATGCCGCAAATCATTTTAATCAGCAGAAGCTGCATGTGCATCCTATTTGAATTGCTGTTCAAATAAGACGCATTTGGAAGGAAAATTTTGCATGTATAGATGCTCAGCACTACCTACTCACTCTGCGCTCACACGTTTGGTGTAACGTGACTTGTAGCGCATGAAGGATAGGACATCTGTATGCATTAGTGACAGATAAGATAGTGACCTGTATGGTGCAATTAGCATGAGGCTCAGAGTCCTCCTGGTGAAAGCTACCTGATGTGGGGTGGGGGGGCCCTCCTGATACCCCTGATGGAGGGAAAAACCACCTGATGTGGTGGCTTTGAGGACTCAGTTTAAGTCAAGATACTGTAAGACTGCCACTGTGGTGGGACTACAGTCACAAAATGCCCAGTCTATTGCCGACTGCATCAAATGCTTGGAAGTTGCTCCACCAAAGATCTGCCCCCCAGATCAGTCGCTGGTGCCCCAGGCCTCTGCCTCCCATGCTCTCTTACCCGCAGTGCTGAACAGTGCATCCTTGTTGACATACAGCACCTGGAAGAAGATCAGCAGCCGCACTTATGCTCAGGCTAGCCACTTAGGACTCTGCTGCATGGCTTGTGGTTAGAGCTGCCACCAGGGATGTGGGGGGGCACCAGGACTGTTGCACAGGTCTGCAGCTAGGGATGTTGCTAGGGAGGAGTGGGATAGGGAGCTGTTGGTTTTGAGTTGCGCCAGGACTGCTGCATGGGTCTGAGGCTAGGGCTGCCGACAGGGAAGAGTGAAACAGAGTTGTGGGTGTGGGGGCCACCGGATGTGTCACACTAACTGTTGGGATCTGCAGTTAGCAGATCATCTTGGTTGCAATTCCCAGTCTTAGCTGCTGCAAGAACTTTGCATTTAATCCTGTCTGTCTGTGTGCTGATCACATGTGTTCAGTAATTAACTGTCTGCCTGTGTGCAGTATCAGCTGCTCACTAGTTAATTGTCTTGTCAGTGTGCACAGGCCAGCTGCACACTGGTCTGTCATTAGGGAGGCTTGCAGGGCTTCTTCTGATTGGACCTTGTATCTGTTAAAGTACAGCCAGCCCTTCACTGCATGCCAGTGATAGAGTTTTCGTGTTTCCGGTTCTGGCTTTGTCTCCTGTCTTCCAGTTGAGCTCCAGTATTCCTGCCTCCTATAGTATATTGTTGTTCTGCCGTTTGTATAATCCAGGCGGCACAGTCCTGCATACTATGTACCTGCTGTTTGTGTCATCCAGGCGACACAGTCCTGCATACTGTCTACCTGCCATTTGTGTCATCCAGGCGGCACAGTCCTGCATACTATCTACCTGCCGTTTGTGTCATCCAGGTGGCACAGGCCGCAATGCAGCAACAGCTGCTTGTGTCAACCCGGTGGCCCAGGCCACACTACTGCATCAGTTGCTTGTGTCAACCCGCACTCCAGCAACATCAGTACGCAGTCCCGCGCTCCTACACCAGTGACTTTGCTTCTGTTATTTCCGGCTTCTGCCACATCTAGCCAAGTTGCTCCAGCTCTCAAGGCCGCCACACAGCCCAGTGACTCTTTCATATTCAACAGCCCACTGGCTGAACCTGGCCAAGTTATAAAAGCCCCCAAGGCTGCTGTATGGCCCAGAGGCTGCTTCATATTCTCCAGCCCACAGGATGCATCCAGCCAAGTTATACCAGCCCCCAAGGTTGCTGCACAGACTAGAGGCTGCTTCATATTCTCCAGCCCACCGGCTGCATCCAGCCAAGTAATACCAGCCCGCAAGGCTGCGGCACGGCCTAAAGGTTGCTTCATTATCTACGGCCTTTAGGTCCAACAAGCCAAGTCTTCCTCCAGCTCACAAAGCTGTTATATGGCCGCATCCAGCCAAGAATTCCAGCCCTCAAGGCTGTAGCTGGACTATACTTCAAAGAGTCACACACGTGCCCGAACATTATCACCGGCCAGACATATTTTCTTTGGGTATAGTGATCTTCTATAATGGAGCCTAGTCAAAATCCTGCTCAAATTTTAGCTGCGCAGATACAGGTTCTGACGCAGAAAGTCCAAGAACTTTCCCTCCGGGTTGAAGAAATCCAAGGCACCTCAGCTCCCACTGTGTTACTTAGAACCTAAGCTAAATCTGCCTCATCGGTTCTCAGGTAACAGAAAGGACTTCCTTAATTTCAAAGAGAGCTATAAGCTTTATTTTAGGCTCTGAACTAGGTCCTCGGGTTCTGAAGTCCAACGAGTAGGGATAGTTATCTCTTTGTTACAGGGTGACCAGCAAACATGGGCCTTTGGTCTTCCCTCAACCAGCTCTGCACTGCTGATGGTCAAGGCATTCTTTGCCGCTTTAGGGCTCCTTTACGATGACCTGGATAAAATGGCAATGGCAGAGGCTAGCTTCAGGTCTCTGAAGCAGGAAAACAAGGCCGCTGAGGACTACTGCATAGAATTCTGGAGGTGGGCGGTCTACTCTGGCTGGAATGACCCAGCTTTGCGAAGCCAGTTTCGTTGTGGACTGTCTGACGAGATTAAGGATATCTTAGTCCAGTATCCTGCCACTAGTTCTCTGGATGACCTCATGAACCTGGTTATTCGCATTGACCGACGACTCTGTGAACGTTGTGTGGAGTAGAAATTGCTGTCTCTGCCTCCATGTGTTCTCCATTATGGTTAGCACCACCCGAGTCCAAGGAACCAATGCAACTTGTAGTGTTTCGTCTTTTGGTCGAAGAGAAATGGAGGAGACATACGTTGGGTCTGTGCCTGTACTGCGGTGGTAAAGGACATATGGCTCAGCTTTGCCCACTGAAGTCGGGAAAAGGCATGGTCTAGATGAGCTAGGGGAGGTACATCTAGGCCTTGCATCCATCTCCCCGAAAAATTCTGTCCTTATTTCCGCAGTTATCGCTCTCCCTCACAACCAAGTCTCCGTTCCTGCGTTCATTGATAGCGGAGCAGCAGAGAATTTCATGGACATAACCTTTTTCAAGACTTTGGGCCTGGAACCCAAACCCTTATCCACACCTGTGTCAGTTATTGGTCAAATCTCTCCAAGCTTCCAGTTGTTTACCGGACCCCTTCATTGCAATTTGCCATGGGAGCTCCGCATTGGGAGGAACTGTCATTCCTACTCATTCAGTGTCCACTGGCTCCAATTGTCCTGGGGTTACCCTGGCTAAAGAGACACAACCCCATTACTCAGTGGCAAACTGGGGAAATTCTAGAGTGGGGATCAACTTGCTTCTTTGGATCTTTGTCCCGTCCTGTTCGTCTTGCTGCCACCATGTCAGCCGAGTCCACATCCATTCCTGCTCCTTACCATGATCTGGCCAAAGTTTTTTTTTTTAAAAAGGCTGACGTTCTGCCACCTCACCGTTCTTTTTACTGCGCCATCGATTTTTTGCCCGGTGCCAGGCTAACTAAGGGCAGACTATATGCATTATCTATTCCTGAAGATAAAGCCATGCAGGAATATATTCAAAAGGCTCTGGATAAGGGATTCATTCGTCCTTCTAAATCCCCAGCTCGAGCGGGGTTTTTCTTTGTCCAGAAGAACGATGGATCTCTCTGACCCTGCATTGACTTCCACTGACTGAACAAGATCACAGTCTTATCCCTTGCCACTCATCTCCATGCTCTTTGACCAACTGCGTGAGGTCTTCATCTTTTCTAAGATTGATCTTAGAGGCGCTTACAACCTCATCTGCATCAGAGAAGGAAACGAGTGGAAGACAGCGTTTAACACCCAT
Source organism: Taudactylus pleione (assembly GCA_031769625.1). NCBI lineage: Eukaryota > Metazoa > Chordata > Amphibia > Anura > Myobatrachidae > Taudactylus > Taudactylus pleione. Next base: position 34,804,370 of record JAUIMM010000014.1, read on the forward strand.
TCAGGACACTTTGAATATCTTGTCATGCCCTTTGGCCTCTCCAATGCCCCAGCCATCTTTCAAGATGTCATCAATGAGGTGTTAAGGGATTGTTTGGGAGACTTTGCAGTGGTTTATCTGGATGATATCCTCATCTACTCGAAGTCCTTGAATGAACATCGGAGACATGTGAGGCAGGTCTTACAAAGGCTACTGAAGAACAACTTGCATGCCAAATTAGAGAAATGTGAGTTTGATGTAAAGGAGGTATCATTCCTGGGTTACATTATTTCCTCACAAGGTTTCTCTGTGGATCCCGGCAAGGTGAAGGCCATCCTGGATTGGGAACAATGGATTACCCTGAAGGCCATCCAGCAGTTCCCGGGTTTTGCGAACTATTATAGCAAGTTTGTGAAGTAATTCTCCTCTATAGTTTCGCCCATTGTATAACTTACCAAGAAGGGAGCTGAGGTCACTCGTTGGTCACATGGGGCCATTCAAGCATTTAACACACTTAAGGTGGCTTTTGTGTCTGCTCCTGTTCTCCAGCATCCCACTCCAGAGTTTCCATTTATTGTCGAGGTGGATGCATCTGAAGTTGGTGTGGGTGCTATCCTTTCACAGAAGGATAGTAGTGATGGCAAGCTTCATCCATGTGCGTTCTTTACCAGGAAATTTGACTCAGCAGAGAGGAATGATGATGTCAGCAATTGGGAACTTTTGGCAATTAATTGAAGATTGGAGGCACTGGTTAGAGAGGGATAACCATGTGGTGACGGTGCTCACAGACCACAAGAATCTGGCCTATATTGAGACGGCAAAGAGGCTGAATGCAAGGCAGGCTCGTTGGGCCCTATTCTTCCCCTGGTTCAATTATGTCATCTCATTCTGACCAGGGTCTAAGAATATCAAGGCAAATGCTCTTTCCTGAAGTTTCTCTATCAGTCTCCCTCCCAAAGCCTCAGAAGAGACCATACTCTAGGATCCACTTTGCTATCACCAGGACTCTGGCGGATTCTCTCAGGGCTTGTCAGTCCGATGCTTCTCTGGAGAAACTGTCGGGTGTGCTCTTCATTCCTGAGAAAGTTTGTAAGGATGTGCTGAAGGACTTCCATTGTTCCAAGGAGGTAGGTCATCCAGGCATTGCTAGAACTTTAGAACTTCTGTCTTGTTCTGTCTGGTGGCAGTCCATGTCTCGAGACAATCGTGAATTTGTCCGGGTATGAAATGTCTGTTCCAGAAATAAGACCTTCTAAACCACTCCTGAAGGGCTCCTGTGTCCTCTGCCTATGCATGTTAAGCCATGGACCCATATTATTATGGACTTTGTTGTAGAATTTCCAGTCTCTGCCCATTGTTCTGTCATCTGGACCATTGTGGATCGCTTCTCTAAGATGGTACATTTTGTTCCTCTTGCCAAATTACTTTCTGCAAAGGAATTGTCAGCACTCTTTCTACAACATGTATTCAGGCTTCATGGTCTTCCCGTGGATATCATCTCAGATCGTGGAACACAATTCATGGCCCGATTTTGGAGATGTTTCTGTGCGGAGCTGGACATCAATGTGAGCTTATCCTCGGGCTACTATCCACAGTCCAATGGCCGGATGGAGCGGGCCAATCAGTCTTTGGAACAATACCTCCATTGTTTCATCTCTATGTGCCAGGACAATTGGGATCCACTTCTGCCCTTTGCAGAATTCGCATATAATAACTCTTGCCATTCTACTTCCTCCATCTCTTCTTTTTATTGCAACTCTGGGACGCATCATAAGAGTAATTTGTTTGAATCCCCTACTACCAGTACCTCATCTTCATCATCCATTTCTAGGCTACGGGCAGTCTGGAGGAAGGTGCATCATGCTCTCCGTCAAGCATCTGGGCGATCCAAGGTGTGGGCTGACAAGCACCGCAGGCCCTGTAAATTCAGAGTTGGAGACCTAGTGTGGTTGTCCTCCAGAAATATTAATATGCGCCAGTGGTCACATAAGTTGGGGCCCAAATTCATCGGCCCATTTCGCAGGGGCACCAGGAGTTTGTTATGGAGAAGATCCTGGACTCCAGAATATCTCATGGATCTCTTCAATTTCTTGTCCACTGGAAGGGGTATGGTCCGGAGGAGCATTTCTGGGTTCCAGAAAGCTCTTTGCATGCTCCTACCCTGAAAAGAAGGTTCTTCCAGGACTTTCCGGACAAACCAGGTTCTAGGGGTTCCTTAACCCCTCTTCAAGGGTGGGTACTGATAGGTTCTGCGGTTAGCAGATCATCTTGGCTGCAGTTCCCAGTCTTAGCTGCTACTAGAACTTTGCATTTAATCCTGTCTGTCTGTGTGCTGATCACATGTGTTCAGTAATTAACTGTCTGTCTGTGTGCAGTATAAGCTGCTCACTAGTTAATTGTCTTGTCAGTGTGTACAGGCCAGCTGCACACTGGTCTGTCATTAGGGAGGCTTGCAGGGCTTCCTCTCATTGGACCTGTGATCAGTTTTTTTTCCAGGAATGTTATATGTTTTTAGATGTATTTTAATCTGTTTTTTTCCCCAGGAATGTTCTGTTATTTATATGTATTGTAATCAGTTTTTTTTCCAGGAATGTTATGTGTTTTTATATGTATTTTAATCTGTTTTTTTTTAACCCAGGAATGTTCTGTTTTTTATATGTATTGTAATCAGTTTATTTTCCAGGAATGTTATGTGTTTTTATATGTTTTTGAATATGTTTTATTATAGGAATGTTCTTTGTTTTTAGATGTATTTTAATCTGTTTTTTAGAGGAATGTTCTGTTTTTATATGTATTTTAATATGTTTTATTTTTGCTGTTGTAATGTATTTGTTTATGTTGTTGACATACATTCGTTTATGGTGGTATATTCAAACATCATAAACTAATGTACAACAGCAACAAAAACAAATTTTATATATTTATCGGTGTTGTTGTAATTTTTTAATATTTGTTGTTAAACTAATTTTTTTTTAAATCAATTTATAAAACTTTTCAGTGATTTTTTAATGTGAGGTTATTTTATAGGTGTCACGTGACATTGGTGGGTAGGTTGGTGGCACACATTGGTGGGCAGTGGGAGGTTAAAGCATGACCCAGCCACTGCCTGCTTCATTCCGGAGGCCGGGGGCAGGGCCATGCATTTATAAATGGCTGGCACACATTGGTGGGTAGGTGGGTGGCACACATTGGTGGGCAGTGGGAAGGTAATGCATGGCCCAGCCACTGCCCACCTCATTCTGGCGGGTGGTGGCTGGGCCATGCATTTATAAATGTCTGGCACACATTGGTGGGTAGATGGGTGGCACACATTGGTGGGCAGTGGGAGGTTAATGCATGGCCCAGCCACCGCCCGCCTCATTCCAGCGGGCGGTGGTTGGGCCATGCATTTAGAAGTGGCTGGCACACACTGGTGGTCAGTGGGGTTGAATTAAAATACAGTACCAATATTCACCAAACTGCTGTAATCCAGACTTCACTGTGCAGGCTCTATCGTGCGTCCTTCTTCTTCTATCCACGATGCTGCACAAGATGGCGATTGGGCATGTACAGGGTCCTGTCAGTCAAACCCTAAGTCCCCCCGGGTGCCCTAAACCTAACCCTCCCCCCCCCCGCGCGGCTGTCCACTCGCAGCGCCCGGCATCGGGGAAATGTCAGGCGTCTACATCTAGATGCTGGGCATTTCACCCTCGCCGGGATATGACAGTCGGGAAGCCGGCAGCCGGCTTCCCGATTGTGTACCCCTGTCATAATAACGCTACCTGGAGGTGGCGTTATCCAGGGTCTCCCCCGGTTACCGGACTCCTGCTCCGCTCTAACGGGGAAAGCAGAGCCGGGAGTCGGTCCCAGTAATCAGCTGTGTGGTCTAAACAGACAGCAAGCTGATTACTGTAAATAAAAATTAAAAATAGTAAAAAAAAAAAATTAACTTACCTGACTCCAGGGACCGGTGATCAGGGCTCCGGGTGATGTCCTACCTCCGGTCAGCTGGTCTCCCATAGTGCACTGCGGCCCGGTCATCAGATGATTGGATCCCAGTGCAGTATGGGATATCAGCTGACCGAAGGCATGGAAGACATCACCGGAGCACCGATGACTGCAGGTAAGTGCTATTAAGGGATGGGGGTAGCGGGGGGTGTCATGGGGGGGTTCCTCAATTGTGGGGGCAGGGCTTAATGACAGGGCGGGTCTTAGCGCCGGGGGGTAGCAGCGCGGCGCATGCACGGGCACTTTGTCTCTGTATTTTTTGCGAAAATCCCGTGACTAGTGTGCGGATGACATTCGTAGGTACAGAGCTTTTTCGCAAGCTCTGTCCCTGCAAGGGATTTGCAGTAAATCCCTGAGATATTGCCTGAATTCGCAATGCGAATTCAGTCGTTAATATCACACTACAATCTGCATTCAATATGCGGATTGTAGTAAATAGAGCCCTAACACATTTGAAAAGATCCACAGGAGCAGCTAATTATTTCAATTGTGATTCTGCGAGAACTAGAAAACATGCACTGTTGGTAACTCTCAAGGACCAGGGTTGGCTACGTCTGCCCTATAGGGTACAACAACCTTTGTCATTTATTAAAATATTAGGATTCACGGTAATATATAAAAATTAGAGTACAGGATACATAGTAATATAGAACAGTTAGAGTACAGTGACTGACTAGGAGACAATATTCCACCTCTCCCCCCCCTCCCCTCCACTTCCCCATTTTCTTCTGTGTCTACTCAAGATGTCAGTCACTGCACTGTAGAGTGTACGAAGGTGGGCTATGACAAGTGGCTTTAAAAAATGCAGAGCATGACTAATGACTGGACAGCTGGCTGAGGTGTGAGCCCTGTTAAGAACTCTTCCTCTCCTGGATCATGTAATTGCCTGAGGAGGATGGTAAATGGATCCAGATACAGTATATTATTTTATTCTGATAATGTCACCAGAACTGAAACTTCTAACACAGTAAACTAGTCTTAAATAATCAGCCTAAAGCTAAATAGTGCTAATTATAAAGCTCATTCAATATCATGCATCTTGTATTGAGAAACACTAAATTATTTCACTACCTAAATTCTCTTTCATTATCTTTAAGTAGTCTACTCCTCTATTACCCCGTCCTGCTCCAGAGTTATAGCTTATAAATAGCTTCGTAACGACTTACAACTATGCCACATTTCAGCTGAAAAAGCCCAGTAGCATCGACCATACACTATCTAATGTGTTGCTTACAAACATATTAATCAGTAGCTGTACAAATATATGCCTTCCACTGGGAGCATTGCTTTTCTTCAGTTTCATGTTTGCAAAGTTTGTTATATGCTGTAACAAAAGGCGTCTGTGCTCTTTGTTCAAGCACTCTGAGGACTTCAGCTGAAGCCATGTTTGTATTACTCCTAATTAATGTATAAAACAGTAGCAATAGCTGCGTGAATTATTTTATGGCAAAACAAGTTTTGCAGAAATAGTAATTTGCTTTGGTACATCAACAATAACGAAAAAAGAATATTGAAAATGAAGGTGCCAAATAAAGAGGGTTAGTTATAAGTGTACTGTACATAAGTATATTGTCACATGGGTCACTATTTAACAGGTCAAAGCCCTATTGCCTGATATTTTCACAGGCGATTGCGAACATTATTACATCTTTATTGCATCTCTCTCTCTCTCTCTCAAGCCTGTCACCTTGGTGTAACACTTATTACTCACATGTACAGTAGGGGTCTATTTATCATTGGTAGTGTAATGGGAGCATTACTGTATGTATCACTCAGGCCCAGCAGCAGTGGGGTGCAAAGGGGACACTTATACCGGGCCCCGAGATTCCGAGGGGCCACGGACCCTCAGGAATTTCGGAAGCACAGTTCACGTGTCCCCCTTGCCTTTGCCACCTGCTGTGTAAGCAGGGCTAGAGCCGCTAGAATAGATCCTCCTAAGTCCCGGCAATGACAGGGAGGCCGGGCCGGCGCAGCGGGCGTGACATCATGATGTTGTGCCGCTTAATCAGAGAGGAGCCGCCGGGTCTGCAGTCCGCCAGGGAAGACTGAGGAACACAGGCAGCGCGGCAGGTAAGTGTTGGCCAGGGCCGGGCTGGGGGCTAAAGAGTCACGGGGTGAGTGGTGGGGAGCTGCAGATGAAGGGGGTGGCAGACACAGGGGCTGGGGAAGAGGTGTGTGAAAGATGGATCAGTATGATTTACCTTAGATCGGTAACCGGGTATCGGGCTCCGGGCGTAAATTAAATGACAGGCGACGGGATTTTGACGCCTTTCATTAGACCGTCGGGATGCCGACGGTCGGCATTTAGACTTTTGGCATCCCGACTCCATACTGTGACAGACAGGGGCTGGGGAAGAGAGGAAGAATGTGACAGACCCAGGGGCTGGGGAAGAGAGGAAGAGTGTGACAGGGGCTGGGGAAGAGGGGTGTGTGACAGACACATGGGTTAGGGAAGAAAGGTGTGTGACAGACACAGGGGTTAGGGAAGAAAGGTGTGTGGCAGATGCAGGGGCTGGGGAAGAGGGGGAAGTGTGACAGACACAGGGGCTGGGGAAGAGAGGAAGAGTGTGACAGGGGCTGGGGAAGAGGGGTGTGTGACAGACACAGGGGTTAGGGAAGAGGGGTGTGTGGCAGACACAGGGGTTAGGGAAGAGAGCTGTGTGACAGATGCATGGGCTGGGGAAGAGGGGGAGATGTGACAGACTTGGCTGGGGAAGAGGGGGAGGTGTGTGACAGACACGGGTTAGGGAAGAGAGGAAAAATGTGACAGACACAGGGGTTAGGGAAGAAAGGTGTGTGACCGACAGGGGCTGGGGAAGAGAGGAAGAATGTGACAGACACAGGGGCTGGGGAAGAGAGGAAGAATGTGACAGACACAGGGGCTGGGGAAGAGAAGGGTGTGTGACAGACACAGGGGTTAGGGAAGAGGGATGTGTGACAGACACAGGGGTTAGGGAAGAGAGGTGTGTGACAGATGCAGGGGCTGGGGAAGAGGGGGAGGTGTGACAGACTTGGCTGGGGAAAAGGGGGAGGTGTGACAGACTTGGCTGGGGAAGAGGGGGAGGTGTGTGACAGACACAGGGGTTAGGGAAGAGAGGAAGAATGTGACAGACAGGGGCTGGGGAAGAGAGGAAGAATGTGACAGACAGGAGCTGGGGAAGAGAGGAAGAATGTGACAGACACAGGGGCTGGGGAAGAGTGTGACAGCGGTTAGGGAAGAAAGGTGTGTGACAGATGCAGGGGCTGGGGAAGAGGGGGAGGTGTGACAGACACAGGGGTTAGGGAAGAGGGGCAGATGTGATAGACACAGGGGCTGGGGAAGAGGGGTGTGTGTGAGGGGCTAGGATAAGGGCCAGGAGAGGGGATATGAGGCCCCAAAAATATGAGTGTACCAGGCCCCATTGTGTATTTATCCTATGTGGAAGTTCCCCTCACCAGCAGCCTAGCACCGATGGTAGAGGGCTTCAGTAAAATGCACAAGTGGTTCATATACTTTCTACATTTGGCATTGCTATGTGTGTTGGTATTGTGTGAGAACTACTAGGAAGCTAGTTCATGGTATCAACAAGTACACTAGATTTCAGCCATATTTGTTGGAAATGGAAAGCTACAGAATCTTTCCACTTTATTAAGCTCTAGTACAGGGGTGGGGAACCTTTTTTCTGCCGAGAGCCATTTTGATTTATATAACATTATTTGCGTGCCCGGTGCAGGCCACGCCCACTCAGCATGATGTCACAGGTGTGGGTCACAATCACCGGTGATTACAGCAATGCCTGGAGCATCCTAAGAATGCGTAAGGGCAGCGGTGTGACCATCTGAAGTGTTCTAAGGACGCTCCAGGCGGCACTACTGCATAGATTCTGGCTGCAGGGTGCCATTCTAGGCAACCTGCTAGCCAGATGAGACTAGCAGGAAAAAAGGTCAGAGGGCTAAACCAAATGATTCAGCGGGTCTTATACGGCCCCCGGGCCTGAGGTTCCCCATCCCTGCTCCAGTACAACCTGTTTAGAGTAGACAGGGTGGGCCTGCATTCCATTAGGCCAGTTCTAGATTTAAGTAACAGCCTGATTAACAGACTGCAACTGTGCAGGTTCTGATACAAATAGAAAAGGGAGAGAGAGCCTTTTAACCATGACTAGAAGAAAATCAGGGGAGGTAGACGGATCATGCAGTGTCCCCTCCAACAGGCCCTGCTACTGGTGATTAGTAAGCTCTCCCCATCCCTCTTGGTGTCCCTGTCTGTAAATATGCATGCTTACCTATACTCCTGGTACCTCTGGGAGACTCCCCAATTTTCGAGGATTCCAATGGGCTCCTGGAAGGGTGGGTGGTCCTCCCACATACCACCCGCTTGCTAGTGAAGTGGACAGGTTATAGAGAATAATGCTGGGAATCGTGCGTTCATGGTGAGGGGGTGGAGCTAATATGACGTGATTCTATGATAATTGTTACATTTGACTATACCACTCTTCATAGGCATGCAAATCAAAGCATATTGTCCTGAAGGGTCTAATGATAAGAGTAGTCTGGACTAGGGGTGAGTGGGTTCGGATTTCTGAAATCCGAACCCCCCAGAGCCCCCCCGATCCGAGGCCGATCCGAGTCAGGCTCGACTTTTCCCGCCTGACTCGGATCTGCAATCGAGGCAAAACGTCATCATCTCGCCTTCCGGGTCTTGCGGGTTTTGGACCCTATATAAGGTACCCGCGTCGGCGCCATTTTCTCACTTGGCTGTGGACAGTGAAGAGGGAGGGTGGGAGTTAGGGCTGGCTGGGCTGTGTAGTGCAGTGTAGTGTTGTGCTGTGCTGTTCTGCGCTGTGCTGCTGTTGTCCATAGGGGCTGTGTCCACTCCTCCAGTCCAAAGTCCATAGGGGCTGGCTGGACTGTGTTGTGCAGTCAGTTGTCCATAGGGGCTGTGTCCACTCCAAAGTCCTGTGCAGTGTCCCAGTCCTAAAGGGGTGCTGTAGTGTTGTCCAGGGGGTGCTCTGTCCATCAGGGGTGCTCCCCCCAAGTGCAAAAAAATAAATATTTTTTCTGTGTTTGTGAATTGTGTGCACTGTGGCTGCACGTGCATCAACAAAGGAGCAGCGCCAAGCGTGCGCCTGTGTCCCATAAGTAAAGGGCCGGCTGGCTTGTCCATTAAAGGGTGCTGTAACCCCCAAAGGGCACTCCAAACAAAATAAAAAAATATTTTCTGTGTTTGTGAATTGTGTGCACTGTGGCTGCACGTGCATCAACAATGGAGCAGCGCCAAGCGTGCGCCTGTGTCCCATAGGTAAAGGGCCGGCTGGCTTGACCGTTAAAGGGTGCTGTAACCCCCAAAGTGCACTCCAAAAAAAATTAAAAATAATATTTTTTTGTGTTTGTGAATTGTGTGCGCAGTAGCCGCACGTGCATCAACAAAGTAGCGCCAAGCGTGCGCCTGTGTCATTGGTAAAGGGCCGGCTGGCTTGACCATTAAAGGGTGCTGTAACCCCCAAAGTGCACTCCAAAAAAAATAAAAATATATATTTTTTTGGGTTGTTGAATTGTGTGCGCAGTAGCCGTACGTGCATCAACAAAGTAGCGCCAAGCGTGCGCCTGTGTCATAGGTAAAGTGCCAGCTGGCTTGACTGTTAAAGGGTGCTGTAACCCCCAAAGTGCACTCCAAACAAAATAAAAAAATATTTTCTGTGTTTGTGAATTGTGTGCACTGTGGCTGCACGTGCATCAACAAAGGAGCAGCGCCAAGCGTGCGCCTGTGTCCCATAAGTAAAGGGCCGGCTGGCTTGTCCATTAAAGGGTGCTGTAATCCCCAAAGGGCACTCCAAACAAAATAAAAAAATATTTTCTGTGTTTGTAAATTGTGTGCACTGTGGCTGCACGTGCATCAACAAACGAGCAGCACCAAGCATGCGCCTGTGTTCCATAAGTAAAGGGCCGGCTGGCTTGTCTGTTAAAGGGTGCTGTAACCCTCAAAGGGCACTCCAAACAAAATAAAAAAATATTTGCTGTGTTTGTGAATTGTGTGCACTATGGCTGCACGTGCACCAACAAAGGAGCAGCGCCAAGCGTGCGCCTGTGTCCCATAAGTAAAGGGCCGGCTGGCTCATTTCTTAAAGGGTGGTGTAACCCACAAAGTGCACTAGTCTCCAACAAAAATAAAAAATTATTTTATGTGTTTGTGTGCGCCTTAGCCGCACGTATGTATCAATATAACATAAATGGAGGACCAAACTTTCTCCGATAAAAATAAAATAGGGAAAGATCAAGAACCACTTCCTCCTAGTGCTGTTGCTGCTGCTGGGAGTTGTTCATCATCCCAGAGAGGAAGTAGGAACACCACTACTTTTACTAAACAATTGACCCTCCAACAGTCTTTAACGAGGAGGATGAAGTACGACAGCAGTCATCCTGAAGCAAAACGTTTAACTGAGGCCTTGACTGCTATGTTGGTGTTAGACGTGCGCACGGTATCCGCCATTAGTGCAGTGGGATTTAGACAACTGATGGAAGTAGTGTGTCCCCGGTTCCAAATCCCATCTAGATTCCACCTGCATCCTCAAAGCAGCAGCGACAGGCGTGTGTCTGTCTGTTAAAGGGTGGTGTAACCCTCAAAGTGCGCTCCACAAAAAATAAAAAAATCTTTTTTTTCTGTCTTTGTGAATTGTGTGGGCTGTAGCCGCACCTGCATCCTCAAAGCAGCAGCGACAAGCGTGCGTCTGTCTGTTGAAGGGTGGTGTAACCCCCAAAGTGCGCTCCACAAAAAATACAAAATTCTTCTTTTTTTTCTGTCTTTGTAAAATGTGTGGGCTGTAGCCGCACCTGCATCCTCAAAGCAGCAGCGACAAGCGTGCGTCTGTCTGTTAAAGGGTGGTGTAACCCCCAAAGTGCGCTCCAACCAAAATAAAATAATCTTCTTTTTTTCTGTGTTTGTGTGTGAAATGTATGCGCAGTAGCCGCACCTGCGTCCTCAAAGCAGCAGCGACAAGCGTGCGTCTGTCTGTTAAAGGGTGGTGTAACCCCCAAAGTGCACTCCACAAAATATAAAAAATTCTTATTTTTTTTCTGTCTTTGTGAAATGTGTGGGCTGTAGCCGCACCTGCATCCTCAAAGCAGCAGTGACAAGCATGCGTCTGTCTGTTAAAGGGTGGTGTAACCCCCAAAGTGCGCTCTAACCAAAATAAAATTATCTTTTTTCCTGTGTTTGTGTGTGAAATGTATGCGCAGTAGCCGCACCTGCATCCTCAAAGCAGCAGAGACAAGCGTGCATCTGTCTGTTAAAGGGTGGTGTAACCCTCAAAGTGCGCTCCACAAAAAATAAAAAATTCTTTTTTTTTCTGTCTTTGTGAATTGCGTGGGCTGTAGCCGCACCTGCATCCTCAAAGCAGCAGTGACAAGTGTGCGTCTGTCTGTTAAAGGATTACATCGGTGACAGCATCCAAGTAGGCATGTCAGACAGTCCATACATGTACTGGCAGGAAAAAGAGGCAATTTGGAGGTCCCTGTACAAACTGGCTCTATTTTACCTGAGTGTGTACTCCGAAAGAGTGTTTAGTGCAGCCGGGAACCTTGTCAGCGAAAGGTGTAGGAGGTTGCTTCCACAAAATGTGGAGAAGATGATGTTCATAAAAATTAATTATCAACTCTTCCAGGGAGACCAGCCTCCATAATGTACAGAGGGACCTGTGGTGGTGGATTCCAGCGGGGACGAATTAATACTCTGTGAGGATGAGGATGTACACAACACTGAAGAGGGTGAGGAATCGGCGAATGAGGAGGATGAGGACGACATCTTGCCTCCGTAGAGCCAGTTTGTGCAGGGACAGATTAATTGCCAGCTTGTTTTGTGGGGGCCCAAACGAACCAATCATTTCAGCCACAGTCGTGTGGCAGACCCTGGCGCTGAAATGATTGGTTTGTTAAAGTGTGCATGTCCTGTTTATACAACATAAGGGTGGGTGGGAGGGCCCAAGGACAATTCCATCTTGCACCTCTTTTTTTCTTTGCATTATGTACTGTTTGCGGCCTAGTTTTTCAAACTGCCATCCTGTCTGCCACTGCAGTGTCACTCCTAGATGGGCCACGTGTTTGTGCCGCCCACTCGTGTCGCTTAGCATAGTCATCCAACTACCTCGGTGCAACCTTTTGGACATAAAAACACTATTGTGAGGTGTTCAGAATAGACTGGAAATGAGTGGAAATTAAGGTTATTGAGGTTAATAATAGCATAGGAGCAGAAAAACCCACAAATTCTGTGATTTTAGCTGTTTTTATGCTTTTTTTTTAAATAATACAGATCCAAAACACAAAACCCAGGACCCAAAACACGGAAGGGTGGTTTTGGCAAAACCAATCCAGATCCAAAACACGAAGAAAGATCCAGAACCAAAACACAAAACACGAAAAGTGGCCGGTGCACACCCCTAGTCTGGACCCAACCCCAGCAGCTGCCAACTGGATCTTCTCTCTGGGCTTCTCCCAGAGAGGAGATTAAAAAAGTAGGTAAGTATGAACATATGAACAAAATTCATACAATGTACTGAGACAAGTTTACATTATACAAGGAAACATGACTTTTAGTGTGCCAGTTCCTAATAGGAACTTCCTATTAGTACATTTGGTTTGCTACTTGTCATCCACATCAGTGAGCACATGTGGGAGCCTACCCTAGGTGTAAAAGAGCTGTCTGAAAATAGGCTAGTTGATGCTTATATCCAACTTTTTATAGCCTGCAGATGCATTTTCACAACCTCCATGCAAAGAGCGAGCGCTCAATTTAAATAGCCGGCCCCTTTTTCTGAACGAGCTCGCGCAAATAGCGTCCGGCTCTGAATCAGGCCCTCAGTTCCAGAGTATGTGCAATGCAAAAATGTGTACGTTCAACTCAGTGTCAGGCCCTTAAGATGGGTACACACTATACAATATATTGGCCAATCTTGCAATCCTCGATGGACTGACCATCATGTAGTGTCTACCCCCAAATCCACCCAATTCATCTTCCCATGTAATGTGCTGCATATCAGATGGGACGATGCGACGGATGCCGTGGTGTAATTACATTAAGCATGTAATGATACATTGCATCATCATCATACGGCGGATCATGCAGTGTGTACAGCGATGTGATATATCATTACATCTAATCGCCGTGGCGCTGGGTCTGCACATCATTGAGGTGTGTATCCAGCTTAGGTGTTTCCCTCTCTACTGATGAGGGACCAAACACCTAGCACACAAAATATAACAATCACAATAAGCCACTTTTTCCAACTTACACTTCAGAGGTCTGTTATTCAAGTTTACCTCCAACAGGCCCTGGTACTGGTAATTAGTGAGCACTCCAACAGGCCCTCTTACTGGTAATTAGTAAGCGTTCCAACAGGCCCTGGTACTGGTAATTAGTGAGCACTCCAACAGGCCCTCTTACTGGTAATTAGTAAGCGCTCCAACAGGCCCTGGTACTGGCAATTAGTAAGCGCTCCAACAGGCCCTGGTACTGGCAATTAGTAAGCGCTCCAACAGGCCCTGGTACTGGTAATTAGTAAGAGCTACAACAGGCCCTGGTATTGGTAATTAGTAAGCACTACAACAGGCCCTGGCACTGGTAATTAGTAAGTGCTCCAACAGGCCCTGGTACTGGTAATTAGTAAGCACTCCAACAGGCCCTGGTACTGGTAATTAGTAAGAGCTCCAACAGGCCCTGGTACTGGTAACTAGTAAGAGCTCCAATAGGCCCTGGTACTTGTACTTAGTATGCGCTCCAAAAGGCCCTGGTACTTGTAATTAGTAAGAGCTTCAACAGGTCCTGTTACTGGTAATTAATTAGTAAGTGCTCCAACAGGCCCTGGTACTGATAATTAGTAAGCACTCCAACAGGCCCTGGTACTAGTAATTAGTAAGCACTCCAACAGGCCCTGGTACTGACAATTAGTAAGAGCTCCAACAAGTCCTGTTACTGGTAATTAATTAGTAAGCATTCCAACGGGCCCTGGTACTGGTAATCAGGGGCGCCGAGAGGGGGGGGAGCGGGTACATATTACCGGGGCCCGAGCTTCCTGAGGGGCCCAGCGGGGGCCCGGGTCCAGTGCCGCTCCCCCTCCCTCACAGCATCTCAGCACACAGCGTGTGCTGATCTGCAGTGGAGACTGCTCGTAGTTGCTGAGCAGCAGCCATAGCAGTCTCCTTTGCCTGTGGGGGGGAGTGACCACACTGATCGCGCACCCCCTGGCTTTGAGCAGGGCTGAGGGGGCCCAGAGCGCCCCCCTCCCTAGCGCGCAGAGCTGCAAAATCTTTGTTTTGTTTTGTTTTGTTTTTCTTTGGGGAGGGGGCGTGGCCACGCCTCCACGCCCCCTATTACCCGGGCCCGCCGTGGCTCTCAGCGGGCCTGCTGGTAATTAATTAGTAAGTGCTCCAACAGGCCCTGGTACAGGTAATTAGTAAACACTCCAACAGGCCCCGGTACTGGTAATCAGTAAGCGCTCAAACAGGCCCTGGTACTGGTAATTAGTAAGCGCTCCAACAGGCCCTGGTACTGGTAATTAGTAAGAGCTACAACAGGCCCTGGTATTGGTAATTAGTAAGCACTACAACAGGCCCTGGCACTGGTAATTAGTAAGTGCTCCAACAGGCCCTGGTACTGGTAATTAGTAAGCACTCCAACAGGCCCTGGTACTGGTAATTAGTAAGAGCTCCAACAGGCCCTGGTACTGGTAACTAGTAAGAGCTCCAATAGGCCCTGGTACTTGTACTTAGTATGCGCTCCAAAAGGCCCTGGTACTTGTAATTAGTAAGAGCTTCAACAGGTCCTGTTACTGGTAATTAATTAGTAAGTGCTCCAACAGGCCCTGGTGCTGATAATTAGTAAGCACTCCAAAAGGCACTGGTAATTAGTATGCGCTCCAACAGGCCCTGGTATCGGTAATTAATAAGGGCTCCCACAGGCCCTGTTACCGGTAATTAATTAGTAAGCACTCCAACAGACCCTGGTACTAGTAATTAGTAAGCACTCCAACAGGCCCTGGTACTGGCAATTAGTGAGCACTCCAACAGGCCCTCTTACTGGTAATTAGTAAGCGTTCCAACAGGCCCTGGTACTGGTAATTAGTGAGCACTCCAACAGGCCCTCTTACTGGTAATTAGTAAGCGCTCCAACAGGCCCTGGTACTGGTAATTAGTAAGCACTCCAATAGGGCCTGGTACTGGTAATTAGTAAGAGCTACAACAGGCCCTGGTACTGGTAATTAGTAAGAGCTACAACAGGCCCTGGTATTGGTAATTAGTAAGCACTACAACAGGCCCTGGCACTGGTAATTAGTAAGTGCTCCAACAGGCCCTGGTACTGGTAATTAGTAAGCACTCCAACAGGCCCTGGTACTGGTAATTAGTAAGAGCTCCAACAGGCCCTGGTACTGGTAACTAGTAAGAGCTTCAATAGGCCCTGGTACTTGTACTTAGTATGCGCTCCAAAAGGCCCTGGTACTTGTAATTAGTAAGAGCTTCAACAGGTCCTGTTACTGGTAATTAATTAGTAAGTGCTCCAACAGGCCCTGGTACTGATAATTAGTAAGCACTCCAAAAGGCACTGGTACTGGTAATTAGTAAGCACTCCAACAGGCCCTGGTAATTAGTATGCGCTCCAACAGGCCCTGGTATCGGTAATTAATAAGGGCTCCCACAGGCCCTGTTACCGGTAATTAATTAGTAAGCACTCCAACAGACCCTGGTACTAGTAATTAGTAAGCACTCCAACAGGCCCTGGTACTAGTAATTAGTAAGCACTCCAACAGGCCCTGGTACTGACAATTAGTAAGAGCTCCAACAAGTCCTGTTACTGGTAATTAATTAGTAAGCATTCCAACGGGCCCTGGTACTGGTAATCAGGGGCGCCGAGAGGGGGGGGAGCGGGTACATATTACCGGGGCCCGGGCTTCCTGAGGGGCCCAGCGGGGGCCCGGGTCCAGTGCCGCTCCCCCTCCCTCACAGCATCTCAGCACACAGCGTGTGCTGATCTGCAGTGGAGACTGCTCGTAGCTGCTGAGCAGCAGCCATAGCAGTCTCCTTTGCCTGTGGGGGGGAGTGACCACACTGATCGCGCACCCCCTGGCTTTGAGCAGGGCTGAGGGGGCCCAGAGCGCCCCCCTCCCTAGCGCGCAGAGCTGCAAAATCTTTGTTTTGTTTTGTTTTGTTTTTCTTTGGGGAGGGGGCGTGGCCACGCCTCCACGCCCCCTATTACCCGGGCCCGCCGTGGCTCTCAGCGGGCCTGCTGGTAATTAATTAGTAAGTGCTCCAACAGGCCCTGGTACAGGTAATTAGTAAACACTCCAACAGGCCCCGGTACTGGTAATCAGTAAGCGCTCAAACAGGCCCTGGTACTGGTAATTAGTAAGCGCTCCAACAGGCCCTGGTACTGGTAATTAGTAAGAGCTACAACAGGCCCTGGTATTGGTAATTAGTAAGCACTACAACAGGCCCTGGCACTGGTAATTAGTAAGTGCTCCAACAGGCCCTGGTACTGGTAATTAGTAAGCACTCCAACAGGCCCTGGTACTGGTAATTAGTAAGAGCTCCAACAGGCCCTGGTACTGGTAACTAGTAAGAGCTCCAATAGGCCCTGGTACTTGTACTTAGTATGCGCTCCAAAAGGCCCTGGTACTTGTAATTAGTAAGAGCTTCAACAGGTCCTGTTACTGGTAATTAATTAGTAAGTGCTCCAACAGGCCCTGGTGCTGATAATTAGTAAGCACTCCAAAAGGCACTGGTAATTAGTATGCGCTCCAACAGGCCCTGGTATCGGTAATTAATAAGGGCTCCCACAGGCCCTGTTACCGGTAATTAATTAGTAAGCACTCCAACAGACCCTGGTACTAGTAATTAGTAAGCACTCCAACAGGCCCTGGTACTGGCAATTAGTGAGCACTCCAACAGGCCCTCTTACTGGTAATTAGTAAGCGTTCCAACAGGCCCTGGTACTGGTAATTAGTGAGCACTCCAACAGGCCCTCTTACTGGTAATTAGTAAGCGCTCCAACAGGCCCTGGTACTGGTAATTAGTAAGCACTCCAATAGGGCCTGGTACTGGTAATTAGTAAGAGCTACAACAGGCCCTGGTACTGGTAATTAGTGAGCACTCCAACAGGCCCTCTTACTGGTAATTAGTAAGTGCTCCAACAGGCCCTGGTACTGGCAATTAGTAAGCGCTCCAACAGGCCCTGGTACTGGCAATTAGTAAGCGCTCCAACAGGCCCTGGTACTGATAATTAGTAAGAGCTACAACAGGCCCTGGTATTGGTAATTAGTAAGCACTACAACAGGCCCTGGCACTGGTAATTAGTAAGTGCTCCAACAGGCCCTGGTACTGGTAATTAGTAAGCACTCCAACAGGCCCTGGTACTTGTACTTAGTATGCGCTCCAAAAGGCCCTGGTTCTTGTAATTAGTAAGAGCTTCAACAGGTCCTGTTACTGGTAATTAATTAGTAAGTGCTCCAAAAGGCACTGGTACTGGTAATTAGTAAGCACTCCAACAGACCCTGGTACTAGTAATTAGTAAGCACTCCAACAGGCCCTGGTACTAGTAATTAGTAAGCACTCCAACAGGCCCTGGTACTAGTAATTAGTAAGCACTCCAACAGGCCCTGGTACTGACAATTAGTAAGAGCTCCAACAAGTCCTGTTACTGGTAATTAATTAGTAAGCATTCCAACGGGCCCTGGTACTGGTAATCAGGGGCGCCGAGAGGGGGGGGAGCGGGTACATATTACCGGGGCCCGGGCTTCCTGAGGGGCCCAGCGGGGGCCCGGGTCCAGTGCCGCTCCCCCTCCCTCACAGCATCTCAGCACACAGCGTGTGCTGATCTGCAGTGGAGACTGCTCGTAGCTGCTGAGCAGCAGCCATAGCAGTCTCCTTTGCCTGTGGGGGGGAGTGACCACACTGATCGCGCACCCCCTGGCTTTGAGCAGGGCTGAGGGGGCCCAGAGCGCCCCCCTCCCTAGCGCGCAGAGCTGCAAAATCTTTGTTTTGTTTTGTTTTGTTTTTCTTTGGGGAGGGGGCGTGGCCACGCCTCCACGCCCCCTATTACCCGGGCCCGCCGTGGCTCTCAGCGGGCCTGCTGGTAATTAATTAGTAAGTGCTCCAGCAGGCCCTGGTACAGGTAATTAGTAAACACTCCAACAGGCCCCGGTACTGGTAATCAGTAAGCGCTCAAACAGGCCCTGGTACTGGTAATTAGTAAGCACTCCAACAGGCCCTGGTACTGGTAATTAGTAAGCACTCCAACAGGCCTTGGTACTGGGGTCTGTCACTGCATACACATTTGCAGCAGCTTTAGTGCACTAGGCCCAATATCATATAATATTAAAATTAAAGAGTCACACAAAATTGCAAGACAAAAGATTGACATGTTTGCTGTAAACAAAATATGAATTACCTGCAAAATTAGCATAATTTATCTATACAATAAGAAGCAAGAAAGTGTGTGCGTGTGTGTGTGTGTGTGTGTGTGTGTGTGTGTGTGTGTGTGTGTGTGTGTGTGTGTGTGTGTGTGTGTGTGTGTGTGTGTTGTCCTTTATGCACGATCAGAGTTTTGTACCTAGCTCCACAAACTTTGGCATGGTGGTATAGTTTGACCAGGATTAGGTTTTGGCTATATTTGAAGTTAGTCAGGGCCATGTAGGGCCACATGGTGCCCACCAAGTAGGCCATGGAGTCTCTGATTTGAAATATTGGTTTAAGCAAGTTCGCTCAGGATGTCTTCCAGTATCTAAGACTGCACTGATCTGAAGGCACAGGCTGATATGTACCAGTGGGGGCAGGAGAGCTCCAACTGAAGAGCAGTGAGTCATGAGGATCAACTGTCACACTGCACCTGCCCTGACAGTAACTAATTTCCTCTAAGCACATTTTCATAAGCCATGTTCTCTCATGTTGGTCTGCAGATGTACTTCAAAGTCCATTCTTTAACCCAGGCAATGCTGGGTATCCCAACTAGTTATTTAAAAAGTTGCACAATATAGTAGTGTATCTCCACCCATATGCAGATCTCAACATGTGTTCTAGTCAGCAACACTAGCATATTAAACTGATTTATACCATGCACATGCATTTACTTCCTATGTGCATATATGTTGTAAACCATTTATTTTATATATAACAATCACATTTGTTTTTAAGTATGAATATATCTGTCTATGTAAGGATTTCGTAGAGTAGAGAGCTTCTGATGGATAGAGGCAAAGCATGAGCTTTTGAAAATAAGATAAGGGCCAGTAGAGAGTACATTGAGGTTGCAACTCAATAAATGATTGGCCAGCATGTACAGGGAGTATAGTTAGTCTGTGGCATACTTACCCCATGGACTTCCGGAAGAGCAGGTCATCCTCTCACATGCCGTCCACTTCTTAGTAAATTAAGCGGTACGGGGAATGAGGTAAATCAGGGCATCGTAACTTCACCCTCTCTTTGTAAATTGTTGCAGGCACCTGAATCACTCCTACCTGAGGGGAGATAAGTAAATGTGGCCAGTATGGTGGACGAGCCTTGAGCATTTCCGGATAAATGGCCTATATCCTCTGGCTCCAGAGACCAAAATGCAGTAGTGAGTGATTGATTGATTGACTGACTGACTGTTGTGCCTCACATCTAGCACCTGGAGAACATGCTTATCCTGCCTTGCCCTCATAGCTACTGGCAGCCTTTTTGTGTCCTTCTCTGTGTTTCCCAAGACCTGTTGACAGGCTGACTGTCTATTAGATTAATTGATCTGCCTCTTTTACTATGCCGTCACCAGGACAGATGGTTTGTGCTACACAAATACCTGTTTAAGAAAGTGGGAATACAGTAAAAAAGGTATGGCTTAATTAAGGGACATTATTTATTTTATTCATAAAGTTATTGAAATAAAACAGATAGCAACCATTGTATTGAAAATTTATATCACATAGCATAAATTATTATACATGACATATAGCAAGATTCCAAGTAGATAGAACCTCCCACATATTACTGTAAAGCTGCACACACACACAAAGATTTAGTAAATGAATGATTTTAGTAAATGATTTTTGTTAATTTTTTCAAGGGAAAAATGAACGAAAATAATTTACTAAAATCGTTCATTTACAAAATGTAATGAACGATATTTTTGAACTACAAACGATTTTTGCATATTCCCTTACTGAAAATCCTTGAGTTGGTCAGTCTGACTGAACTACAAACTACAAACGTAAACGCGCATGAGCGATAATCGTTCATCGTTTTAACTCAGAAAGTGAACGATTTTTTCAACAATTGAACGATAAACTATATCGTTATCGATAATCGTTCAAAAAATCGTTGTGTGTGTATGCACCTTAAGATTTTGTTTTTTATGTTGCAATATTTGTTTTAAAGATATAACATTAAGTTGTACTAAAGTTTCTTAATCTACAACAATAGCAATATTGGTGTAAATAATAACAGCAGGCTTTATTTTAATTTGTCACAATAGAAGGCCCCTGTAATTCTATCTCCCAATGGGATCTTTAAACAACACTGGTAGTAGATAACAATCTATGGCCCTCATTCAGAGCCGCACGTTAACAACAGTACGCTCGTTGCGTTCCGATGTTGACTAACCGCGCATGCGTCAGTGTTACACTGCGCATGTGCGTACGGCAGATTGCGAGCTTTTTTCTCTCGTTCCTAAAATAGCGTACAGGAAGTGACATGCCAAATGTGATTGACAGAACAGGGCGTTTTTGGGTGTTGACGGGGGTGGAGATGAAAAAACGCAGGCGTGGCGAGGCGTTTTTGGGGCGTACATACATTAGCAGATGCGAACGTCAAATGTGTTCGGATCGTCTCATACGTCACTGAAACATCCGCTTTCCCTTCAAAATGCTCGCACAGCTTAGGGTCAGGATTACTCGACCACATTGGCGATGGCCTTCTCCTCCGTCCCGGGACTCCACGATGGTGCAGCGATTAATCGCGGCTGGTCAGTAAAGTAATTAGTGTTGGATTGAAATCCGGCTTGGTATGTGTTTGGAAAGCAGTTTTTTGGGATAGCACAAAAGCGTACGCAGGTGGAAATCAGAGCTGCTAATGTCATGATTACACAATCAATTAGCGTACATTTTTGGGGTTTTATTTTGGCCACAATTTGGTGGTTATGGCCTATTGTAACAATAATGTCATCATCTTTTAATTTGCTCCCCTTTTTTTTGGTTTACTGTGGAATTTGCATCGCTATGTGATTTTTTAAACGTTCCTTAAAGAGGCCTTTTTTTTTTTTAAAGAGGGTCAGTTTTTGCGTTTAAGGCCAGGATTAAATGTAACCCATTTGTACAATAATGTCACAATACAATGTCAGTGTTTTGTTTTTAATTTATTGTTTACACACAAACAAATTGGCCTAATATTGTATTGCCTTTTTTTGTGGCCAAGATATTTGATCCAAAAAAAAAAATAACATAACTACTAACATAAGCGTAAATACAAAATTTAAAAACATTTCACAAGAAAGGAGAGGGAAGTTTTGACCAGAAAGGAATATGAGCCAAGCACAGAAGGAGTGTGGGAAAAGTCGCCATTGCTGTCACCGTTTTCGCGCCCGTTTGGCTGGGTGAGGGTGGGCGCCAGACCGGGTCCGGGATGCCATCGGGCTGGCCTGTCCAGAGGCAGATGTTGTGGCCTCTGGACTAGGCACAGGGCTAGGCACATTTGGAGGATTGGCTGATGTTGTGCCAGAGGTGGAGGATCCGGATGTTCCGGCAGGAAGGGAGGTCGGCTCCACCATGTGCTGGCGAACGAGCTGCTCCAGGGCATCGGCGATGCGGATGTTGGCCCTGGTATTTTCCGCCAGGGCCTGACCAATGGTCACGTTGGCCGCAGCATTTTGCTCCAGGGCCTCAGCCACCCGTAGCAGACTGGCGTCCATCCTCTGCAGAATCTCCGTATGGCAATCCGATTTAAAATTGAGTTCTGTGAGGAGGCCCACTGCCTGCGAGGGGGCACGCCCTGGACTGGCTTCTGCAGGGTCCTCAGCCGGATGTACTGGTTCCTCCCCTGCAGAGCCAGCAGAAATTCTGCGCCCAAGGCTCCCCTCTGGAGCAGACTCATCCGCCTCTGTCTCTGTTAGGAAATTGGAGAAAAGACTCACATTAGAATCTACATATTGGCACAATAGCATTTCTGAGTTGGTGACATCACAAGACTTACCTTGGCCAACATGAGGAGCCGCAAAGTCTGGCATGTCCGTATCCATGTTGGACACGCCAAACACCTCCACAGCCTGCACACACCCCTGTGCCATCTCTTCTAAGTCTGTCAACTCCAATGACACAGGGGTGGGACCCCCACCTGTCCCCCTTGCATGCCTAGCCCTGTCGGCAAGTTTTTGTTTGAGACGATATTTGAAGTCTGCCCATCTGTGGAATGAAATTGGAACCATTATCCTTTTTTTTACAATGGGGTTTGTTTATAGGATGGGAAAGTGTTTACTTACCGCCGTTTGACATCCCGGGCTAGACGGACATAATCACCCACCCTATTGACAGCAACGGCGACCTCCTCCCACATTCTCCACTTCTGGCTTTGGCTCATATTCCTGGCTGCCTGGGGCAGGATGTCAACGCACTTCTGGATCAAAACCTCCATCTCCTTGCTTGTGAAATGTGGCTGCCTTTTTTTTTTGCCAGCTTTGGCGGGTTGACTGGGGCCAGCAGTCTCTTCCATGTCATCCTCCTCACCTATTTGGGTAAATATGCAGATTTAGCCACTTCACAACTTGCACAATAT
This sequence comes from Taudactylus pleione, assembly GCA_031769625.1. Classification (NCBI taxonomy): domain Eukaryota; kingdom Metazoa; phylum Chordata; class Amphibia; order Anura; family Myobatrachidae; genus Taudactylus; species Taudactylus pleione. The sequence goes on from JAUIMM010000014.1 coordinate 34,827,092, forward strand.
TATGTTTTAAAAGAATCATTGACACAAAATGCATGAAGGCCTTACCGCCGCAATTTTGACCATTGTTTCCCTGGTTTGAAGCCATGTCTCTGCTTCCAGCATGAAATCATCCAGAAATTCTATGTGATTTCGTGACGTATTTATACATGCGTCCTTAGTTTGCGGCCGCATCATTGATTGTGCGTCCCTATGATTCATCCTTAATTTGTGCGGGAAAATAAACACTATTTATGGCTTGGTGTGTGTGGAGTCGAGGTGGGGTTGTTGGAGTGTTGTCGGTTAAGTGGTTTGGATTTGGTTGTTTGCGGTTGGAGGATTTGGCAGAGTTGGTTTTTTGTTTGTTTTTGCTACATTTCTTTGGTTTTTCCGTTCGCATTTTTTTCATTTTTTCCACATCCTTTGCTGATTTGGTAAGTTTTGTGCATTCAAATTTGTGGCCAATTGGTGTATTCTTCTGTTTTGTGGTTCGTTAATTTGTTTAACACTCATTTCATCTTTTTTAGTTTTTTTGGGTTTTCGGACCCAAAGAAGTTTTTTGTGGAAATCTTATATATTCGAGTTGGGTAAGTCCATTTTTTGTCTTGCATTTGCGAATTAATTACCGCATTTTTGACTGTTGGTGAAGCGACTTGCATTTGCGAATTAATTACCGCATTTTTGACTGTTGGTGTAGCGACTTGCATTTGCGAATTAATTACCGCATTTTTGACTGTTGGTGTAGCGACTTGCATTTGCGAATTAATTACCGCATTTTTGACTGTTGGTGTAGCGACTTGCATTTGCGAATTAATTACCGCATTTTTGACGGCTTATTCATCATATAATCCAGTTTTCCTTTTCCATTTTCCATTTTTTGGGTCCATTTGAACCCTATTTGACGTACGGTGTGCAATGTCGTTTTCATCGATGGCCAAATGTGTGTTTCCGCTATTTTCTGTGTTGGCTTGCAACAATTTTTAAACAAAAAAAACACCCTCTAAATTTTTGAAGTCTCATTGTTGCCTTTTTTACAGTTTATACGTATCATGACAATACCCCGGCATGTAAGCAGCTATGGATGGTCTCAGAAAGCTAAGTTGTTTTTTGTTACTTTTGGGGTGGGTCAAAAGCCTTACATTGTAAACTTTGAATTTCAGGTAGATCTGGGGCGAATTGTTCTGGCCCTGCTCCCGGAAGACGACCAACCTCAAACTCGTCCCAGGCGTAGGCATCGTAGGCATGCAAGGCCCCAGATATTTCGAACACGTGTCACCCTTTTTGGAATGCCCGATGATGAGGTTTTAAGACGCTACCGTCTACCTCCCAAAATCATCATAGACACTCTCTCATTAATAGAAAGTGATCTTGAGCGGCAAATTGACAGTCCAACAGCAATACCACCACTGACGCAATTTATGGCGGTGTTACATTTCTGTGCCTCAGGATCGTTTCAAACAACGGTGGGAATAGTGGCGGGCATCTCCCAATCCTCCTTTTCCCGGATCCTGAGGGCAGTGATGGAGGCACTTTTCAAGCACCTCCATCATTTTATTAAAATGCCTTTGGATATGGGTGCCCTTAGTGTGGCCAAGGCCAATTTTTACCAAATAGCTGGCTTCCCACACATCATAGGGGTTGTGGATGGTACTCACATACCACTTCAGCCTCCAGCACGGCTGGAGGCCATATTTAGAAACAGGAAACACTATCACTCCCTGAATGTAATGGTGGTATGTGATGCCTCCCTCCAGATCCTGTCCCTGAATGCTAAATTACCCGGAAGTGCTCATGACTCCTTCGTCATCCGGCAATCAGGGATATGGCAGAAATTAACCAACCTACAAGCTGGTGATGCGTGGCTTCTGGGTAAGTGGAGACCTTTAGTACATAACAATGTTAAGCTTGATACACAGTGTTCCTGATGTGGTCTATTTTTGTTCACAGGAGACAGTGGATACCCTTGCATGTCCTGGCTGCTCACTCCTTATTTGGCTCCCACACCAGGGCCACAAAGTGCATATAATTCCGCACTTACAGCCACCAGGCAAGTGGTGGAGCGCTGTATCGGCCTTTTAAAAGGCCGATTCAGATGCCTCCACCGCTCTGGTGGCGAGCTCATGTATGTGCCGGATATGGTGTCGAAAATTGTGGTCCTGTGTGGGATATTTCACAACATTGCCATAAGGAGTGGTGTCCCAATGCAGCCAGAGGATGCCTTACCTGAGGATGGCCCCCCCGAGGTTGGTCGAAGGTCAGTATGTGGGGGGGCCATACGCGATGATGTGGTGGCCAGATTTTTTAGGTAAGTTTGAACAAAACTCCAGTGTTTATACCTAATGTGTTTGTGTTTTTTGGCGAACATCTAATTTATTTTTATTTTTCTCACCATCTTCTGTTTGTTCACATAATCTTTGGCACTCCAACGCTCACTACTTCCTGCTACCCTTACCAAACCTGGATCTGGTCCTTTTGGGCATATATTCTGGAACCCATATCGCAACGCCATGTTTGTGGAATCATGTTGGCATGGTCCTTCGTCAACCAGTTCTTGATTTTGTGTTTTTATTTAATTATTTCTTGGTATGTGTTGTATTTGAATTTATCACTGTGTATTTTTTTTGGGAGTGACCAATTTGTTTTCTCTGTTATGTTGTAAATAAATGTTTGAAGAGTGAAATGGTCTTCCTTTTTTGGGACGTTAACAGCAAGGGGTAAACCAGTACTGACGCCAGTTGAGCAAAACTGAAATATGTTTTCAGCTTCCCAATCCACACCAAAAGGAAGCCTGGCACAACCTTGGGATTTGTAAGATTGGCCTAAGCAGCTTGCGCACCAAGTAGGAACCTGGAAAATGTAGAAATCTGTAATTGACACTACACCCAAAAAGGGAAATGACATTGTTACTGTGATGTGTTTCTGGTGTCTGTTTGACATACAAAGACAAAACACAATCTAACTTTTAAAAATGGGAAATCCTTGCAGGAACAGTCTACTTATGTCAGGCTAAACTATCTTGGTTTTGGTTTTTAAAAATGAGCCACAACGGATATTTGTCTAAATAAATTTACTTGGAAAATATAACCAAAAAAAAAAAACTAATGCCGAAGGAGGCCAGACAGCCGGTCGAGGGCCACCAGAAGGCCGATTACATGTTGGCGCATGTGCCCCACAACATCCGCCACCTCTTGCCGACGCCTCTGTTCCTCTGTGGGTGAGAAAAGTGTGTGGGTTAATACAACAATAGGGAATCCACAGAAAAATTAAAAAAAAAAAACAAATCACTCCTAAACCCAAAAACAAAAATAAAAAGGGTGGGCTGGCAAAAATACAAGGCCTAGGTACAAATTCCCACAGGTATGATATGTGTATGCTTAAATCACCAGGAAGAGGTAAAGGCAAACCTTCACAATCAACAAAAGTCAAGCCACAAAAACACGAAGAAAGGCACGACACATGATTACATACAAACAGTTTGTGCTTTAAAAAAAAAATTAAAAAAACATACCGGGAGACAAATCGGGAGCTCCGGCCAAACCTCCATGATCCTCCTCGGAGGATCCGTCATTCCCCAAAGAATGGGGCGGAGTTATGGTGGACTGCGGGGAGGGGGTAATTGGAAGAGGGGTGGGTGGAGGAGAGGGGGAAGTGGGACGGAGGGGAAGGAGGCCCGACATTTCCGGGAGAGGGTCTGGGAAGGATGGGGAGGAGTGGGGAATAGGGGAAAGATTTGGGGTGGAGTGTTGGCTGGGGGTTGGGGAGAGTGGGCGGGAACGCCGTCTGAACGGACGTTGATGGCGGAGTCTTGGCTGTCCCCCTAAAATATGTCAAAGAAATTGCGTTTAGTTTATGGACAAATCCGGGCAACCAAACAAAAAAACAAAAAAACAAAAAAAAAAAAAAAATAGCAGTAGAATTAAAAAATCAGAAATAGAGGGGAAACATGCAGACGCAGATATGAGTACAAATAATAAATAGAACAGACAGGAAAACATGCAGACGCAGATATGAGTACAAATAATAAATAGAACAGACAGGAAAACATGCACACGCAGATATGAGTACAAATAATAAATAGAACAGACAGGAAAACATGCACACGCAGATATGAGTACAAATAATAAATAGAACAGACAGGAAAACATGCACACGCAGATATGAGTACAAATAATAAATAGAACAGACAGGAAAACATGCAGACGCAGATATGAGTACAAATAATAAATAGAACAGACAGGAAAACATGCAGACGCAGATATGAGTACAAATAATAAATAGAACAGACAGGAAAACATGCACACGCAGATATGAGTACAAATAATAAATAGAACAGACAGGAAAACATGCACACGCAGATATGAGTACAAATAATAAATAGAACAGACAGGAAAACATGCAGACGCAGATATGAGTACAAATAATAAATAGAACAGACAGGAAAACATGCAGACGCAGATATGAGTACAAATAATAAATAGAACAGACAGGAAAACATGCAGACGCAGATATGAGTACAAATAATAAATAGAACAGACAGGAAAACATGCACACGCAGATATGAGTACAAATAATAAATAGAACAGACAGGAAAACATGCACACGCAGATATGAGTACAAATAATAAATAGAACAGACAGGAAAACATGCAGACGCAGATATGAGTACAAATAATAAATAGAACAGACAGGAAAACATGCAGACGCAGATATGAGTACAAATAATAAATAGAACAGACAGGAAAACATGCACACGCAGATATGAGTACAAATAATAAATAGAACAGACAGGAAAACATGCACACGCAGATATGAGTACAAATAATAAATAGAACAGACAGGAAAACATGCACACGCAGATATGAGTACAAATAATAAATAGAACAGACAGGAAAACATGCACACGCAGATATGAGTACAAATAATAAATAGAACAGACAGGAAAACATGCACACGCAGATATGAGTACAAATAATAAATAGAACAGACAGGAAAACATGCAGACGCAGATATGAGTACAAATAATAAATAGAACAGACAGGAAAACATGCAGACGCAGATATGAGTACAAATAATAAATAGAACAGACAGGAAAACATGCACACGCAGATATGAGTACAAATAATAAATAGAACAGACAGGAAAACATGCACACGCAGATATGAGTACAAATAATAAATAGAACAGACAGGAAAACATGCACACGCAGATATGAGTACAAATAATAAATAGAACAGACAGGAAAACATGCACACGCAGATATGAGTACAAATAATAAATAGAACAGACAGGAAAACATGCACACGCAGTTTGCCCCACAAACACAAACATCAAAACCACAATACATAACACTTACTTGCCAGGATCTGCATGCGAAAGCATGCCAGCAAGCGGGGCGTTCGCCGTTGCAGGTCGGACCACCTGCGCTCCAGCTGCCCGATGTTGCGGCGTGAGCCGAAGGACCGCAGGCGGGACCGTACCTCCGCATACGCGGAGCGCTTCTGCCGGTTGGTCATGGGTTGAGGCTGGTTGGTGATCCGGCGATCCATGACCTCCGTAAGCACCAGCAGCTCACGCCTGGTGAATGCGGAGGCTCTCATGATGGCAATGGGGTTTTTCTTAAAAATCATTTTTGATAAAGTGTGTAAAAATTTTCTGATTGGCTAATGTATTTTGGAAATTAGCAGGAGCAATTTTAGTGGTTAGTGTATGAGTCATGTGTTCGACAGGGCCAGAAATCTCTGGAGAGTTATGATAGGCTTGATGCAGTGACATGCGTAAGCAAATTTACAAAAAGAAATGAACCCAGGGAAATATGCGGGGATCCACAGCAATAGTACAATTGTTTAATTGTGGTTCACATGTTTTTTGAACAATAAAAGCGAATGTTTCATCCGTACGTATTCTGCGGGTAAACACAAACACGGACAAGAGTAAAGTTTCTTGCATTGTGTTGAAAAAAAACAAACAATTAAGCTAATTGATACATTGATTGGCATGATACGATTGATGGAGGTAGGCAGAATAAAGGAGCAGGTAATCGACATCTGACAAGGCCACTTCCTGTTTATACGTGTGCGTGCGTTCCTTTCAAGCCATTTCGGGGATGTACGCTCGCTATTTCGTACGCTCGTTAGTTAGAGGAGGGGTCGTCAGAGTTTAGGGAGGAATTTTAGATGCGAACGAAAATACGAGCGAGCCATTGAATTTAAATATTTTTGTACGTACGCCTAACGTACGTGCGCTCGCTTGCGAGTGGGTCTGAATGAGGGCCAATATGTTTGTACACATACTGTACACGTTTTCTATCCAGTCACACACAGTACAATCACCTTTAAACTCTCCTCTCGCTGGCCTATGTCAAGCAGCAGATGGATGCTGTGGCCCTTGCAGTTTACTCTCAGTGCAGAAAACAATGATTTGCTATAAGGGGATTATATGCCTCGAACAACACTCATGCATTTGGTAAACCATTCAGGCTTTGCTTTCATGGTTAACTGACAGCAGCACGGCCCCCTGGTACTGCATTAGCACTGTAATCTACTTTTAACCATCCATTATCCCCCCAGTTTGCACTGCTCTCATTTTATATTGCTGTATCATTGCCGCAGAAGCAGCAGGATGTGTTGATAAAGCTTGGCAGAACATGTGTTTGTTTCCCTCTGCTTTCTTTTGCTTTAACACTACTAAAGCCTTCAGCTGCTGGTGGGAACTGCAGTGTTTCTGTATCAGCTCGCCTTCTGTGTATATATACAAACCTGCACCTCTTGTTGCTTTAGCCAAAATAACTTAAACTCTTCAGTTACTCTGCAATCACTGTTCCTTACTAAATAGGCATGTACGTATAATATTTTAAATACTTGGTACTGGGGGCCTGATTCAGATGCGTTCGCTAAGCTGCGGAAGCACGCTAGACAATTATCGCACATTTGCGCATGCCTATGCGTCAAAGTATGCATGTGCGAACCAGTCACTGCAGCTGGGAATAGTGCGCTCGTAGTACACAGACTGGATGCTACTTTGAGTGACAGTGCCATTTGTGGGTGGTAACAGGGGAAGGTGCTTGTAAACGGGGGAGTGGTGGTACGAACGCAGGTGTGTCTGGCCGTCAAAACTGAGTTTTATGGGTGTGCATAATTAGCATGGAAGCGTCATTGTACACGTCACTTGGTTTCAGCCTGCGGTGATCGCAGTGCTTGCAGCAGGGTAAGGTCTACCTCAAGCGCTGCGTGCAGCTCCGATGGCTCTTGATGGTTCCGATTGTTCATACACTTCCTGGAGATGACGTGTGTTAAGAGAGAAATGTGGGCTTCTTTATACCGGTGTGCGTTCGCTCAGCCGTCGCTCTCTAAGACAAAGAGGGCGTCCATTCACCAGACGATCGCGGTATTTGCATACCCAGCCCCTTTTATCTGCATGAGAGCGCAGCTTAGCATCCGGGTCTGAATAAGCTGCTGGGTCCAAATGTCTGCAGTATCACGATGTACAGTATGGTCATGGGTGAACCATAAATACCAGTGAGCCCCCGAATACTGGGTGTTTAACACAGGATACAGCATGTTGTGGTACAGTGGATCACAAGTGAAGGTGCAGTGCAGATAAATTGGGTGCCAGGGCATCTCATAAAAAACAGGATAAAATTGTATTTAAAATAAAAGCAGGGATAACTTAAATAAACATACTCTTCTCCTCCAGCACAAATCACAATGGTTACATGTTAGGTCACTTTTGCCTTGTGACCTTGTAGCCACTCACCCATCCCGTCATCTAGCACGTCAAACACATGGATGACTTCTTCTGGTGTATGAAGGTGGGGCTCCCCTGATTGTTGGACTATGGTTACTGCCAAGGCCTCCCACTCTGATGTCCTTATCTTTAGGTGCCCTTTTACTGTGGCCAGCAGCACTTCCTCTCATATTCTTTACAGGGGCTCTTTCTCATCCATACTGCAGGCGTGGGGGTTGTTTCCCAGGAGGACCTGTGCTTAGTGGCCTCTCTTTGGTATCATGGAGGCAACTCTCCATCCTGTCTGTGTCTCTGGGGCTTACTACCAAGGACCCCTTGTTGTCATAAGGTCTTTCCCCTTTTATATAATGTGCCCTCGAGGCTAGAGCCTCATTACCACTGAACACTGGGGTAACGCAGGACCTTCGTCCGCATGTACCGCGCTCCCAGCATTATGGCCACTTCTCCTGCTGGACATCGGGAACCTGAGTTTTTATTGCACAGTGCCACATGATTGCATCCGCATTGCGGCCATGCCGCCTAGCAATAGGGATGGCCATCTACCATTCATAATCAAAGATGGTTTATGGCTGATGTCGAATGCTTTTACCCAGTGGTGTAACTAGTGGGGGTCAATCTGGGCAAGTGCCCTGGGAACCGTGGCAGGGCCAGCAGTAGGGGGTGCCACTGGCCAGGGCATCGTACCCGCCCCCATTGCGCACGGACTGAAGACTTGACAAGCAGGCAACTGTGCCTGCTGGTGCTGACTGTAGGGGCAGCTGCAGCAGCAGTGCGCAGCCCCTCCCAGGCAGTCATTCCCATCCTGAGAGCTGCCAGGTGACAGAGTGACTCTTCCTTTCCCGGCACTCTCTCTGCTCCGGACCAGCCAGAACTGCCACGGGAGGGAGGGGGGGTTGATTTTTAAAAATAATTGATGCCAGCAATGTATTTATTTGGTTGGCTGCATTTGTGTGAGAGTGTGTGTGTATCTGTGCCAGAGTGTGTGTGTATCTGTGTCAATATGTGTATCTGTGTCAGTGTGTGTGTGTATCTGTGATGGTGTGCTGAGAGACAACACGGGGGGAGGCAATGGTGTGTGTGTGCGGGGTGACTTTTAAAAACAATTTATGCCAGCGATGTATTTATTTGGCTGCATTTGTGTGAAAGAGGTCTGTGTGTCAGTGTGTGTGTATCTGTGTCAGTGTGTGTTTATCTGTGATGGTGTGCTGAGAGATGACACAGGGGAGGTGATGGTGTGGCTGAGAGATGACACAGGGGGAGGCAATGGTATGGCTGAAAAATGGCACAGGGGGGAGATGATGGTGTGCTGAAAGATGACACAGGGGTGCGGTGATGGTGTGGCTGAGAGATAACACAGGGGGGAGGCAATGGTGTGGCTGAGAGATAACACAGGGGGGGTGGCGATGGTGTGGCTGAGTGACAACGCAGGGGGGGGGTGATGGTGTGGCTGAGACGACTTGGGGGAGGTGATGGTGTGGCTGAAAGATGACGCAGGGCGGAGGCAATGGTGTGCTGAGAGATGACACAGGAGGGAGGTGATGGTGTGTCGAGAGACAATGCAGGGGGGAAGGTGATGGTGTGCCTGAGAGATGACATGGGGAGGCAATGGTGTGCTGAGATGATGCAGGGGGGAGGTGATGTGTGCTGAGAGACGATGCAGGGGGAGGCGATGGTGTGGCTGAGAGACGAGGCAGGTGGGGAGATGATGGTGTGCTGAGAGATGATGCAGAGGGGGAGGTGATGTTGTGGCTGAGAGACGACGCAGGGGGGAGGTGATGGTGTGCTGAGAGATGATGCCAGGGGAGATTGTGTGGCTGAGAGACGCAGGGGGAAGGAAGTTACACAGGGGGAATGACTCTGGTTGAACCGCTGTTATATGATGATGACCTTCTTAATATTCCTACACAAACTGGCATCTTCCGGGCGATGTGACCTACATTAATAGTGAATACTGACTTCCCAGGGAGGATACATTTCTTCAGAAGTTCCACATTGTGAGAAACCATCGTATAGATAAGGTGCATATGTAATGGAAAGGAATGTTCCCAGAGTGACGAGAAATGGGTGGCATGTCATATTGTAACACCCTATTTTCAGTGGCCATGCCCATTTGGTATCTGACCATGCCCATTTTTTGCTATGTGTGTGTGTGGGGGGGGGGGGGGGGCAGTGGGGGCGCCGTTCTTCAACTTGCCCTGGGCTCCAAAGACCCTAGTTGCGCCACTGCATTTACCAACAGTGGGAGAGAACCAGATGGTTTTCCTCCATCGATGGTAAAGCATAACCAATTTTTTTTTTTTTGCAAGGTGCTGGGACACAGAGCATAGCTCTGCACCAGACACCCTTAAAACTTCATCCCTGGTTCTGATTGGCCCACGGGCCAGTCAGTCAAAGAACAGGGATGGTGAAACCAGTGATGGTCACCCATTGCATAGTTGGTCATCATCGATGGCCACTTGCAAAAATGGCCATCCCTACCTAGCGATACCGCAGCTATCTTGCATCACTGCCTCTCTCCCTCTATCCAGTCCTCCCGGTGATTCCTGCATACATCACTGAGGAGGCGGAGCTTAAGCCCAGCAAGACCTGGGTTCTACAGATTATGGGCTCATAAAGAGATGGACACATTTGCACGAGATCGGTATGCATGATTGTCATTCACAATGTTGACAATCAGAGTGAGGCACCCAGCATGCTGACATGTTACTAATGCAATGTGCAACATTGTACCCATGTCTGCTTTACAACTTTAAGCATGTTGGTAAAGCATCAACAATGTTATGGATATTCAACATTTGTTCTAATCTGGTGATTTCACCTCTCATTTTTTTATATACAGTATATATGTATGTGTATGTATGTGGGGAGAGAGAAAGAGGAGAGAAAAAGATAGGAATTGAATTAAGGGCCTGACTCAGCAGTGCACTACTTATCGCAGATTCCCGATTATCAGAAATCTGCATGTGCGCAGGACACATTCTGCGAGTGTGCAGAATGGGTCCTGCGTAGTTGATCAACGCAGTGTCCTGGGCTCGCAAGCCAGCCAGCCAGCCTTAGTAAGTTGAGGCTTACTCAGCTGGCCCGGAGGCCCGGCGCAGTCCACCATCGCGACCATCAACCACCGATGGTCGCGATGGTGATCACACCCTGCGACCTCCGTCGCAGTGCTGGGATCGCAAATGCAGCAGGGGGTGTCATATACCTCCTGCTGCTTTTGCATAATAGCAAGGATCGCAAATGCAAAACTGCCTGTGTGCATAAATGATATATCTATAGCCTGCGTGCAGCTTTGCATTTACAATCCTTGCCGAATCAGGCCCTAACTTAATTTAGTATGTGATAAATTGAGTTGCATATATTTGTAAGTGATCATTTGTTTTATTCAAGGTCGCTTGTAGTTACTGTTTGTTTGTTACATGCATATGCTTCCAATAAGAAACTGCTTGTACCTGTTTGTACACTTTGAGTGGTGATCATCCGAAGACAAACTGTAGCACACATCAATATGGCAACAATGACGAGCAAGAGGTTACGGTGGCACATGAAGTTTAATGTCTTGTTATTACAATGTTTTTACCTGTGACCTATTGTGTATCTTAACTGTACTGTGTTTATGAGGTCACTGCTCTATTGTTTCCTGTGTACAAATTGACCTGTACTGCCCTTGGAACACAGGGCCCGATTCAGACTCGACAGATACATTTGCATGCAGCCGTCAGCTGCCAAAGTATTCAAATCCCACGATCGCATGGTAAGACATTAGCTATGTGGCATTAGCATTACAGGTGGTGCTGCTAAATGTGTAAAAGAAAACATATACACGGTAATAATAAATGCAGATGGTATTTTGAAGAATAGTAGTATGACTGATATAATATCCGCCGGGATACTAGAACGATGTGTATGCAGGTGGTGTCCCAGAGCGGTAGCCTACCGGGGCCAATGGTGCAGGCGCCTGTCGTCAACCTCAGCTGGAGTTCCTTTGTGGTATTACTACCTCCAAACGTCTGTACAGTTGTAAGCCAGAATACGTATAGCAGCCAGTGCCAGTTATTAGGTGCTATTGGTGCAGTCTGCGAATCAAAGCCGGCAGTTGGGAAGAGAGCAGTCGCTGATAAACGGCTTCACAGGTTGTCTGGTGTATAGCAGGAATCCGTAAACTTCAATGCGTTTCTCTGCACACGGCAACATTTTCCAGAAGCAGAGAACTACCGTGTAGAGACTGATGATGACTACACCGAGTCTCCACGCAGTGGCGTAAGTTCATACAAAATGCCCAGAGGCAAGTTATAATTTGTTGCCCCCCCACTGTCACAGTGTGCAATTGACATTGTGAAATTTGCATGCAGACAGGCTATAGATAGACGAAGGCAGCAGCTGATGGTCTGACATGGAGCTCTCTACTAGTGTATGGTGGCTTCTTAGGTGCTGGGAATGGATGCCATGTATTAGGTGGCCATGACGTTACACTCTGGGTGCACAGTTACAGCCCTAAGTGGGGAGAATATGTTGTGGACAATGGAGAAGGTGCCCCCTTCAGAGCTGGAGCCCGGTGGCAGGTGCCTCCGTTGTCTCCCATAGTTCTGCCCCTGTCTCCACGGTATTATTTGCTCTGCTCTGCTACATCACCGTGTAAAGGCTCGTCAGGAAACATCTCTTTAAAACCCGCACAAGTTGTGTCGTTTAATACGCTGACTGTCATTTATTTGAGAGCTTTTGGATCACATTGCTCTATTCTATGAGACTCTTTAAATTGGCAACTTTGTTTCTCATACAGAGACTTGCATCATGACTAGCTACAATGTTTATATTTTACTGATTACTATGCCAGGTTCATATTTTTCATCTATTTGTGAATCCCTGCATATGTTGTTTGGTGTGCACTTTTGCAAGCTATTTATGCTTTTTTTTTTACTCCCGGGAGATTATATGCTGTAAATTTTATTATAATGAAATTTATATGTATATATTGTATTTTATATGTTTTCTCTTGCACATTTAGCAGCGCCACCTGTACTTTTTTTCAATAGACACAGGGGCTGGATGGACACGGCAGCAACCACTGGAGGTGGAGAGGATGGACACAGCAGCCACTTCGGGAGTGGATGGACACAGCAGCAGCCACTGGAGTGGATGGACACAGCAGCAGCCACTGGAGGTGAAGAGGATGGACACAGCAGCCACTTCGGACACAGGGATCGGATGGACACAGCAGCAGCCACTGGACACAGGGACTGGAGTGGACACAACACAGCAGCAACCACCGGAAGTGGAGAGGATGGACACAGCACAGCAGCCACTGGTCACGTTAGCACACAGCACAGCTCAGCATAGAGACTGAAGTCAGTGTGAAATGGCGCCCGAATTATCGCGAGAGGAACTTATATAGAATCCAAAACCCGCTAGAACCCGATGCCGGGCTGATGACATTTTGCCTTGATTCGGGATACGAGCAGGGCTGGAAAATCTGAGCCGCAGTTCGGATTTACTCAGATCAAGGAAGTTCGGATGGGCTCGGTTTTCTGAAAACCAAGCCCGCATATCTCTATTAGAAACTAATGTGAACCATGGGAAGAAGCTCTAGCAGTATTGATGGATACACACAGAGGGCTTTATTCAGAGGCGGCCGTATGGTCTACGATCGCACGGCCGCCTCGATGTTTGTCTAGTGCGCATGCGCACGAGGGAGCCGGCTCCTTCGTCCGCATGCGTGAGACCCGCTACAACCGACAGCTCCGGTCGTAGCGGGTCTCTTTCCAAAGGAGGCGAGCTGTCGATGTTGATTGACAGCTCGCCCCGTTTGGAAGGCGGGCCGTGGGGGTGGCAGCCCAAACGGAGGCGTTCCCACTAGTGATGTCAGTGGAGAGCTTCTGGCTCTGACAGAGCCAGAAGCTCTCCGGGGCTTACAAGTGAGACCCTACCCTAGGGTCTCGTCGTAAGCCCCGATGGTCGCGATGGTCAATGACCATTGCGACCATCACCCTAGCGGTCGTTAGAGCTGTGGGTGTTAACCCACAGCCTAACGACCGAAACAGAGGTGGCTGGTCAGGATGCAAGCGGCCGCCCAGTTTCTGAGCGACCGCTTGCATCCTACGACCGCCTCTGAATGAGGCCCAGAGAACCTTTGAAAGTAAGAAAACAAACATCTATACATAATTGGAGAGTGATAACAGGGCATGATCTTAAAGATTATAATAGGAATATTGCTATAAAGAAAGAAAGCCAGAGTATCAAACTGATGAGAGTAAGTATACAAACAGAATCCGTACCACAACAGCAGCAGTATAAAACGCGGTATGGGGCACAATCAAAGTAGTCTCATGTTATGTACAATATTTGTGGCAAAGTAGGGCACTTACCACAGTATTAAGTAACTACTAATATTAGTGAAGAACCATATGAAGAGATAAAATATCGCAAGAACTAAACATTTCTCGTAGATTTAGGGCTGGCCAGATTCGCAATAACTTCTTTAAAAGTATCCCTTACTAGAGAAACTATTACAGATGCGAGTATAACAGGAAAGGTGCATCAATATCCTTTAAAATGCTCCAGCAGAAGTTACTGTTGGCAGCTTCCACTAACTTGCTTGGCCCCTGGGGATGGAATGAATGCTATCTTGGGTGAGAGACTCACTTTGGACTATCGGTGAATAGGACACTGGTTTAGTGGTAAATGTAGTATTAGTAATGACATAGCTAAAACGTGGAAGGCAAGCGCCAATAATACCACCATTTCTGTAAAAACCTGAAGTTGAACTAGTGTTTTTTCCAGTTATTGAATGGCTGTTACAACAGGGTATTATAATTAGAATTTAGCACAGTTTATAGTCCTAGGGATGGGTTATTGACTAATGTAAGATCTAAGGGGAATAAACAAGGTAGTAGATAGTCAATTCTATTCCTGCTGTTATCCTAATGCATATACTCTCCACCTCCAGTTATTTTACTGCTACTGAACTCTTCCTAAAATCGGTGGCCAGGGGGGGTTTCTAGGTACTCAGAAACCCCCCAGCGTGCGCATGTGGCCGTGGCTGTACAATTTGCCACTCATGCCTTTTCAAGGTGTTAGGGGGCAGTCATCTCCCTTAGGCAACTGTGACTGGAGCCGTCCGCGTACTCAAGTCCACCGCACCAAGGTATCATAGCCGCAGCTGTAGAAAATCCCCCAGACAGGGAGTGGATAGAGCACCCAGAGGACACCCAGGACACAGTTCACCACAGTGATGTAGGCGGGCAGCGACGCGTTTCGGTTACAGCTGTTTAAAGTATCAGGAAGACCCTGAACATTTTCTAGACTTAGATCTGATGGACATGTACCATTGTCTATTGGGTAGAGCACTCAAATAATTGCTGGGTATGCTTTTATATGCCCAAGGGACAGGATAACATGGGTCTCAATCCCATGCCTTTGAATGTAACTGAAGTATTCCAATTACAAGACGGATGACCAGCCAATGGGTAGTGTAAAACAACTTGGCCTCCACATTTTAAACTTCTCCAATATTCATATTATAACCCAGTTATTTGTATTAATTTCACAGACACTCAGTTAAACAGTATGTTGGGAGGATCAACACTGAAGCAATCAATAACATGATAAATAAGTCAGATTTTGGGAGTATAGTGTATTAAAGTATTGCTAGACAAATATCTTTGGGTAGGTTCAACAAAAAAAAAGTATAAAAATTGTGTTTTTTTCATAACACATTTAGAGAAAACTAAAGTAGAATTAATTTTAAAACAATTCTGCCATTAAAATCTATTAAAATTTCATTGGCAATGTATGTTATAATTGTTCTTAAGTTCTTATAAACAAAAGAGCAATACTGAGAAATAAGAAGTTATAACTTGTACTACTCATTGATGTATACAGCTATCTTCCAAATGTACCTGCATTTGTGCAAATCTCATTAATGAAGGATACAACTCTAATCATTGAAGATCTGTTTATTTGTATTTATAGGTCCAATTATCTAGCTATTGCCATACGCATTTAAAGATGCTTAGTTCCCCTGACTGTGCTTAGTCTTGATTTTCTAGCATGCCAATAGTATTCAATCACTAGATCCATGTAGAATCTGGTAACAAATGTGGTAGGGAACCCCTTGTATTCTTGGCAAGTACTATACGAAGAAGATGCTGATCTTGTGACACAAATAATAAAAATCTAAAACCAGTCCAAACATGTAATTTTTGTTCAGGGCCCTTTGGAGTGAATGGTTACACAATAGTACTCATATTTGTTATAAAAAATACTTATATTGTTTCATGCTGAGTGAGGGTCCTGCCATATTCATGATAAAATGGCCAATGGATGACTGTGTTCTAGTAGATACACTATTTAGATTTAAATTAATGACAGCAAAGTAAGAAATATGGCAGCTTCTAATTATAAATGTAGTGTATCATATACATACAGTAGAATGGAGCAGACATATGCTTTGAGATACAGTAAAATAAAAAAAATTAAACATACTTATAAGTAAATTATGTTATCCTTTAATAGACAAATTACTGATTTTGACTATTTTGGTTCTCTAAGTTTGCTCTGCTATATTACAGGTGTTTGTATTTTTACTTGTAAAAATAAAAAATTGCAAAAAATATAACTATTTTACTTTATTTTTTCTTTTGTAAGTGTGTTATAAAACTCTATTAAATTTAATGCTATTAGTTTCTTTTTTAAATATTGCTTCTGCATATGTGAGAAGTATTTAACAAAATGTATTTTCTATTTCATCGTAATGTATTATGGAATTAGACACATGAAGACAGATAAAACAAAAATATAATGGTAAGCAAAAGGATGCTGGAATGGGATTGAAATCCCGACAGCGGCTGCCCGAAGGGAGGAAATCCCGACAGCAGCAAGTAAGTAACCTAAACCTTCCCTCTCCCCCCCTTAACCCTCCCTTAGGGGTGCCTAACCCTAACCTCCCCCCCTAGTGGCTAACCCTAGCCTCCCCCAGGGGTGCCTAACCCTACCCTCCCCCCGGTGGTGGCACCTAACCTAACCCCCTTCCCCTAGCCTAACTGTAACCCTCCCTGGGGGGTGTCTTACCTTAAGTTCCCCCAGCACACCAGACACCTCATTTGGACCTGCGCCCTCCTGAATTCCGGCATCGGGATTGTGACCGATGGCCTTGCGTCGCTGGTCACATAGCTACATACCACTATGACACATGTATTTTGGCCATTTACGTTTACTTTTAGCATAACGCACTTAAGTATGTAGTTTATTAGAGAACAAAAAGGGGCATCAAATTCTGTCCCAGGCCCCATAACATAATATGGACATTCACTATGTTGACACTGACAAAATGTTGACATGATCAAAATTTTGCCATGAATGTTGACGTTCTAAATGTTGACATATGAAACTAGGTTTAGGCTGCAATTAGGGTTAAGATTAGGCTGCAGTTAGAATTTGGGTAAGGGTTAGTGTTAGCCTGCAGTTACTGTTAAAGTTAGACTACAATAGGAGTGTCAACATTATGACTGTCAACATACTGTAAAAAAAACAGGTCGACATTATATCAGTGTCGACATTTTGAATGTTGACATGTCAAATGTCAATACTCTGAACATGTCTACATTTTGAATTTACTATTATATCATCAATTACCAGTAACAGAATGCCTTTTATTCTTTTCCATGTAGATGGGTAAGGTTCAATAGCAGAGTAGAAGGAAATATGAATATACTATACTTATATGTCAATGTACAGTGTGATGTGTTCTGATGTAACTTCTTAAAAACATGGCCAATAATTCTCCAAACACAGCTAGGACTGTTTTTCTCTATACTGTTTTTAGTTTGTAAAATGTGTTTTTCGTGAACCTTTGAAATTGCAAACATCCTTGTACAGTTGTATCATGTAGAAAATGAAAAATACATCTGAATGTGTTTTCAAGTAAATATTTATTGACTAGGTATCCAGAGACTAGAAATAAATTCAAACAGATCATTAAAGGTACTGATAATGTACTTTCACAGGGAATAAACAGAAACAGCAAACATATACATGTTTTGGCTTTAGAAGAGTTTGTAATCTGTATTTTTGCCTTCACTTTGCGGATCATAAAAATGTTTCACTGTTACTTTACAGAGGACATTAAAACAAGGATAAATTGTGAAATACTGACAAATAAAAAGTACAGCATTAAAAAGAATGTTTCAATCTACTACTGCCATCTTCTGGTGGATAAGGGAATACAAAACATTTTTTGTGTGAAAATTGTTACAGTATGTATGGTTTTGATTTTTGTTTTTTTAAGAGTGTGACTTATTTGTTAATTGGTTTTTATTGGTGTTTGAAAGATATTTATCACCAAACCTTTCTTCTTTTAACTAACGGAAGCTATTTTTACATACAGCAGTTTGTTTAGCAACATATTGTAAGAGAGAGCTTTTTATTTTATGTCCATTAACTAGGGAAACCATACAGAAGCCCTACATTTCTCAATAATAACTGGGTCAATGAATTCTGTGTAGAGGTGTTTGTATTTATTAAAATGCTTCAATACTCTGTGTTTGTCTCCTATCTTTTGTTTAATATTTGTGGAATACAAGTGCCAGCAAGCTCGGTATGCTGGCACTTGTGGTTCATCAAGTGCCATCATGTCAGGGCAGCCTTGCTGAGACGTCTATCCACCTCTAAGGAGCAATATTATTTAACTATTTCTTGACAATATTACTTCTGCACCCAAAGCCCAGGACTGGTTGTCCTATGGGTGCGGAGATACCCCATTTTTTGGGGGGTCCCCACTTCCTTAGGAATTCTAGCCCTGGGCTAAACAGTTTGGGGGTTTGTTGCCATTATGGCAGGGGGACCCTACTCTGTGTCCCCCTGCTATAATGTCAGCTGCCACAGCTAGATCAGCTTTGTGCTGTTTATTTGAAAATATGGGGTACCACAAGGGCCATTTTTTCAACCTTTTTTCAATACCAGCCTAGACTCAGGGGGAGGCCCACGCCATTTTTTTTTTAATTTGCCACTTTTAAAGCTTATTAATAAAACAAGGCCTGCACAGGTCATAGCGAGCTGTGTAATTCTCTAATGGCCTTATTCAGATTTTGGAATAGAGGAAGAAACTGTAGAGCAAGTAACTGTGCACCTGGATAAACTATATTGCAATGCAAGGGGTGCAAGTACATACATAATTTTTTTGCATGTGGGATAAATACAGTCTGCTTTTGCATGTAGGCCACAAATGCTGGACAGCTTTATTTTTACACTGCAATTTAGATCTCAGTTTGGACACCCCCCTCCCAAAATCTAAATCTCTCTTCACATGTTACACCTGCCATGGGGCGTCTTAAGAGAGGAGGGGGCCCGTGTGCTCTCTCCGTGCAGGGCCCCCTCCTCTCTCCCCAGTGGCTGGCACTCGACTGACACAGCTGGCCAGCCACCAGAGCATTAGTAGACTCCGGGCACTAGAGTGTGCCCGGAGTCTACTGCGCATGTGCAGAACACCGGAAAAATGGCCGCGGTGGCCATTTTCCCGTGTTCTGAGCAGTGCTGACACCTGACGCAGGACCACGGACAGGTGAGTTTAAAGTAATATGGGTGCAGGGTGTGCGGTGCAGGGCCCCCCTGGACCCGGGGGCCTATGTGCCCTGCACACACTGCACCCATTATAGATATGCCACTGCACTTGCCCCACCTGCAGTGCAGCATGGTTTTACCACAATGCTCAGTTACTTGCTCTTCTTTACTCTATTCCCAACTTTGAATTAGGCCCTAAATCCACTGCAGATTTGATTTTATGCAGAATAGGGGATTGAAATCTGACAGGCTTTGATGGCGGATGACAGATGACAGTCAAAACCAATGGATAGTAAATAAATGTTTTTGAGACTGCAATCCGTTGTCGACTGTGAATCAAATGCTTAGTAAATTTGCACCAAAATCTCTTTCAAGACAGTAATATTTTTTTGAGCTATTAGCAAATGTAACACTGTGGCAGAACAGCCTTAGATAGGTAGTCACATGGAAATATAGAAATAGATATATTTTCTACAAGTTAAATTAGATGGCATTAGATGCATCTAAATGTAACAGAGTGACAGAGCAGTGCTATTCAGGGTCGTAGATTAAAAAAAAAATACACAGGCTCAGGAAAAGGTGTGTGCAACAACACAGCCCCCACCCTCCCGGACGTAGGCCAACCCAATTTACCACCCCTAGAAGTACACTACCTGCCTTACTCCGATGGCCCCCGATATATACAATACCACCTTTCCTACCCTCCCCAGGGTATACACTTCCCAACCTACCCTCCCCAGCCCTTGGGACATACACTACCTGTCCAACCAACAATCCCCCCAGAACATACACAAGCACTACTGACCTTACCTGGGTAGCGATCATTGCTGTTGTCTCCTATTCACTGTTGCCAGTTCCCAGGGTAGAAGCAGCCTTGTTTTCAATCCATGATGGACAATGTGAAACTACTATATTCGGATACAACAGTTTCTCATCGGCCATCTTGGATTCAAAAGAGACTGATATTTCACTGGGAGCTGGCTGAGATGTGGGGAGGAGATGTTGCAGATAGAGTCTGAGGCTGTCTAAGGGGTACACTCTGCACAGTCCATGCACACACCTATGAATCAGACCAACAGTATGCATCATTCTCAGTTTGCTTATCATCCTAATCAGTGTCAGTTGCTTTCACATTAGATTTTTCAGTTGTGTGACCAGGCTCAATATGAACTCCTTTCACCCATTACTATTTCAAAAAGTTTAAGGAAGTTGCATAAAAAAACAAGAAATCCCCAGGTTGCTTTCATTAGGTAAAATGCCCCTCCTCCCTTTATCCCTTGACTTACTATATAGCAATTGATGATGTAGGTGCTGTACAAGTGAGTTGAGATTAGCAGTTTAGTATGTGTATAATGATTATAATGCAAAAACTGGAAAGGTACTCACGTAGATGTTATCATCCCGGTCTGTGTCTGGAGTAGTGTACATTGTTTCAAGGTGGGCCTTCAGAAGATGCGGCTGTATATTGTCGCTCAGTTGGAGTTAAATCCGGTGTGGTATATAAGAGACAGGAGATTAAAGGTGTGGAGAACAATCTGCTTTATTGTTCATACACAGTGGATGGGTGTTGGTGGTGTGACTGGGAGATAGTTCAGTCTCAGCAATGTTAGGGCAGAGTCATTATTAGAGTGGGGATCCAGAATTATAGTCTTAAATAAGTCCAAATGGAGCCCTGTTGATGTTCAATAACGAAGTTTCCATGATTCCTTATGTGGCTACTGAAGTGGGGTGAATTAGGTAGTTGACACTCCTAGTTGGAGTCCCCTTTCTTCTTTACCTGTATGGACCTGAATGGGAGGGAAGTATCTTGTGTGTTCAACATGCCGTAGATGTATTGAGGCAAGATATCAGTCTTCACAGCCACATTGGTATTGGGTCCAGTAAAATAGGCTCAGAGGGACACCTGATGCAGGTGCATTTTTTTTTGTTGCAAACTGGTAGTGATGTTCTTCTCCACATGTTCCCAGTGAGCTAACAATGTGCACAATTAACATAGATCTTTGTCAATGGTCTGTGCCAACATATGAGCTGTAGCCAGTAGGACATGTATTCCAAAGCATTTTAAATGCTGAGTTTTCTTCAGGGAGTGTGCATGTCAGTGTATGGTCCAGTGTGTATATTTGAACCCTCTGTAATCGCACTTCCATGTTGCCAAGTGTGATCAGAAGTGAGGTGCCAGACCGGAAGTTGGGCGAAGTTGCTGAAGTGCTCAATTCCACATTGTTACTACCATTTCTTAATTTTCTGATATGGCAAATTATATTCATGCTGCATCGGGAGCAGTGTTTTGTATGTGGTTGTCTAATGCTGAAAATAATCAGAATGTTTTTGGGCAACAGCCAAAGATACAATACTACTAGTCCTATTAGATAGTACATGTACAAATAACAGACAAGAAGAACAGCCTCAGCTAAAAAACATTAGGTGTCAGATTAATAAAATATACAGGTTGACAAAAGCCAGCATTTCTTTTTTTTTTTAAGAACATCAAGTGAAGTGAACACAGCATCCCATATTGGGGATGGTAAAAAATATAAATGTAAACAGTATCAGAGAATAAAAATCAGACAAACAGAAAATAATATCTAGTTTTAGTTATAATAAAAAGTAGGTAAAGAGAAGGCAAGAATGAAAATGTAGGGGAGGGAAAAAGTAAGAACAGAGGGGGAAGAGAGCAGAGGAGTCCTCTCGAGAAGCTTGAAGACAATGGAGTGATAACGTTTTCATGGCATCCTAGGGCTGCACAAATACTAAAGCTGAGGATGTACTAATGAAGCATGGTTGAATTGCAACCATGGACCCCACGTCCTGTGGAAATAGATTAGAAAAGTATACAGTATATATATATATATATATATATATATATATATATATACAGTCAGGTGCATAAATATTGGGACATTGACAGAATTTTCATATTTTGGCCATGGCTTTGAAATGAAACAAATAAGATGTGCTTTAACTGCAGACTTTCAGATTTAATTTGAGGGTAATTACATCCACATCAGGTGAACGGTGTAGGAATTATAACAGTTTCTATATGTGCCTCACACTTTTTAAGGGGCCAAAAGTAATGGGACTATCAACTCAAAAGCTATTTCATGGACAGGTGTGGGCTATTCCCTCGTTATTTCATTATCAATTAAGCAGGTAAAAGGTCTGGACTTGATTCTAGGTGTGACATTTGCATTTGGAATCAGTTGCTGTCGACTCTCAATATGAGAGCCAAAGAGCTGTCACTATCAGTGAAGCAAGCCATCATTAGGCTGAAAAATCAAAACAAACCCATCAGAGAGATAGCAAAAACATTAAGTGTGGCCAAATCAACTGTTTGGAACATTCTTAAAAAGAAAGAATGCACCGGAGAGTTCAGCAACACCAAAAGACCCGGAAGACCATGGAAAACAACTGTGGTGGATGACAGAAGAATTATTTCCCTGGTGAAGAAAAACCCCTTCACAACAGTTGGCCAAATCAAGAACACTCTCCAGGAGGTAGGTGTATATGTGTCAAAGTCAACAATCAAGAGAAGACTTCACAAGAGTGAATATAGAGGGTTCACCACAAGATGTAAACCATTGGTGAGCCACAAAAACAGGAAGACCAGATTAGAGTTTGCCAAAAAACATCTAAAAAAGCCATTACAGTTCTGGAATAACATCCTATGGACAGATGAGACAAAGATCAACTTGTACCAGAGTGATGGGAAGAGAAGAGTATGGAGAAGGAAAGGAGCTGCTCATGATCCAAAACATATCACCTTATCAGTGAAGCATGGTGGTGGTAGTGTCATGGCGTGGGCATGTATGGCTGCCAATGGAACTGGTTCCCTTGTATTTATTGATGATATGACTGCTGAAAAAAGCAGCAGAATGAATTCTGAAGTGTTTCGGGCAATATTATATGCTCAAATTCAGTCATATGCTTCAGAACTCATTGGACGGTGCTTCACAGTGCAGATGGACAATGACCCGAAGCATACTGCAAAAGCAACCAAAGAGTTTTTTAAGGCTAAAAAGTGGAATGTTATGCAATGGCCAAGTCAATCCCCTGACCTGAATCCGATTGAGCATACATTTCACTTAACGAAGACAAAACTGAAGCGAAAATGCCCCAAGAACAAGAGGCCTGGCAGAACATCACCAGGGATGAAACCCAGCGTCTGGTGATGTCTATGCATTCCAGACTTCAGGCTGTAATTGCCTGCAAAGGATTTGCAACAAAGTATTAAAAAGTGAAAGTTAGATTTAGGATTGTTTAGTTTGTCCCATTACTTTTGGCCCCTTAAAAAGTGGGAGGCACATATAGAAACCGTTGTGATTCCTACACCGTTCACCTGATTTGGATGTAATTACCCTAAATTAAATCTGAAAGTCTGCAGTTAAAGCACATTTTGTTTGTTTCATTTCAAAGCCATTGTGGTGGTGAATAGAGGCCAAAATATGAAAATTCTGTCAATGTCCCAATATTTATGCACCTGACTGTATATATATGTATATGTATATGTTTTTTTCATTTATTTTACATATTTTATACTCTACAGCTTGGTAATGCAGGTGACTGTTGCAGGCTAAAGGTGCCCCATATGAAATAAGTGTTGCCTGTATCCTAAATAAATTATTATTGCCTTGTTATAAATCAAAGAGTGGTGCCTCTGTAATGGAAATAAGAAATTATTATTGACTCTTTAATGAATAAGAAACTAACATTGGCTCTTTTTTTATTTATTTACTTGAGTATGATTTTATTAATTTACCATTTTAAAACATGTAACAAATAATACAACATAAAATAAAAAAACATAATGATGCTTGACAGGCATAACACAGCAACATATCTAAAATTCAATACCAATTCCAACATTCGGTAAATAAAATCAAAGCCCAATATATAGTGACTAGTGGCAAAATTAAATCCACTTCCACATTTAACTATCACAACTATAGCGATATAAAATATTCTAAATATAGTGACCTAAAACATAACTACAACTATAACAATTAAAGTAACAATAATTATAACAATAACAGCTAACTTAAACAAAGTAAATATTAACCATGGTGAAAATTTATATAGTTATTATGGGTATCCAAACCACTAACACATCAACTATACATTCATTAACCTCAAATATAATAACCACAATCTTAATAACTATAAATACAGTATAGGGATTGTAAATATGAAAGTGTACCTTTCTAAAGTGCATTGATTATAAATATGTAATAACTATAAGTGTATTAACTATAGGTGTAATAACTCATTTTACTAACTAATTATATAGTATTAATAATAGTGACTATGAATAACTTATTAATTACCATTATTAAACCATATATATTGTGTCTATCAATATAATAATGACATATATACTAACTATAAACACAACATTTTTATGCTTAATAATTATAAAAAACCCAAATACAACCAAAATATATAATTTATAATTCTATTTCCATGTAAAATGTATTAACTATCTCATTTTACAATATAAATATTATGCCTATACATAGCATCACTTATATATATACAAAAACAAGAAAAGAGACTCTCTTATCATAACTTAAATACAGACGAAAACCATAAACCATTATGTACATCTGATATTTGGTTAATGTTCGCCTAGATATAAACTACTAAGAAATCTTCCTTATTTCTTTATGATGAGGCAAATCTGGACTCTAGCCATCTACCCCAAATCTGATTAAATTTAATTTCCGCCTTACATGTAATATAAACGTGTTTTTCATGCTGTACAGTAAGGCGAATCAAAGACAACCAGGCTTCAACTTCTGGTCCCTCTGGAGCTATCCATAAACGGGCAATAGACACTTTAGCTAAGCACACATATTTATTATAAACTGTTCACTATTTTTATTAACAAGATTTCCCATGATCGTTCCCAAACAACATGCTACTGCGGTGAGTATTACATTAGGAATTTCCCAGTTCAATATAAACAGCCTTAACCCGCTCCCAGAATTGGCAAACTAACTTACACTCCCACAGTAAATGCCTAAATGACCCCTCCTCTGTGTGGCATTTAGGACAATGATCGGAAGTGCGGCCTCCATATCTAACTAAATGAACCGGAGTAAGATACGTACGATGTAAAATAAACAAGTGCATTTGTTGAACTCTAATAAATGTTGTAGAAACCTTAAAATACTTCAATGCCTCAGCCCTAATCTCATCTTTAATAAAACCCAAATCCTCTACCCGCCGAGATTTAAATCTAGGCACATTTTCAGTATGGTGAAAGGATGTAAAGCTAATGAGTGTGATAAAGGCTTATGGGGGCCGAGAGTCAGCAAAAACGTTTTAATAAAGAAGAAACTAAAATGGGTTGAATTTGAAAACTGTGTCAACCAGGCATGTCTAAGCTGTAGATATCAATAGAAATACTTTGATGGTAAGTAATACTTCTGTTTAAGCTGATCAAATGAGCAAAGAACTGAGTTATCATATAACTGACCTAGCATACAGTAGAAATGCCCACATGCTGCCAAAATAGGTTATGCTGTAAACCAGCCAGTTCTGTCAGTATACTCAAGCTACTCAAGGAAGTATCAGGATCTATTCCAGGAGCCTCTAACATGCCAGAGACCTGCCTCCAAACTTTCATTGCTTGTTTTAATAAGGGCAGGCTGGATGCAATAATTCTACCTTCTAACAATATTTGTAGAGGAATGAACCCAGGGTATGACTGAGATACTAAAAGAACATGCAAAGCATCACTAGACATAGACAGGTCCTGAAGCCATATCAGAAAATGTACCATTTGAGTTGCATAATAATAGTATTTAAAATTTGCAATGCAAGACCTCCGGCAGATCTAGTCCTAGTAAGAGTATCTAAACTAATACGATTCTTCCAAATCAATGAAGAAAGGAGACTATTCAGTTTCCTAAATATACCAGCAGAAAGAAAAACAGGAGAATGTTGAAGTAAGTATAAAAGCTTGGGTTGCAGGAGTTGGCTCCACACCCTAATTTTATCCTGAACATAAATAAAAAAAGGATTTATATTAAGATAAACAAAACCGCTAGATGTGTTTGTTATCCAACTACCTAAATATTTAAAATGGTCTACCCAACAAAGAGGAAAAGAGACTAAAGAGGTTACTCAGCAGCTGCCTCTAAGTGGCATAATATATGACTTATCCAAGTTAATTTTTAGACCAGAGTACACTCCAATTAAAACTATGACGAAGAGCTGCTGGATTACATAATTAGATAAAAACAATAATAAGTAATCGGCATATAAAGCCACCGTATCTTCCCTTCCAGCCACTCGCAAAACTTATAATGTCTGGATGAGACCATAGGATACACGTCAGTGGCTCCATCACCAAAGCAAATAAAAACACAGACAAAGGGCACCCCGGCACGAACCCCGGGCCAATGAAAAAGGGGCAGAAACCATTCACAATCTGGCACTTGTCCTGCCATATAATAATTGCACCCATTTCCGGTATATTGGGCCAAACCTGAATTGATGCATGACCTCCCACAAGAAGGGAATTGAGTGCCTTAGCCTGCATCCAATGACACTATAACCGAGGAGGACTCCTCCTCATGGGATATCTGCAAATTAGTATATAACCAACGGATGTTAACTGCTGTCGACATACCTGGCATAAAACCAGACTGGTCCGGATGTATCACTTATGTTATAACTTTATTTAAATGGATAGCCAAGAGTTTAGCTAAACCCTTTATGTCTATGGGAAGTAACGAAATAGGATGATAGGAATCCAAAAACTTAGGATTTTCTCTGGTTTGGGAAGAATAATAATAATTGCCTCTGACATAGATGACGGGAGGCAGTCCTCTTCAAAATATTATATTCATTATTTCTAACAACTTCGTAACTAATATTTTGGCCTGCTTTTTATATATCTCAATAGGGATGCCATCAGACCCCTGGTGCTTTGCCACCAGGGAAAGATGCAATGGCTGCCTCCACCTCTTCCATTGTCAGAGGGGAATCAAGGTATTCTCTGTCCTCCTGAGATAACTGAGGGAGACCTACCAAAGTTACATGTGTCTGCAAAGCAGAAGCATCACAGGTCAAGCGAGTAGCATATATAGATTTAAAAATAAGAAGTGAATGTCTCAACAATGTCTGGAGTAGAGGTCATTATGGACCCGTCTACCTTTAGTAATTCCGAGACACAAGTTGTGGGGTGTTCAGACTGCGCCAGATGTGACAGAAAACTACCCGTCATTCTGCCTGCATATAAAATCTGTGTGATTGAAACAATAATCGATGGCTTGCTTTATCTGTTAGATGAGCAGGCCATGCCTCCTGAGCAGCCAACCATTGGATACGGGGAGAATCTAGTTTATCCCCAAGTTATTGCATCGCTAGATTTTTACAAGCAATACCATAGCAGAAACTAATATTCTCACACTTCCAGGCAGCACACCTGCATTGCAGCTCAGAGTGATGAAAGCACATGGAAAGTCAGTGACTGACACAGACAACAAGGCAGAATCCTAACAAAGGGGTCTTGTTACCATCAAGTGACTCTGTGGGGGTATTCAATTAGCCGCAGGGTTTACCCCGCAACTAATTGCCGGCCAAAATCCCTGCGGAAAGCCTATTCAATTAAATAGCATTTTTCCTGCACCGAAAATCCAGGACTTACGCATGGAAACACACTGATTCCGTGTAAACTGCAGAATCAATGGGATTGTACCCGCGCGCGCGAGCCCGATTTGGTGTTTTATCCGTGGATTTTAGTTCACAACTCCATGAGCTGCGAGGTTCAGTCCGATTGCAGGGACTCGCACGCGGGTTAATCCCCACTAATTGAATAGCTCCGGTGTGGCAATTAGTTGCGGGGATAATTGAATACTCCCCTTTAAGCACAGAATCAGGAGAGGGATTCACTAATTAACAACTACTTCACATGTAAGGATATTTTCCTTTGATATTGAACTATTAAAACACGTACCTTTTTCTAGCTTTGTTCTGTGCATCACATTAACATAGGCGTTAATTAAGCAATCTTTAAGCATATAAACTTTACTACTTATAAAAAGCACAAAAGTTTGTAGAACAAAATGTTTTACTGGTAACAAAATATTTTTGTTTGGTTTTCAACACTGAATCCAATCTCAGTGTAAATGTAAACATTTTTATTATGGCCTAAAGATCAGCGTAAATAGCAGATAAATATAAATTCGTGAGACAAAAGGTCATTATTGTAATTTTTTTTTTATTATCTGATGTGAAGCAGGGAAAAGCTCTTCAAGGTGTCTCTGTGCATAACCACCTCTAGTGCAGAGACCAAGATGGTAGTGCAGAGCATGTTGGCAGTGTACTACTGGCAAATGCTGTTGTATGTGTAGACATGCCATGATTTTTGCCCCCAAAAATAGCATTTAGGTGCATATTCAATCAGGTGTGAAAAGTCCCGTACTTTTCGCATGCCGGACTTTCGCTGGCATCGCTGGTTATCCATGCGGAAAAGTATTGCGCTCATCCCCGCTTATCCCCGTATTCAATTAAAAATCGTCGAAAACCCGTTGAATTCGGACCTGGCAAAAAAGTGCTGTCAGTTTTGGGGAAATCAGCCTGACACCCCCCAAAAGATGCTCTGACATTGGGGATCACTATAGATACCCCCGAACAGGCCTGCTGAAGGTATCTATTGTACTTAAATGATCTCAGTAGCTGCTAATTAGCATCTTTGCAAAAGTGGCAAAGAATAGCATTTAGCAGTTTTTATTGCAGAAAATAAGTAGTCCCAGAAAATTTGGGGTACATGAAATTGGGTGCAAGCATATTTTAAAGTTGCTAAAGTGAAGATTTAAAAAAATTTTAAAATCCACCTGCCGCAAGCACCTGCAATCTAAAAAACACCTGGGGCATATTTGGGGACCCCCCTGGAGGCTATTTCGCTAGTTTTTAAGTTTGTCCATCGACTTTGTACTTTTTCGCCCCTTTTTTCAAAGTAATTTTTTGGGGTGTTCTTAAGTATTTTTCTTTACTTTTTTTTGACACAGTTTACCTTTGGGGGGCTGTCAATAGAAAGTATGGTGGTCGCTCACATCATCTTAATGATATTGCTCAGGTGTTTGTAAAGGGCGTGGTTTATACTGAATCACAGAAAAAAGAAGATTCCTTCCAGCACACTGCAGCAATATTAGCAAAAATACTGGAATCCTACATGATAATAGAAATTCAGAGGTATTGGTTGCATACATTTGCAAATATATGATTAAGCGCCGGGCCAACGTCAAGGCTCTTCTATACCGGCGTCCCTAACATTAAGGGGTTCACGTCCGAGGCACAGAGCAGCCCAAAAGAAAACAGCCAAGGACCACTCCCAGGGCATCACACGAAAAATGGAAGAAAGGTGATAGTGAAGTGTAAAGTATAGATGTGTCAAGATAATCAGTAAGTGTTAATATAATATCATAAATAATAAACAAACAAATGGAAAAGGTGATGAAAAAATATCTATGTGAATTAAGTGGTGATGCCCTGAAAAAGGCCCAGTCAGAGCCACCCCGGGGGCCCCACGCCCAAACGCTCACCCCAAAATAATTATTGCTACAAAATAGTACCACCCACTCTGGGTCATATAACTACAATTAATGTACTGCATGATAACAGCACATGTATAAGCTGAGAGCTGACTCACCTAGGAGGTACCCCAAAAACCTCCAAATGGCACTATACGGACCAGCACATCCTCCCAATGCTGGCTCCTTTCATTCCTCTCAGAACTGCAAATAGAAAGTATGGTGGTCGCTCACATCAGCGTAATGATATTGCTCAGTTGCTTGGTTATACTGAACCACAGAAAAAAGAAGAAGATTCCTTCCAGTCACTGCAGCAATATTACCGTGTTTCCCGTTTCCCCGATAATAAGACACTGTCTTATTTTTTTTTTTGGTCAAAAAAACACCATAGGGCTTATTTTCGGGGTAGGGCTTATTTTAATTAACATTGACAGCATCATGCCCGCAGTCCTGCTTTTATCCCAATCATGCCCTCAGTCCTGCTTTTATCCCCATCATGGCCACAGTCCTGCTTTACAATTATTTACTTACCATTATTTTTTTTATTTTTTATTTTTGTTAGGGTTTATTTTCGGGGTAGGGCTTATTTTGGACCGTTTTTCAAAAGTAAGGGTAGGGCTTATTTTCGGGGTAGGTCTTATTATCGGGGAAACACGGTAGCAAAAATACTTGAATCCTACATGATAATAGAAATTCAGAGGTATTGGTTGCATACATTTGCAAATATATGATTAAGCGCGAGGCCAGCATCAAGGCTACTCTATACCGGCGTCCCTAAAATTAAGGGGTTCACGTCCGAGGCATTGGGGGGCTGTCCCAAGGGTGCTGGGTGGTTCCCGCAAATTCGTACCCCAAAACCCCAATTCTGCACTTGTTTTCGACAACTTTCATAGGCAAATCTTTTTCGCCTATTCCAATGCATTGACTTTCTGCTCTGGCGAAAAGTCTTTGGAATTGAATACGGGGATAAGTTATCGCCTGGCGAAATGACGTCACCAGCAAAGCTTTTCCTCAGAAACAGACTTTTCGCACCTAAATTGAATATGCCTGTATGTGACTGTTTTGCGCCCGTGCACTGCGATGCATACGCAGAACGTAGCAATCAACCGGATGCGTGCATTTTTGTACTTGCGATCCTTGCTGAATCAGGCCCTCAGTTATGTTCAGGTACTGGCGGTGGGGTAGGGATGAGAATGGTACTGTATTTTGGTCTTCTGTAGGTTGTGCAGGTGGACAGAATGGAAATAAGTGCAGGTTAATCATGTCGTCCTCCTCTCTGGTCCTGATTAAGCAAGCAACGCAGTTGCTTATACAACGCAATCTGTTGATTAATTCGCATTGCGCATGCATATGCATCACAGAGCATGTGCACAAGCCAGACGCTGCGATCGGAACTGCGACCACAGAGGATACGCAGACCCATCGCAGAGTGATTGACAGGTAGAGACGTTTGTGGATGCCGTTTGTGGGTGGTGATGGGGAGGTGTTCGGGTGAATACAGTCGTGTCAGTGCGTTTCAACGCCATTGCAGGGGCGTGCATAAATTATCTACTGCGAAACCAGACGCCGCTTGAGGATTCATAGCGTGCACTGAAGTAAGCAATTGCTGAATGAGGTCAGGGCTTCATTAACTGTGCGTATGGGTGTGGCACCCCAGTATAGCTGAATGGGGTGATTGGAAAATGATATTCAAGACTGAATAATCACCCTGCTATATGTATGAAATGTCATGTATTTACAGTCAGGTCCATAAATATTGGGACATTGACAGAATTTTCAGATTTTGGCCTCTATTCACCACCACAATGGCTTTGAAATTAAACAAACACGATGTGCTTTAACCACAGACTTTCAGATTTAATTTGAGGGTAATTACATCCAAATCAGGTGAACGGTGTAGAAATTACAACGGTTTCTATATGTGCCTCCCACTTTTTAAGGGGCCAAAAGTAATGGTACTATCAACTCAAAAGCTATTTCATGGACAGGTGTGGGCTATTCCCTCATTATTTCATTATCAATTAAGCAAGTAAAAGGTCTGGAGTTGATTCTAGGTGTGACATTTGCATTTGGAATCAGTTGCTGTCGACTCTCAATATGAGATCCAAAGAGCTGTCACTATCAGTGGACCGGCTTGAACCAGCTGCAGGTGGCTGAAGGACAGTTACACCAGTTACAGAGGAGTCCTGAGGTAACAGTGAGCAGGAGAGGACTTACGCTGAGGTGCTGACCTGAGGGACGGTGGTGATCGGTAGACAGAGCCACATCTGCTGACTGCCAGCACTGGGGGCTTCCGCTCAGCACCAGTGATAGCCAGCAGAAGATAGAGAGACAATGGGCAGCGGCATAGGAGTCAGGCTCTTCCCAGGGGAGTGGCTAAAGACAGAGAGACAGTGATGAGGCAAATTCCCTTCAATATGGCCGGCAAGAGCGAGGTCTGTAAAAAGTACCCATCACAGCCCTGCACCATAGTTACCGTCTAGCTGCATCACTTACAAATCATTAGCTGCAGGGAGTAGCAAGCAGCATAGTTATCCTGCATAGGTATACCGCTAAGAAACCCCTCTCAGTTGCATCTCTCCCCAACTCAACTACAGGGACACGAAACTGCCTTTCCCCCCAGTGTCTGTGATATCAGTGAGTGAGACAGTGCAGTCTAGTTACCAAATACGCTACCTTTAGTGTCCCACATTAGCTGGATAGCTGCATGAACTTATTAACACACAGGAACTCACTACTAGGAGACTGATATACTAAGGCAGGGCCGGCTCCAGTGGTCGGAGCACCCTGTGCCGGCCCCCTCCAGAGCGCCCTATATTCGTGCGCAGTGCAGTCGTGTGCGACCGAAAATGGGGGTGTGGCCTAATTACCATAGGCCATGCCCCTGCATGACGTTATTAGGAGGCCTCTCCCGTTAATTTAATAACGTGCACCACCTCTACAGAAAGCGCTGAACTATATTATTGCCAGTAATTTACATGCATGTAGTGAACTTAGGGCCTGATTCAGAGCTGAACGCTCTGAATCAGGGCCCTCCTACCTTTTTTTGGAGCATCCTCATGGACGCGCGCACCCACAGCTATAGCGAGCGTCCATGATGATGGTCGCGATGGTCTTGACTCGCCGGGTCTCGCGCATGCGCACGACGGAGCTCCCTCCGTCGTGCGCATGCGCAGTGGGGGAACATTGACCCGCTTGCGAGCATACTGCCGCTCACGAGCGGGTCTGAATGACCCCCTTATTTAGGTAGATAGGAAAATTCGGTTTTGACTAGTAGATTTAGATAGAGCAGAGTTTGTGATACATTGTTGCAATATATTTGTTAATCTTAAAAGTCTTGATGGGTAAAATTAAATCGAATGTGAACAATCGCATGATATTTCTTTAACTGTATGTGCTTGTTATACTAATCCACTTGAATTCCCCAGTTTGCTATTATCTCCAGTGAAAAGTCTTCGACCATTCCAATGTTGCAGCATAATTAAACCTTCATATAGTTTAAAATGTGGTTCACTTTTTACTCAATGTGTGAAAGTATATGTTTAATAAATTGAAACTTTTATTTGAAACTTAACTGGTGACCATCTATGCCTGTACCCTCTCCTTACCTCTCTGCACCAAGTAGAAGAACCAAGAGACTCATTTAAATCTGGTAAGATTGGGAGACACCACCCTGCACTATACATGAATTTAAGGGGGTGTCACATTGGTCCAATGTTACTCGATGTTACCGATTATCTCTCTATGTTTGCCCAAAATACGGATGTGAGTAAGGGTAAGTAGGCGTCCTCATGTCAGGCTGCGATCATAGGGCCTGATTCAGAGCCGGACGCTCTGACCAGAGCGCTCGCTCTGAATCAGTGCCCTCCTACCTAAAAATGGAGCGGCCTCCTGGCTGCTCGCATAGCTGTGGGTGACCACCCACAGCATATGCGAGCAGCCAAAAAGATGGTCGCGATGGTCAAGACCATCGCGACCATCGGGCTTGCGACGAGACCCAGCGGTAGGGTCTCGGTGACCGCAAGCCCTGGAGTGATGTCAGTGGGGACGGACCCATACGGTAGGCGTTTCCATGGGAACGCCTCCGTCTGGCAGCCACGCCCCCGGCACGCCCACCAAAGGGGGCGTGCTGTCAGTCACCATCGACAGCACGCCCCCTTTGGTGCGAGACCCGGCGCGACAGCTTGAGCTCCCTCCGTCGTGCGCATGCGCATTGGGGTAACATCGACCCGCTTGCGAGCGTCCTGCGCTCGCGAGTGGGTCTGAATGACCCCCATAATGCGAATGCAAACATTTACATGTCACAGCTGATATTAGCAACTGCGTTGCGAGCCTATAAGCAGAATAAAGATCCATATTTAATCAGGCCCTCAGGGCCTGATTCAGACCCGTTCGCTGAGCGCTCGCAAGCGGGTCGATGTTGGGCCAGTGTGTATGCGCACGACGGACCCGGCTCCATCGGACGTATGCGCGAGACCTTGATAGCGACGGGCAAGCCGTCACTATGGGTCTCGCTACAAAGGGGGCATGCTGTCGATGGTGAGTGACAGCACGCCCCCTTTGGGAGGCTTCTGTCAAAATCCGGAGGGTAGGCAAGCTTGCACCACAGGCACAAACAAAGAAACACAGACAAAACTGCTGCTGTGTCCCATAAGCTTTCCCCGGTGTCCACTCTCTCCTCAGATGGCGTACAGTAACACCCTCAAGTCCTGAATAAAATGTTTTTTCGGAACTTGATGAATGGCCCTGACACTTCATTTATACAAAAGTATGTGAAAGTGTTAATTTTCACCTGCTTTTGAATAAATTAAGTGATGATGCATAGGCCCCATGGTTGGAAATTGCTGCAGTATCACTTTTACAACAGAGGGGCTGCTCTACATATTACTTGCTGCAGTACAACTATTGTTTGGATACATTATTTTTGATCCCCTGGATTATATGACTACTCTTCTAGTCAGGGCTGGATTAAGGTCTGTGCAGGCCCCTGGGCAACAAATGTGTGGGGGGCCCATCAATAAAAGTTTATATATATATATATATATATAGTACACACATGCATATATATATGCATATATATATATATGTATGTACACATTGTAACACATATATCTATATATATATATATACATACACACACACACACACACACACACACACACACATACATCGGGCTGCCTGCCTGATGTGTGTGTGTGTATGTGTGTACTGTATGTATGTATATATATATATATATATATATATACATACACACATACATAGACATGTGTGTATACCGTATATATGTATATACATATATACACACACACATCGGGCTGCCTGCCTGCCTATATATATATAGACACACACACATTATATATATATATATATACATATATATAATTATATGACACACACACATATATTCATATAGACACATATAGACACACATATACATTACACATAAACATTATTGCATACTAAATTCAGAAGCAGCAGGCCAGCAGCAGCAGAAGGGGACGGAGCCAAATGCTGGGAGGGTCGGAGCTTAATCGTAGGCTGCGGCAGGCGACTCCGCTAAAAAAAAACAGTTCATCTTGGGGAAAGGGCCGGCCGGGGACAGTGTGTTGGGGCCCCCTATGTGTGGGGGCCCAGGGACGACCTCCCCTGTCACCCTCCCTATAATCCGGCCCTGCTTCAAGTTTATTCCTGCTACAAATTTATGGCAAGTAAGATCTCTAGTGTCCAACCCTGTGCCTGATTCACTATGAAACACAACTGCGAATGTAATAGCGATTATGCACGCAGTTCAATTGTGATAGTATGCTAATCCATTGCGGTCGCTATGCTACAGCAGCACTACACAAGGATGTCCACTTTACTTAGCACACATCCGTAATGTTTAACAAGACTGCAAAACCATCGGTACAATTGAGTATTATCGCAGCACACTTGCAGAAGCTCTGACCTTACTCAGAAATTGCTAATAACCATTCATGCCACCAGGCCTCAGACTGCATAGGCCATCACTGTGGGTAATCTATGCACGCCCCTGCAATGGCGTTCAAACGCACTGGTACGCCTGTGTTTGTCCTCTCCACCCCCATAGGCAAACGCAGGGGGGGTTTCCGTCTGCCTGGAAACCCCCCTCCCCAGCACACACCATGACCATAATAGAAATAGTAATATAATAGAATGTTACTAGCGCTGCATGTTCTTCTCAGTATCACAAATGAAATGATTAACACCATTTGTGGATCTTTTAAAATGTGTCAGCTAGTAATAAATATACCTGTGCACCAGTTAGGACATGCACTGTTAGGGGTGCACTGCTATAGACCATCAATAGGGTTAATTATTAATACTGTATAATAATACACTATCCAGTACATAAGGAGACCAATATGTACATATATATGTCCAGGGCAGTGCTAGGTTCTTCTGCCGCTCGCCCAGACTCCCGGACTTGCTCCAATGCTCTGGAATGATGCCCACATCTGAAGAAAAACATTCTGCTCAGACAGGATGGACCTACTGCTGCATCTAATGGCATACTGTGATCGCTGGTCCTGTATATGCTGGAATTATGCAACACAATATACTTCGTATGATGCATATTAAAGCTGGATAAGTACTAATTCTGCCCTCTTCATGGACTGGCCACATTCGCTCTAAAATCAAGCATTTGGGAACCCCCCTCTAGAAATCCAGCGTTTGCCACTGACCCCCACCCACCCCCGTCATCACCCACAAACGGTACTTCCTGTCAATCACTCTGTGATGGGTCTGAGTAGTCACTGTGATCACAGTCCCGTTCATAATGGCTAGCTCGCGCACGTGCACTGCGATGCATATGCATGCGCAGTACGCAACAATTGGCAGATTGCATGCGTATTAGCAACTGCGTTCCTTGCTGAATCAGACCATCAGTTTGTCTGTCCTTAATCCAGCTCTGGACTATACCTGAACTGTAGGTGGCTTGTGCTGAGTATCTATTCTGTTACCTAACCTGAATATCAGCTCATTTGTTTCTGTTTAATTGCACATACTGCAATCTGCTTCAGTACAAACTTATTCAGTTCAGACTTTATTGTTTATATATATATTTATTTTTCCATTTGATAATTTGTCAATTTCCAAGCAATAAAAGTTCAAACCTAGCACCTAAACATGTTAATTGGTGACATTGGCATAACGCACAGCGGCATGTGCTCTTATTGCTCTCTCTGGGCCTGATGCATCTATCCACACAGACACATGAGAACGTCACTTGTCCTTGAGATTTGCCGGGGTGAGTGATTTCGCAAAGGGAATAGTTTGAAACTGGACTGGTCTGTTTGATGTTCAATGTTTACTAGATGAATTGCAGAATTGGCATATTAGTTAATTTCATAATTTTTTTTATTACAATGGTCATGGTTGTATAGACTCAATGGGGCAAATTTACTAAAGTGCTGGTTTTTAGAAGTGCCCATAGCAACCAATCAGATTCTACGTAACATTTCACTAGCACCAGTGACGGGCGGTGAGGTAAATGATTTACAGATACATATATGCAGTGCTTAAAGTGGTCCTAGAGAGGTGGTGGAACTCACCCCACTTTGTGCGAGTGGCCTGGAGTCCATCGCGATTATCGCAACCATCGGGCTTGCAACGAGACCCTGTGGCAGGGGAAGCAGCCAGATGCCCACTGGTAACAAGATCTCAGCGGGTGCCCGGCAATTGGAGCTTCCCTGCAGCAGCGAGCTGAGGTGGGCCGGAGGTGGTGGAACTGGTTCCGTCTCCAAATAGAATGGCAGAACGCAGTTCTGCCCCGTTCTGGCCCACTTTAACCCCTGCATATATGAACCCGAGGGTTCTTGTGGGCATTATACAAAGGTGCAGCAGTATATAGTGCTGGAAATTTGTTGTATTTTGATCAGGGATGTGTGGAAAAGGCAGACAGGGGAGGTAGTGCCTCACCTGCCATACATCTTTAACTCCAGAGTTTTGACTATAAAAATGATTAGAATAATAGAAGATATTTATAATATTTTCTTTACATTTTTCTTATAATTTTTATAGTCAAAACTCTGGAGTATACCTAAGTATGACAGGAAAGGCTCTGCCTCACCTAACCGCACATCACTGACTAGCACCTTCAAGAAGATAATAGCTAGAATCTGATTGGTTGCTGTGGGCAACATCTCAATTTCTAAAAACTCTCATTTTAGTAAAATTACCCCAACAGGTTTTGTTTTACATTGTATTAATACATTTTAAAATATCCCTTTTTTTTACATGAACATCTGAATGCTTTTAAACATAAAAATAACATAAATAAGGTAACAGGGCCATAACTAGGGCGGTGCGGCCGGTGCCCTAGTGCAGAGCACAGGCTGCCCTTAGGGCAGAGACGGATTTATTGCGGGATCATACTCTAGCAATACCAATGTCTGACTCTTCTTAGGCAGATATATCCTAGTCTCTCTGAACTCTTCTGGGGGGGGTGATCAAGCTCCAGCTACTCTGCTCCACATTGGGTCGCAGTACTCCGCAGACTGACCAGCAGCTGTCAGACTCACAAGGGGGGAGGAGGAGCTGCAACCTGAAAGACTCAAGCTGGGTACACACTGAGACGTTGTCAACACGATATGTAGTTTCCGGCCAAATCGGAACAACATCGATGATATTAAAATGAACCTCTATATACCCCTGCCTGTATCTTCTAAAATCCTTCCTATAAACCTCTAAGGATGACGCTAATTTGCGTACGCAGTCATACAATAAATAGAGACTCCAGACTCAGAACATGTGGTTCCGAAGCACAAAGTATTATTCAAGTAAAAGTACAGTCAGTTACACGCTATGAGCTGTGTACAATTTAGCGCAAAGGAATTATACAGACCCCAAGTACAGTATACATACGCATGTGCTCTATACCAGATCCCGGCATTCAGAAAGAAAACCTCTGTCTATCAACATTCAGCAAGAAGACTAAAGACCCAGTGTTTGAGCACACATGTTTATACCCCCCAGAATAGACAGGACAATAGAGAAGTTTCTTGCTTATACCATCTGTTACAGAGCGTTTAACAGGCTGCTTCAAATAGACTCAACCCAGCCTCCAACAACTAGGGGTCTCTGCCCACCCACTCCCTAACAGTCATCATAACAGTTGTTCATAAAATATAGATTTTGTTGTTTGAAGTCTCTGCGATCCATAACTCGAGAATGCATGATGCGATCTCCCCACCGATTACACCGGAATACTGTAAAAAGAGTACGCATCAGTACAAAACCAAACACGACTTGTTTAGCATGTATAATACCTTAGTTATCAAATATCTTTATTTCTCAGCATTTAAACTAACTGAACCAACTTAAATCATACACTTTAAAGCTTATTGAACTTTATGTGTGAATATGTAATGTGTGAGTATTCGGGGTTTGATATAAAGACATATTAATGTGTGTATGAGGAAGGGTGCACTTAACTCTCACTTAAGTGAACATCTTAGCAGTGTGACATGCTGAGCCAGATAGTTCCACATGCCCACTCTGCCAGCAGTCCCACCCCACCTGTCCCAGGCTTCAAAAGAAAAACTCTTTATTCTCCCAGTCTCTTGTGTGAAATGCAAATAGCCCAGCTACAAGAGACAGACCTAAGATGACACTCTAGTCTTTGAAGTCATGTCATTGCAGGAAGCTTGCTAATGTAGGTGTGTATTCTAGCCAGACCACCTGTAGTGAGGGCAGACACTGTCCAGGAAGCTTATCTACACAAGCAAGTTGTCACGTAGTCATTTGCTTTATTCAGCTAATGCAATCAATTTTGGCATACTGTAAAGTCATTTCTGAAATATATCCTTTATAATACCTAAAGTCATGAAATAGGCTTCTGGTGAATTGCCGTAACTTGCTAATAGTATTATCGCCACATGTACTAAAGTGTGAGTTTATCTAAAATGGCGCTTAGGCAGCCATCTCGCAAAATGGCGTCTTGCGGCCAGTCGCAAGATGGTGTCGCTGCGATTCAATCAGCCAATAATCTAGTTTCGACAGTCCACCCTTTGATAGCGAACAACATGCTATCACAATCTGATCTTAAAATTTAATTTAGGCTTACATTTAAATATTATTTAGTGTTATTATGGGATGGCACAAGGTGGTTCTTAATCCATCAATAATGTGTCTCTGAGTGGGGACATAAAACTACTATTATACGCACACTGCATCTTGGAAGATCATATGAAAGGTGTGGGGATGCACCAGTCTTATAAAAGCAGTCTTGAAGGGGAATTGAGACTTTACATTATCTGAGGTGTTTCAAAAATAACATTTCAGTAATACATTAAATGATGGTATTTCCTAGCTCAGGGTTGTAATGCAGTTCTGTATTTACCTCGGTATTCATACTGGCCACTATCACAATTTCATTCTTTCGTTTTACTCTATTTTTTTAAATTTTCCACACTTCAACACAATAGGAACACACTGGACGCATATGCCAATTATTATGATGACAATCAATATAAGGATCAAGAATTTGCCTATGCTGGTGATCACTTCCTGAACCCATTCCCCTAGACCTGAGAACCATTTCACTGGGTTCAGCCATGAAACCCATCCTTCTATCTTCTCACCTACTTCAGCCACTGAAGAGTTATGGTTCTTGTGAAATTCCCACTTTAGCTGCAGAATTTCATCCATCTTCCGGTCTATCACCTCCTTAGGGTCGCTGGTATCATTGGTGACATAGGTGCAACATTTTACTCCAAATTGGGTGGCTAACGTTACGCAATACCCTCCAGTAACAGCAGTTAAATAATTCAACACTAGTCTGTGTTGCACCAGTTCTTTCTTGTACGCTTGCAATTCTCTCCCTGTATACCTGAATGTGTCATCGTACATCTCGGTGATATTATCTATCAATTTAGCAAGTTCCTGAATATATCTAAAATTTAATGTACCCCGAGCAATCCTGGTGGGATCCAATGCGACTAAAACTTGAAAGCCAGTTGTCTCACTGATTAACTGAGTGGCTTTATGCACATCACCAGGTATCATGTTTCTTTTGCCTCTGTGTTCATATTGCGTGTGAAGATATGGTGATGGTATGTTTTTACGTATACCAAGCATTTCAACTTGTGTGAGGGTCATAACTTCTGGAAGTATTCTTCCCAAATAACATAACAATTACAATACTAAAATTGGTCAGACACTCCCCTGATTGGCATTGCACTCCTCCTCCTGACTCCACTCCATCAGCTCTGCCATCAGCTCACATTTCCTTTATCGGTCCTCCATCACAGACACTGAGTATCCCCAAACAGATCATCATGACAAAAACTCTGGGAAGAAAAGAACTAGGATGACCACAGCAGACCACTCCATTGCTGGAAGCACTGATCTACACATTTCTTTAGCTCAGATATCTCACCGTCACCTTTTTAATCCTTCCGGCACAAGCTCGCAATCGACAGGTCCACGTTATCGGCCTTGTCTCTGCCTTGTATCTCCACTGGTTGGTTAACCTCCCTATAGTGAGTGGAATGGACCCACGTATCTTCCTCGGCCACCCTTTGTGGATGTAGTATCGTCAGATATGGACCTTTCCACCGATCAGTCAAACAACCTGAGCTAGAAAAAATTGGATCATAACAAATTCTCCAGATTTGACATCATGACAGTTTGCATTAAATATGTTAGTTAATAACACTTTAAATTTCTGTTATTCGCATTCATCTTCGTGAGACCCTTTACAGTAACCTCATTATCATATTTTCACATGAGGCTGCCTGTTTGAACAGTATCTCAAAGGGGAGACAAATAAAAGAAAAGACAGTCTGGGATAATCTTAGTGTTGTTACCCATCACCTTACACATGTTCTTGGAAACGTCACCTGTAAAACAAGTCCCCCTATCATTTTTAATAATTCTAGGGATATAGTATCTGCATACAGGTTCCTGCAATTAAATCTTGTTATTAATAGCTACTGCTCTAAATAATGCCTGGGCCACTGGGTTGAATAGTATTCCGAGTAGTCGACCTCAGCCTGGCATGGCTGCCGTTTATCCTTAGCAACCTTGTGTCCTATGAGTGGGAGATAAAGCACAACAGTTTAATATCATTTAAACATGACCTAAAATACAACAATAAATCGTCCACATTTTACATTAGAACAGATCCATTGATAGGTTGAAAAGATTGTAAACAGTCGTGCAATGCCTGGGAGAAGATACTGGGGCTGTCTATGAAACCTTGGGGTAATCGTGTCCATGTGTATTATAAACATCTGTATGTAAATGTGAATAGATACTGACAGTCAGCGTGGAGAGGCACAGAGAAGAAAGCAGAACAGAGGTCAATGACAGTGAAATGGGTTGCATTTGGTGGGATCTGCATCAGAATGACAGCTGGATTTGGCACTACCGGGAATTGGCTCTCTACTACCTTATTAACACCTCTAAGGTCTTGTACCAGCCTATAACCCCTCCCACCACTCTTCTTCACCGGGAAGATGGGACTGTTGGCTACACTAGCTGTACGAACTAAAATTCCCTGTTGCAATAATCGCTCAATTATTGGAAAAACCCCTAATTCTACCTCCTGTTTTAGTGGGTACTGGGGAATTTTTGGAGCTTGTCTACCGCTTTTTAAATTTACCATTACGGGGCTTACGTTTGCCATTAATCTAGTGTCCTGTCCATCTTTCGTCCAAAGGGAATCTGGAATTAGGGACAACATTTCATCTACCTGTGATGGAGTTTCATTTAAAACTGTAGAGTGATACATTATCCTTTGAGGAATGTCTAACATATCCCGCACCTCGTATACCATTCTCCCTGGGATATCTAAAAATACACCATCAGGGGTGCAATATATAACACATCCCATCTTACATAACAAGTCTCTTTCCTTCTTAAACATTATTGGAAGGAGTAATTATAACCCACAGCAGTGGTGTGATCTGGTTATAATTTATCAGTTTAACTACCACAGTGACCTGCCTCATTTTTTATAACTCTGTATATATATGATTTCATACAGCCATGTTCTTGTTCTTATTCCAATTGTTATGTTCTCCTGTACATTTGATTTAAACTGCTCATGTTCTGTGACAGTGGTAGAACTTGCTGCAGCCGTGTGCACAGGAAATTTCCTAACAACTATTCACATGTCAGGAATAGTGACTCATTGTATATGTGATGCACAGCTGTGTGTGTATGTATATCTCAATTATATGCACGTATGCTCTGTGATCGGAGCTTGATTTGAGATAGTTACAATCTGTTGTTTAGACGTATTACATCTCCTGATATTTATTACTGAACCGTGAGTGACATTTATCACTTGCTGCTGCTGCTTGTGGTGTGGTATTATTCTTGTCAGACAAAATTATTGCTATCTCAGTGGCGCGTTATTTAATAGCACAGAGGGAT
Source organism: Taudactylus pleione (assembly GCA_031769625.1). Lineage (NCBI taxonomy): Eukaryota > Metazoa > Chordata > Amphibia > Anura > Myobatrachidae > Taudactylus > Taudactylus pleione. The sequence goes on from JAUIMM010000014.1 coordinate 34,870,302, forward strand.
TACTCTATTTTCATGTCGCTTAATTAAGCTTTTTGAATCTATAAGAGGGTTAATTTTTTTCCCTATATGAGCTGTCTCCCTTAACCATAAGGGTTAAATATTAGGTATATGTTGTATGTATGTATGTCCGTTTGTATAATTTACGCTATTTTAGTAATACTATATTAAAAGTTATATTTTAACCATCTTTATTTCTAAATGAGTGCCCCCAACAAAAAGTCTTCTTTCTTCTTTGGTCTTTTATTGTTCCTTTCCTGACTTTGGGGAGCACCATCAACCTGTAAAATTGGCCCACAGAGTGGAGGCTCAATTAATGTAGTTGGTATAAGATTATTTGTATGTACTTCAGGTCCTGCGGGACTTGTAAGTAGGTCTCTTATATCAGTCTGGTGCGACTTTCACCCCCCATATGTCTTTGTTAGGATTAATCTTTTCCTAGGTTAATTCCTAGGTTCCTTGAGAGTCAGCACAGACATTTTTCAACATATTAAATATCAGTGTATAACACGAATAATAACGGACATATAGAATCTTCATCATTAAAAAATTATTTTCTTGTGGCTCTTTGTATTGGTTTTTGAATATGACTAGCTTCAGCCTAATGGGTGAGCTGTCTACAAGAAGAAAACTTCAGGGCGACATTAATCAAATCTTTCCAAGTGAGGTAACTACTGAGGAACCTAACCCGAATTGGGAAATGGAATTTTTTAAACTCAAGAAGGCACTTCAAAAACAATTAAGGACTGGATGGGATTTGACAACACTAGAGAACTACCAAAAACATAAAATAAGTCCAAGGGGTTTAAGACCAAATATTTTTCCAGCATTTCCTCTAATCACAGAATCCCTACTGAAGGAGTGGGAGAACACCCTATTGAAATGCTCTCAGGAGCTGATCAATATTTTACTAAAACATGACAATTTGGTTCTAGAAGAGTGCGAGAAAGAAATTGAAATTTTGGGAAAACAACTTGAACAATGGGAGAGTGATTCACGCTTCCAAAAGAATTTTGAACAAAGTAAAAAAGATCTGGAGAGTTATGAAAAAATTATCATAGAAAGAAAGAAAAATAAATTTGCGAGGGACAAAAGAGACTTTCTATCTGGACGGATATTCAGATGGAAAAAACCCAACAGGAGAGAATGGGCTGGAGATCAGACAGAAAATTATACGTCCTCAGAATGTGAATCTTCGGGCGAGGAAAACAGTAATGGTCACCAATCCAAAACATATTCCCAAATAGAGACATCTATCATCACCCCTTTTTTAGGGGACACCAGAGGACCCAGGGGAAGACAAAAAGGTCCAAGGGGAGGACAAGGAGGTCAAGAAAAAAGATGAAGAGCAAAAAGGGACTTTCCATCACCCAGCAGACACTCAACCCGCAACCAGAAGAAGTAATGGAGAGTCTGAGAATTATCAATCTTTCGGACCATTCCCTCACAAAAATCAAAAATGATGTGCTTGGCAGGGGCCTATCTTTCTCACCTACTAGATGTTTTAACCGCTTTAATTGGGAAAAAGATCTCAAACTGTTCAGTCGTAAATTACTTTTAAAAAAACATTTTTCAACGAGTAATGACTTGCCATCGATTCAAACAGAAATGTTAGAAATGGAACGGGTCGCATTAGAAACCTTAGAGGAATTACAAGCAGAATCAGATGAGGTAACTCATACAGTACACTGGAGGCCAATATGCAAAAAGAAATCAACTTTCTTTCCAGCTGACTCAATTTGTCCAGAAGTGAAGATTTTTTCCAACTTAGTCTCAAAGGATCTTGATGTATTACATACCAAAAGATGGCTACATAAAAGAAATGATAATCTAACGAAGGAAGAGAGGGAGGCATTGAGAAATATCAAGACATGGCATGATGTTGTGATCAAGCCCTCTGATAAAGGGGGAAATATTGTTATCTGGCCCAAGGATCAATATACTAAGGAAGCTTACAAACAACTTTTGAATGAAGACTGCTATCAACAGATTCTCCTGAACCCCTTGGAAATTTTCAAAGATGTTCTTAAAAGAATAATTGATACTGCCAGATACGAAGGGATGATCTCCAAAACAGAGTATGAATACCTTTGGACTGAAAACCCAAGGGTAGCCACTTTCTATCTACTACCTAAAGTGCATAAAGACTCTAAGACGCCACCTGGCCGACCCATTGTTTCAGGTATCGGAAGCCTGTCAGAAGGAGCCAGCAAATTTGTGGATCTACATCTGAGGCATTATGTCCTTACACTCCCGTCATACATAAGAGATATATCGGATGTATTGAAGAAAATACACGACATCAGATTGGAAGAGGGGCAATTACTTGTAAGCTTGGATGTTGAAGCCCTATATACCAGCATAAATCATACCAAAGGTGTCCAAGCTGTAGAGTATTTTCTTAACATGGAGGGACAGGAGGACTTTAACAAATTAATTCTCCAACTTTTACATTTCATATTACAATACAACTTCTTCACCTTTGATGATAAGTTCTACATTCAGATCAGAGGAACTGCAATGGGTTCGGCCTGTGCTCCCACTTATGCCAACTTATACCTAGGCTGGTGGGAGCGTGAATATGTATTTCACGATGGCAATGAGAATTACACTCAACATGTAATAATGTGGTATCGGTACATTGATGATATCCTAATGATTTGGGACGGTGAAAGAAATCTCCTTTCTAAATTCATTCAAGAATTAAACAACAATGACTTGAACTTAAAACTTACACAAACTATTAGCGATACATCTATCTCCTTCCTGGATTTGAGAATTTATAAAAATCAAGAAGGAATACTTGAAATGGATCTATATCGGAAGAATACTGCAACCAATAGCGTTCTGTACCAGACAAGCTCACATTTTCTACCTACTATTGAGAACATTCCGAAAGGAGAATTCCTACGTTTACGACGCAACTGCTCAGATTCGGAAAACTTTAAACAACAATGCGGAGCACTCACTTCAAGATTAAAGCAACGTGGATACAGCCATAGATGCATTAGAAAAGCAAAATCGTCTATCCTCAAAACTAACAGAGAATCCCTTATATTTGAAACAACAACTAAAGCCAAAGAAAAGGAGGAGGCTATAAGATTTGTAGGCGATTTTTGCCAAGAGTGGAGAAGTATTAAAGCCATTATTCAGAGACACTGGCATATCCTGCATCTTGATAAAGATCTGGCGAAGTATATAGGAGACACGGTATCTATGAGTTGGAGAAGATCCCCGAATTTACGGGATGAATTAACCCAAAGCCACTATAGTAGGACGGCTCCTAAATCTCAGAAAACAAAGGGCTCATTCCCATGTGGCTCCTGTAAAGCTTGCTTATTTATGACAAAGAAGAAAGAAGTAACGGACAGGTATGATAAAAACATGAAAATTAAGGACTACATCAACTGCAGAACCAAAGGGGTAATTTACTGCATAACATGTGATTGCAATGTGAAATATGTAGGAATGACGACTCGGATGCTTAAAGAACGAATATTAGAACATGTTGGAAATGTGAGAAATGCGGCTTCTGATATAATTAAATCGAAACAACTAACAGCTGTAGCAAGACATTTTCACTATAAACATAAAGGAGACCTTAAAAACTTTAAAGCTTATGGACTTGAGCAGATACACCTAGGAATTAGGGGCGGTGACCTAACAAAGGAACTCCTGAAACGTGAGAGCTTCTGGACTTTTAGATTAGGAGCACTCTCACCAGGAGGACTAAATTAATACATCAACTATAGCCCCTTTTTATAAACCCTCTCCTATAATCCTTTGAAAAATATTTTTATATTTTCATATGTCTTACTACGTAAATAATCTCTTGACATTATAAACTCGATATTGATGTCAATAGATCCGTGTGACTCGTTGCACATCCCTATAACATTAGTCATATAGACACTTGGCTATAGGAAGGAATCTGTTTGGTCCTGACTAGGGCTCAATAATAGACTTTATATTTATTGCATTATGGTGTATGCTATATCACGATATACTGTATTGTATACAACTTCAGCAGTTGAATTTCTATGTTCTTAAATATCTATGTACTATCAATATTTCCGAGTCAGCATCCTTGCTCTCTTGATACTATAGACTGGACTGCTATTTCAGATACCCACAGACTCTAACTCCAGTCCAATAAGGATATTTATCTATTTAGGATATCGTATTAACATTGGGGTTCATAATTCTAGACTATTTCAATTCCTTTGGGAATGTTTATTGGACTCTGCTTTGTATCATGATCTCCTTTCTATATTATTTCCTATACGAATATTGGAAGAATATATTCATATACATATATAACGGGCCGGTTTATTATATAGTATGTATAGTGGCTCTTTCATCATGTTATTTCAGCCAGCGATACTCTGATGTGTATTTATTTCCAGAAATTTTTGGATATCTAACATGCACCACGAGGCATTATAACAATAGATTCTGCATGTTTATTTTATTTTATTTTATATCATCTTCCTGAATTATGGTGTGGTATCCTTTGTACATCTATGTACATAGGGTTTTTGATGTAATGTCCCTTGTATATTCATGTGCACATAATGTGCTTATTATATCATATTATTGTCAGATAGGAGGGAACTCCTTATAGCTGAATATGAGCATTATGATCCTACATCTCTGCATATTGTATATTGTATATTATAATTTACGTAGTCCTGTCTATACCAACCCCTATATCCCTTAGGTCCGATTTAATTATACTACACTTCTCTTCTTTTAAAATCATTGAGAAAACTTTGGATCAGGCGTAATAAATCCAATGCATAAATAGTAGCATTAACCACTAGGTACTGTGTTTGCTAAATCTCTTATGAATGATTACAGTGTAATTAGATCATGCCATTAACTTCATGTATACAAATGTCTCCGTTTGGGTCGCTCTTACTTTCTTCCTGCATAACAGGATGAAATATGTTTATGAATTTATGTCCCTCCGCTCTTTTTCCCTAGCAATTCTATTCCCTTTTCTCCTTATCTCTATTCCTGCTCTAATTGGACAGTGAAGCTGTCCATCACTTGTACATAGGCCTATGATTGGCTGAAAATCCGCTTAAGAAAGGGGTTCCCCAGGCATGCATCACTCTGATGTGATCAAGCCCCGCCACCGGCGAAACGTACGTCATCTTAATCGAGTCAAGGCAGGCTGTTGGAGCAGAGAGGCACCAGCCCGTGTGACAGCATGATAGGATATCCCCGCAGCTGCCGCCAAATCTGCTTGAGACAGCCAGGTATCCCCCAGGGGAAGCCGCATGGAAGGAGAATCCCACTGCCGCTGCCGTCTCCTCCAAGCCTGTGCCCTCTGTGCGCGCGCACAGTCACCTCTCCCCCATGGAGTAGCAGCACACTTTAGGATTTCCTCATGCAATCTGCATCAAGATAAGTAATACACTCGTGCAGACACACTCACTGTATGCCCCATTCTCTAAGTTAGAGCACGCTGTCATCTGCTGTCTGACGACATATTCACCTCACAACAGCATTATCAGTGTACTATATTTAGGATAGCATTTGGGCAAAGTGGATATGGACAATTATAGATTGTCTATCATGGTACATTAATTGGGATTATCACATATATGATATACAGATGTGTTAACAGGACAGTGGGGAATGTTTCCTTCTTAAACATTATTGGAAGGAGTAATTATAACCCACAGCAGTGGTGTGATCTGGTTATAATTTATCAGTTTAACTACCACAGTGACCTGCCTCATTTTTTATAACTCTGTATATATATGATTTCATACAGCCATGTTCTTGTTCTTATTCCAATTGTTATGTTCTCCTGTACATTTGATTTAAACTGCTCATGTTCTGTGACAGTGGTAGAACTTGCTGCAGCCGTGTGCGCAGGAATTTTTCCTAACAACTATTCACATGTCAGGAATAGTGACTCATTGTATATGTGATGCACAGCTGTGTGTGTATGTATATCTCAATTATATGCACGTATGCTCTGTGATCGGAGCTTGATTTGAGATAGTTACAATCTGTTGTTTAGACATATTACATCTCCTGATATATATTACTGAACCGTGAGTGACATTTATCACTTGCTGCTGCTTGTGGTGTGGTATTATTCTTGTCAGACAAAATTATTGCTATCTCAGTGGCGCGTTATTTAATAGCACAGAGGGATTACTCTATTTTCATGTCGCTTAATTAAGCTTTTTGAATCTATAAGAGGGTAATTTTTTTTCCCTATATGAGCTGGCTCCCTTAACCATAAGGGTTAAATATTAGGTATATGTTGTATGTATGTATGTCCGTTTGTATAATTTACCCTATTTTAGTAATACTATATTAAAAGTTATATTTTAACCATCTTTATTTCTAAATGAGTGCCCCCAACAAAAAGTCTTCTTTCTTCTTTGGTCTTTTATTGTTCCTTTCCTGACTTTGGGGAGCACCACCAACCTGTAAAATTGGCCCACAGAGTGGAGGCTCAATTAATGTAGTTGGTATAAGATTATTTGTATGTACTTCAGGTCCTGCGGGACTTGTAAGTAGGTCTCTTATATCAGTCTGGTGCGACTTTCACCCCCATATGTCTTTGTTATAACAAGTCTCTGCCCAGTAGGTTAGTCGGAGCCGCAGCAGCCAGGAGAAAAGAATGCCTGGTATGCAACGGCCCAATTGTATCCTCTGTGGACTTTGTTAAAGGATAATGTTCCACTTTACCTGTTACACCCATTGTTGGTACTGTCTCGTTGGTCACCTTCAAATTAATGGGAGATTTTATCACTGACCTGGTCGCCCCTGTGTCTACAAGAAAAGGATATTCAGTACCAGCTACATCAACCATCATGACCGGTTCTTCCCTAGTACTTCCCATTAACCTGACTATCTGTAGACTACAGGTATGACCTGACCCCTAGCGTTGGCTACCATTCTCCAATTAAGCATTTACGGCTACAATTGGAGCTGGTACCTGCTGAACATTTGCTGGCCTCTGTGCATATCCCTTATGGGGATATCCAGGTCTTCCCTGATGTGGGATCCCTACTCTTTTTACTGTGCAGTTTCTACTTAAGTGTCCTGATAGTTTACAGTTAAAACATGTTCGTGTATCGGGTGAAGACATGTGGTGTTGTGAGGTTTGCGCAGAGGGTAAAGGTGGTGGATATGGGTAAGGATAGGGAGGGTAAGGGTATTGTGGGGGATAAAAAGTTGGTGGGTAGCCTGGGACCGGTGGTTGCATTGGGTTAGTGGGATAGAGTTGTGTTTGTTGTTGCGTGGGGTTAGTGAGAGCACATACTTGTTCAGAAGTGAGTGTGTGTGCAAGTGCAAGTGTGTCTGTTGGCTGTGATGTTACCGTCATTCCCTCCAGAGGTTGTATACTGACAGCCATTACTTTTTCGCTGTGGGCTTCTCTCGTCTTGGAGATGTTTTTATCATGTTCAATGGCGGTTTCTATGAGGGTATCTATTGTGAGTCCCCGCCAGCCAGGCTGTGAGGTCTGAACCCAAGCTTTTAAACTCTCTTTCAGACCGTCCACAAGTACCGTGACTATCAATCCCCTGTGGTGAGTGCTATCTTTAATATGCTCTATCCCAGTGTACTGGGTGATAGCCTGCAGAGCTCGATCGCAATAATCTTCTGCAGTTTTACTCTCCTTCTGCTTAATGGTGAAAATTTTGTTCCAGTTAACTACTACTGGAAAATATATACCCAATTGAGTTACAATGCGGGAAATGTTACCTCGGTTTACTTGGTCTGTTGAGTGAACATCAGCATCCAATACACAATCCATGATAAATTTTGTCACATCGGTATTGCATGGCAGACAGGCCCTTAACACTACACGCCAATCTTTATTAGTGGGTTCATGTGAACTACCCAAATTTCTCAAAAATCTTTGACATTTGGCTAATTCCTTTTTGGGATCGGGGAAATCATTTATGATGGAATTTAGTTCTGCTCTTGTCCAAGGACAATGCATTAGTACTTCCCTTGTGGGCACTATACCGTTTGCATCTGCATTTCCATTTGGAACAGTTATTTGCAGACCGGTAGCGCTGCTACCTTTGACCTGATTACCTGGCTGGGAGTTTAGTCTGCTGCTGCTACGTATGGTATGAACAACTTCCTCTACGGGTGTAGAGGGCATTAACACTTCCCTTGCTGTTACCGATGGAGATGGCGGCACCACTCGTGATTGTTGTGGTGATGCAGCATCTATCATCTGCACAACATGGGAAATGGCAGACATTACAATTGGCTTAAGAGAGGGTACAAGTTGCTTGTTACATTTTTATGGGTATTTTTGGTAACTGTACTTGCACCTCCATCCACATAAGGTGGGGGAGGTGAGCGTGAACTGCTGGCAATACTCTCCATGACGCTACCTTGCCGCACGGTCGCGCCATTTTGTGGCTCGCCCGTATTGCAATTTAGCATCGCAGATGTATTTTCTGGCAATGTGCTCACAACGCTAGTTTGCGTCGTTTGAACATTTTTAAGCCACGCATCCCCTTCATGCTGTCACAGTTTTAAACATTCAAAATATTTAACCTTTTTCTCTCGGGAGCGCATCAAACTAAAGTGATCCCGGACATTGCCTAACACATTTTTATCAAAACTACCAATTCTGGGAAACGGTCTAACACTCTTCCTCGTCATATTAAACCTAAATCACAATACCTTATTGCATAAGTACCGTACTTAGGCCCTCATTCAGAGCCTCTCGTAAGTGGTCGTACGCTCGTAGTCATCTGATGTTGTTAAACCACGCATGCATCGGTGTAACAGTGTGCATGTGCGTATGGCTGATTGCGATCATTTTTTCAGTCGTTCGTCGAATAGGAAGTGACATGTCAAATGTGATTGACAGAATTGTTCGTTTTGGGGCGGTGACGGGGGTGGAGATGGGAAGACGCAGGCGTGTCGAGGCATTTTTTTGGGAATACATAAATTATCTGTTGCGAATGGCCAATGTGAACGGAACAAGTGTTACGTCACTGTCTGATCCACTTTCCATTAAAACTGCTCGCTCAGCTTGTGGTCTGGTATTCTCTACCGCAATGACGATGGTCTCTTCGTTCTTCCCGAGGCTCATCGATGGTTTTCCGATTTATCAATTGAGGCCTCAAAAACAATCAGTTTTGAATTGCAAAAATGCTTGTAAGGTGTTTAGCCAATAGCCTTTTTTTAGTAGCAAAGAACCGTAAGCAGATGAACTACTCAGCTGCTAATTTCTGGGTTAGACAATCAATTAGCTTACAAATTTATTTTACATTTGCGTGTTTTTTCCAAATTTGTTTTCTTTTTTTTTTAGGGCAACAATGTTGCAAACAAACAACAAACAAACAAATGCATGTTTGTTGTTTTTCTTCATTTTTTAGGGGCCAAGAAAACAATCGTCCTTTTGTTTTTTGCTAAGTGTTAATTAAAACTTATAAATTGTTTTTAACCCTTGGTTTTCTTTTTCAAAAATAATGTTTAGATTTCTGTTGTATTGTTTGTAATGTTGTTTGCGGGATTACCTTTTAACCAGTTTTTTTATAAATTAACAATAGAATTGTGCAGATTTTCAACTTTATTTTATTTTTTGTTGTTTTTTTTTATAAAAAATTTTGGGGAAATAAAAAAAACTTGATAACGTAAAAACAAATAACAAATGATTTTAGAAACACACAAACAAAATAAGTGGCATTTGAAATCCACAAACAAACACAATTAATAAAAAATTCACAAGAAAGGAGAGGGAGGTTTTGGCCATTAAGGAATATGGGGCAAAAACTGAGAAGGATTGTGGGAAAATTAGCCAGTGCTGTCATTGCCTTTTGGCCCATTTGGCCGGGGTAGGGAGGGAGCCTGAACGGATCCGGGATGTCCTTCTGCTGGCCTGGCCAGAGGCAGATGTTGTGGCCTCTGGACTAGGCATAGGGCTAGGCACATTTGGAGGGATGGCTGTTGTTGTGCCAGAGGTGGAGGGTCCTGATGTTCCGGCAGGAAGGGAGGCCGGCTCCAACATGTGCTGGCGAACTAGCTGCTCCAGGGCATTTGCTATTCACACGTTGGCCCCAGAATTTTCCGCCAGGGCCTTAGCAATGGTCACATTGGCCGCAGCACTTTGCTCCAGGGTGTCTGCCACCCATAGCAGATTGGCGTCCATCCTCAGCAGAATCTCGGTGTGCTGATCCATTTTAATATTGAGATCAGTGAGGAGGCCCACTGCCTGCGAGGGGGAATGCCCTGGACTGTCTGCCACAGGGTCCCCAGCCGGATCTACTGCTTCCTCCCCTGCAGAGCCAGCAGAAATTCTGCGGCCAAAGCTCCCCTCTGGAGCAGACTCATCCGCCTGTGTCTCTGTGAGAAAAAAGAGAAAAGAGTAACATTATAATCTAGATATTGTCCCAAACACATTTCTGAGTTGTTAACATTACAATATTTACTTGGGGCAACATGAGGAGCCAAAAATGTCTGGTATGTCGGTATCCATGTTCGACACGCCAAACACCTCCTCATCCTGCACACACCCCTGGGCCAGCTCCTCCAAATCTGTGAGCTCCAGTGACACAGGGGTGGGACTCCCACCTGTCCCCCCTGCATGCCTAGCCCTATCAGCCATTTTTTGCTTAAGACGATATTTGAAGTCGCTCCATCTGTGGGGTAAAAAGTTGGCATTATTCCGTCAGTATTTGGACCTGTAAACACTTTTTACTAAAATTTAGTTTTTACGTACCGGCGTTTGACCTCCCGGGTTGAACGTTCAAAATCACCCACCCTATTGACACCACTGGCTATGTCATCCCACATTTTCCATTTCTGATTGCACCCATATTCCTTGCTGCCTGTGGCAGGTTGTCATTGCACATTTCCACCAAAACCTCCATCTCCTTTCTTGTGAATTGTGGCTGCCTTTTTTTTTGTTTAGTTGGCCTACTAGGCCCAGCAGCCTCTTCCATGGCATCCTCAACACCTTTTTTGAAAATGGGATTAAAATTTATAACGTAAAATGTTCCCAAAATTATTGTTAAACAGAATCCTTTTTCCCAAAAAAGAGAGATACTTACCTGGCGCCTCTTGGCCACTGCTTTGCTGCTCTGTAGTCATTTTGGACTTTCAGGTCTCACTAGGGCAGACTGATTTGGCTTTTCAGTGACGTTTTTATACATGCGTCAGCATTATTCGGCCGCATCATTGACTGTGCGCTCCTATTGTCCGTCCTTAATTTGAGCGGGAAAATAAAGACTATTTATGGCTTGGTGTGACTGCAGTCGATGTGGCATGTTGTTTGTTGGAGGTTTGGCGTTGGAGTGGTTTTGAGGCTTAGTGAGTAGAAGGAGGACATTTTCAGAGCGATATTTTGGTTTTTTTCTAGCTTCTTTCTTTTCCGTTGGTTATTTTTTTTATTGTTTGGCTATTTTTTTGTGATTTTTGGAGTAAGTATTGTAAAAAACCACCGTAAAAAATAATAGTAAATAGTTTACAAATGTTTTTAATTTTTTATTTTTTTGGTTTACAGTTAGTTTGGCATTGCCCCAGTGAAGTTTTTGAACTTTGGGATATTTGTCTGTTTTTGGTAAGTGTTTTTTTTTCATGATTTTACAAATTAGATGTGTTGTTCTTAGCATATGTTTCGCAAAGTAATGTTGTTTTTTTTCTGGGAATAATCATGTCTTACCACTAAATGTAGCGTACTATTTAGAGAAATAATGTTTGAGTGGTTTTAATTGTAAAAGTAGCGTACTATTTTGTGAACTAATGTGTCTTGATTTAACTGTAAAAGTAGCGTACTATTTTGCGAGCTAATGTGTCTTGATTTAACTGTAAAAGTAGCATACTATTTTGCGAACTAATGTGTCTTGATTTAACTGTAAAAGTAGCGTACTATTTTGCAAACTAATGTGTCTTGAGTTAACTGTAAAAGTAGCGTACTATTTTGCAAACTAATGTGTCTTGATTTAACTGTAAAAGTAGCGTACTATTTTGCGAACTAATGTGTCTTGATTTAACTGTAAAAGTAGCGTACTATTTTGCGAACTAATGTTTTTTTTAATTTTCAGTGTAAAATCATGTCTTAACACTAAATGTAGTGTACTATTTTCTGAACTAATGTGTGCTCCCTTCTTTATTTTTTCACGAAAACAATTTGTTTACAATCATATTTTATTTAATGAATCTTAAACATATTTTCTAGTTTTGAAATGTAGGGTGTTCTGCACATGACACGTCCCAGGCCTGTAAGCATCTTTGGATTTCTGAGAAAAGATAAGTATATTTTTCGTTACACATTTGTCTAAAACAATAACTACCTGGCTTACCATTTCAGGTTGATATTGATCGTATTATATTGGCCATGGTTCCAGAACCCGACCAACCTCAACTTCGTCCCAGGCCTAGGCCTCGTAGGCGTGCAAGGCCCCAGATATATAGAACACGTGTCACCCTTTTTGGAATGCCAGATGATGAGGTGTTACAGCGATACCGTCTGCCGCCCCAAATCATCATAGACACTCTCTCATTAATAGAGAGTGATCTTGAACGACAAATTGACAGTCCTACAGCAATACCACCACTTACTCAATTAATGTCAGTGTTACATTTTTGTGCCTCAGGATCCTTTCAAACTACTGTGGGAATAGTTGCGGGAATATCCCAATCCTCCTTTTCAAGGATCCTGAGGGCAGTGATGGAGGCCCTTTTTAAACACCTCCATCATTTTATTAAAATGCCATTGAATATGGGTACCCTTAATGTGGCGAAGGTGAATTTTTACCAAATAGCTGGCTTCCCACGCATCATAGGGGTTGTGGATGGCACTCACATACCACTTCAGCCTCCAGCAAGGCTGGAGGCTATTTATAGGAACCGAAAGCACTTTCATTCACTGAATGTAATGGTGGTATTTGATGCCTCCCTCCAGATCCTGTCCCTGAATGCCAAATTCCCCGGCAGTGCACATGATTCCTTCGTCATCCAGCAATCAGGGATTTGGCACAAATTAAACAACCTACAAGCTGGTGATGCGTGGCTTCTGGGTAAGTTAAAACCTTCTGTTGAAACCAATGCAAAGCTTGTTACACAATGGTTCTGATGTTTGTTTTTATATTTTCACAGGAGACAGTGGTTACCCTTGCACGCCCTTATTTGGTTCCCACACCAGGGCCACAAAGTGAGTATAATTCCGCACTTACAGCCACCAGGCAGGTGGTGGAGCACTGTATCGGCCTTTTAAAAGGCCGATTCAGATGCCTCCACCGCTCTGGTGGCGAGCTCATGTATTTGCCGGATATGGTTTCGAAAATTGTGGTCCTGTGTGGGATATTTCACAACATCGACATAAGGAGTGGTGTCCCAATGCAGCCAGAGGATGCCTTGCCTGAGGATGGCCCCGCCGAGGTTGGTCGGAGGTCAGTATGTGGGGGGGCCATACGTGATGATGTGGTGGCCAGATTTATTAGGTAATTATTTTAAAAAATTAAGTTAATTGACACAATGTAGACATGTAAGATTTTAATGGCCAATTTTAATTTGTGTTTTATATTTTTTTGTCTTTTATTCCATAAAATTAACCTAAAAAACGATGCCTACTACCTGATCCAAGAAATTGACTTCATGTGGCCACATTGGATATAACTTCTGGAACAATGATTTCTTCGCCTAATTTGTGGATTCATGTTGGCATGCTACTTCTTCAAACAGTTCTTGATTGTTGTTGTTATTTTGTTCATTTTGGTGTTGGTTGTATTTTTGAGTGTGTTTTCACTGTGTGAATTTATTGTAACAATTCACTTTGTGTTTATTATTTGTGTGCATTAAATTTTTGTTTAACGTTAAACAAACATTTCCTTGGTAAATTACAAGCAAGTGTAACCTGGTCCAAAAAAGGCAAACTTGCTTAATGGCTAATCCTGTAATGTGTTAAATTGTAAAGTATTTTACCCTGCTTTGTGGCTAAAAACAAACACCAAAGGTATTATGGTGAATCAGTATGTTTTCTAATCTAGGCCTAAGCAGGTTTGATTTAATTTTTACATTACCCACAAAAAAATTTAACAAAAATTGCTGTTAATTCTACAAACCTATTGGTATTGTTAGGTATTTAATGTGCCAGCTTACATACTTACTTGAGCTTTCTACAATCTAATTTACATTACTTAAAAGATCATGCTACAATAGTCGACTTATGTAAGGTTCAACAATCTAATATTTACAGACAAGGAATGAGACTTTAATAAATCAAAATATATTTTATTTTTTTAACATTTTTTTTGCGGAAAAAAAAAAAATTAGTGGCGCTGGAGCGCCAACAAATGATCCAGGACCACTAGCATGCCTACTACATGGCCCCTCAAGCTCTGCAAGCCGGAAAACAGTTCTTGGTTCCGCCTCTGGTCCTCTGTGGGTTAAAAAAATGTGTGGATTACTAAAAAGTCACCTTAATTTATATGTTACCAAACAACTTAAAAATCAGACTATACTTAAAAAAAAGAGAAAAAAAAACAACACCAAAGTAATGCCAAATGCAAAGATTGTATAAAAAAATAATAATAATAAAAACATAAAAAAACACAAAAAAAAGGGAGCACTACGCAAAAATACTACATTTGTTGGTACCGTAAACAAGAAAGACACAAGTATGAGTATTTGGACATGTGTCATATGTGTAAGGGGAAAACATCCTAGACATTGTTTCACAAAGATATATATCCAAAACATTAGAAATACTTAACAAATTTGAAATGCACAGGCAAAAGGACAACATCAACCAAAAACAAAATAATGCAAAAGCAACCATAGTTTAAAAGGGAAACATACCGGTCATAATGATGACTGGGCCTGGAGCCACAACATCGTCCTCCTCAGAGGTGGGCCAGTGCTGCTCAGATGGAGGAGGGGTGATTTGGCAGGAAGTTGAGGGTGAGGAAAAGAGAGGGGTGGGTGGAGGGGAGGGTGATGAAAAGAGAGGGGGAGGTGGAGGGGAGGGTGAATTTTGAGGGATGGGAATGTGATGAGAGGGAGGGGCATCACGGTCTGCCAGGTCTGGGGTGGAGGGGGAATTTGGGGAAGGTTGGGGAGAGGAGGTTTGGGTGGGAGCGGGGGATAGGGGACGAGCCCGACGTCATTGACGTCATAGACGTCGTAGTCTGCGCTCAGCCACTAAATGATGGACAAAAATTGATCTTATTAAATATTTAATATTTTTATTAAAAAATTGACACACCCAAAAAAAAAAAAAAGCGCTATACGGGGAACATGCACATGCAGGTATGTCCAAAATAAAGAAGCAGGGCTAGACGGAAAACATGCACACGCAGGTATGCTTATATTTAAAATGTAAAAAAAAATACACTTACTTTCCAGAATTTGCTGACGCAAATTGGCCAAAAGGCGTGGGGATCTGCGGCCTAGATCTGACCATCGTCTTTCAAGCTGGCCGATATTGCAGCGGTAGCCCAACGTACGCAGCCGGCGCCGCACCTCCGCATAGGCTTGCCGCTTGCAGAGGTTAGTGATGGGGGCCGGATGCTCTGTTATTCTCCGGTCCATCACATCTGTGAGGACCAGGAGTTCGCGTGACAAAATGCTGCGGCTCTCATGATGGCAATGATTTTTTCAACACAAAACAGTTTTAATAAAGGTCCCAGAAAAAATATGATTGGCTAATGTACTTTGAAAATTAACAGAAAACATTCTATTGGGTATTGAATGAGTCATGTGACCTACACCCTCACAAATATAATGTGAGTTATGATAGGCTTGATGCAGTGACATGCGTAAGCTAATTTAAATATTATTAATAAAGATGAAAAATCTGCATATAAACAAACGCAAAACAATAGTAGCATTCAAACAAACTTTAAAATGTGAAAAACCATCCCCTTGGTACAAACATACGTATTCTGCGGAAGGAATGACACACACGAACAAAAATAAAGTTTATTGACATTGTAAAAAAAACGGATTGCAAAGATGTGAATACCAATTAAGCTAATGAATATACTGATTGCTATTAATCGATTCAAGTATGTTTGCAGAATGAAATAGCAGGCACTCGAAAAATGACAGGCCCACTTCCGGATTTGACTTGTGCGAGCGTTCCTTGCAACCAAAGAGGAGATGGACGGTCGCTATTTGAACGTTCGCTAGCTAGAGGAGGGGTTGGGAGACTATGGGGCGGAAGATTAGCTGGAGCGAACATATGAGCGAGCGCTTGATTTTAAATTTTTTCGCTCGTACGCCGAACGAACGGCCACTTGCGTCCGGATTTGAATGAGGTCCTTAGTATGCATGATACGACGGGCCGATCTGATTTACGCCTCCATTAGCAGCACATCATTGCCTAACATCTCTACTGTTTGCGCGGCTCCCATTCTGAGACAACTCCTACGCTTTTCAATAAAGATTTAAACTGGTGAAAGACAATCAAGATACTTTCACTTACCTGTGGACGATTTAAGTCGGCGGTGCCCACACACCTGGATAAGATTTAGTAAGGCAACTTCCACACCTGGATAAGATTTGAAAAAGGCAACTTCCACACCCAGATAAGATTTAGTAAGGCAACTTCCACACCTATGAGAGTTTATATGTCGGCTACTCTCACGCACCTCTCTACAACAAAGACAACATGTACACCTGCTACTGTGTATAGAATGGTAAAGCTGCTTACCGAGCGGCTAGACTAACCCTTGCACCTAGCCCTTAAAGGTCATACGGTACCTCTAACTGTAGGGAACAAATTACCCCTACCAACAATACACTCACTGTTACACACTTTTTCCTGCGCAGAAAAATACATGTTAACCCAGATATTGGTAATAAAAAAAAATGTAAACCTCAATGGCTTTGTTCAAACACGTGGCAGCAGAACCGGAAGTGCGTATACGCTATTGTGCGACCAGCCACATACACAATAATGCGACTACCACACAACCGTATAATGACTTTTTAACTGTATACACAAAAGTGCTTCTTTTCTATGCGCAAACCTGCGACTTAGCCATGTACTCAGTACTGCGGCACCCCTTTAAACGTAAGGTTCTATCAACAAAGGAAAACAAACTTTTTCCTCTCTTGTCCCTGGATTCTAGTCAGCTTCCTTTGCTCACACGAAAACGGATAGCGATTTTTCAACACAAAGCGGTTGCAGGAAAACCCTGCATGTGGCCACTCCACCCTTTGCTGAGACATCGATAGCCGTATGTGCCGTGTGATTAGGTAAGTGACTTCACTCGATGAGCCCCCATCTGACAATATTAAAATGAACCTCTATATACCCCTGCCTGTACCTTCTAAAATCCTTCCTATAAACCTCTAAGGATGACGCTAATTTGCGTACGCAGTCATACAATAAACAGAGACTCCAGACTCAGAACATGTGGTTCCGAAGCACAAAGTATTATTCAAGTAAAAGTACAGTCAGTTACACGCTATGATCTGTGTACAATTTAGCGCAAAGGAATTATACAGACCCCAAGTACAGTATACATACGCATGCACTCTGGACCAGATCCCGGCATTCAGAAAGAAAACTTCCATCTATCAGCGTTCAGCAAGAAGACTAAAGACCCAGTGTTTGAGCACACATGTTTATACCCCCCAGAATAGACAGGACAGTAGAGAAGTTTCTTGCTTATACCATTGGTTCCCATGGGAGTACCATCTGTTACAGAGCGTTTAACAGGCTGCTTCAAATAGACTCAACCCAGCCTCCAACAACTAGGGGTCTCTGCCCACCCGCTCCCTAACAGTCATCCTAACAGTTGTTCATAAAATATACATTTTGTTGTTTGAAGTCTCTGCAATCCATAACTCGAGAATGCATGATGCAATCTCCCCACCGATTACACCGGAATACTGTAAAAAGAGTATGCATCAGTACAAATCCAAACACGACTTGTTTAGCATGTATAATACCTTAGTTATCAAATATCTTTATTTATCAGCATTTAAACTAACTGAACCAACTTAAATCATACACTTTAAAGCTTATTAAACCTTATGTGTGAATATGTAATGTGTGAGTATTCGGGGTTTGATATAAAGACGTATTAATGTGTGTATGAGGAAGGGTGCACTTAACTCTCACTTAAGTGAACATCTTAGCAGTGTGACATACTGAGCCAGATAGTTCCACATGCCCACTCTGCCAGCAGTCCCCCCCCCCACCTGTCCCAGGCTTCAAAAGAAAAACTCTTTATTCTCCCAGTCTCTTGTGTGAAATGCAAATAGCCCAGCTACAAGAGACAGACCTAAGATGACACTCTAGACTTTGAAGTCATGTCATTGCAGGAAGCTTGCTAAAGTAGGTGTGTATTCTAGCCAGACCACCTGTATGAGGGCAGACACTGTCCAGGAAGCTTATCTACACTTCTGCTAGTTGTCACTTGGCCATTTGCTCTGTTCAACTAATGCAATCAATTTTGGCATACTGTAAAGTCATTTCTGAAATATATCCTTTATAATACGTAAAGTCATGAAATAAGCTTCTGGTGAATCACCGTAACTTGCTAATAGTATTATCGCCACATGTACTAAAGTGTGAGTTTATCTAAAATGGCGCTTAGGCGGCCATCTCGCAAAATGGCGTCTTGCGGCCAGTCGCAAGATGGTGTCGCTGAAATTCAATTTTAAACTGATCTTGTCTCAGCCAATAATCTAGTTTCGACAACATATTAACCACATCGCTCACTGTGTACGGCCAATATGCATGCTCCTGTGGCCGCTTGCGACATCGTCCAGTCAAATTAGGGTAAGTGTGTAAGGAGGGGGATTGAGGTGCTTGGATAAATTAGGGTAGTGAGAGTGCTGGAAAAGGTCATGGGCATAAGGGGAGCAGTTTGAGGTGTGAGGAGAACAGTATGAGCAATGAGGGAGCAGTGTGAGCTGTGGGGGAAGGGAGTCAGCTGTGGAGTGAGCAGTGAAGTCTGATAGAGCAGTGTGAGCTCTGGGAGGTGTAAGTGAACTATGGAGTGAGCAGTGAGGTGTGATGGGGAAGTGTAAGCTGTGGGGGAAGTGAGCTTGACAGAAAGCCTTTACACCCCCACACCCCTTCCCATGAATATGTGTATTCAGTTTCCAGAAATATATAACAGCAATTTCTATATCAGCTAAAAACTTTCATCAACAATACAAGAAAAATATCTTACACAAATCCCAGAACTAGGACTTTCTGGGGCGTTTCCCAACATCACAATTGCTTTGCGCATTTTCCTCAGTTTGCCAGTATTTTTTGTTGCTGGTGAACATATGTTCAGTGTGCTGAAGAACGTAAAAGCTATCATAACTCAACTTTGGGGCATTAAAATCAATTTGAAAAACATTTTATTTTTTTTACGAAATAGGGGATGGGGGGCCTCTTAATTTGGCTTTCCCCGGGCCTCTATGAACCTCAGAAAGGGCCTGTCCAAACAACCTGTCTGTTTCATTTGTGATCCACCTCAGTGCTATTCTGTACCATGGTCGTAACTAGATATGGGTGACCTGTGCCGCCGCACAAAGCGCAGAGGCTCTGTGAGCGGCATCGTCATCGCCCCATGGCCTTTGCTTCAGGCTTGCAGGGTGCCTGGTAAGGATATTGAATTAGAACCTCTATACACTGCTGCCTATACCTTCTAATATCCTGCTATAAACCTCTAAGGATGACGCTATTTTGCGTACGCAGTCATATAGTAAATAAAGACTCCAGACCTTTGACCTTTGACCTGTAGTTCCAAAGCACAAAGTGATATTTCAAGTAAAAGTACAGTCAGTTACATGCTATGATCTAAGTACAATTTAGTGCAAAGAATTATACAGACCCAAGTACAGTTATACATACGCAGCGCTCTGGGCCAGATGTAGGCTTCAGCAAGAAACCCCCGTCTATCAGCATTCAGCAAAAATCTCTGACATTTGGCTAGTTCCTTTTTGGGATCGGGGAAATCATTTATGATGGAATTCAGTTCTGCTCTTGTCCAAGGACAATGCATTACCACTTCCCTCGTGGGCACTACACCATTCGCATCTTCATTTCCATTCGGAACAGTTATTGTCCGAATGGGATGCAGACTGGTAGCGCTGCTACCTTTGACCTTGTTACCTGGCTGGGGGTTTAATCTGCTGCTGCTACGTATGGTATTAACGACTTCCTCTACGGGTGCAGAGGGGGCTAGCACTTCCCTTACTGTTACCAATGGAGATGGCGGCACCACTCGTGATTGTTGTGGTGCAGCATCTATCATCTGCACAGCATGGGAAATGGCAGACATTACAATAGGCTCATCATCCACATCATGAACATTTTCTTTATAGTTGCTTAAGAGGGTACAAATTGCTTGTTACATTTTTCTGGGTATTTTTGATAACTGTACTTGCACCTCCATCCACATAAGGTGGAGGTGGTGCGCGTGAACTGCTGGCAATACTTTCCACAACGCTACCTTGCTGCACGTGCGCGCCATTTTGTGGCTCGCCCGCATTGCAATTTAGCGTCGCAGATGTATTCTCTGGCAATGCGCTCGCAACGCTAGTGTGCATCGCTTGCGCATTTTTAAGCCACGCATCCCCTTCATGCTGCCACAACTTTAAACATTCATAATATTTGACCTTTTTCTCTCGGGAGCGCATCAGACTGATGTGATCCCAGACATTATCTAATACATCTTTATCAAAACTACCAATTCTGGGAAACGGTCTAACACTCTTCATCGTCATTTTAAACCATACATCCAGGGCCATTTCTAGGGGCAGGTGACCCGTGCAATCGCACGGGGCGCGCTGCCTCCTACCCCTGCTGCAGAAACAGCCTTTTAACTGCCGGGCGCCCGCTGAGATTCAGTTACCAGCGGGCGCCCGGCAGAGCAGCCGGAGATGGAGACGGAGGCTCCTGCTTCTGGCTTCCGGCTCCGTCTCCCACAATGTGCACTATGGGAGGACGTCATGACGTCTTTCCCATAGTGCAGAGAGAGGAGCAGCCGAGCGGAGCGGACGCCAGAGCGGGGCTGAAGGTAAGTATTACTGTTTTTTGTTTTGTGTGTGTGCAGGCAGCCTGGACAATACTTGGGGGAGGCACTACCACTGGGGGCACCCGGGCACTACTACTGGGGGCACTTCTGCTGGGGGAGCCACCACTACTGGGGGCACCTGGGCACAGCTACTAGAGACATTACTCTGGGGGCACTTCTACTGGGGGAGACACCACTACTGGGGGCACCCGGGCACTACTACTAGGGTAATTACAAGGGGGGCACTTCTACTGGGGAGACACTACTACTGGGGGCAACCGGGCACTACTACTAGGGACATTATAAGGGGGGCACTTCTACTGTTGGAGGCACTACCAGTGGGGGCACCCGGGCACTACTACTGGGGACATTACTCTGGGGGCACTTCTGCTGGGGGAGACACCACTACTGGGGGCACCCGGGCACTACTACTGGGGACATTACTCGGGGGGCACTTCTACTGGGATTATTGCTTAGGAGGCACCACTACTGGGTGCATTACTCAGGGGCCAGGGGCACTTCTACTGGGGGCACTACTACTTGGGGCTTTTCTACTTGGGGCACTACTACAAAGGGAGCATTACTATTGGGGGCACTAATACAGGGGCATTAATACTGGGGAATTTATAAAGGGGACACTACTACAGGGGGCATTACTATTGGGGGCAATACAACTGGGGACACTACTACTGGGGCACTACAACAGGGACCATTACTATTGGGGGCATTACTGATGGGGTAATGACTACAGGGGACATGACTACAGGGGGCACTACTAATGGGGGCTCTGCATAAGTTACAGTACCACTGTGGGCACTGCATAAGGGGCATAAATACAGGGGACATTGCATATGGGGACAACTACAGGGGGCACTGCATAATGGGCACTTTTGCCTGAGAGCCAGTGGGGGGGAGCCTAAGACCTGTCGGGATGGAATGGCAAGGGAGGGGGCTGGAATGAAGTGTGTATTATGTGAATCATGTTTTTTCAATGTGTTTTATGTGGTTCTGGATTTAATAATGTATTTGAGGTGGATGTGGTTTTAAAACGTAGTTTATGTGCCTCTGGCTTTTCCAATATATTTTATGTGGAAGTGGTTTGTTGCAGTGTATTTTATGTGGATCTGGCTGGGCTCGCTCCCAACGCGACTAAAATCGGGTGTGATGCAAGGTCATACTTCTGCAAATGTCACACCAAAGGCATGCACACAAAAATGCGGCGTGGGCTTGTGACAGCTAGGCACACCCCATTTTTTGAGCGCTGTCTATTGAGCGCTGTCTATCTTTTGTTTAGCTACATATATTTTTCAGCGCTTTGCCTCTGACAGGTTAGACACCCCTGTACTCAGTAGTCACGGTGGCTGTCATTCTGTGGTCTTTCTAGATCACGCTCCCTTACTGAGATACCACACCCCCTCACGATGACGCCACGCCCACTCCACAATATTACTGCTTCAAGGGGGGGGGAGCATTTTGACTGCTCGCACTGGGAGCCTCAGACCCTAGAAACTGCCCTGCATACATCACAATACCTTATTGCATAAGTACCGTACTTAGTATGCATAATACGACGGGCCAATCCAAGCGGCGCTTCCATTAGCAGCACATCATTGTCTAACATCTCTATTGTTTTCATGGCTCCCATTCTGAGACAACTCCTACGTTTTTCAATAAAGATTTAAACTGGTGAAAGACAGTCAAGATACTTTCACTTACCTGTGGACGATTTAAACGGCAGTGCCCACACACCTGTGAAGATTTGAAGAAGGCTACTCCATACACTCGGATAAGATTTAAGAAGGCAACTTCCACACCTATGGAAGTTTAAGTCGGCTACTTCCACGCACCTCTCTACAACAAAGACAACATGTACACCTGCTACTGTGTATAGAACGGTAAGCTGCTTACTGAGCGGCTAGCACTTAGCCCTTAAAGGTCATACGGTACCTCTAACTTTAGGGAACAAGTTATCCCTACCAACAAATACTCACTGTTACACACTTTTTTCCTGCGCAGAAAAATACACGTTAACCCAGATATTGACAACAATTGAAAAGAATGTAAACCTCAGCGGCTTTGTTTAAACACGTGGCAGCACAACCGGAAGTACGTATACACTATTGTGCGACCAGTAGCATACACAATAATGTGACTACCACACAACCGTATGACAACCTTTAGCTGCGTACACAAAAGTGCGTCTTGACTGTGTGCAAAACTGTGACTCAGCCGCGTGCTCAATACTGTGGCACCCCTCTAAACATAAGGTTCTATCAACAAAGGAAAACAAACTTTTTCCCCTCTTGTCCCTGGATTCTAGTCAGCGTCCCTGGCTCACATGAAAACGGGTAGCGATTTCTCAGCACCGAGTGGCTACAGGTAAACCCTGCATGTGGCCACTCCACCCTTTGGTGAGATATCGATAACCGTATGTATCGTGTGAGTAGGTAAGTGACTTCACTATGAGCCCCCAACTAAGGATATTGAATTAGAACCTCTATACACTCCTGTCTATACCTTCTAATATCCTGCCTATAAACCTCTAAGGAAGACGCTATTTTGCGTACGCAGTCATATAGTAAATAAAGACTCCAGACCTTTTACCTGTAGTTCCAAAGCACAAAGTGATATTACAAGTAAAAGTACAGTCAGTTACACGCTATGATCTAAGTACAATTTAGCACAAAGAATTATACAGACCCAAGTACAGTTATACATACGCAGCGCTCTGGGCCAGATGTAGGCTTCAGCAAGAAACCCCCGTCTATCAGCATTCAGCAAGAAGACCCAGACTGGGGTCACAACACACGTTTATACTCTCACAGAAACAGACAACACAATAGAGAGGCTTGTCGCTGATGCCATTGGTTCCCAAGGAGGATGCATCTGTTGCAGAGCATTTAACAGATTGATTCAAATAGACACAGTCCAGCCTCTAACAACTGGTTGTCTCTGGTTTCCTGTTCATGAACATCCTAACAGTTGGTCATATAATGTACATTTCGGTGCTTTAAGTCTCTGCGGTCCATAAGTTGAGAAAGCATGTTGTGATCTTCACACTGACGATATCAAAATGCTGTTGAAAGAGTGCAGATCAGTATAATATCAAACATGACTTACTTATCATGTATTAAACCTTAGCTAACAAATAACCTTTATTTCTCAGCAATTATAATAAATGAACAAACTTGAATCTTATACTTTAAAGCTTATGAGACCTTTTATGTGAATATGTACTGTGTAAGTATTTGGGGTTTGATATAAAGATGCTAGTTAACTTGGGGCAGATGCGTGCGCATGAAGCTAATAAACAGCGTTTTCATACAGGATCTTATGCATTCGCTAATATGCGACTAGTTAACAGCGCAATTGTGCGTATTAATGTGTGTATGAGAAATGGTGAAAGATGCAATTGCATGATGCTAATAGTAATATCGCCATATGTACTTAAGTGTGAGTTTACCTAAAATGGCGCATGGGCGGCCATTCGCAAAATGGCGTCTTGCGATCTCATTTTCTAAAATGGTGTCTTGCGTCGCAAGATGGCGTCTTTACAATCTAATTTTAAGCTGATCTTGTCTCAGCCAATTATCCAGCTTTGACAGTCCACCCTTTGATAGCGAACAACATGCTATCACAATCTGATTTTAAAAATTAATTTAGGCTTACATTTATATATTATTTAGTGTTATTATGGGATGGCACAAGGTGGTTCTTAATCCATCAATAATGTATCTCTGAGTGGGGACATAAAACTATTATTATACGCACACCGCAGATCTTGGAAGATCATGTGAAAGGTGTGGGGATACACCAGTCCTATAAAGGCAGTCTTAAAGGGGAATTTGAGACTTTACATTATCTGAGGTGTTTTAAAAATAACATTTCAATAATACATTCTATGCAGGTCTAAATATAATACATTAAATGATGGTATTTCCTAGTTCAGGGTTGTAATGCAGTTCTATATTTACCTCGGTATTCATATTGTCATTACTGACCACCATCATAATTTTGTTCTTTTGTTTTACTTTATTTTTACATTTTCCACACTTCAACACAATAGGAACACACCGGACACATATGCCAATTATTATGATGACAATCAGTATAAGGATCAAGAATTTGCCTATGCTGGCGATTACTTCCTGGATGCATTCCCCTAGACCTGAGAACCATTTCACTGGGTTCAGCCATGAAACCCATCCTTCTATCTTCTCCCCTACTTCAGCCACTGAAGCATTATGGTTCTTACGAAACTCCCATTTTAGCTGCAGAATTTCATCCATCTTCTGGTCTATCACCTCCTTGGGGTCGCTGGTATCATTGGTGACATGGTGCAACATTTTACTCCAAATTGGGTGGCCAAAGTTACGTAGTACCCTCCAGTAACAGCAGTTAAATAATTTAACACTAGCCTGTGTTGCACCAGTTCTTTCTTGTACGCTTGCAATTCTCTCCCTGGATACCTGAATGTGTCATCATACATCTCGGTGATATTATCTATCAATTTAGCAAGTTCCTGAATATATCTAAAATTTAATGTACCCCGAGCGATCCTGGGGGGATCCAGTGCGACTAAAACTTGGAAGCCAGTTGTCTCACTAATTAACTGAGTGGCTTTATGCATGTCACCAAGTATCATATTTCGTTTGCCTCTGTGTTCATACTGCGTGTGAAGATATGGTGATGGTGTGTTTTTATGGATACCGAGCATTTCAACATGTGTGAGGGTCACAACTTCTGGGACTACTCTTCCCAGGTAACACAAACCTTTGGAACTCGGGGAGAGCCACTTATACGCCTTTCTTCCACATATAAAATACACATTATCGGGGAGAACTTAAGGGATGGTATGCATCATTATCATTAAACACATTTCCCTTGCAAACAATCCTATCTCAGGCTCTTCCATCTGGTATATGCAAGTTTCTGGTTGTATTATTTTAGCACAATAACCATCTGGTACCTTACCAATAATTTCTTTGGTGGAACTCAATGTATACCAGTACCTAAAATGTTTCCCACTAGATTTCATTGAGCGTAACAGATCATGGTTTATAGACTCATTATCAGCTCTCTGTGAGAAGGTCATCGTCTGATTATTCCCCGTCACTTCCCAACTCCCGGGTTTATTGGGGTTGGTTATGTTTAAACACAAAAGTGATCTATCTACTTGGAATTGATAGAGTTTAAAATGAGGTGGTTTGGATGAGAGGAATTTTCCATCCAATGTTTTCCCTTTTTGCAATTCTAAAATTTCCGTGATATTCAGTGGAAATGGCACCAACCCTACATTATGCTGTCCCTGTCGCACATGTGAACACACCCAGCAATCAGTTTGATTTAATATTTTGCCTACCATGCTATGATAATCCTCTAAAGGATACCCACCCCAGTACGGGTTATATTTAGGCTGGCACCATTGAATACAGTTCTCATCAAATAGGGACCCACAAAGCTCACAAATACAGGAATCTTCAGACGATAAACTTCCACACCGTCCCTGAGTATCCGGAATAAAAGCTCTCTTAACAATAACAGTACTAAGATTGGTCAGACACTCCCCTGATTGGCATAGCACTCCTCCTGATTCCACTCCATCAGCACTGCCATCAGCTCCCATCTCCTCAATTGGTCCCCCATCACAGAAATCGGATATCCCAGAACCAACCAGAATGGTGAACACTCTAAAAGAGAATATAAAAATGAACACAGCAGGCCCATCCAGTGCCACAACAAGACCTGCAAATTTCTTTTAATATGCTTTGGGGGCTACTGGCTTACCTTGTTTGTCCCTCCAGAGCCCGGAGGACTCTTGGCCACATCCCTTGGATTTCCAGATGGACTTTTCCTGGATTGAACACAAATTTTGCATCTCAATTAATTTCAGCATATCAATTGCTTGGAAAGACATAATTTGTTCAGTTGGAGAAAACATTTTTAACCCTGCTGCCCATTTTGCAGCTTCATCGGCTCTGTTGTTGCCCAGTGACACCGGATCATCCTCACATGTATGGGCTTTACACTTAATTACTGCCACCGCTTTGGGCAGTTGGATTGCTTCTAAAAGATGTTTTATGTGTCGTTAATGTGCAGCTGGTGTGCCTGCTGCTGTCATAAAATTTCTCAGAAGTCATAGAGCGCCGAAATCGTGCACCAGCCCGAACGTGTACCTCGAGTCAGTGTAAATGTTAGCAGACTTGACTGCTGCCAGTTCACACGCTCTAGTTAGTGCTACTAACTCTGCCACCTGGGCTGAGTGAGGAGGACCAAGAGGTTTAGCTTCTATGATGTCTGTGTCATTTACAACAGCATAACCTGTACATAATTCACCTGTGTCTGTTTGTCTATGACAACTCCCATCCGTGTAAAAAGTTACATCTACATTCTCTAAAGGTGTGTCGTGTATGTCAGGTCTAGCAGTAAAGGTCTGATTCAGATATTCCATACAATCGTGTGCATCATTATGCCCGCTGAACTCACCTCCCGCCAGCAACTCATCTCCTTCCACCTTTTGTACATCTTGTTGTATAAATGGTAAATATGTTGCTGGGTTAAGCGTGCTGCAATGTTTAACAGTGATGTTTGCAGGTGCAATTAGAGCTAGTTCCCATTTGTTAAACCTAGCTGAAGAGACGAGTCTGGTTTGAGCAGAGTTCAGCAGAACAGATACAGCGTGGGGAGTATAGACAATCATATCATGACCCAGTACTATGTCCTCACTTTTACTCACCAGTAGAGCGGTAGCTGCTACACTTCTCAAACAGGTGGGGAGGGATCTTGCCACAGTGTCCAATTGGGCACTGTAGTATGCTATGGGCCTACTGGCATCACCATGTTTTTGTGTGAGGCCACCTGCAGCACAACCATCGGCTTCCGTACAATACAAATCAAAAGGTTTTTCATAATCAGGTATTCCCAATGCAGGTGCTTTTGTCAGACTATCCTTAAGATTAAGGAAAGTCTGCTCTGATTCCTCTGTGTGTATGACACGATCAGGCTTTGAGGAAGAGACTAAGTCCTGTAAAGGCAAGGCCAAAATAGAAAAACCTGGTATCCACATTCTACAGTATCCACACATTCCCAAGAAGGTACGAATTTGCTGTTGATTCTGTGGCAGTGTCATGTTCTGTATGGCCTGGATTCTATAATTTGTGAGATGTCATAACCCCTGGGTTAGGCAGTGTCCCAAATATTTTACTCTGGATTGGCACGGCTGTAGTTTGTCCTTAGCAAACTTGTGTCCTGTATGCAAGAGATGAAGCAACAAAAGTTTAGTATCATTCAAATATGACATAAACGAATCAGAACATAGCAATAAATCGTCCACATATTGAATTAGAACAGATCCATTGGCAGGTTGAAAAGATTGTAAACAGTCGTGCAAGGCCTGGGAGAAGATACTAGGGCTGTCTATGTATACATGGGGCAACCGTGTCCATGTATATTGTACACCTCTGTATGTAAATGCGAATAAATACTGACAGTCAGGGTGGAGAGGCACAAAGAAGAAAGCAGAACAGAGGTCAATGACAGTGAAATGGGTTGCGTTTGGAGGGATCTGCATAAGAATGACAGCTGGATTTGGCACTACGGGGAATTGGCTCTCTACTACTTTATTAACACCTCTAAGGTCTTGTACCAGCCTATAACCCCTCCCACCACTCTTCTTCGGGAAGATGGGACTGTTGGCTACACTAGCTGTACAAATTAAAATTCCCTGTTGTAATAATCGCTCAATTATTGGAAAAATCCCTAATTCTACCTCCTGTTTTAGTGGGTACTGGGGAATTTTTGGAGCTTGGCTAGCGCCTTTTAAGTTTACGTTTGCCATTAATCCAGTGTCCTGTCCATCCTTAGTCCAAAGGGAATCTGGAATTTGGGACAACATTTGATCTACCTGAGATGGATTTTCATTTAAACTGGTAGAGTGATACATTATCCTTTGGGGAGTGTCTAACATATCCCACACCTCGTGCGCAACTCTTTCTGGGATATCTAGAAATACACCATCAGGGGGTGCAATATATGACACATCCCATCTTACATAACAAATCTCTACCCAGCTGGTTAGTAGGAGCCGCATCAGCCAGAAGGAAAGAATGCCTGGTATGCAACGGCCCAATAGTAACCTCTGTGGACTTTGTTAAAGGATAATGTTGCACTTTACCTGTTACACCCATTGTTGGTACTGTCTCGTTGGTCACCTGTAAATTAACGGGAGATTTTACCACTGACCTGGTCGCCCCTGTGTCTACAAGAAAAGGATATTCAGTACCAGCTACATCAACCATCATGACCGGTTCTTCCCTAGTACTTCCCGTTAACCTGACTATCTGTAGACTACAGGTATGACCTGACCCCTAGCATTGGCTACCATTCTCCAATAAAGCATTAACGGCCACAATTGGAGCTGGTGCTTGCTGGATATTTGCTGGCCTCTGTGCATATCCCTTATGGGAATATGCAGGTTTTCCCTGATTTGAGGGTCCTACCCTTTTTACTCTGCAGTTTCTAATTAAATGTCCTTGCTGGTTACAATTAAAATATGTTTGTGGATCGGATGAAGACACGGGTTGTTGTGAGATTTGAGCAGGGGGAAAAGGTGATGGATATGGGTAGGGATATGGAGGATAAGGGTATTGTGGGGGTATGAAGTTTGTGAGTAGTATGGGACCTGTGGATGTGTAGGATTAGTAGAATAGAGCTGTATTTGCTGTTGCGTGGGATTAGTGAGGGCATATAACTGGTCAGGTGTAAGTGTGTGTGTAGATGCAAGTGTGTCTGCTGGCTGTGATGTTACCGTCATTCCTTCCAGAGCCTGGATACTGACAGCCATTAGTTTTTCGCTCTGGGTCTCTCTCTTCTTTGAGATGTTCTTATCATGTTCTATTGCAGATTCTATGAGGGTATCTATTGTGACTCCCCTCCAGCCAGGTTGTGAGGTCTGAACCCGAGTCTTTAAGTTTTCTTTAAGACCGTCCATGAGTACCATGACTATCATTCCCCTGTGGTGAGTGCTATCTTTAATATCTTCTTTCCCAGTGTACTGGGTGATAGCCTGCAGAGCCCGGTCGCAGTAATCTTCTGCAGATTCACTCTCCTTTTGCTTTATAGTGAAAATTTTGTTCCAGTTAACTACTACTGGGAAATATATACCCAATTGAGTTACAATGCGGGAAATGTTACCTTGGTTTACTTGGTCTGTTAAGGGAACGTCACCAACCAATACACAATCCGTGATAAATTTTGGCACGTCGGTATTGCGTGGTAGACAGGCCCTTAACGCCACACACCAATCTTTATTAGTTGGCTCATGAGAACTACCCAAATTCCTCAAAAATCTCTAACATTTGGCTAGTTCCTTTTTGGGATCGGGGAAATCATTTATGATGGAATTCAGTTCTGCTCTTGTCCAAGGACAATGCATTACCACTTCGCTCATGGGCACTACACCGTTCGCATCTGCATTTCCATTCGGAACAGTTATTGTCCGAATGGGATGCAGAGCGGTAGCGCTACTACCTTTGACCTTGTTACCTGGCTGGGGGTTTAATCTGCTGCTACTACGTATGGTATTAACGACTTCCTCTACGGGTGCAGAGGGGGCTAGCACTTCCCTTACTGTTACCGATGGAGATGGCGGCACCACACGTGATTGTTGTGGTGCAGCATCTATCATTTGTACGGCATGGGAAATGGCAGACATTACAATAGGCTCATCATCCACATCATGAACATTTTCTTTATAGTTGCTTAAGAGGGTACAAATTGCTTGTTACATTTTTATGGGTATTTTTGATAACTGTACTTGCACCTCCATCCACATAAGGTGGAGGTGGTGCGCGTGAACTGCTGGCAATACATTCCACAACGCTACCTTGCTGTATGTGCACGCCATTTTGCGGCTCGCCCACAGTGCAATTTAGCGTCGCGGATGTATTCTCTGGCAATGCGCTCGCAACACTAGTGTGCGTCGCTTGTACATTTTTAAGCCACGCATCCCCTTCATGCTGCCACAACTTTAAACATTCATAATATTTGACCTTTTTCTCTCGGGAGCGCATCAGACTGATGTGTAAAGTAGCGCTGCTAACATATATAAGTGTACGTGTAAAATAGAGCTGCTAAAATACATAAGTGCACGTGTAAAATAGCGCTGCTAATATACATAAGTGGAAATGTAAAATAGCGCTGCTAACATACATATGTGTATGTGTAAAATGGCACTGCTAACATACATATGTGTAAGTGTAAAATAGGCTAGTTTACACTTACGCATATGTATGTCACCAGGGCTATTTTACACTTACACATATGTATGTTAGCAGCGCTATTTTACACTTACACATATGTATGTCACCAGCGCTATTTTACACGTACACTTATGTATGTTAGCAGCGCTATTTTACATGTACACTTATGTATGTTAGCAGCGCTATTTTACACGTACACATATGTATGTCACCAGCGCTATTTTACACGTACACATATGTATGTCACCAGCGCTATTTACACATACACATATGTATATCAACAGCGCTATTTTACACATACACATATGTATGTTAGCAGCGTTATTTTACACTTACACTTATGTATGTCACCAGTGCTATTTTACACTTACACTTATGTATGTCACCAGCGTTATTTTACACTTACACTTATGTGTCAACCCCACTATTTTACACGTACATTTATGTATGTTATCATAGCTACTTTAAAACATAAGCTGGTTAAAGCGCATTTGTCACTTAGCAGCACCTTGTACATATTCCCCAAAGGTCAGTGTAGTGAGAGAAATATTACATACATGAACTCCCTCCCACCATATTTTTTTTTTCAAAAGAAAAAGAAGAGTATAAAAAGTACTGAAACATACACTTACCTTTATTTCTTCTTTGTTTTTCTCTGTTTTTCTCTCTCTACACTTTATTTTCTTTTAACTGGGTTCTTCTCCTTCTTTCCTTCAGCTCCTCTTCCCTTGCTTATTTGTCCCTCCACTTCCTTTCATACTCAGGGTGCAGCCAAGGGTGGACTTTCCATGGTCCTGCCTATTTGGCAGTCCCATGTCCTACCAGGGGTGGGCTATAATAAGCTGCCCTTTAGTTGCTGGTAAACTACACATCCCAGCATGCCTTTTCAGGATGCTCTTGTAGAAAAACCGCGTTAGTTTTCTGGATGTGACACTGGAAATAATTAATAACACCATCTTACTTCTAATTTTGTCAAAAGCGTCAATACATATTCATATTTGAATTATAAAAGTGCACATTATGGCCCGTGGAAACAAAATATCCCAAAGGGCCAACTCATGCGATTAAGACGCAATTGCACTAAAATTGAAACCTTTGAAATACAAGCAAAAGAAATGCTGGATTCATTTAGAAAATGCGGATATCCAGATAATATCCTCCAACAGGCTTACTCACAGGTCATAACTATGGATAGGGATGTACTCAGATCAAAAAATATTATGGACAAAAAAATGTTAGATAACGACCACAAACATTTGGCATTTGTCTGTAAATTCAATAATAAAGCAAAAGAAATTAAAAATATCATAAGACATAATTATCAAATATTGAGACAAGATCGAGTCTTAGGAGAACTCATTCCACAAATTCCGCAAATTGTTTATAGAAAAAATAAATCCCTAAAAACTATATTAGCACCTAGCCATTTGAAAACGATTAAAGAACCAACCAAGGTGAATGAAGCCTCTGATTGGCTAGTACAGAGACCAAGAGGTTTCTATAAATGCGGTAAAAATAGATGTCACATGTGTTCCCATATAGATAGGAAAACCATTACCGTATCTATACCAACACAAAAAGATCAGTATGCTTTAAAAAGCTTCATGAATTACGATACGAAATACATTGTTTATTTACTTACATGTGGGTGTGTCCTACATTATGTGGGCCGAACTACAAGACCCTTACGTATACGCTTTATGGAGCATAGAAGAAATATTTTAAAACAATGTACCAACCATAGTATTCCCAGACACTATACCAAGGTACATGCAAGTGATCCTACATGCCTTTCAATCATAGGTTTAGAATCGATCCCCCACACACAAAGAGGGGGAGATAGATATATTAATCTTTGTCGCCAAGAAGTTTATTGGATTTTACAGTTTGATTCCTTGTATCCTGTTGGTTTAAATGAGACCATTGAACTCAATTCCATGAAAGTATGACTTTGATAATCTATACATTCCTTCATTATTTATGATTTAGGTTGAGTATATCAATTTACCATCAAAGTTATTCCACTTAGATAATGTATTTAAATGAATCAAGCATATAATTATTATGACTTCTGTATGGGTTGTAATCATTATGATGTACAACAATAGAATGGTCAATATAGTTTGACATATAATATACATTATAATTACTATATGTATATTGTGTATATCGTACTCATATGATATATAATTATGTTTAATATGTCTACACATATATTTATAAACCTTATTGGTATAAAAAATTGATATTAATATGCTATATTATGTAATACACATCATATCTGTTTTGTTTATGTATTTAGATTATCCCTCTATATTAGGTATTAGAACAATGAAATGGTATATCCACTTAAAATATAAAGTAATGAAAAATGTGATCTGAGGTTTTATGCTTATGGAGACATATATATACATGTACATACATATGTTTTGATGTGTATATATGTGTGTTCGTCATATGTTAAAATATTTACATGTGCAGAAAATGATGAGTAATCTACCCAATAGTAAAGACAAAGAGATTATTATTGTTTGGACTCCAGATATTCATATTCAATTAGAATATTGTGTCTGTAAAAGTAAAAATAATATACAATGATTTATGCTATACAAGTTATGGATCGTTTTTAGAAACAATATGAGGTGGAAAATTATACTGAGATCGATCTATATATAAATGTTGTGGCTATAAAATTTCCACATCCAGGATATAAATAGCCCGTATATAAAATATCTAATGTCCCTAATTAATAGGGAATACTAATAAAAACTAACATGATCCCTTAAATTAGTGGATATTGATATGTTACATATACATCGTGGTTGCCAGGTAACGAAGTAACCTATGATAATGGACCACGTCACATACTACGTGACTAGTGTAATCACATGATCGGAGCTCTTTAGTCGCGTGACTAATGAAGTCACGTGATCGGAGCTCTGTAGTCATGTGGAGACAATCATTATACTCGGAGCTAGGTTACCTGGATGCGGATAAACAAAGCCCAGGATTGGTCCCTTATGCATCATGTGATCGCAGCATGATCACATGATCGGGGTATATACGAATTTTTAGTATCAATAAAAATGAAAAATATAAAGAATAATGGTATGATGGTACATGTATTACATACCCCTTTCAGGTAAGATTGTCTCCTCTAATTTTTAATGGTATTATTTGTGAAAAACGGATGTGTCAGATAATGATTACGAACAGGTGTTGTAGATCCCTGTAATTTACAGAGTATAAAAGAGCTCCTTTAGCTCTACTGCACTATGCTTCTGATGAAGCTGGAGGCTATTGATCCAGCGAAACGCGTTAAGAAGACAACCAGACTTCACCTACCAACACCTGTGAGGTTGATAAGGACTTCAGAACACTTTGGACTCTCCTCTGGACAACATCATTTTCTGGACAACTAAACAAGCTTCCATCTTGGACTTTGGACCAGCAACCACAAGTGGACTAATATATACAGCCCCAGGAATTTGCACAGGACATGCTAAGAGGACTGTTATCACTTCAATCCATCAATTGGTAATTATCGCTGTGTTCAGATATTCAGTTTGGGAGCCAGTCCTAATATCATCTATATATAGGAGAGACATTAATCACCCACAGGATGTTTGGATTCAATTGATTTTTTATTTATATAAGCTTTTATACTAATGTCTTTTTATAGGTTTAATAAAACAATAATTTTCTGACACATTCGTTTGTATATAAATAGTTATATTTTCTTTATGTTATTTGACTAGCGCTGGTTTTACTATAATAATGTTGTGATTGGCTATAATACAGATATGTTTTATATACCACAACGCTATCCATCAGAAAGCCTATCAGACTCTGGCAATACACATTACATGAGGCCTGAGAAGGTGGGAATCCATTATAATTGTAATAAAACTTGACCATGACACATTGTGCACTGCATATATTAAGTGCACTGGATGCTCACTGTAAGTCATTTAGGATTTGCTCTGGAGGACTCACAAACCCCACCCCTTTCATGGTACTTTCCAGGCACTGACAATGCCTAAGCAAGACAGCAGCTAGGTTTGCAGGTGGGACAAACACTGGACATGTGTACTAAACATCCCATCAGACTTTAGAACCATTACTTTAATGAAATTAAACATTTCTGTTTGGCTCCTAAGATACTTTTTGGCCTAGAGTTAATCAATAAGAAAACAATAGCACTATATTATTGTGCCACTAATTGAAGCTTTTTTTACATTGGACAAAGTTCCCATAGAATTGTGCTTCGCCTACAAAATGTCACTGTGAGATGCACATCATTAAAAGTGTAGGAAAAGACCCGAACTCATCCAGCTCAGCGCTGATATAATACTCACCTATTTTTGCTGAGTTAATTGTTATATTTTCCACAATAGAATCACTCCTATACATGAGCAATCTTCACCTCTTCACCTTATGTCAATAATCTTCCTCTAGAAAATGAAATCTGATTTTTGTATTTTACTCCTGTAAAACTAGGGACACTGATGCATCTATCTAAGCTCACAAAGGTATGCACCGGCTCTGCCCGTTGCCTAAGATGTTCTACACTTCCTAAATGAGGTAGAATGTTATGGCAACCAATTAGAAGAGGGAAGAAACATCCTGCTTATTGCCCTAATACCCTAAGCTTAGAGAGGTGGTTGACAGGAGGGGAATAACATAGATCAAGTACAGTATTAACACATCTCACGTTTTATGAAGAGGGGAATAATACACATATATATTCATCTTAGGAGACCAACCTGTTGTGGCAGTTTCCTACCTTGTGCAAGATAATGATAATCATCAGAAGACTTTGCATGACGCATACAAAGAAATAATAAAAAGGGGAAGACGAAAAGCATGGGGTCCCCCTAATTTGCAAAACCAGCACTATGATATGACAGCCAGAACAGGAAAACCAGCAGTGCGGTGCCCCCCTGCTATAGTAACAAGCAGTCCTAGGCTATTCAGAAAAGGGCTGTATTCTCTAGGGAGATTGAGCCTGCCAAAATATGGGCCATCCACTGGACCAACCAGCCCAGTGCTGATAGCACTAGGGCTATTGCACACTGGCTGTGGGTACGGGTTAATAATTGCTCAAAATGTTCAAAATGTATCATTTTAACCAGATGCACTACATATCCCAGCATACCCAGGTCATCTTTAAGTAGTTGGGCATGCTGTGATAGATTTAAACTCTGAATATTGGTTTGTTCAAATTTATGCTGACATGGAGATACAGGTTTCACATATTCTCACCTTATTGCTTATTGTTTGCAATGGCATATATATATATATATATATATATATTTGGGCAGCACAAATGGTGTAATGGTTAGCATTACCGCCTCACAGCACTGAGGTCATGATTCCCACCACGGCCCTACCTGTGCAGGGTTTGTATATTCTCCCTGTGCTTGTGTGGGTTTCCTCCAGGTACCCCGGTTTTCCTCCCACACTCCAAAAATATACTGGTAGGATAATTGGCTCCCAACATATAAAAAAAAATTAACCCTAGTGTGTATGTGTATGCGCATGTGATAGGGAATATAGATTGTAAGCTCCACTGGGGCAGGGACTGATGTGAGTGGCCAAATATTCTCTGTAAAGCACTGCGGAATATGTGTGCGCTATATAGATAACTGGTAATAAATAAATAAAATAAAATAATATATATATATACAATGTTGCAATGGATGTTACTGTCTGTACCTTTTTCATGGACAGTGTACAAAGGTTCTTAATTATGGCCATTATTATGCTAAGGACCTCTTTGATGCAATATAGCAGCATTATTAATTGGTTTAGCATGAACAGAATGTGCACTTACAATTTTTCTTTTTCTCTAATATTTGTAAGATACAATAACATTTAACTAGCACCTTCTAGAAGATAATAGCTAGAATTTGATTGGTTGCTATGGGCAACATCACTTTTAAAACTCACATCGGGTAGCATCGGAAGCAAACGCAGCGCTTGAGTTAGACGATAACCTACCTCAAGCACTGCGATCACTTGAGTGTAATAATCAGCCAGTGTACAATGACGCTTCCTTTTAATTATGCGCGTCTACAGAATGGCGTTGGGATGTTCAGGCACGCCTGCGTTCGCACCTCCACTGCCCCGTTTCTAGCAGCCAGCCCATCACCACCCACAAACGGCTTCTCCTGTCACTCACTCCGCTGGGCAGTCTATGCGCAGCGAGCGTTTGCTTCCTGAGCGTTCGCATCTGGTTAGTGCACGTGCACTGCAATGCATACACATGCGCAGAATGCTAACATCGGCCAGCTGCGAGCAAACGCATCTTAGCGTTCTGGTCTGAATCAGGTCCTTTGTGCTTATGGTGTGCAATCTAGGGCCCCTCCCCCTATGCAATCT
The DNA here is from genome assembly GCA_031769625.1 of Taudactylus pleione. Taxonomy (NCBI): domain Eukaryota; kingdom Metazoa; phylum Chordata; class Amphibia; order Anura; family Myobatrachidae; genus Taudactylus; species Taudactylus pleione. The sequence continues at coordinate 34,907,914 of JAUIMM010000014.1, forward strand.
GTACTATGTGTATGTAGCAACCCTCCCACCTGTTTCTGGGTGTTTTTAATTAGCAAGGAGTCCTTGAACTCCAAGACTGCACATTTAATAAGGCACAGTGAGGGTAAGACCTACTATATGTATGCTGTGTGTTAGTTTTGGGACTGGTATTGGGGCGCGGGGCTCTCTGGGCTGGTGTGGCTGGACTGTTTCATGGCATCATAATGACCACTTTTTCACTTCTTTAGTTTGTTTTTTATATATGTAACACTTCAAACAATTTTAATTATAACCTCTTACTTATGTAAGACTTAACACATAGGAGTTTCTTTATAATTCTTTAACTATCACTTGTAATCTCGCACTAGTGTGATGCCATGGGGCGGTTCTGCTGGGTTGGCCTGGGGGGTCCCATGCCCTGTATTTGTTCCATAGAATCGTTAGGAACCTGCCTGATAGAGGTCACCTGGATGCGGTGGGCAGGCCCATAATTATGGCCATTATTATGCTAAAAACCTCTTTAATGCAATATAGTAGTATTATTATTAGTTTTAGCATTGTTACAGTGTGCACTTGAATTTTTTTCTTTTTCTTTAATATTTGTAAGATACAGTAGAAAAATCCAGAAATCAGTAGTTATTTGTTTATTAATACAATGCTGCCCCCTGGAATTAATACAAATAGAATTTACAGTGTATATGTGACCCTGAAACATTTCTTGGCAAACATTAATGCATGCTCTGAATATGATATGATATGCAAAGAAGAAGCTATATAAATGCCTGCCATGTCTAATAAAGGTTAGAGTACTGTTTGAACACTATGGCTGTGTATTAATCTACTCTCCGGCCATAATTAACCCTTTCCTTTCCGGATAGCCTGGTTACCTGACAACTTGCCTTTATCAGCTGACCCTTGTAGCACTACAAGTTCTAGCACTCCCATAGCTGCCAACAATGCAGACACTCAAGGAACCACAAATTCCAGTATGCCATGGAATTTAGCATGTACTGGGATCTGTAGTGCACCAAGGAAAATTAATACAGACACTGAATGAAAAAAATAATAATTTTATTATAAACATAACACCCACACACAAAACCTTATTCTCCAATTTATTACTCACCCCTGTTTAGGTGTATTGTATAGGTGTCTTATTATGCCTGCAGACCATTGAGGTGTTCCCACAATTTGGTGTCAGAACATGGGGAATCCCTAACTTATATATACTGAATTGATACGCCATGCATCTTATGCTAGTAGCATATCTTACTCTATTAGTGTAAATTTAGTACATATGCAAGTTACATAATATGCACACTCTCCGGCATCTTAAGGTATCTGCTACTCTTCATATTATGCTAATTGCTTATTATGTGAAGACACAGTCTATGGCTATGTTTGGGCATAAATTACATACAAATCCACATGAGCTCCATTATAGTTATTCCTTAATACTCTACAGGGAAACTTTTTGTTATATAAGCAGCATGTGTTAATTCATGCTGTAACACCAAGAACCAGATGCTCTCCCTCCTCAAAACCAGAAAATGCTGAAGTGCAAGTGTTCATTTGCCCGCACAGTGGTCCTGATTCAGATCCGGTCACAAGCGCTGAGCGCTCGCAACTGGGTCGATGGTGGGTCAGAGCGCATGCGCACGACGGAGCCGGCTCCGTCGTGCGCATGCACGAGACCCGGATAGCGGCGGGCAATCCGTCGCACCAAAGGGGGCGTGCTGTCGATGTTGAGTGACAGTGCGCCCGCTTTGGTGGGCGGGTCGGGGGGGTGGCTGCCCAGACAGAGGCGTACCCATGGGGCGGCCCCACTGACATCACAAGTGATGTCAGTGGGAGAGCTTTTGGCTCAGTTTGAGCCGAAAGCTCTCTGGAGCTTGCGGCCACGAGACCGTACCACAAGGGTCTCATCGCAAGCCCGATGGTCGCGATGGTCTTGACCATCGCGACCATCATCCTGGCCGCTCACATTAGCTGTGGGTGGCAACCCACAGCATTGCGAGCGGCCAGGAGGCCACTCCATAAAAAATAAAAAAGACGCCCTGATTCAGTGCGAGCGCTCTGTCAGAGCGTACGGCTCTGAATCAGGGCCAGTGTTCTACATATAATAGAAGTACAGGAATGCTCTGCAAGAGCCAGGAACCACACACGTGACTCCCAGCCATCACACAGGAATTAGTGGCTGTCGGTGACATCCTAATTTTTGTATGGGATGTTCCAAGTGCTGGATAAAATCAGGATGTTACTGTATTCCCATAATTCATGAAGACTCACGCATCATAGTGTACATTGGACCTGATTCAGAGATGCACGCAAAGTCAACGTCGGACGCAGTGGAGTGATTTTGTACTACTCTGAATTCGCAAAAGCTGCAGTTAATACGCAGTGATTGGTTAACAATGGAGGATTTATTCACAAAGTAGGTGACAGGCAGTCAGCATTTGTGGGAGGTTACGGGTTGTGGCTAGAAAAATGCAGGCGTGCCGGAACCATTTCCTTTGCTTGCCCTAGTGAGCCTTTACGAATTTGTATGCAGCTGGAAAGGCCCCTCTTATTTCTCTGTCCCACTAATGAGAACTCTTATCTCCCGTCCAGTGCAATAGTATGACAGGAGACGGTAGATAATCATATGGGCAAATGCATAGGCTCAATTATTCTCCATCACATTACTTATATATACAGAAGGAGAATTATGTTACATCTCCTATCCTCCCTAAGCAGGATTGAGGGATGTCTCAGCTGCTTATAACCAATTGTGGTTAAATTATTGGACAGTGAAGTTCGTGGTGGCAATATTTTAATCTGTCTGAATCAGACTTAATGATTTATTTTCACCATTATTTTGCCCACTTACTTAAGATCCAATTCATTAAAGGGGTTATCCTTTTCACGTCATTCTACACACACTTGTCTCTAAATATAATATTCACTTTACTTTCACATTTTACCTTATTTGTTTTTTCTTAAACTGGGTACACACTATACAATGTGCCAAATGATGTGACAGTCGTTCCAATTTCACTAAGTCCCAGAACACAGGATATAGAGCTTACATACTATGCAGTTGCCCGAACGACAGCACAATATATTGTATCGGGTATATTGTATCCAATTAATAGTTTCTCCTTTACTCAATGGCTTACGTACAAATCCGATGGTGGGGCGCCTACGCATGCACAGAAATGTTCTGCGTATGTGCAGAACGGATCCGGTGGGATCACTCGGAGTGCTCCCTGAGCCGCAGCCCGATTAACATGCTGCGGTTGTTTGGGGGCGACGACCGGGTCCATTCCACAAAACAGAGATATGTCGTCTCCGTTTTGAGGGAGTGCCGAGGCCTGTATCAGCATCTACTGATGCAGACTTCCTGGCCCTGGCAGCATGAAACCACAAGCCATCCAACGTAACCTGAGAATGATCCAATGCCTACGTCCCCAGACGCAGCTGCAGATCACTACAGACATGTCCTGCTGCTTTTGAAAATGTTAGCATCGCTGCTGCGTCCAAGACGCAGCAGCAATGCTAAATCCATCCATATCAGAATCAGGCGGTTTCGCATACATACTACACGATGTGGACCACATTGTTCATCGCATCGTTCCATCGGCCATGCAGCAGAGCAGATGGGACGTCGTTAAGATCTACGACGGGGAACAATGTATTGGGTGTACACACTGGGCCTGATTCAATTGTGGATGGTATTGCACAGCCACAAGGCGTAGACGCTGCTTCAGATCACCAAAAACGGGGCGGCACGTCCCTGTTTCCAGGAACGTAACCCGGCAGCCGTCCCTTCCCCGTCCCCAAATAGCTGCAGCCTGTCAATCAGGCTGCGCCTCAGGGGGCTTTCTCAGGACCCGTTCTGCACATGTGCAAAGCAAATCCTGCACATGCGCAGATGCCCTCTCATACATATCTGAATCAGGCTCACTACACCATGGGTACAACATATCATTCCGATCCACGCCGGAACTACAGTATATATTGGACGATATAGCTTATAGTGTGTACCCAGTTTTAGTGTCAGGCAGCGTCTCCTACTGAAAAACAAGACAATACTATGCCATTTGTTGCAACGCAGCGAATAATTGTTACAATTATATGTGAATCAAAGATACTACTCTCATTACTGGATTTTCTTTTCCTCTGTTGTGTTTCTGACTTCATTAAGTGCTAGTTTTATATTTTAATTATATAAGCATTAAGTTATATTTTATACTGCTAGGAAGTCTGTCCCTAGGGAGTACTGTCCTGTCCTGTCCTTCCCCTGTCTATACATAACTATTCTATTCCAGGGAGCACCTTCCGTTTGACATAATTATGGTCCAATTAAAATTGTACATATGAGCATATAGTGTTGTTACATTTTGCTTGATCTCTTGTGCAACTGACCTATCCCCTTACCCTGTAAACCTACAACATAGGCTTGCTCAGAGGTTTGATGTGGGACCGACATTTTCACTTTTGTACAGATGTGAGACCCCGAAGGTAAGTGTCTCTGGGCCTGATTCGGTACGGATCGCAACTGCGATCGCAATAGCGATTACACACACAGTCTCACTGCGAAGATATACTAATGATTGCAATCGCAATGTCATACGCAGCCTAACATAAGGATGCCCCCTTTACCTTACACACATACGTAATACTTAGCAGAACTGCAAAACCATCGGTAACATTGAGTACAATCGGAGCCTCACACACATTTGCAATAGGTCTGACCCTACACAGGAATTCCTAACCTCATTGCACGCAGTGAAAGCCCAAGCTGCGTATAGCATCGCAGTGGCTAATTTATGCCCGCCCCTGTAATGGCGTTCAAATGCACTGGCACTCCTGCATTTCACCGCCCCTCCCCTCCCCGTCACCACCCACAAATGGCACTTCCTGCCATTCACTCTGCGATGGGTCTGCATAGTCACTGCGATTGCAGTCCCGATCGCAGAGCAGTCTTCGCGCATTGTGATGCATACACATGCGCAGAATGCAACAATCGGCCGATTGCATGCGTAATCGCAGTTGCGATCGCTGCTGAATCAGGCTCTCTGTGCATAAGATGGCGGTTGAGTCATAAGCATATTTTTGTAAGTCCGCTGTACACAGGATCCCAGCAGCACATGAATTGCGTGCATCTCTGAATCACGCCCATTAACACTAAGTTGTTCCACGGGGTTAAGCCAGTAAATCTGTTTCAAGAACAATATCAAGGACAATGGTCATAAAATAAACAATATTACTCTTTGCATTAACAAATCTAAATGATCTTACTTTATTCTCCAATTAAGTTGTCAGAAATGATATAGGTAGTAAAAATAATTATTATAATAATAAATAATTTATTCAAATAGGACTCTGTGTTCTCTGAACCCAACAAAATGATACAGGCACAATAAACATTTAAAAAGAAATGTTTTCAATCTCATTTCCTTTGCATAAAGAGTTGTATATAAAATAACTCCCCAATAATCATTTAGATGTCATTCTAATTACACCTGTGTATAAGTGCATTTCCGAACCATGTACATGTGTCTACTGAATTCTTAGTTATATAGTCAGACATTGATTACACGCTCCCACCATGTGTCTTTCCAAGAGACAGAGAAAAAACAAGTATGCTGCCTACAGGGATAGGACACTTTTTGAAGGTCTCATTAAATAAACAATACTTAGAATTTTCTTGATGTACCTATTAAATAAAGAATTCATTGTGATTTCTTAACTTCATCAATACATTATATCATATATAACTCATTGATATACACTTGCATAAAACCAGCATTTATAGACCACCACACTGACAGCAGTCACATTCATAGTACTTAGTTTGCATCGCTTTACATTTTTGGATAGAGTGCTACAAAGATTTACACATTAGACTAATCACTTGTATACTGGTACCCGTGGTACTGCGACATATGGAATAGTTATGAGTAAGTTTGTAAATCAGTTTCATCTTGTGAGAATGTCTCAGGCCATTACTAAGAAACACATATAAATTAAGGTAATATTCAAATATGAAACATCTTCAGTTGCAGCAACACACTGCACATATTTAATAAAGCCAACTGAATGTACCAGTTGCTTGCTCTGACTGATATAAGGCTTGTTTAAACCAATGATGTGTGCAAAACCTGTACTAGTAATGTACTGTAAGGACAGGAATCTATGCCGTATCTCTCAGAAGCAGCATCAACATACGTCATTTGCATTGCTCATGATCTGTAAATTCATCAATTTCCATGTCCGAGTCAAAGAGTGAATGTCCTGTGAAATCAGTATCTGGGGTTTGAGAAATGCTAATTTCTGTGCCCTCATCATCAAAGGTCCCTGTCCTAGAGTAAAAGCTGAAGTCTTGTAGTGGGGTATGCGTCTTGCTGTCCTCACCGCTATCATCAGACTCGTACAGAGAGTTATCATTGTCATCATGCCACTCTGGCCAGAATTTCCGCCTTATTCTTTCACAATACATGGCCAGATTGATGAACTCACCTGTAAGAGAAGAACAGTCACTGTCATTAAAGGCAAGATCTTTGTTAAAATGATTTCTAGCTATAGGTAAGGTTGCAGATACAGAATTATCGGGGCTATCACTGCTATGGTCACACACAAAGCGGGATGTATCAAGCATTGCAGCATCCTACCACTGATCGCATTTAGTAACCCTGTATGTTTGTACAATTGCAGCTCCCAATCAGAGCTGTCCTTTGCAATAGACCCAGGAGTCCTCCTGCGCATGCACGGCCGTCAGCCCGTGCATGCGCAAGCCGTGGGGGACACTGGGAGGGATCCAATTGTATCCCTTCCAGGGAACTACGTGGAAAGAAGTCCATAGGCTTCTAATAGGCCATGCCATCTATAGGTCCAAGCTCTGAAAAATGTTGCTTACTGGAGCTTGGTGCATATGGAGAATGCGGTCAAAGCTCCAAAAACAGCATTTTCAGAGGCTTGACCACATTGTTGGTGTTGATACATTCCGCCCAGAGGGAGAGCAGATGAGCACTACTTTCCTGGGTCTGTAATGCACAAGTCACTAATGTGCCACTACTCTATGTGCTTCACGTGGAGCTACCGTATATGTGCTACCCACTTTGTTAATAGCAACTCAAGTTAAATGAGACAAAAATATTGCACACCATATTATTCTTTTCAACCCCACTGTGGCCTAGTGTCACCCTCACCCTGTGTGCATTCATTTATAGCATTTGTAACAGGCATATTTCATGTATTTTACTAAGGGCAGAGAAGCATAAATCATGCATGTTTACTTTATTGCTGAGACAACTCTCTTCTTACTTGAATATATATATATATATATATATTATATAAAAAGATGCGTTTATGACATTCCTTTCTAGTGGGAGTACTTTTGAACTAGTATATAATTGCATATAAAATAAATTATTTATACATACCTGTCATCCACTTAATCATACTCTTAATATGTTGTATGGGATTAATCTCCATGCACCATTGCAGAGATCTGGCTCTATGCCTCTCAGCATTTGCACTGACTGAACTAGTGAACCTGGGTGCATTTCCAAAAACTAACGTCTCATTTTTATCCAAGATTTAAATAGTTAATCCTCATGTCATTAGCCTTTGTGCTTGCCATACATGTAGCAATATGAAATATCAATTTCGTCACTGTGAGTTTAAATTGCTAGCAATCCCCTTCAACATCTAATAAGCTAACAAGATGTCAATCATGACTGCCAGATAATACATATGGCAGATAACTGTGATCCATACGTATTTTAAAGCTGGGTACACACTGGGTTTAAAGGTCGATCCGCCGACCTCTCTGACGATTGGTAAGTGTATACACATCATTAATATGAGTGCCCAGATTGTGACGTGCAATAAGTTACTGATCACATTTGTAGACACACTCCTTACAATATAATTTGAAAACAAATGTGGAGAAATAATTATTGCAATTCTATCTACTGTACAGTATATGCTGAATTTGCCTTGTTTATTAAGACTCTTTGCCACATGAACATTATGGGCCTGATTCTGAGTAGAGATGCACAGTTTTAGAAATGTCTTAAAAATGTTGGTATTAAATTGCAGCTATAACTGCATTATCGTCCGTCTCTAATTCAGGCCCAGTGATCTCTGAGACAGTAAATGTAGTCAACCCTTAATCTTAAAACCCCTCATATTCCTTATCACACTTGAAAATCATTGAGTATTTAATGCACAATATAAAATTATCTACTATTAAAATGTTCATGTAGCTCTTACAAAAATAAGTTTCTGTAGCACAACATGTTGGACATCTTTCTGCAGGACAAACATCAGTTATAGAATCATTAGTTGGAAATATATATTTTGCAGGTAGTTTCAACATTAGACACTAGATGGCAGTGAATCGTCACAAAATACAAATCATATACATACAGTACTTTACATTAGCGGGTCAGCCACATTATTATTCGGAATTATTATCATTGTTAATCTTTACATTTATAGCATGAACATACTCAGTTGTGCTTTACACATCCCAATTTCACCATATAAAGTAGGGGTGGGCAAAAGGCACCAATGCTGTTGTAGAACTACACAATACACATCCCAGCATGCCCTGCTAAAACTGGTGCAATGCATGCTAGGATTTGTAGTTCAATAACAGCTGGACAGCCGCCTATTGCCCACCCCTGCTATGAAGCATAAATGCATATTAAATAAATAGTATTAGAATATTATTATCCATTGTTTTATCCTGCACATATAGCAAATGCAGATTTCAGGAGATCTCCAACTCTATATTATGAGGCAAGCTCCCTTCTAATTTTCTGTGATGTTGTAAAAGGGAAAATGGGCAGCCAGCTCACAATGAGAAATACCAAGATGGCAGCACACACAGGGGGAAGTGGCGTTTGCAGCTGTTGCCGTTTAATATGCAGAATTAACAGGTCTTCTTAAATGTTATATTGAACATTTAAGTCATCTGATTACATTACTTTTACATAATGTTCATTTATTTATTTTCTCGTAAGCCAGCATATTACATGTAGATAAAAATGTCTGTCTAGTTTACCATAATCACACATGTTGCGTATTACATAAGGATATAGTGAACTGGTACTTGTTCATTATCTAGAGATACAATTACCTCCCACAGTAACATAAACACATGTTCAGTGTAACATTAGGCATACAAAGAAAGCTGCATTTACCTTTAATAAGCCTCTCAGGTCTTGTTCCTGGCAGTGTCCACATTGCTTGAGCCAAATGTCCAAAAACTGTGGCATCTATTGTGGAAAACTTTGGTCCCATGAGGTACTTTTTATCACCTAATGATAATAATATATTGCTTGGTTGACTCAAACATGTTAACTTAATATACAGAAATAATAATTTATATGTACAAAAACCAGTACTGTCCTTTAGGCTTCTTACTGCAGCAATTGCAGTGGATATGTCACCTAAACAGGACAGGAAGCCATGTTGTGGTTTTAACCAAAATTCACAAACCATTGAGATCTTATGTTCCCCATGCCACTGGTCTCTATATAAATGACATGGCATTATTATACGAGGGTGGTTCAATAAATAAGGTAACAAGACCTCTCACTGCGTAAATGTATTCAACTTGTACATATACGTACAATCAATATTATAGCCTTGGTACAGATTATTTTTCCACATAGTCCCCATACTTGTCTCAGCATTTGTTCCATTGGTACACCAAGGCATCTATCCTTGCATAGAAGAAATCAGTGTCAAGCTCCTGAAGCCAGGACATAATGGCTTGCTGAATTTCACAGTCGGTGGTAAATCGCCTTCCCCCAAAGTGGTTCTTCAGCGATCCAAAGAGATGGAAATCACTCGATGCCAGGTCAGGGCTGTATGGAGGATGGTCCAGTAACCCCTAATGGTAGCGCCGTAACAACACACGCGTGTGGTTGGCTGAGTGTGGCCTGGCGTTATCGTGCACCTGTTTGCAGCAACCCAGGTTGTTTTCGATAAATTGCCTTCCGCAACCAGTGCTATTCAACTCCCACTGAATTGAATCGCCCCCAATGTGTCACAACAGCGGAAAGCTTTCACAGTATCTCCCCAGGGGGTCTATTCATCATCACTTAATTTCTACAAAAGTAATCTACAAAAAATCTTAATTTTCACCTATTTTTTAAGAAATTAAGTGCCAGGGTTATTCATCATTCTTGTAATGCAGGCGATATCACTGAGATCTCCTGGATACAACTGTCCCCCAATAATTTGAAATATAGTAAGGGGATGTGGAAAATATGAAATTCATCAAGTTCCAAAAAAGCATTTTTTTTTTAACTTGAAAGTGATGCTGTACGCCACCCTGAGATGGCGTACAGCATCCGATACAGATGAGGGATCTGAAAAGATCCCTCCCTGCTGTGTCCTCTTACCTTGCTGGAGCTGCTTCCTGGCTCCCCGAGCTGTCCTCCAGTGAGCCGGAGTGGGAGAGGACACAGCAGCGGCAGCAGGGGACTGGCGCTGCGGGGCTGTACTGTCTAAGCGGTAGTCACAGATACCATCAGCGGGGTTGGCCGCGAGGTGCGAGTGGGGGAGGGGGATGCATGTGTAGCTTGAAGACAGGCTGCAAAGAGACAGTGAAGCAGGGAAAATGTCCCTTTTTTTGAAAAAGCTGAATCTGTAGGAGCAGATATTTGGAAGTGATAATTAAGTATAGGAGGCATGATGAATGCCTCCAATGCAAGGATTGAACTCGCAGCTAATTCAATCCTTAATTATCACAGGGGATACTTTTCCCTTCATGAACAGACCTCTTGGTGAGGAAATCAACAAGAAGCACGACCTTGGGGTCCCAAAACACGGTCGCCATGACCTCCTTTGCTGATGGAGTTATTTTGAATTTCTTTGAAGGTCGGGATGATATGTTTTTCCATGTCATGGATGCTTGCTTAGTCTCCTGTCTCACATGATACATCCATGTTTCATTGCCTGCAACAATACTCTGCAGGAACTGCACTCCCTTCATGGTACCACGTCCAGTGCACGAGAGACAATCCTATGTTTTGTGAACTTGTTGCTTCGGTACCCAACGTGAACACTTTTTCCTGTACCCCAGTTGCTCATGAGCAATGTTGTACACAGTACCCACTGAGATGTTCAGTTCATCAGTAATATCACTAACTCAAATGCATCTGTCCTCCTGAATCAGACCGTCAATGTGGTACAAACTGTCATCTGTGGTAGATGTACTTGGCCGGCCAGATCGCTGCTGATCTTGGACATCTGTCCTGGCGGCAGTGCACCAAATGCAAACCTGTTTCTGTTACATGAACTTATCACCATACACCTCAACAAGTGGCAGATGAATTTCATCGGCTGAGGTGCCCTTTAGACGCAGAAACCTCATGAAACTATGCACCTCAATGTATGACCATGTTTCCGCCAGCCCCGCCATCTTGCAACTGATTTTGGGACAGTATGAGTTGCAGTCTAATGGCTGTGAGGGGAAGCAGTGGTCTATTTGCTCTGGCCTGATGGGAAATTAGAATGAAATAGAGAACATTACACACGTGAGATGTCTTGTTACTGTACCTTACTTATTGAACCACCCTAGTATCTAGAGGCATTCTTATGCGTTGGTGCGGGATGTAGTTATGATCCCGATGGTTGGGATGCCAGAGCTCAAAATGCCGGCATTGGAATCCGGACACCAGTCAGAATCCCGGCGCCAGCATCCCGACTGCTGACATCCCAATGGTAAGTATTGCAGTCGGGGGAGGGTTAGGGTTAGGCACTAGGGGGTGGGTTAGGTTTAGGGGTAGAATTAGCCTACTTAGCGGTAGGTGTCGGCATTGTAACAGTCGGGATGCATATGCTGAAATGGCAGAATGATATGGGTGATATTAACGCCAGAAGATAAGACCAAAGTAAGAAAAAGCAAAGAAAAACTCGATCTGTGAGAAAATCTGAGAACATTCATACGAAATATACTTGAAATGTTATTACATGCCGCCCCGTCTGTACATAATCGATCCCAACAACACAAACAGATGTTGGCGCATACTGATGTTTCCAGGGGGTACCCGCAAAATGTAAGAATCCTGGGATATATTACAGGGGTTCATAGCATATCTGCTCTATTTTTCCTGCTTCCAATTGCAATAGAAGCCCCCATAGGTTTGAATGTGGCTGCTCTATTGTGAGATTTACCAAGCTGCTTGGACTCACTGGCTAATGTCATCTTAAGCCATTGCAGCCTATAGGCTACATATTGCATAATTTAAAGGGAAAGGGATCCTCAGGATCCCTCCCTGGTAACAGCCGCTTACACATGTCCTGTCTGATGACTGTTCATGTGCAGCAGGCTGCCCGAAGTCCCACAACCCAATTGCTAATCACTTTAATTTACATGTAGCAGGGATGGGCTTCTACTAGTGCCCCTGTACCCAGATTTGATTTTTAATACAATCGGGCGCTACAGAATTTCTGATTGGGCCCCATATACCTTAATACGCCGTTTCATCCTCTCCAAATTTGTAACTACTATAATTAGAGATCCTCCTGCAAACTACTCTGAATTCTGAATATAAGCTACATGTTACAAATCTGTTATTTTTATATTATGTTACAATGTACAGAATTCTTTTTGCAATTCCTCGCTTCCTACTCCCTCTGGCTAACCCCTTATTTTGATTAAGAAAACCAATCAAATTAAACTTTTTAGAAAATAAATAAATAACAACAACTGATATACTTTAGGCCACATCCGGAACTTAACTGATCATGACCAGATTTCAGCAGACACTTAGACCATACATCTTTACATATGGTAAGCAAGGCGGGAATGTCTTATACTTATACTTATTCAAAGCTTCATGCTGACAATGTAAAAGAAAACACACGCACAACATATATATATATATATATATATATATATATAGTTCCAGATACTCGGCACTAGTCCAAATAAAGCAGTAAAATATGGTCGGAGCCCTCTTCAAACACATAATAGAGCAATCCGGGGTAAGCGGCACTCGAACAATAGCAAAAAAAAAATTAGACAAAGACTCAGCGGTCTAGTCAACGTTTCAATTCACAACAGGAATTTTCATCAGGACAACGTCCTGATGAAAATTCCTATTGTGAACTGAAACGTTGACTAGACCGCCGAGTCTTTGTCTAATTTTTTTTTGCTATTGTTAGAGTGCCGCTTACCCCGGATTGCTATATATATATATATATATATATATATAAAAGAAACTGCCTTATTACATTACTATCAGGCTATTACCCAGAAGTCCAGCCAGGGATCTCATGTCTTTCTCCATTAACATATAAATCTCTTCTTCAGAGAAGCGCCCAATGCCTTGCCCGTACATTTCCCGTTTCACAATGCCTTTTGTCAGGTGGCACAAAATCCACTTCAACAAGTCACTAAGTGGTCCAGGAATGAAAATCATCTTCTGAGTCTCGTGTAAATTGTCTACCCATTGGCAATAGGCTAAAGTCCTGCAATAACAAAAAATGGGAAAACATATATAAAAAATGTATTCTTGATGTTTTCTGTATCTGAGCAGCATTAGTTATTGCACATATTTATTTCTCACTTGTGCAATTCCTGTCTATAAACACCTATATTTATACATTAACGTGTTGGAAAGTGATCAGATTTTGTTCTCTACTTTCAGGTAAATCACAGTAAGAGAATATTACACAGTGACGGTCAGTGACACAGTGACGGTCAGTGACACAGTGAGGTAGCATAAACAGTGGATACAGAAATGACACAAATTTAGACATTGATTTTGGGATTACTAAACATAGGGCTGGTGCAAGTGTGCACTAATTGTGATGAAGGCTATGGAACCAAGCATCCTGATATAGGTTGTTCTCCGAAAAGATAGAGAAGTAACATGTGGGAGAATCTATGCATTTAGTCCCATGCACATGGCCGCAACTGGGGCGGGCCACGTGCCTTGGGCTCTGAATTTGAGGGCGTGCTGAGATTGTTGAAAAAGCGAGAAACCCATGATGAGTTGGAAGCATAACGTGGTGGGATTAGGCTTCAGAGGGTAGGCCACGGCCTGGATTAGGGGAGAGGCACGGGGGCGAGTACCCCTTGGTCCCCCGCTCTCAGGGGGACCAAGCAGACGGAGCTTCCCCGACCCATATTTAGCGGATGTCCAGTCCAGTGATTGAGACTGGGCTCCATGAAAGCACCGCTGGACTAATCAGCAGGGCACATGAGGGACCAGGATCACCAGGCACAATAAATCATGATGTCACGCACACTGAAGAACAGTGTGTGAGGAGCCTGCCACCGCGCTGCCTTAAGGAGGAGAAAGGAGAAGATCCAGGTAAGTGGGAGTGGGGGAGGGGTAACACAATCATAGGCTGCTACTGCAGAGATATAGGCGGGAGAGATACAGGCTGCTGCACTGATACGGGAAGGGGAGGCACAGACTGTAATAGAGACACTGGGAGGGGGGAATTAGTTTATAGTTATGGCAGGGGGGGGAATTACTGATTTGCTCCCAGTGACAAAAATCCTAATTTCAGCCATGCAATGCAGTGCGGCAGCATCTATAGCCAAGTTGCGTTCAAACTCCACATTCAACCCCCTGTGTTTTACCCACATATACACAGGTAAATATTATTATATATTTGGCTCACCAGTAGAAATGCTCTTCAACCATTTTGGTGACTGCTCTGGAAACAGCTCTTTCGTGTGGATTGAGGTTTTTGTTCAAATTGACTCCAAGTTTCTCCTCCAAAAAGTCAATAATGAACTCAGTCCCAGATACTCTTGTGTGGTTATATTCTATCCAAGGCATTTTCCCCTGAGGTGACAGCTTCCCATCAAAGTAGTTCTGAAATACATGAATATAACAAAAGTAACTTCAGTGTATGCAATGAATAAGCAAATATAATTTTTTTTTTTTTAAGAAGCATGTAATTCATAGGTGTGGATAGGCTCGCAGCAAGGGGTGTGCAACCCTCCCCCCTTCTGTGACATATGCTACACTCCACTCCCCTAGACACACACAATGGTTTCATGCTGTACTGGAATGGATAGCACCGTATGTCCTGATCATCAGTAAATGCTGTTTTTAGCGCACAATCACACTTTAGATGACAAAGGCCTCTGTCTTGGGTAAAGTGGGCCCTGGGGAACCTGGATTGCCTGATGGGTTGTTAGCTGCATCAGCACTTTGGGAATTATTGTAGCTGGCCATGTCCCACTATTACTCTGCTTCACAGTGGCTGGTCGCTAATCCCTGGTCCAGCCACCAATACACTGTGCTCCTTCCCGCCATTTTCCTCTCCTTTCATATCCAACGCAATCTTCCACTCTGCACCCTGGCTGGTTCAGAAAGCAGTTCTCAGGCAGGGATCTAATGACCTGATTTAGCAGCGTATGCAAATGCAATCGCAGCTGCAATTTTGTACGGCATGCAGCTGAGATAATTAGCTAATGCCTGTCACAGCTCAGCCAGCATAAAGACGCGCACTGCTGCTTTCTCACATCGGTCCAACCTCGCACTCGTACCACCGACGTACATCGACCCGTCACGCAGCATTTACAGCAGGTCTGACCAGCCGCAGAAACTGCAAGACTCATCGCTCTCAGTTAGCTCTCATGTTGCGTATGTAATCGCAGTGGCTAATTTAGGCACGCCCATGAAATGGCGTTCAAGCGAACAAGCGTGCCTGCGTTTTTCTGACCAATCTCCCGTCACCACCCAAACGCTAACAGCCTTTCACTCACTTTGCGATGGATTCCTCTGTGCATCCGTAATCGTAATGTGCTCGACTGCGACTGTAATCGCTATTGCGTATGCTGCTGAATCAGGCCCTAAGTGTCTTAGGTGCTTGTGTGTAATTATTTTATCTGGCTGCTGTCACCGGAGGCACCTTTATGATATATAGGGCAAAGTGTTATCACCAGCAAAAACATCCGTACACACTGGCAAAGGAAAAATACAAAATCTGTTAGGGTGAAGAAATAAGAGTATTATACCCATAAGTACATCTCTGATTGTATTCATATGCAGCTTTATTAAAACATACTGTACATTGTACAATACAGTACTAAGCTCTTGCTGCCAAAGCAAAGTTCCATATTCATAATGAATGATATAAAGCTTTACATAAATTCCTTAAAATATGTTTTGGTAACCACAGCAATCTCATGCTTCATAGTGCTGTATCATCTATTATTCATGGACACAGATACAGAGGAAAGTCCATTATGTGCTTTCTCTTCAATCCCTTTCAAAGATTTATTTAATCTATGGAAATGATACAGCCAAGATACCAAAATTATTTTAGAGAAGTTTCCCAGTTATCTACAGTGTGATCCTATTTCTGGGCTATTTACAGGAATAATTATTAAGAAGTTAGGTATTTTGGAAGCAGGGCTATTTAGGAGCTTCATGACACTCCCTTCCTGCTCTATCCTCTCCTCCGGAACTTGTCTGCCCCTCGCTCATCAGACAATAAAAGGCACGTGTAAGCAGGGGCATTGAGGGGCACAGCGAGTACAGATGATGTGATTAGCGCCCCCAATGCAGACATCATAGTAATGTATACAATGAGGAGGCATGGTTACGCCCCCCAGCACCTGGCCAACCCCGGGGTCTCGGCAGCCCATAATGCAGGCGTAAATGTTCTGCCACTTATTTACAACCTCTGGGCCTGATTCAGAGATGTATGCAATAGCGATTTTTACGCGGATGGAGCGACTCTTTGCCATTGCGCATGTGTGTCAACCGCACTGCGCACACATCGATTGTTTTGCGATTACAAATGCACAGAGGGATCATTCATAAGGTGAGTGACAGGTAGTCAGCATTTGGGGGTGGTAACGGTGTGGTTAGGCATATCTGTCCGTTTAAAGAGCTGTTTCATAGGCGTGCAGAAATGAGCTATTGCAATCTCCTATGCAGCGTGAGAGCTGACTGTATGTCATGAGAGCTGCTGCATTCAGTATGGAATGCCGGCTGCCGCATGACCGGCAGTTCGAATCCCGGCTGCGGCAGCCCGACAAAACAGCAGAGCCCGGCAGCGGAAGACCGACAACGCTGGAAATCCCGATCGTCTAAAGGTAAGTAAAAACTATTCTATTCTAACCCCCTAACCCTCCTTAGGGGTGCCTAACCCTAACCTCCCCCCCAAGTGCCTAACCCTAACCTCCCCCCCAAGTGCCTAACCCTAACCCTCCCTCTAAGTGCCTAACCCTAACCCCCCCTCTAAGTGCCTAACCCTAACCCCCCCCCCTTCCCCGCTGCCTAAACCTAAATCCCATGGGGGGTGCCTAACCCTAACCCTCCCTCCCCCTAGCCTAACCCTAACCCTCCCGGGGGGGTGCCTAACCCTAAGTCCCGACAAAACAGCAGAGCCCGGCAGCGGAAGACCGACAACGCTGGAAATCCCGATCGTCTAAAGGTAAGTAAAAACTATTCTATTCTAACCCCCTAACCCTCCTTAGGGGTGCCTAACCCTAACCTCCCCCCCAAGTGCCTAACCCTAACCTCCCCCCCAAGTGCCTAACCCTAACCCTCCCTCTAAGTGCCTAACCCTAACCCCCCTCTAAGTGCCTAACCCTAACCCCCCCCTTCCCCGCTGCCTAAACCTAAATCCCATGGGGGGTGCCTAACCCTAACCCTCCCTCCCCCTAGCCTAACCCTAACCCTCCCGGGGGGGTGCCTAACCCTAAGTCCCCCCCGGGTGGCCTAAACCTAACCCTCCCCCCTCCCCGCGGCTGTCCGCTTGTGACGCCCGGCATCCCTTCGATCGGGGTGCCGGGCGCCGGTGTGCCAGAGTCGGGAAAATGACAGGCGTCTGGATTATAGACGCCTGTCATTTAACACTAGTCGGGATTAAGGATTCTAGATGCCAGCGGTCGGGATGGCGAGTGCTCCTGCTAGCCGCTCGTTTCCTATGGGAAGGAGTCCCGGGTCGCAAAAAGGGATCCTTTCGGATCTCTCCTCCCCTGTCCGGCTCCTTCCGCCGGACGCCGAGGCTCTTGTGCACCTACAAGTCACGCATGTGCACTAGTGTCACTGCTCTGAAAGAAGCAGTGAAGAGAGCAGTGAAAAAACTCACATCAGCTGTCTCCGTGCCGGAGCAATGATGAATTGCTCCAGCACTCGCGGCAAGACGGAATGTTAATTATTGGTGTTCGTGCGAAACCCGATATTTAACATAATGAATAGAGCCCTATATCATGATTTAGGACATATAATAGAGAACTTCTTAAGACAACACGGCATAGAGCATTAAAAGACAGTTCTATATAAACCAGAACAAAATGGAATATATGAAAGCAGGAACAGAGAGCCCATTTAACAATGAGACATAGCCCCTTTATGTCCTCCTTTCAGTATTTAACACACGGTGGTAAATGCCAGCAATGGAGACCCAGCATTGCCAAGTCCTCGCCTGGTGAAAGTTTCATGCACATGTGCAGACTGACCGTTGTACATGAGCATGACACAGCAGCCTGTCGCTGGCAGTCCTCGGCAGCAACAGCGAGGAGGATGCCGCCGAAGAGGACGTCGCTGGAACTTAGGAGGGGTAAGTAATTTTAAATACCAACGGCATATTCGTTAGTATCATTACGATACTAAACTAACTATGCCAATGCTATTAAGGTTTGTTGTTAGATGCGGCCCAGAATCCTGACTGAAATGATTAGATGAATGCAAACAGACACATGATTAGCTGGAAAAAATTAGGGTGAAGCAAAAATGACAGCTGCTTGCTTGCAAAAATGGTTTATTCTAACAAATGGCGGAAAAAAATCTCTCGGATTGAAAACATTTTATATTTCTGAAGAAAAACGCAGCAAGCTACAAAAGTGAGCAGTGGAACTAATTAATTTTGGATACCAGTGACTCAAAGGATATGCCAACAGTAAAGCATCCTGAGACCATTCATGTGTGGGGTTGCTTCTCAGCCAAGAGAGTGGGATCACTCACAATTTTGCCTAAGAACACAGTCATGAATAAAGAATGGTACCAAAACATCCTCCAAGAGCAACTTCTCCCAACCATCCAAGAACAGATTGGTGACTAACAATGCCTTTTCCAGCATAATGGAGCACCTTGCCATAAGGCAAAAGTGATAACTAAGTGGTTCGGGGAACAAAACATCACAATTTCGAGTCCATGGCCAGGAAACTCCCCAGACCTTAATCCCATTGAGAACTGGTGGTCAGTCCTCAAGAGGAGGGCGGACAAACAAAAACCCACAAATTCTGACAAACTCCAAGCATTGATTAGGCAAGAATGGGCGGCCATCAGTCAGTATGTGGCCCAGAAGTTGATTGACAGCATGCCAGGGCGAATTGCAGAGGTCTTGAAAAAGAAGGGTCAACACTGCAAATATTGACTCTGCATAAACTTAATAAAATTGTCAATAAAAACCTTTGACACTTATGAAATGCTTGTAATTTTACTTCAGTATACCATAGTAACATCTGAAAAAAGGCCTAAAAACACTGAAGCAGCAAACTTTGTGAAAACCAATACTTGTGTCATTCTCAAAACTTTTGGCCATGGCTGTAGATATCAAATATACACTGCCAGAGGTAATCTATTACCTGATATGGTAAGTCAGCCATTCTTAGATAAGTTTCCATTTTCAGGCAGAATGGAGACAAGCTGGGAACACCGTTGTTTGGTCGTGAAAACTGATGTAAGATAATGGCGTCTTTGGAGTCAATTTCTTGCTCTTTCCTGAAATCACACATATATATGCAGTGGTAATGTACAGTATAGACATCTTGTTAGATTTATATTCCTCAGAAAACTCACTCACACCTTTCACATTGTCCATATATCTTCCAGGTTCATAGATTTCACATATAAACATCTTACAGTTTCCTTAAGGAGAAGTGTCTGTTTCTTTTTTATTCTAACCACTTTATGACTGGTAAGGTTTTTCTATTCCTAGAGGTAATTTATTCTTAAACAAAAGGCGCTGATCCTGAGTCAGACACTGCGCCATCCGTGTCTGCATCAATTGGCGCAGTCCCTGCTGTATAGTCGATTGTCTGAATGTGCAAGGACCGAGACGCCCATTTTGGACATCCTTAGACACTCAAATACTGCTTGGAGCCTCTTTAGACGCCACCCCCGATTGCACCATTGAAACTTGCACCAGCAATATGTTAGGTATAGATACAATCTGAGTATGGCCTCCAGTGTGAGTAATGAAGCCTCTTTGTACACATCCACTTTCAGCAATGCGACCGTGTTACTCCTATAACACCCCCATAAGACATAGAAATTTTGTGCATCTGTATAGCTACCCCCATCACTGCCCACCGCCCAATACCGTGCATCTGAGTCAGCCACTCTGTGCAGAGAGACAATAGGGACGCAGGGGCGGTGTGACTTAGATATATGTGCAGTAGAAAAACATCTCTCAACTGCATCCGACTCAGAATCAGGACCAAAATGTTTTAAATAATTGAATATATGATTTTGTGTCTAGTCCGTCATGCTTATATATTAATATGGGCCTGAGATATATATATATATATATATATATATATAGATAGATAGATAGATAGATAGATAGATATATATATATATATTGGTAAATAATATTATTTACATGTTGTAATTATTTATTATTATTATTATTATTATTATTATTATTACTTTGATAAGTACCTTGGGGTATCAAAAATATGATGTGACACACCTGCCTAACTGCCCCCATTTATTGGCTGATTTATTACTTAATTCTACTATGGAGCCCACAGAGGAAGAATTAAAATCACAGGGTGCAGGACATACTGCACTCACTCTTCCTCCGATGTGCTGTTACCCCCAGCAGAGCAGAGAAGGAAATGTGATACAGCATCTACCTGTTCCTGCACCGTCTTATTCTCTGCTTTATAACATAAAGGGGGCGTATTCAATTATATGCAAGAGCAGTCTCGGTACGCTGATCTCTGCTTGCACCTTCATAGGCTGTGAGCAGAATTAGTCTCTGAGACATATACAATGTATTGAATCGGCCCCAAAGATTCAAATTAGTCAAAGCGGGGCTTTGAGTTGGGATCCATTGGTGAAAGTTCTCCAAGCCAATTGTTGCCCAGTAATGGTGTATACAATGTATCATGAGATATCCAGCCATACAACATATCACACAGAACTTTCTACACAGTAATAGCAAATCTTCTATGTGTATTAAACATATTAAAAATAAATCTTAAATATAAATATTTTCAATTATAGATTAAAAACTACACAATCATTTATTAAATTTTTAATTACACCCATAAATAAGATATATAAGTAAAAAACCTAAAAAAATGTTATAGTATATAACAAATATACTATTCCCAAAGTAAATTATTTTGCAGAATGATTAGATCATGCACTGCTTCCCTAAACTGATTCATCTGTCTAAACCACATTGGCCCAATGTCATAATAGAATGTCAGACCAGTGATCAGCCCACGAGACCGATGGACTCAACCCGCTGCTAACTGAAACTGACCCTTGGGGGGCAAAACCCATGTTAGCTGCCATATAAAGGTTTGCAAAAAAAATATTCCTTCTTCATTAAGTGGACACAACAGTGGCACTAAAAATAGATTTGAGCCATGGTTTATGAAAAAGTTTTAAAGAGTGGAAATCCAGGACACTTAATAGTGAGACGTCAGATGGAAACAATCTTCTATCCTATAAGGAAAAACATGCTCTGGATGAGAGTGTTACTAATATATTGGTTATAATGGGTAGAGATCTCAGAATATGAAATGTTTCAAATGTCAAAAATTCTGAAAACATTGGGACATTTTTAAAAGGCTGCATTTCTACAAACCACGCATGTTTTTAAAAGAGCCTTATATCTCATCTTTTTGGATCCCAATGCTAAGTCATAAATTCAAATTGTCTACCTGCAATGTTTTTGAACAAAAAGATTTAAAAGTAGTTTTGTAAATTCAAGTAATAATGTAGGTGAGGAACCACTGCAGTTCCAGCTACAGAAGACAGGTGGCAGGGCATCATCAACATGGACTATAATTGGTTAGCACTCACTGCAATCAGCACTTCTGCTGATCAGCCGATATATCTGGTGCCCGTCGGCCAGTGTGTACCAGTGATATGTCTGTGAACGACGTCGTTCACAGACATATCGCATCGACTGTGCTGCACAGCCAATGGTCAGATATATCTGTATATATATCTGTCCATCGGTAAGTGTGTACAGGCGATCAGCTGATCGCCCGTACATATGCAGTGGTAGCCGCAGGGAGGGGGCCCCCCCCCCCCCCCACAGCCAGCGGGACCCATGGCTGCCTGGAAGATGATGGTCGTTCAGTGTATATGAACGACCATCATCTACAGATATATCTGCAGATCACTCGATCTGCAGATATATCTTTGCAGTGTGTACCCATCTTTAAAGAACAAGTCAATCTGGACTAAATGGAATATTCAATTCTTAGCCATGTGCCACCAAACATCAGAACATTGCCTGGCTGCACATTATGATTAATACAGTAGCTTTGCTCATTTGCCTGTGCGTCTCTATGGGGTACAAAGTGAATGAAAACATGGAACCTGTACTGCCTTTGCCTGACAGTTTGCACTAAATTGAATGCATTTGTCAGAGCCTTCACCTCTATGTAGTCTTTATAAAGCCCTCACACATACAAGCTTTCCATGAGCATAGTGTAGAATTACGTTTCTCAGTTGGTGCTTCAAAAAGTCTTGTTTTGTTTGCCTGTTTTTCAATTTCAGCAATGTTCTTCACTATTATACCTCCCCCCACCCACTAACTATGGTTTTATCCATTAGGATTCTACCTTCTCCAACCCATCGCCTAGAACTTCAAAGTGTCAGTCCTGAGCACAAATGTAAAAGTCGGCAAACTATTACAATGGGGAGATATCAGTAATGCAGCCTATATATTTAAAGCATCAATTTTTTAAAAAGAAAAACCAAGGGGGATATGTACAAAACCTTGGAAGAAATAAAGTGGATGGAAATAAAGTACCAACCAATAAGCTCCTAACTGTCATTTTCAATCACAGCCTGTAACATGGCAGTTATTAGCTGGTTGGTACATTATTTCCATCCATTTTATCTCTCTCCAAGGCTTAGTACATAGACCACCAAGTTGGTTTTGGCCTTAAAAAAAATTAGTGCTTTAAATCTCGAGGCTACATCGCCAAAATCTTGCCGCTGCCCACAACTCACATGCTTTTACATTTGGGCCCTGGAAGAGAATGGATTAAAACTTATATAGACTAATAGATGCTCATTAGACTAAATGACCTTTAGTGGGGTATGCAGTTGGGTGCAGGGTTTTCAAAGCAAAAAACATCGCGGACCTCAAGCCCAATTTTGGATTACTGCAGGTATGCGCGTTTCCAATACCCATGGTATCCAATTTAAAAAAATGCATGCAGAGTTTTCTGCTTAGAAACCTCTGCGGGGCGAGAAGAAAAAACACAAAAGATACTTACCGGTGGTCTCCGCGGCTCCCGGTCATCTCCCCTCATCTTCATACTGGGAAGAGTGTTGTTGGGCGGCGAGGGGGCTGCTAGGAGGAGAGGGGGCTGCTGGAAGATGTAGTTCTCGCTGCTGCCTCCGGGAGGGTTACACACAGCCGAGGGTCACACACTCATACTTACATTCTTTCACACATACTACACACACACAGTCACACACACTGCTGCTGCAGAGGACCAGATCCAGACGCTGGAGGAAGAAGACACCACTTCGGAAGGTGCGTAATTACTGACTAATTAAGCTAATTGAAGACTTCCTATTGCTGTATATATATACGGTATACTGTGTGTCAAATATCCGTGATTAGTAAATTTATATACTTTTTTCATAAGATATTTTGCATTCATATCTTTATAACTGAGATTAAGAATATTATAATTGTATTCTGAAAGGCGCAATTTGTTATCTACTTATTTCCTAATGCTTAGTCATTAGGGGAGGGGGGAGTGCCGCAGGGGTCCCAGAGCAATTCCTGACCATCGCTCTTCTGCTCATACGCATGCAATGCAGTTGCTAATATCAGCGGTAATATGCAAATGTTTGCATTCGCATTGCGATCGCAGCCTAACATAACGACACCCACTTCCCCTTACTCACATTGGTATACTTGGGCAACACAGCAAAACAATCAGTAACAGGACCCATACGCACAGTTAAGGCAGGGTCAGACCTCACTCAGGAACTGCTAACTTCAGCGCACGCTATGAGGTCTCAGGCTGCGTATGGTATCTCAGTGGCTAATTTATGCGCGCTATGCAACACCGTTGAAACGTACTGGCACACCTTCGTTCTGCCGACCACCACCCCCCCGTCACCACCCACAAACGGCACTTCTGGTCATTCACTCTGTGATGGGTCTGCGTAGTAACTGATCGCAGTCCTGATCACAGTGGACGGCTCGCACACGCGCACTGCGATGCATGCTACGTGCGAAATAATCATCCGACTGTGTGCGTATTAGCAACTGTGATCCTTGCTGAATCAGGCCCTTAATACCCTCCATAGCACATTTGCAACAATAGCCATAGTATTCCTACACACAACCATACAAAATATTTTTTTAGCACCAAGCTGCCTTAAATTCAAAGCTACTGATAGAAGGGTGGGGATAGAATTTTTAAACTACTTCAAAAGGGAGACATTTTACATTTTACTGTTAATACATTGTTCCAAAAGGTTTACATTAGTAATTACAACTTGGCGCTGTGAAATTTCTCCTGTTGTGGCTCAAATTTTAAGAAAAAATTTAGAACCCAGTTAATGCAATTTTTTTCTTTGAGTTATATTACTGCTCTTTTCTTCACTGTTCTCAGCCATAGCGATTTGATTAAATTATAAATTGTTTATGCTACATAAAATTTAGTCACAAATTGTAATGTTACATTCTATTATGTGTCAAAGCAATCCTCTTTGATAATTGTTCTTTTGTTAATATATAAAATATTTTGATCTGGATTAATTATCTATGGGTATAGTTGTAAAGTTTTAAAAAAACTATAAAACAATTTCTATTGTGTATTTAACACTTTGCAGAAATAGTAGTTTATTTGCTCTTTTAACTCATATGCCATCATAGAGGCGGCTGGGGGTGCTTCTGACAGGAGGAGACAAGTGTTATTCACTGAAAGCAGCGGATATACAGTTGTGTCCTCATACACCTAGCCTCAATTCAAGTTGTGGCGCGAGACGCGTACATTATTGAGTTGCCAGATCCCATGCGACTGCTCGCACTAAGGGCCTGATTCAGAGGCGCACGCTATTTGCGTGCGCTCGCTCTGAATCAGG
The DNA here is from genome assembly GCA_031769625.1 of Taudactylus pleione. Taxonomy (NCBI): domain Eukaryota; kingdom Metazoa; phylum Chordata; class Amphibia; order Anura; family Myobatrachidae; genus Taudactylus; species Taudactylus pleione. The sequence goes on from JAUIMM010000014.1 coordinate 34,933,194, forward strand.
GCGTCCCTTTTTTTTTTGTCCGGCTTCCAGGCCGCACGCACAGCTGTGGGTGACCACCCACAGCGGGTGCGTGCGGCCTGGCGATGGTTGCGATTATCGCGACCATTGGGCTTGCGAGGAGACCCTGTGGTAGGGTCTCAGGTCTCGCAAGCCCGAGTAGACTTCCTGCTCTAATAGAGCAGGAAGTCCACTACTGACATCACTAGTGATGTCAGTAGGGCCGCCCACAAACAGCAGGCGTTTGTGCAACCACGCCCCCTCCCCGCCTACAAAACGGGGCGAGCTGTCGATCAACATCGACAGCCGGGGCTCGCACACGTGCAGTGCGTGTGCGCAATGGCCGACCATAGACCCGCTTGCGAGCGCTATGCGCTCGCGAGGGGGTCTGAATCAGGCCCTAAGTGTCTGTTTCTTCACCCAAAAATGCTTCTTAGTCACAATGCGATGCGACTAAGACGCACCAGGAGGCTGCACTGATTACTTTGATATGAAACACTTGTATATCTCTGTGCGACTGAGTCTGTATATGTAGCACAACGAAACTTGATATGGAAAAAAGCTGTAACCACTAGATTGTAGCACTTCATTAGTGTTCCCGCTAGGCTGGTTTAGTGGGGCGCCGCACCCTGCCCGATATTGAAATGCTAAAATGCGCTCTTGCCTTATGACTGCGACCCACTAACACGGCCGGCTGCTTCACCGTCGGGTGAATAGATGCCGTGCGCATCTTTTCACTCTGCTGGGAGAGCTTTGGGGATGTCCAGCATCATTGTGAGTGCTGGGCACGCCACCTGCAGTGATCCTTGTGGCCACACCCCTTTTCAGACGTGTACGCCTTCATCACGCACGTGCCCTTTTTTCATGGCCAGGCGCCCTGTCACCCTCCGGCCTTTGCGTAAACACTACTTCATATACAGATTCAGACTCAGTCATGCACAGCTATACAAGTGCCGTATATCAAATGAATCAGTTCAGTCTCCTGGTGCATCTTAGTTGCATTTTCGGGTAAAAAGACGCTTGGAGCAAGCAGAGTCGCATGTAACCTGGAGCACCGAGAAGGGCTGTTTGGTGTGACTGCAGCAATAGTGTGTGAGGACACATCTGTACTACAAGGGACCTTAATCATTTCCACTACATGCGTGATCCTACAGTTGACAGACCGTTTCATGCGCACAAGCAATGGCTTCTAGGGACTGCATCGGGTAGAGCCGACAGAAATAGAAAAATAGAGGATGTAACTAGAGGATGAAGATGATTGTCATCAACAATAATGAACGGCTTGTGATTGGCTGTTTGCGAATGCTCAAATGACACTAATTTGCCTTTTTTCTTTTCTGTGCATAGATTATGTTTTTGTGAGTGTGTTAATCACATTTTTATATGCATTACGGGGAGTTGTTATGCTGTTTTGCAGAGGTTTTTGTAGTTTAATTGATGTCTAATAGCAAATGCATTTGTTGCACATTAAATTAATGGTTTACAACATTGGCACAAGTGGGACGTAAGTGTCTGTGTCGTGTGTGGCATAAACCAGATGTATATGTTGCTGACTGGAAAGCTTCTCAAGCTCTGTATTTGGAAATGTATGCCCATTTTGAGGCCAACTCTGCGTCAGTTGATTGACTTTTACTGATTTTTTTGCCTTTGAGTTACAAAGAATTCCCCATTGGTTTACTAAGCAGCCCAAAGTCTACTAATGGTGTCTCTAATGTTTCTGCAATGACTGTACAAACTGCTCTGTATATCTACAGTATGTTATTGTCTGTGTCTGTGTGTGTATATGTATCATTTTGCATTTTATTATATGTAGAGTACAGTATGTGTACACACATATTGAAAGATATGCTCACTGAAGATTTCAGCCAAGTGGCAGATCATGGCACTGAGCTCTTGGTAAAATCTGAGGGAGGGCCTGTTGGATGTCCACTGATAGCCACTAGGCCCCCACTGTGTTGTACTGAGCATGCACAGGGCTGGCTCATGCGCAGTGAAGATCCGATTGTGCTCAGAAGAGCAGAATGGAGACCCAGAAGGGTGGACAGGCATTGCGGGGCTGGGCCCCACACGTCCCCAAGCAGCCCATCCCCTGCCCCTGTTTCAGCCTATGTCATTGGCTACATTGAGAGGAAGCAATAGAGGATACATCATATATATTGTTTTGATTTAAAACTTACAGTAGAACATGAGGCCAACACTGCTACATCCATCAGCTCCAGCTACAATCAGGCTAAGTACTGAGGTCCCCACCTACTGTTCTTTACAGCTTACAATGTTATTAAGGTGAGCACACAGTAAAAACCTGAACAAGATGGAGAGTCTGATATCTAGACACTATTTTAATTTCATACAAACCAAAATACAGCGTTTTCTTCCATTATTTGTTGTCAATAGCACAAATATAATTGTTTATTTATATTGTCCACAAAAAAAAAACATTTCAAGCATTCCAGAAACCTTAGTAATCATGGGCTTAGTTTTTTTTATTAAGCTTATGTTGTACAGTATATAACATATTAGCCAAATGGAATGAAAGGGGTTAATTCTGTGTACAAGTCATCAATGGATATTCCAGGAAAGATATAACTGTCTGTAAAGCAGCAGAGACATAAACAATGTGTGAGGATAACCAGGCAGCAGCTATTCAGCAAGAGATTGTCAATGTCACTTATCAGATATCTTGTAGTAGCCTACACAAACGTCAGCCAGTCAGGACAGCCTTAAGTATACTGTATATTATATACAAGCTCCTTGTATATGCCACATATATTGGTACAGCTAATCGCTATTTGGATGCTCAATAATTCTGCTCGGGATTCTGTCAATTCACTGTTTGGAAATAGGATGAACTAACTACAGTAAATATATATATATCTCCATAGACTCTGCATCAGCAGCTCAGGCCGCTCTCACCTGATTGCCAGCAGCTCGTGTAAAAGATATGCAGCAGCAGCCAGCAGGGCTCCCCCGGTTAGGTAGAGGGTTTTCTTCCACCAGGAATCGGATCCCAGCCCTGACATAACGCCTCCGTAATCCTGCAATGGAAAAGCGACGATGTCCCCATAAAAGGTGTAGTTATCCTCTGCTCCCACACACCAGCACAGAGACAGGGTCTGATTCCGGCTCAGTTCAACCACACAAGACCTGGAAGAGACTAGACCAACACCCCAGTGCATACTGTGCGGCCTGTCCTCTTCTGCACTTTGGGAGTTGCATTAAACACTGAGGGCTGAAATGCACAGAGGATGCATAGATCCCTGGTAAGGGAGCAAGAGGAGGCTGGCAGTGTGATTATAGTCAGCACTGGGAGGAGGAGGCGGCAGCATCACAGGGATACCTCTCCTCTCTGATGCTGCTGCCTGATCTTCGCTTCCTCCTCTTTGTGCTGTGTTGATGTCACTCATGATGCTTCTGGGAAATGATGTCATGGAGAGCTCTATATGCAGTCACTTTACATACATAGCAACTATGTGCATCGATTGTCATATATACCAGGGTCGAAACTAGGATATCTATCACCCGGTGCAAGGCAGCAATTTTGCGCCCCCTCCCTTCCTGTACCTGGAGTTTCTCCTTGCTCCTCCATAAGGCAGTGCACTACTCAGACGTCCCTGATATAGTGACTTACATTATTCCACACACCATAAAGCCCATTACACATTATGCCACACACTGTAATGCCTATTACCAAAGTGCCACTTACATATTTGCCCGACACAATTTTATACCCCATAGTAAGGCTTCTAATTACTTTAAAATTACCTGTTCATTGTTAGGGGTTACATGCTCGTTGCCATGGGGTTACATGCTCGTTGCCATGGGGTTGCCAGGGGGTTTCATGCTTGTTGCCAGGCGGTTATCCTCATTGCCAAGGGTTACATGCTCGTTGCCAAGGGGTTTATGCTCGTTGCCAGGGGGTTTATGATCGTTGCCAGGGGTTACATGCTCGTTGCCATGGGGTTTATGCTCGTTGCCATGGGATTTATGCTCGTTGCCATGGGGTTTCATGCTCGTTGCTAGGGGGGTTTATGCTCGTTGCCAGGGGATTTCATGGGAAAAGATGCAGCTTTCAGCATCTACTCCCGGCAGTGCTGGCCTAACAGACACTAGAGGTCCAGTAGGACATCTAGGATCTGTCTCCACCTAGGCGGCGGCCATTTTTGGATGGCCGTTTTCAGCAGAGTCCATGCGGACGGCTAGTCCGCATGGAATCTGCTGAAAACGGCCATCCAAAAATGGCCGCTGCCAAGGAGGAGACAGACACTAGAGGGTCAGTATGGACCTCTAGCATTTGTCTCCTCTTTGGCGGCGGCCATTTTTGGATGGCCATTTTCTGAATCAGCAGCCCCCAAGTCACCTCGAGTCAGATTTTTTCACCTCCTGCAATCCGGCACCCGGAGCACGTGCACCTCTAGTCCCCCCCTAGTTGCGGCCCTGTATATACAGAGGACTACTTCTATAGAAGTAGCCTGATTTACACGATCATCACATGATATACATTAGAGGTATTAAAATTATGTGTGTAAGATTGATTGAGTGGAATTGAGGGTATTTGGAGTTTCTTTTGTAGATCTTAAGTCAAGAATACAGGTTTTATGAATAGTTTAGACAACACTTGGATACTTTCCTGGATTGTCCAGATAGCTGATGCATTTTGGGGAGCTCGCCTAAGGGTATGTTTACTAAAACTAGGTACACATTGGAGCGACGAGCAACATCGGAACGAATGCCCGTCGACAGGGATTGTGCGTCCACACTGAACGACTTTAATGAACCACGTACAGATCACCGTTATGTCATTCATTAACAATGCACTGGCCACAAGCGATATCGTTAGGTTTGAGGTGCAGCACATCAAACCTGGCGACTGTCGCTAACGACCACGGGAGCGCGCAAACATGCGTACACACGATGTAGGCGATATATCATCACGAAACGGCATTTTGGCCCAACATTGCTGCAGTGTGTACCCAGCTTTAGAATTGTGGCTGACCATGAGTGCATTCCGTTGCGAGTTTTCCCTGATTATGCAACTCAGAGATTTACTAAGGTAAATATGCATGCAAAAACACGATTCCGCATTGAAATAGACGGCAAAACACGCAAACAGAAGACAATAGACAATAGACTAATAAACCAACACGCAAGCACTTTCCATAGACAGAAAAAAAAATACGGATTTACTAAGAACCGTGTTTATAAACACAACAGAACATGGAGCAGAGTAGAAGAAATGAAGTGCCTGTGAGCTTGTTCTGCCGAAGCAAAGCACAGATCAGTGTGACCAGTGCAGTGCTTCTGGGTGTATTGTAAAGAAAGGATTAAGAATCTTGAAAAAAAAAAAAAACATGTTGTGGGGCCTTCTCCCAAAACATGCCACAGACCTATGAACCCGTTCTGGTACAGGAAAATTGGGGGGAAATCAAACGCATGGTTCCCCCTATTTTTCTATAACCAGCACCAGGCTGAACCAGTCGGGGTGTTAATGCCATAGCAGAGGGACACACAGAGTGGGGTCCCCCTGCTAAAGCATTATCCAGCCCAAAACTGATCATCCCAGGCCTAGCAATCCTCGAAAAAGTTGGTGGGTGTGGGGATAATGTGTAAAAGTTACAAAATATTATTATTCTGTACAGTGGGACTAAGCAAACCTGCCCTGCAGCACTTGTACAAAAAACACAGCACACTGAACAATTTATGGCTTTATTACACACTCACACTACAGTACATACCTTCTCCCTGGAGGAGGTCTGTCCTCTTCTCCAGGTAGCATCCAAGGTCTTCTGAAAACAAAAAAAAACCGGTCCCGATCCTCATGGACATGCTATACTGTAATACGGTACAGAGCACCGACTGTCAGAACCCACAAGGTTTTCTGCACTATACCAACCATGGTTGGTTAAGAGTCTGACTGCTCTTACCCAATCAGCAGGCGCTGTTACAGAAGACGTCTTTAAGAAAGAGTTCTCCTCCCAAAAGTTCTCAATATACTGTGTCATCCTTCAGAGGATATCTTTAAATGCTTGAATATCTTGTATGTAGGGGAGACAAGGTTCCGGATATGGGGCCTGATTCAGATCCGCACGCAAAGGCTATCGCAGCTGCGATCTCTTACGGATTGCAATTGTGAAAATATGCTAATGGATCCCTCGCCGTCCACTTCTTAGAGATGCCCACTGAAAGTATCTAACATCCGCTGTTCATGCACAAAACGGTAACATTGAACACAGATCAGGTGGCGGTCAGCCTTCTGAGTAAGTCTAAGCTTTCTTAGACATAGCGGGTCTCCAAACATGGAAAATGCGCTCCTGCTGCGCAGTGGCTAATTTCTGCATGCCCATATAACAGTGTGTAAATGTTACTGACACTTTCTCCCCCCCCCCGCCCCATTACCTCCCCCAAAGGCTACCTGTCACTCTGTGAGTGAATGGTCTGTGTAAGTGTAATGGCAGTGCAATTGCTGTGCATGTGCAGTGTGCCTTACACCCATGTGCAAAGGCTAGCAATCGCTCAATCTGCGTACATATCGGCTTTGCATCTGATTCAGGCCCATAATGCAAATCATTGGTATAGAAGGTTTATCCATATTGATGCATAGTACTAGAGTAGTATCATACTAACCTTTTATTCATTATACAACCACATTGGATTTTTATTTATAAAACCCGACATCCGTCAGTATGGAAAATGCCAAACTTAGTAGAATTTGTGTTAGTACTGAGGAAAAATGAATTTCTGCTGCAATATATTGCTAAACACTATTGGGTGTATTAATCCAATTTAGGATACAATATAAAACAAAAGTACCCCCTGAGCAGCAGCCTGATTGACAGGCTGCGGCTTGTTTGGGGGAGGTGGCGGCGCTGGGCCGCAGTCCTGGAAATGGAGGGTGTTGTCCTCGTTTCCTAGGAGTGCCGAGAACAGGGTCTGCATCGTAGGACCAAATTTCCTGGCCTCTAAAGATACAAGGGGCAGACCAGGCTGCGTAAGCTTCATCTTACGCAGCCTGGCCAAAGCAGCAACCATTGCGACCATCGATCCGAGTCAGCGTCTACGGACGCTGCACTCAGATCGCAGATGCATGCAGGAGATGTCTCCTCCTGCTGCATTAGTATATTAGTTGGACGCTTCCTTGCGGCTGTGCAATACCATTCACATCTGAAGTAGGCACTGTATCAGGTCCAATAGAGACATGATTTTGTGCATCTAAAACAGACTACTGTTAGACTTCGTTTTATTTCAACCATAGTGGTTACTGAATGAACGGCAATCTGTGCCTAGTTGTGGTAGGGATGGACTGTTGAACCTCTGTGATCAATATACTACGTTAGTGGTTCTCAAACTCGGTCCTCATGACCCCACACCGTTCACGTTTTCCAGGTCACCCAGCAGGTGCACATGTGTAGTCATTACTCACTGACACATTTTATAAGATCCACAGGTGGAGCTAATTATTTCACTCATGATTCTGTGAGGAGACGTGGAAAACATGCACTGTTTGGGGTCCCGAGGACTGAGTTTGAGAACCTGTGTACTACATCAATGGTGGATCTGCACCTACACATTGATAAGCACCGATCAACTCGTGGAAAGCATCAATATTTTGAATATCTTTGCAATGAGGAATGAAAAATCATTCAGCAGCCACTTCCTGTTCTTATAGATCACAGTCACACAGATCACATTCACGCAACGCTACTGTCCTGCACAGTGGGCCTGATTCAGAGACGGTCACCAATCCCGTCGTGGCTGCGACTTCATACGCAGCGGCTATGCAAATATATTCAAATGTCACAGGTACCGGGATTTGGATTTACACATCACAAAGGCGGCTTCACAAATCTGTTACTTTCGTACAAGGATGCGACCATCGAATGCACATCAGTCGATCATCGGACTTCTCAGTAAAATTATGGTCACACAGAATGGCAGACAGAACTAAGATGCCAGAGCCATGCCAAGCCCCGTTACTTGTCTGCTTTTGAGTCGCCACACACCGTAACCATCCACAAATGTTCCCTGACTGTCAATCATTTTGCAAATAAATTCTCCCTGCGACTGCCATCGCAAGACCACCACGGCACATGTGCAGTGCGACTCGCAGTAGAAAGAACATCTCCCATTTGTGAAAACATCTGCACTATGACCTTCTCTAAATAAGCCCTGTGTGCAAACATTCCTACTTATATTCGGAGAGGCTGAGATAACGCCTTGGTGTATTCTGATATATACAGGGAAACTATGGAATACACCTCTAGCAATAAAAAAAGATGTAATTGCTAACCTACATGAACTACATAACACAACTAATTGTGTTTATAACTGCTCTCATATTGATGTTAGATATACTCTGCACAGTGGCGTAACTAGTTAGCCAGTGTAGCGCCGACCGCAATGAGTGCGGTCAGCGCTACACATTTACAGAGGACCGGCGCTAGGCTTCCAGCGCCGGTCCTGTGCTGCACACCTGAGCCCGTTCCCTCCCCCAGGAGGTGGGCTCAGGCTGTGCATAACACACGCATCGCCGCTAGCGCTGGCGGCGATGCGTGTGTTAAACAGCAGCCAATGAGAGTCAGATAGACTCTCATTGACTGCTGCAGCACCCACTGCAAGAGCCGGACTTCCGTCCGGCTCCTGCAGTGGGTAATGGGACTGACGTCATGACGTCATGACGTCTATCCCATAGTGCTGAGCGCGCCCGCCCGGGCGGGAGCGGCGTCGCAATCAGGAGCAGGAGCAGAGATTCAGGTAAGTATATTTTTATTGAGATATATATATATATTTATTTTTTTTTGTAACCTATCTGCACAACGGGGGAGGGGGGTGGCTACTACCGGGGGGACCTCTACTGGGGGAGGGGTGACTACTACTGGGGGGACCTCTACTGGGGGAGGGGTGGCTACTACTGGGGGGACCTCTACTGGGGGAGGGGTGGCTATTACTGGGGGGACCTCTACTGGGGGAGGGGTGGCTACTACTGGGGGCACCATTGGGAGCACCTACTCTACTGGGGACTACTACTTGGGGGGGAACTACCACTGGGGGCATTATGAAAGGGGCCTACTAGAGGCACTGCACTCGGGGGACCACTACTGGGGGCAATAATAGGAAGGGCCACTACAGGGGGCACTGGATAGGGGGGATCACTACAGGGTGCCTGCATAAGGGGACCACTACTGGGAAAACTGCATGGGGGGGGACTACTGCTGGGGGCACTATATAAAGGGCACTGCATAGGGGGGGGGCTACTACTGGGGGCACCATATAAAGGGCACTTCATAAGGGGATACTGCTACTGGGTGCACTGCATTGTGGGGACTGCTACTGGGGGCACTGCATAAGGGGAACACTACGTGGGGCACTGCATTTGGGGGGGCCACTACTGGGGGTACTGTATAAGGGGCACTACTATGGGCCTGCATAAGAGGGACCACAACTGCATACTGGGGGTACTGTATAACAGATACTACTGGGGTTAAGGTGCATATGAATAGGAATGTTCAGCGTGAAAATAAAGGGGTGTGTCATGTTGACACGCCCCATTTTTAAGTGACCACGCCCATTTTTTCCCACGCGCGCATATCGGTGTGTTGGGGGGGGCTCCGTTTTCAAATTTGCCCTGGGGTCCAAATACCCTAGTTACGCCACTTGGTCCATCTGCCGCTGATAGCTAATCTTGGTGCCTGGAACAAGACTTCTCAAGCACTTATACGGTACCATGTAGATTGGAATTTTTATACTATCAGTTCCCACAGTGATTGCTGCAAATGATATGAATATACCTAGGATTTGACTGCTAATTATTAACACACTTTGGTTTATATGAATTGGAGCAGCATTCCCCAGTCCATGTGTCTGTTTCAGATGAGCACAACAGAAGACATTTTATTTTGTTTCAATTGTTTTGAGATTGATACAAGCCAAAACAATTTAGAGTCACATGCGAGTGGTTTTTATGTGAATATTTACATTGAATATATAAAATATGTTTAATAAAATACGGTCTATATGCAGATTTTCTTAAACAAGATACACCAGTGCAATTATTTGTGTTTATCAATTAGAAAATCGCCCTATATCGATGTTTATGATACATTGATATTCGATATCTCTCTGCCTCAGTTGTGGTAGAAAAAGGATGCACTTCCTACTACAACTGAAACTTATTATTAAATACGTTTGCTCCAAACCTTTATCTTATGAAATATTGAAATAATGTAGATATGCTAATAGTTATGATTTTCAACAGCCCTAAAAGACAGAAACTTACAGTATAAGGGCATGGCTGTGGCAGATTGGGGAGTGTTTAGGCAAATCAGGACTATAGACTACTTTTACTTAGTTTTCCATTTGGAGACAGCCTGAAATTACATGTTTTACAAGAAAAAGGGCCTGTACACATGGCGTTAATTGATTCTTGTTCTCCTCTGTTACATTTTTGTACTAATAAAGTTCGGGAATATTACAGTAGTGGAATGTACAACAGAAATAAGAAAAGTACAGAATGTTCTACTTTCCCCCTTTCATGTTATGGAGCAATCTTCTACTATAATACAAGGTGTGGCTATTAACTAATGAGACTTATGCTATAATTTATGTTTAATTATATTAGGTACATTTTAAAGTCATTCCCCTTCTATGTACTCCCGTTCTGCATCCACACACCTCTGCATTCTTATTTTCCATTGGTCAAAATCATGCTGCAGCTCATTATCGGTCAGATGTCTCACCAGCTCCATCTTTTCTTTTTTACCTCAGTAACTGGTGCAAAATGGGATCCGTTGAGCACAGATTTGACTGTAGGGAAAAAAAAGAGGTCACTCAGTGCTAGGTCTGGCATGTATGGAGGGTGTTCTAGCACTGCAATATGTTTCTCGGCCAAAAACTGCTTCGCAGAGAGAGTTGTTTGGGCTGGTGCATTGTCCTGATTAGAGGATTAAACCATTTACTACAACTCTGGCTCTTTCTTCTAATTCTTTCCCACAAAGTTGCTAGAACATTTTTTAGTAATGTTGATTCACTATTGCGCCTTCTGGTACCCAGTCTTCCAAAATAACACCCTTGGTATCAAAGAAAACAATTAACGTGGATTTGAATTTGGATTTGCTTTGACATGCATTCTTCATTCTTGGTGATGATAGTGTATTCCAGTGCATGGACTGGTGTTTTGCCTTAGGATGGTACTGGAAGATCCATGTGTCATCACAGGTAATAACTATGTAAAAAATTAAATCCGCTTAAATTTGTTCCAAAATGTCTGTACAAATTCGCTTTCAATTTTGTTTCTGCTTGTCAGTGAGAAGCCTTGGAACCATCTTACCTGGTGGAGCAGGACCTCTGATGAACATGGTGTTTGGTTCACTTCTATAGAAACTACACCAAGAATCTTCCAACTGCCAATCAAAGTGGGTGGAGATGACACAACCCTGTCCCCTCCTCTTGTTGGCTGTAGGCTTCAACATAATGAATACAGGTCCTGCTAGTGATTGGAATGACATTGTAGCTCTGCATTCATTCACAAACCTACAAGAGCTTCGTTTTTTTTTTTAACGAAGGGCATATATTTCACAGTTACTATACCTAATGGAGTTCTCATTGAGTTTTAGACACTGACTGGTCAGTACCAGAGTTTCCTATCACATGTACAGTGCATTAATGTGGTATACTTTATATAGACCGGATCAGCATCCTGTGTGAATGCTTATACATGTGTTACATTGTACTCCATTCCCAGGACTATGGTATATTCAGTACAGTGCATTGCTGTTATCAATCTGGTACATTATGCACTATCAGTATTTACTATATACACTGATCAGCCATAACATTAAAATCCCTGACAGATGAAGTGAATAACATGGATTATCTTGTTACAATGGCACTCCATGGAGCAATGGAAGAAGGTGGCTTGGTCTGATGGATCATGTTTTCTTTTACAACATGTGGACAGCTGGGTGTGCGTGCATTGTTTACCCGGGGAACAAATGGCACCAGGATGTATTTTTGGGAGGAATGCAAGCTGGCATTGCAAGTATGATGCGCTGGGAAATGTTTTGCTGTGAAACCTTGGGTCCTGGCATTTATGTGGATGTTACTTTGATACGTACTACCACCTACATAAACAGTATTGCAGACCAAGTACACCCCTTCATAGCAACGGTATAACCTGATGGCAGCAGCCTCTGTCAGCAGGAGAATGCATCCTGCCACACTGCAAAAACTTTTCAGGAATGGTTTGATGAATATGACAAAACAGTTCAAGGCCATCAAGTTTCCCAGATCTCAATCCGATCGAGCATCTGTGGGATGTGCTGGAAAGACAATTCTGAACCATGGAGGCCCCACCTCACAACTTACAGGACTTAAAAGATCTGCAGCTTACATCTTGGTGCCAAATATCGCAGTACATCTTCAGAGGGCTTGTGTTTTGGTGGGATGAGGGGTTCCTATGCAAGTGGTTTTATATGATATGGCTGATCTATGTATATTTATAAAGGAGCCCAGACCATGCACTTTCTAATGCAGGGGTGGTCAATAAGCGGCCTTCCAGATGCTGATAAACTACAGGATGCCCTGCAACAGTTTGTGCATGACCAAATAGTGAAACTGTGGCAAGGCATGCTGGGATGTGTAGTTCTGCAACAGTTGGGGAGCCGCTTATTGCCCACCCCTGCTTTAATGGATAGCCAAGCTTCTGTGGTTGCTAACCACGCAACCTCTGATGGCTGACCACTGCGCCCAAACATGGGCCCCTACTGCTGCATTCTCTTTATGCCCTAGTCCAATACTTTGTACAGCCCCTTCCCAGTCCTCGACACTTGTCAGCTAAACACTCCTTTTGCCTCTGGGAGCTACAAAACTGTAATTATAGAAGTGTGATTGCATGTGGAGCAATATAGGAGTAAATGGTTTTATATGTGGAATAAGGCCGGCTCCAGGGCTAGCCGTGCCCTGTTCCACCTGGGTAGTCATTGCCCTCTAGCATGCAACCAAAAATGGGGGCATGGCCTAATTACCATAGACCACACCTCCTATATGACATTATTTGGGGCGTGCCCGCACGGCACGCCTCCCGTGTAACGTCAGGCTGGGGGCAAGCCAAGCACTTAGTCACTAGCTGCGCTTCCCTCAGCCCTCTTCTCCCAGCACTGAATGGATGCCGCGCACATGTGTGCAGCATCCATTCAGCTACTCCGAGGTCCGGCACCACTGAGGCTGTGCCCAACCTCCCGACCAGACCACCCGCGGGACACTTTGGCCCATGGGTGGAACAGCAGGACAGTGCTGAAATCGGGATGTTGGGAGGGGTGCGCCCTCTATGGTGTGGTACCCCTGTTCGACCGCACTGGTCGAATATGCCTGGAGCTGGCTCTGATGTGGAATAATATTTATATAATAAGGTCTGTCCTGTATCTGACATGCAAGGTGGAGGCCAGGGAGCATTCCTCAGTAGTCAATGCCTCCCACTGCAGTGACAGGATCGACTTTAGAAGACAGAGGAGGAGGAGGACCACTCAAGCTGCAGGCGACAAGGTAAGGAATAATCAGGTTTGAAATGGAGAGGGGGAGGAGTTAGAGACAAACCAAGGTGATCCAGCATAAGATGGGTCCTTTTACTAGTAGAAGCATATTACTGGTGTAGTAAGAAGATATAGATATTATCCATTCTCCTATTAATGATCATAACAATAATATGACTTGTGTAGATGTTAATTACTCATCTCATTATTAGGATACATTTGACATCTTTTACTGCTATTTTCCTTGCATCGAAAAACTACAGATGTGTCAACATACACCTAACTACAAGACACCTGGAGTAGTGACTATGCCACTCTGAGAGGTGTAGCTTAGCATCTTTATCTTTAAATTGTGCATCTAATTTCCACAGCATTCTTCTAGTTTTGCCATATCCGTTTCATCATCCCATGGCTTCACATCAAGCAGGATAGAAGACTTTGCGACAAGTGCTGATTTTTTTTAACTTTCTTTGATGCATATTGTGCCAGATGTTCCTCTCTAATCTCTTAGATTCTTCACTTTCCTACTTCTCATTGGAGCCAAACAAGTCAATGTCGTCATCATCCTCATCTTAATGAAAGACCACTCAAAGTGTGCTATAGATGCAGGGCTGCATCTTTAACCACACAGGATTTAGGGGTTGATTCAGGAAATCTTCATCAGCCGACAGAGATCTTGGCCTCGTCACTCCCCCACAACAGCGGCGACGCCTCCGTTTTGGGAAACAGAGACAGCTGCTGCTCCCTTCCCACCCAGAAATAGCAATAGACTGTCAATCACTGACAGTCTGCTGCCGGACTGCCTGTGCAGATTCCCGACCATCGGGAATCTGCGATCATCAGTGCACTGCTGAATCGCCCTAAACACGTACAAAAACGCAGATGAAGCACAAAGGAACTTGGCATGAGAAAAAGCAACGGCCACTACATTGTAGAACTTTCGAATACAGATTCAGAAACATCCACACACAGATGTGCAAATGTCACACATCATATTGATCAGTGCAAGCTAGCAAAGTAGTTTTGTAGCTTCCAGGTTTATTTGTGTGAATAAAACATTTTGAGTGAAAAAGATGCTCGATGTGGCATCTTTTCAGCCTATCTGAGTCGCATGGGAACTGCTGCGTCGAGATAGGCTGTTTGGCACGATTGAAGCCACCGTGTATGAGGACACATGTGTACATAAATTGTGTCAGCTTAGATATTCTTAGGAGCCATCTTTCGACACAACCCTTTTTCACTAGAACCATAAATGGGGGGTACAATGTCATTTACAATGTTGATAAAATGTTATCAATGTTGACACCTGCAAAATGTCAACAGAATTTCCATAAGGGTTAGCAAGTGAATTATGTAAAAAAGACATTGTTGAAATGTTGACAGTGTGGACATGCTGAATGTTGTCATGGTTAATATAACATAATGAACATGTGGACCTAATGTATTACACCCAAACGTTACGCCCCAGTTGCTACACAAATGCAGAACAACTAGGAGCAGATGGAAGCTATCCGAGTCCTTTGTTTGACCTTTTTTTATACTGCCCAAGTATCACAAACATTTATTATTCTGTGTCAAGTAGCCCACCATTACATGTTTGTTAGGGCAATACCTGTGAAAATAATAAGATCCCTAGGACTGCTTTGTGAGGACTGCACCTACAGCAAGCTGCCTTTTCCATAGAGTGCTATATGCTCACCAGTACTCAGATATCCCCAGGACTTCAACTTCACGTAGTATGGGCTTATAAACTCTGGGTATTGCGTAGTAGTTGAAGTGGAATTAACACAATTGGAGGCACACAGATGGCAAGGTGAGCACCAAGTACTGAAAAGGATGCTACAGATCTAGATATATCTAGAATGTGTGTGCAGTAAACAATCCAAGATCAGGTTAGGCAGTTGGCAATCGGAGGTCAGGAGCAAGCAGCACAAAGTCCAGTAAACAATCTGAAGTCAGGGACAGGTAGCTGACAATGCAAGGTCCTGATGCCTTGACAAAACTGTTTTAGGGAAATGTATCTAAGAAATTGAGTTGTGAATGAAGAGAATATAATGTTGATGGGAACATTATTGAAAGTCTATGTTCATAGATGAAGAAATGTTAGGAAGTAACTATATAAAACATAACTTATGTTTACAAATTGACATATTGTTTAAACCAAATGTAATACAGCAGAATGCAGGTTTTGTTACAAATTAAAACAACAGGAAATGAACTATATAAAAACGGATTCCGGACTATAGATAGTAAAAAGGTCGACAATGTCTAGATAGACACCAGATGTTAGACGGTCAGTAGGTTGACAGGGACAAAATGTCGACACACTAAAGGTCAACATGTAAGAAAGTCGACAGGGTTAAAAGGTCGACACAAATATGGTCGACGTATGATTATTTTTTCTAGCCCTAATCTTCACCCTAACCCTCCTGGTGCCTAACCCTAACCGTCAGAGTAGGTGCCTGACCCTAACCATCCCTTCTAGTGCTTAACCCTAACCCTCTGGCAAGTGCGTAACCCTCCCTCCTCTTGCCTAACTATCGAGGCGAGTGTCTAACCCTAAAAAAAACCCATAAAAAAACGTGTGTTGATCATGTTAATGGCCTCAATCTACCACATAAGCATACTTTAGTCCTGGGTGCCTGTAGGAGGGAAAAAAGCGAATATCGTGTTTTTCCAGGAAACTCATCCTACAGGTACTCGCACTCAATTGCAGGGGTAGCAGTTCTCCCGAACCTTCTTTACCTCGGCAGATTGCAAGAAACATGGTGTTGCCTTATTAATTCACAACAAAACCTCTTTCCTGCATTCTGCCACCTACTCGACCCAAAGGGTTGTTTTCTTCTAGAAGTTGGCTAATTGCGATCCACTAAAATCACTCTGGTTTCGGTGTACACCCCAAATCAGGGACAAGATTCCTTTTTTCTAAATTGCTCAGGTGCATTGAGCGGTTAATGCAGGGACATCACTGGAGGATTTAAATATCACCCTAAACCAGACTCTTGATAGATCTCCATATCCCGCACAAAAGTCAAATATCCCTACTTCCAAGGACACCCTGATTTTAACTTCTCTGCTCAAACAACACAATACGATTCCTGGTGCCTTAAAAATTCAACATTGTTAGACTATATCCACTTCTCTGCACCACACCACATTTTCTCGCGCATAGATATAATTTTTGTTTCTCACTGACCTCTGAGATTACCCAGAGAGGGGTCACCCCACTTTTGTGGACAGATAATGTAGGAGTCTTATCCTCCTTGATCTACTCCGACAATACCCTCGCTCCGTAGGCAATCTCTGATTATTTTGCAGTGAACTTGCCACCAGATGTTGTGCCAGGAGTCGTGTGGGAGGCCCATAAGGCCACCATTCATGGCCAACTCATTAGCTCAGCTAATGCCACTCGCAAGCACATAATTGCAGAAGTGATCTCTCTTGAGCACCAACTCTCCATGCTTCTTGATAGTCATATGCATAACCCTACCACTGACTCAGGGCCTGATTCACTACTACTATTGCGGTCGCAGCTGCGATTACGCACGCAGACCTGCTGCAAAAATATGCACTACCACTTTCGTAAAACCTTGCAGTCCTGCATATACATCGAATAACATCGGCCTGTCACACACAATTACAACACTACTCAGAAATTGCTAACCTCGTTGCATGCGGTAAGTACTCAAGCTGCGAATGCCGTTGGAGTGGCTAATTTATGTATGCCCAGGCAACGGCATTCAAGCAGACATGCCTGTGTTTCTCCTACCACTCCCCTGTCACCACCCCAAATGCTGATGTCCTGCGATCGCAATACTAGCGCAATTTGATGATTGTGCAGTCCGCACCATAGGCCGATCTGTGTACGGTATTGCAGTTGCGATCCGTAGTGAAACAGGCCCCCAGATCGAATCTGTCTGGGGCCAGCTAAACACTCTGCTTTCTTTGCAGAAACTTCAGCAGTGTTTTTATAACAAAGCTGACAAGGCCGATTCTATGTTGGTAGAAAGCTGAGACACAAACTAGCCCTTAAATTGATTGACGAAATTAAATCAAAGCACAAAATCTGTCACCTATGATCCTGTCGATACTGTTCATGAATTTAGGGAATTCTACACCTCATTATATAATCTCATATTCCCTTCTCTTCATGATTCCCCTCAGTTTGGTGACATATTTATATGGCACCCCTCTACCCAAACTTACTCTGGCCCAACTTTCCTCCCTAAATGCTGAGATTACTCAGGACGATATTCAAGTAGCTATCAAATCCATTAAAGTTTCTTCTGCCCCTGGCTCTGATGGGTTTTTGGCACAATACTATAAAAATTTGAGATCTTAGGCCCTCATTCAGAGCCGTACGCTCTGAGCAGAGCGCACGCTCTGCATGAGGGCCGGGCTCCTTTTTCATGGAGCGTCCTCCTGGACGCTCGTATAGCTGTGGGTCACCACCCACAGGCTATACGAGCGTGCATTTTGATGGCCGCGATGGTCGTGACCATCGCGACCATCGAAATTGCGAGCCGGAGCCTGCGGTTGAGGTTTTCAACCGCAAGCTCCGGAGTGATTTTGGCTCTATCAGAGCCAAAATCACTCCCACTGACATCACTAGTGATGTCAGTGGGCCGGCTTCTGACGGGAGGCGTTCCCGTTGGAACGCCCCCGTCAGGGAGGCACGCCCCCGGCACGCCCACCAAAGGGGGCGTGCTGTCAATCAACATTGACAGCACGCCCCCTTTGATCGGACACAACGAGCGAAGGACTTTCCTTCGCTCGTCGTGTCTGGCGCATGCGCACGACGGAGCTCCCTCCGTCGTGCGCATGCTCAGTGCAGACCATCGACCCACTTGCGAGCGTACAGCCGCTCGCGAGTGGGTCTGAATCAGGCCCTTAATTTCTTACTTAACAGACTTCTTTAATAAAATACTTGATGTGGCATCCTTTGACTCTGCACGACGCAAGCAAACATTGCTGTGATACCAAAACCCAGGAAAGACCATTCGCTTTGCTCTAGTTATAGTTGATTTCTCTACTTAATGTATATTTAAAGTAGGCATGAGCGGGTTCGGATTTTAGAAATCCGAACCCCCCCGATCCGAGCTGGGAACCGAGTCCAGCTTGGGTTTTCCTGCCAGACTCGGTTCCCGGAACGAGGCAAAACGTCATCCTCTCTCTGTCGGATTCTCGGGGGTTTTGGATGCTATAAAAGGTCCCCGCGTTGGCGCAATTTTTCACTCCGGCTGTGGACAGTGAAGAGGGAGGGTGGGGGGTTGCTGTGCTGGAGTTGCTGTTGTCCATAGGGGCTGGCTGGGCTGTGTTGTGCAGTGCTGTTGTCCTATAAAGGCTGTGTTGTCCATAGGAGCTGGCTGGGCTGTGTTGTGCAGTGCTGTTGTCCCATAAAGGCTGTGTTGTCCATAGGAGCTGGCTGGGCTTTGTTGTGCAGTGCTGTTGTCCCATAAGGGCTGTGTTGTTCATAGGAGCTGGCTGGGCTGTGTTGTGCAGTGCTGTTGTCCCATAAGGGCTGTGTTGTCCATAGGGGCTGGCTGGGCTGTGTTGTGCAGTGCTGTTGTCCCATAAAGGCTGTGTTGTCCATAGGGGCTGGCTGGGCTGTGTTGTGCAGTGCTGTTGTCCCATAAAGGCTGTGTTGTCCATAGGAGCTGGCTGGGCTGGGCTGTGTTGTGCAGTGCTGTTGTCCCATAAAGGCTGTGTTGTCCATAGGAGCTGGCTGGGCTGTGTTGTGCAGTGCTGTTGTCCCATAAGGGCTGTGTTGTCCATAGGAGCTGGCTGGGCTGTGTTGTGCAGTGCTGTTGTCCCATAAAAACTGTGTTGTCCATAGGAGCTGTGTGCAGACAGAAGAGGGGGGCTTCAGTGGCTCCTGTGTCATTGTAGTCCTAAAGGGGTGCTGTAGTGTTGTTCAGGGGGTGCTCTGTCCATCAGGGAAGCTCCCCCCAAGTGCAAAAAAATAATATTTGTTTCTGTGTTTGTGTGCGCGTTAGCCGCACGTGCATCAACAAAGTAGCAGCGCCAAGTGTGCGCCTATGTCATAAGTCAAGGGCCGGCTGGTCTGTTAAAGGGTGGTGTAACCCCCAAAGTGGCCAAAAAATGAAAACATTTAAAAAGTGTTTATTTTTCTGTGTGCGCGTTAGCCGCACGTGCATCAACAAAGAATGAGGATGACACCTTGCCTCTGTAGAGCCAGTTTGTGCAGCGACAGATTAATTGCCAGCTTGTTTTGAGGGGGCCCAAACGAACCAATCATTTCAGCCACAGTCGTGTGGCAGACCCTGGCGCTGAAATGATTGGTTTGTTAAAGTGTGCATGTCCTGTTTATTCAACATAAGGGTGGGTGGGAGGGAGGGCCCAAGGACAATTCCATCTTGCACCTCTTTTTTTTTTCTTTGCAGTATGTACTCTTTGGGGCCTAGGTTTTCAAAGTTGACATACTTTCTGCCACTGCAGTGTCACTCCTAGATGGGCCACGTGTTTGTGCTGCCCACTTGTGTCTCTTAGCATAGTCATCCAGCTACCACGGTGCAACCTTTTGGCCTAAAACAATATTGTGAGGTGGAATAGACTGGAAATGAGTGGAAATGAATGTTATTGAGGTTAATAATAGCGTAGGAACAAAAAAAAAAACATTCTGTGAGTTTAGCTGTTTTTATGCTTTTTTCCAAAAAAATTCAGATCCAAAACACAAAACATGGATGGGTGGTTTTGGCAAAACCAATCCAGATCTAAAACACGAAGAAAGATCCAGATCCAAAATACGAATAGTGGCCGGTGCACACCCCTAATTTAAAGGTATATACTAAAATACTGGCCGTTAGATTAAATCCCTTTTAACAGTCTTAATTCATCCTGGACAGGTGGGATTAATTCAGGGGCGACAAGCTCCTGACAACACCAGAAGGACTATTGACCCGATACACTCCATCCATGATGGCAAAGTTCTCTCTAATTATGCGATTATATGCTGAAAAGGGATTTGACTGAATCTCCTGGCTGTTCATTTAAGGAGTTCTTGGATCGATGGGCTTCTCCGGCAAGTTCCTCCAGGGTATCTTGGCTCTGTAATGTTCTCCCTCTGCTACAGTTTCTGTTATGGTCTGACCTAGGCCCCGTTCGGTATCTCTAATGGTATGCATCAGGGATGCTCCCTCTCGCTGCTTATTTTCATCATTATAGAACCTATGGCTGCCAAAATTCTGGCAAATTCAGAGGGGTTTGTGTTTGATCCATGGAGCATAAACTGGCCTTATATGTGAATGATGTATTATTTTCCATCACAAATCCGCTTACCTCACTCCCATCCACCCTGGCTGAACTTGAACTATGTGGTCACTTCTCTGGTTATAAGATTAATCTTTTTTAAGATCTTTTTATTGATCAAAATGTGAGACAAAAATATAAAACAACAACAGACATACACATCCTGAATCATCAAAAAGTGAAAAAAGAGAATGTTACAGCTTGTGACAGAAAAAATACAAATAGACTTCTTCAAACAGCTTTCTATATTATATATTTTTTGTCCTTCTCTCTTTCCTTCCATTTGTTAAACACATAAAAATGGATGTGGTACAATGAACTTAAAACCTAAAATAGTAACAATTATTAATATTATGAAACATCAAGGTATTGATTGTTGAAGCCAAAAAACTCCAGTTATCGTGAAAAATGTATCAAATTGTAACCTTGAGTCTTATTAACAAATTTAAAGAATTAATAATAGAGCTTCAGAAACTTATCAGAGAGACGGTAATGGACAAAAATTAAGGACGAGGAGGATTGGCGGGGGAGAAAAGTTGGAAACGAGGGGAAGCGAGCCGTGAAAAGGGAGAGAGAAAAAATAACTAAATATAGAAATAAAGGGGGGAGGGGGCAGCAGAAGAGAGAGAGAAAAAAAAAAAAAAGAATAAAAATAAATAAAAATATTATCAGGATAGAAAATAAGTGTTTGAAATAGACCAGGAAGGGTCGCATTGTTGAACCTATTCCACGGGGACCAAATTTTGTGAAACTTGTCCACATTACTGTTTTGAAGACTAGTGATGTACTCCATTTTGGACACAAACCAAACACGATTGAAGAGCTCCTGTTGAGTTGAAGGAGGTTTTTTCGAGGTTCTAGCGATCTGATATTTAGCCGCACAAGAAATATGCATAATCAATTTATTGTCAAACTTGGATAGCTGGCAGACCGGGGCACACAGGAGCAACGAGGCCGGGAATAGGGGGGGGGCATAGTGGAACTATAGAGCACATAAGTGATTGAACAAGTGACCAAAAAGGAACGATATTAGGGCACGTCCACCAAATATGGAAAAAGGAGCCTACTTGACCACAATTTCGCCAACACATGTTGGAAGTGGCGGGATATATTTGGTTAAGACGTTCCGGCCCAAAATACCATCTGGTGTACACTTTATATGAGTTCTCTCTGATGGAAACACTGATAGAGCATTTTGATACATGGATTATGGTTGGAGAGACCAGGTACCAAACAGTTAAAGCTTCAGCTCCCAGGATGCCTCCATATATACCCTGGCCCTAGCCATAGGACTTTAGTTGAGTTAACAAGCCTCAAAGCAGGAGAAGGAAAGAGAAAGAAGAGCAATCGTACACCAGAAACACTCTGTCAGGTTTCGGCCTAGCATCGGCCATCACTCACAACAGCGCCAACTTCACCTGACTTCTCGTGGGGTCAGACGTCAGGTGCGGTGGCGAGTGACGCGCTGAGGATTATGCCTTGGGTGCACTTGGACATCCATGTGCGGCTCCGTGACTTGATTACCAAGGTTGCCGGCGTGGGCGCAGCCATGACAGTCTTCACCACCTGACTGACCCTTCGTCCAATAGTAGCATGGTTGTGGTCAGTTGACGCTGTCCTCCAATGGACTGCTACCTTGGGGTATATTACTGGGCTCTGGACAACAAGAAGTTGCCTGTACAATGTCGTTTCTACTAGTGTTTGCTTGCCATCACTTAGTTCCAGGTTCCCTTGCTATTTTGCTCTCAAGACATTTCTAGTAATTCTCCTGTGCCAGCGGTGCGTCTGGATACCTTGACCGCGTACTCTGTGCAACATCCGAGTACACCTACAGTGTCCCTCTCCTGTGCCAGCGGTGTGTCCGATACCTTGACCGCGTACTCAGTACAACATCCGAGTACAACTACAGTATCACTCTCCTGTGCCAGCGGTGCATCTGCTACTTTGCCCGTGCACTCAGTACAACATCTAAGTACAACTACAGTGTCACTCTCCTGTGCTAGCGGTGCGTCTGATACCTTGCCCGCACACTCAGTACAATATCCAAGTACAGAATCCTCGCTAGTTCTTTCAGAAGTACACTCCCCTTGGCCTCATCGATGTTATCTCCCTCCATTTCCCACCTGTATCGGATACCTGACTAAAGGGCCACAACCTGCTTGCTGGGTGCAGCTTAAACCCATATCTTGCTTGGAGGGGTCACTGGTGAACACCTCCCAGCAGCTTAGACTTCGCGCTTTTGGTCAAGTCTCACCAACATCCGATACTTGTGGATGAAGAGGACATACATCCAGGCTCCTCGCCTCCGATTCCTTCCACAACACGGGACCTCAGCTTTCAGCTCCTCAGTAGGAGATCCTCCTGAGCCAGTCATGACACATACTTACACAAGATGAGGGAATCTGTGACTGAAAGAAAAAATTACCCATGCAGCCAGGTGCGTCAGGGTGGGTGCCCTGTGGACCTCAAAGAAAAGGAGTTATCTAGGTAAGTCTACCATAACTCTGATTTTCTTCTTCGAGGTCCATAAGGATCCACAGGGATACCATGGAGATGTCCTAAAGCAGTTCCCCTTGGGTGGAGGACAGTCCTAAGCAGAAAGGAGAACTTGTCGCCCAAAGGAAGCATATTGAGAGGGAAAAGTATCAAAGGCATAGAACCTAAAAAAAAGTGCGCACAGAAGACCAAGTGGCTGCTTTGCACAATTGTTCCGCAAAGGAAAACCATGACTAAATGCCCACAATGGACATACAGACCTAGTAGAATGTGCCATTACTGTGCTTGTAACAGGGAGATCAGTCTGTGTGTCCACCTAAGAGATAGTCATGCATAGCCATCTCGCCAGAGTCTGCTTATTAGCTGGCCATCCTCGTTTTTGAAAACCATACAATACAAAAAGAGCATCTGAATTTGTACGCTGCTCAGAGATACGGAGAGCACGAACTACATCCAGGGAGGCTTCACCTACAGAAAGATCTGAAGCCTGAAAAGCTGGAACAACAATTTCTTCACTCACATGAAAACGGACACTACCTTAGGAAGGTATCCCTTCCTTGTATGAAGAACAGCTTTATCCTGCTGAAAAATCAAAAGTGGAAAGCGACACGATAGAGCTGCTAAATGACAGAATCTGCGAGCAGAAGAGATAGCGAGAAGAAAAAGTCTCTTCGCTGTCAACCACTTCAAATCTACAGAGTGTAGAGGCTCAAACGTGGGAGCTTGCAGCCCCTTAAGAACCAAAGACAAATCCCACAGTGCTACCGGTGGAACAAAATGAGGCTAAATTCGCAGAACTGCTTGGAAAAAAATTCTAACATCTGGTAATGAAGCAATCTTCTTCTGGAACCAGACTGACAGTGCAGAAACCTGCATTCTCAAAGTGGCCAGACAGAAACCACTATTTAACCCAACCTGAAGAAAAGCCCTGGAAAGCATGAACACCTTAGCATCATATTTCCTATTACTGTTCCACCTTCGTGCTTGAATTTTCTGAGAAATCTTGGGAGGAGAGAAATTGGAGGAAAGAGATACGCCAACTTGAAGTCCCATCTTACTGCCAGTGCATCCACGAAGGCTGCTGATGGGTCTCTGGGCCTGGACCCATAGCTGGGGACCTTGTGGTTGTGGCGTGACATCATGAGATCTATCTCTGGTAGACCCCATTTGTTTACCAGGTGCTAAAACACTCTCGGATGGAGAAACCACTTTCCGGCGTGTATGTCCTAGTGACTTAGGAAGTCTGTTTCCCAAATGAGGACTCCCAATATGAATATTGCCAAGATGGCTGGAAGATGGCGTTCTCCCCAAACCAGAATCTTTGTCATGGCTGCATAATGTTTCGTGCCTCTCTGATTGATGTAGGCCACTGTAGTCGCGTTGTCAGACTGGATCTGGACCGCCCTGCTCTGGAGTAGGTCCTGTGCCATGACCAGTGCTTTGTATACTGCTCACAGTTCCAGAATGTTAATTGGCAGATGACACTCAGGATTTGTCCATCTTCCCTGAAAAGTGTGATGACCTGTTACTGCCCCCCATCCGCGAAGACTGGCATCTGTGGTGAGAAGCACCCAATTTGGAATCCCGAACGGGCACCCTTTGTTTAGATGGCCACCACATGAGGGAGTGACGAACCTCTGGAGTGGGACCTTATTGATGCTGTCCATTCCACCTGGAAAGAATCAATTTTTGCAGAGGCCTGGAATGGAACGGAGCATATTCCACCATGCCGAAGGTGGATACATTTGATCCCAAAACCTGCATTGCTAACAGAATGGATGTTCTTCGCTTGCGTAGCAGCTTGTGTATTCGCAATGATAGGCCCACAATCTTGTCCACTGGCAGAAACACCCTTTGAGCCAGAGAATCCAGAAGCTCCCAGAGGTACCATCTGCTGTGTTGGAGAAAGTGGTGATTTCTTCCAATTGATTAGTAGGCAGGCTATGGTCAGTTGAAGATAGTTTTATAAAACAACCAGAGTCTGTGCCAATATCAAAAGATCGTCCAGATATGGCAGAATTCTGATTCCCTGATGCCTGAGATAGGCCATCATAACTGCCATTATTTTGGTAAATACCCGGGGAGCCGTAGATAGGCCAAAGGGTAGAGCCTGAATTTGGTAATGCTGCTGAAGGACAGCAAACCATAAAAATTGCTGGTGGGATGGAATAATAGGAACATTCAGATATGCATCCTGAATGTCCAGGGAAACCATGTAATCCCCTGGCTCCATTGCCAAATTAAATGACCGGAGAGTTTCCATATGAAACTTGGGTACATGGATAAACCTGTTGAGGGCTTTTACATTTAGTATAGGCCCCATTCGGTTTCTGAATCAGAAATAGATTGGAATAATAACCCCTTCCCTGTTGAGACACAGGAACCAGGATTATTACCCCCACCTGCAGCAGGAAGTGAATGGCTTCCTGAAGGGCCACTCTGACTACCCCTGATGGAGGAATTGTGAAAAACAACTCCTAGGGAGGATGCCACCTGAAAGTGAGGGCATACCCCTGAGAGACCACTTCTAGGCCAATATCGGTTGTTGTTTGATGCCAGTAATCCACATACTGAAGTTGGCCTCCCACCCTGGGATCCCCCATAAGGAGGCCCGCCTCATCAGGCCAAGGGCTTGTAGTCCGGCTTAGAAGCTTGACATCTGAGTGGCCCAGACCTCTTAGTTTGTCGCCTGGATGTCCTGTGAAAACTAGACGGTTTGGTGGAAGACTGTTCCTTTGCTCGTCCCCTGAGGACGAAAGGACCGAAAAAACTGCCTAGATTTTTTTTACCCGTAGATGGCAGACCTGCAGACTTAGAAGCCACCAGAGTAGCTATTATCTTGTCTAACTCTGCTCCAAAAAGTATATTTCCAGAGAAAGGTAAGGATTCCAGAGCCCTCATTGATCCTGTATCAGCTTTCCAGGATCTTAACCAAAGGACCCTGCGTGCCACTACCGAAGCTGCTAATGCTTTAGAGGCTAAAATTCCAGCATCTACTGCAGCTCCTCCCAAACAAGAAGCCGCTTCCCAAATGTGGGAGATATACATCCTCTGTTGTCTGGTAGCATTTGGTATAGAATCTTCCAATGCCCCCATCCATTCTTCAACAGCTTTGGCTACCCAGGCTCCAGTCAAAACTTGACGGGTATAGGCTTCCGATGATGAAAATATTGCCTTGAGACATGTTTCAATCTTCCCATATGTCAAATCATTAAGAGAAGATGCTGACAGAATAGGCAGCGTAGCATTTCTGACTAAGTGCCTCACATGAGCATCCACAGTAAGAGGTACCTCCCACTTAGTACATTGAAAAGCTGGGAAAGGATACAACGATGTTAATCTTTTATTGACATAAAACCATTAATCCGGGTTACCCCATGCCTCTTCCATGAGCTCACTTAGTAGCTCAGATTTAGGAAACTCAGGGCTCGATTCAGACCCGCTCGCTAGATGCGTATGCAAATTCACCTAAGTGACGGCAAGGCAGGCGATCGCACAGCAAGGCATAATCACACCCACTATGTCTTGGCGTGCGATCGCTTTGTGTATGCAGACGTCCAACAGTCTGTCTTAAGACGCCCACTTGCGCACGTCATCTCCAGGAAGTGTATGCAACATCGGTACATTGGGTATCATCAGCAGCACTTGAGGTTGACTATACCATTCCGCAAGCACTGCGATCACGAGTGTAAAATCTGCCAGGTGATGTGTACAATGATGCTACCTCTTAATTATGCACGCCTCTGGAACGGCGTAAGACGCTCAGGCACGCCTGCGTTCGCATCTCCACTCCCCCGTTATTAATGGCCAGCCCCTATCACCACGCACAAACGGCTTCTCCTGTCACTCACCCTGCTGGGCTGTGTATGCACAACGAGCGAACATTTAGCAATCTCTCGCACTGGTTCGTGCACTGCGACCTCCCCCCTACTGATTCCTTTTACTTTTTGACATATTAATTATAAAGGTAACAATGCAATGTAATGTGACAACCTTTACAAATAACAAATAAATGTGAAGTATAAAGAAAAACCCCACACACCTGCAACAGAGGGATGAGGAGAAACACAGTGATAATTATAACTGACAGTCAGAAATAAAAGGCATTATCATCACAGCAGCTAGCAAACAGTCACATACAATGCACATGCAAATTTAGTTACACTGAGCTCTGAATCAACTACTCAAAAACACAATGCTTGGTAGGATATAATATGAGATATGGTAAGAACTTACCTTTGTTATCTCTAGTTCTACGAAGTCCATAGGGTTCCACAGGATACCTTGGGGTATAGGTGATGACGTCAGGCATCGGGCACCATAGAGTTAAGTTTTCAGCCTCCCAGGATGCACTAGGGTCCCCCTCCTATACCCCGCCCCCAAGCCAAGGCATCTCAGTTACGTACCAAGCCATAGGCCGGAGGAGGAGAAGGAAGAGAGAGAAGAAAGATCTGGACACACACAAGAATCACATTCTCACCAGAGGGAGACGGAAAAACCGGTGACCAGAGTAAAGCCCATCTGCAGCACAGGTGCGACAGGGCGGGAGTCCTGTGGAACCCTATGGACTTCGTAGAAATAGAGATAACAAAGGTAAGTTCTTACCATCTCTCATATTTTCTACATCAGGGTCCATAGGGTATCCACAGGATACCTTGGGGATGTCCCAAAGCAGTATCCTTCAAGGGAGGGGATGCTCCTGTGCTGAAAGGAGAGTCCGCCACCCGAAGGAAGCATCCTGAGAGGCAAAGGTGTCAAACGCATAATACCTCACAAAGGTATGGACAGAGGACCACGTGGCAGCCTTGTATATCTGGACTGCAGAGGCACCACATCGAGCTGCCCACGAAGGACCCACAAACCTAGTGGAATGAGCCCTCACAGAGGATGGAACCAGAAGGCCTTCATGAAGATAAGCTTCTGAAATTGCCATACGAATCCAACCTGCCAAAGTTTGCTTTGAAGCAGGCCAACCCTTTTTATGGAAGCCATAGAGGACAAGCAAGGAGTCCGACTTCCTAAACGAAGAAGTGCGGTCAACATAAATTCTTAAGGCCCGCACAACGTCCAAAGTGGCCTCACCCACTGAAAGATCAGGTGAGTTAAAAGCCGGCACAATGATGTCCTCGTTGATGTGGAAACTTGAAACAACTTTGGGAAGGAATCCAGGACGAGTGCGCAGCACCGCCCTGTTCCTATGAAAAATCAGAAAAGGGGGTCTACAGGAGAGAGCCCCTAAATCAGAAACTCTTCTGGCCGAAGCAATGGCCAGAAGGAATATTGTTTTAGCTGTAAGCCATTTAAGGTCCACTGAGCCCAGTGGTTCAAACGGCGGTCCCTGGAGAGCCCTCAGGACCACAGCTAAATCCCAAGGCACCATCGGTGGAACAAAAGGTGGCTGAATTCGAAGAACACCTTGTATAAAGGTGTGCACATCAGGGATTGCAGCAATCCTACGATTGACCAGACTGACAGGGCAGACACCTGCACCTTCAGAGAAGCAAGGCGAAGCCCATGGTCTAGTCCCGCCTGTAGGAAAGCTAACACTCTAGACAGACGGAACTCCCGAGGGGCGTAACCTCGTGGTCGGCACCACTGGAAGAACGTATGCCACACACGATGGTATATCCTTGCAGAAGATGGTTTCCGAGCTCTTAGCATAGTTTGCACTACAGAGCTGGAAAACCCCCTGGACCTTAACATGGCCGTCTCAACAGCCACGCCGTCAAAGACAGCCGAGTCAGGTCCGGATGAAGACAAGGACCCTGTGACAGTAGGTCCGGTCGTAGTGGCTACCGCAGAGGAATGTCCACGGACAGACTCTGAAGGTCTGATAACCAGTGCCGCCTGGGCCATGCGGGAGATATCAACAGGAGCATCCTCCTTCCTGTTTGAATTTCCGGATTACCCGTGGGAGAAGGGAAAACGGAGGAAAGAGATAAGCAAACCGGAACGTCCACACCGGCAACTTGTTGTTGTGCCGTGACGCCATGAGGTCTATCTCTGGAAGACCCCACCTGTCCACCAGAAGTTGAAAGACGTCCTGGTGCAGAGACCACTCCCCAGCTTGGCCGAATTTTTGTGGCCAGCCTGACGGGGAAAAGACTGTGCTTTAGGCCTACCCTGGGCCCTGTAAGGCCAAAAGGACTGCGTACCTGAACTGGAAGGGACCGCAGCAGACGGGAGACATGCAGATTTGGCTGCCACCAGCGTGGCCACAATTTTGTCCAGATCCGGACCAAATAGAACTTCTCCATTAAAAGGCTAAGCTTCCAAGCCCTTTTTGGAATCAGCAACCGCCTTCCAAGATCGCAACCATAAGGTGCGACGAGCAGCTACAGCTGCCGAAGAAATCCGAGAAGTTAGGGTACTGATATCCAAGGTCGCTTCATTGATGTAAGTGGCCGAATCCCGGAGATTGCCTACCAACTCGGCCTGTTCAGCCGAACAGTCGGAATCCAAAGACACCTCCAAACTATCGGCCCAGCACTCCATAGCTCTGGCTACCCAACATACGGCCATAGCCGGTCTGGATGCCCCCCCCCCCGCAAGGGAATAAATGGACTTTAGGCAGATCTCCACCTTACGGTCCGTAGCATCCTTCAAGGAGGACATGGAGGGCATGGGCAATGTGGCACTTCGGACTAGGCGTGTCACATGAGAATCCACCTGTGGAGGGGATTCCCACTTAGAAAAATAATTATCCGCAAACGGGTAAGCCACCGCTAAGCGTCTTTGAGGCTTAGCGTTTAGCAGGATGTTTCCACGCCTCCTCTAAATGGTCTACTAACTGACCCGAAAGAGGAAACACAGTGGCGTCACCCTTAATATCCTTAAAAAAAGGCATATTTGGACTTGGACACCGGAGGATCGTCATCCTCAATAACTAAAGCTGTGCGGAGTGCCCGAATAAGGCCAGGAATATAAACCTTGGACTTAGCGTCCGACTCATTAGTACGGAGAGGTTCTTGGTCAGATAGATCCAGAATCTCCCCATCATTGGACGTCACATCGTCATCCTCATAAGGAGCGGACAGAGACACCACCGGCAGCAACACAGACTCCCCTTGTAACACGTCCGACAAATGCTGTACAGAACTTGTCAGTGAATTAACCCACGCAGGCTCCTGAGAGACCTCAGGAGGGGAAATAGGGAGACTGTGGGGTACCATCAGTTGTCTCGGGAAACCCTGCATGGGTGACAACACCACTGACTTCTGGGACAATCCCATCTGTGAGAACGCAGGTTGCGGAGCTAACTGGCCCACTAGGGTTGTAAGCGCTTTGGCAAAACAAGCCCTGGGCGGTTCCTGTACCGGAGCCGTGACAGTAATTGGCCGCGTCAGTAAAAAACACTGCCGACATAGCCCCTCCGCGTTACCCTCCCCCTCTGCTATTGGTACCTTGCACGTAGTACACAGAAGCTGGAGAGGAAATTCACTCTCAGACATGATGGTAAGTATGTGACCCCTCTCACTGATACTCGTTAGTATAGTGGGAGAACCACGCTGCAATCACCGCACCGCAAGGGCTTTAGCAGAAGAAGAGCAGGGACAGTGAAATGGCTGACAGTAGAAAGTGAAAGTACAGGCAGCAGATGCTAGCAGAAGTCACATACAATGCAAAGAAATGAATCCCTGCACTATCAGCACTGATCCTCAACTACGCAGACACAGAGCCTGGTAGGACATAGAGCTGCATACACAGACCTGTTTCAACGGAGGAGAGGTATGCCGGGGGACCCAGACCACGATGCCACCGATCAGTAGCTTCCAGCAGCGTTCACCAGGCTTCTGTAAAGATGGCCACCGAGGAGCAGAAAGGAGGCCGGCCTGGGGGAGGAGCGCTGCCACAGGGCCAATCGCCAGGTGCAGAGAGGGCTGTGTGCAGCGGGGGAGGTGCCGGCTGTGTACAGGGAAGGCGCACTCCCCTGGCATGCAATTAACCCCTGGGACGCCGCAGCGCTACCGCTCAGCTGCTGTCCGCTGTCCCAGGGGGGTAGTGGAAGCGCAGGTTGTTACCTGGCTCCACGCTGCAGCCAGTCCACAGGGAGCCCCCTGCCTGGGGACTCTGGACCATGTGTTCAGCGGGGACCCACCGCAGGACCCTGCTGCTTACCTGCTGCCCCCTTGAATACGGCCATGGTCCAAAACATCTGGGGTCACCGCTGTGACCCCAGATGCTTACCAGCATCCCCGGATCAGTACCGGCGTTGTGGTACCGGCGGGGGTGTAGGGAAGACAGCATGGACGTCAGTAGTGACTGTCCATGCTGTACTTCCAGATGGGCAGCCACAGCTGCCTTGAAGAAAACTTCAGGGGCTATCCTTAGCGCCCCTCTAAACAGGTACTCCGACTCCGAGCCGGGCACCAACGAAACTGAGATGCCTTGGCTCGGGGGCGGGGTATAGGAGGGGGACCCTAGTGCATCCTGGGAGGCTGAAAACTTAACTCTATGGTGCCTGATGTATCACCTATACTCCAAGGTATCCTGTGGATACCCTATGGACCCTGATGTAGAAAGAGCACTATATATCTGTCCCATGGGAGAGGTATACAGGGCGCCTCATATACACGAGGGGGGTAGCAGGAGCGAGCCAGATGCGCAAAAACCTTTGAAAAGACTGCGTCTTGGTCGGAGGAGGAGCTGCCTACCTCCCCTAAGCTGCATCAACCGGCCAGGTACGCTGGCCTCGTGGCAGAAGCATCTGCTGCCGATACCCGGCGTCAGACGATGAGGCCCCAGTGGTCTAGTGAGGACGCTCCGGGCCCTGACTGCAGCGGCTTCTGGTACGACTCCTACGCCAGAAGCAAGAACTGACGCACACGATTTCTCGTAAGTGAGGAG
Source organism: Taudactylus pleione (assembly GCA_031769625.1). NCBI lineage: Eukaryota > Metazoa > Chordata > Amphibia > Anura > Myobatrachidae > Taudactylus > Taudactylus pleione. Next base: position 34,965,323 of record JAUIMM010000014.1, read on the forward strand.
TCGCCTTACCTGACATCTCCGTGCGTCCGATTGCAGTCCAGGTCCCAGCATTGCTGAGACGGGCCGAAATCACCAGCCCAGTTACTGGTGTTGCGGCCCGGCAGAGGTAGATATAGTCTCAGTACACGAGTCTTAATCCAGACGCTCAGTACTGCCAACCCAAAAACATAGAAACAAAACTAAACAAAACCACATAAAATAAAAGCTTAGGACTACCTGAGCAGTCCCATTACAAAGGTGCGTTTGAATCCTGCCGCACCAAACGAACTAAAGGCCTGTGGCTGGGGTATATATGGAGGAGGACCCGAGGCATCCTGGTAGCTGAAAGCTTTAACTGTCTGGTGCCTGGATCTCTCCAACCACATTACCCCATGGTAACCCTGTGGATTCCTATGGACCCTGAAGAAATACAATCCCTCCCTCACACCTGTAGTAACACATTAAACCCGCTCACCCCGTAGAAACACATTTGACATTTTCCTTCCTCACCTGTGTAGTAACACATTTTCCTCCTTCACCTGTGTCGTAACACATTCCCCTCCCTCACCTCTATAATAACAGATTTCCCTCCCTCACCTCTGTAGTAACACATTCCCTTCCCTCAATTTTCAAATAGGGGAGCCACACAAACTGCCAGTGATATTTTGCTGGATGACAGTTGGTGTTTGAATACTGAACTGTGCTACAGCCATGATGAGACAGTCAGGACACTGCACAGGGGGAGGAAACATTTTAGCTCTTTTCACAACCTTAGGCGTTGTATTTAGAAAAATCCCTTAGTGGGTATCTACAGTCAGGTGCATAAATATTGGGCCATTCACAGAATTTTCATATTTTGGCCTCTATTCACCACCACAATGGCTTTGAAATGAAAAACAAGATGTGCTTTAACTGGAGATTTTCAGATTTAATTTGAGGGTAATTACATCCAAATCAGGTGAACGGTGTAGGAATTACAACGGTTTCTATATGTGCCTCCCACTTTTTAAGGGACCAAAAGTAATGGGAGAAACTAAACAATCCTAAATCTAACTTTCACTTTTTAATACTTTGTTGCAAATCCTTTGCAGGCAACAAACTGCCTTCTGTTACAGCCAAACATTTTAAATTTTGACTCATCAGTCCAGAGCACCTGCTGCTATTTTTCTCCCCCCCTATTCGTGCTTAGTCGATTGGCCTTGTTTCCACATTGAAGGTATGGATTTTTGGCCGCAATTCTTCCATGAAGACCACTTCTGGCCAGACTTCTTCAAACAGTAGATGGGTGTAACCTGGGTCCCACTGTTTTCCAACAGTTCTGAGTTGATGGCACTGCTGCACATCTTCTGATTTTGCAGGGAAGTAAGCATGATGTGTCTTTCATCTGATGCACTAAGTTTCCTTGGCTGACCACTGCGTTTATTGTCCTCAACGTTGCCCGTTTCTTTGTGCTTCTTCAATATAGCTTGAACAGCACATCTTGAAATCGCAGTCTGCTTTATAATCTTTGCCTGGGAGAGACCTTGATTATGCAGTATAACCACCTTGTGTATTGTTGCTGTGTTCAGTCTTGCCATAGTGTATGACTTGTGACATGAAACAGTCTTCCACAAACTCATCGTTGTAGCAGAGTTTGGGTGTTCCTCACCCAGTTTTAAGCCTCCAACACAGATATTTATATATCTATATATGCAGCGGGGCGGCACTCAAATCAAAGAAGACAGCAAGTCACAGGAATCACATTCCAACGTTTCGGAGCTACTTTAATGCTCCGTCCTCAAGGTGCAAAAACAATACAAACAATGAACACATAAATGCACTTACATCCCTTCACGTGCATGTTGCGCCGCTCGGCGTCCAGGAACAGGGACTCCCTCCGATGACGTCAACCCACCCAATGAGGCGCATGTCAATGTTGCGCCAGTAAGCAGAGAAGACGCCTGCAGAGCGCGTCCCGATTGCCCAGACAACGGGCAGCGCAAATCCTGTTCAAACCAATGTATAAACATGCGGATGTCATATACATATAGTAGATGGCAATTAGCCCTTATGATATTACATAGATAATAGTAACCACAGTGGCACATATGTACATAAAAAACACCTATACAACACATACGTACTGATCACAGCAAAAGGCACACCCTATTTAATATTTATTATTATATCACAAATAACCCTTGTATATAGTAGTAATAATAATAACCACATAAGGATGGTGTCATCAATTCTCATAAGGATATTACAGTATATCATGAGAAGCAAAACTCATAACTCCTAAGGAGAGAACATAAAAACCCCCACACCTATGACGAGCAATTATTCATGGGTGTATAATTCAAACAAATGGTAAAAAGCCTCCTTGCTCTCTAATAATGTGTCCAAGCCAACACTAACGTTAAATATAACCTATGAGCTCTTATGTCACAGACTATCTCAATTATAATAGTTATGTCCCCATAAGTATAAGATCACCCAATCACATAAGATTTTCAAAAAATAATAGGCAGAGAAATCTCAACTCAAGTTGGAGAGAACATCTAAAACCCCCCATTTCTACATTAACCAATAGTTGGTAAAATAAATTTCCCAAGCAGTGCAAATGCAGGATAATCTACTACACCATACAGTCATAATGACTAAAACAGTATTATAAGAACCAATGTAAACCAAGGTTCTCATTGAGACCCCTTGGTGTCAGAGCATCTAATCTAAAGATCCATTTCGATTCACATTGTAAAAGTATCCGTGATCTGTCACCTCCACGGGAAAGTGGTGGAACGCGATCTATTATCATATACCGAAGTGTAGATACATTATGACCCTTGATGGCAAAATGACGGGCCACTGGTTGTTCACTATTCCCTGATGCAATGGCAGCACGTATCGCTGACCTATGCAGTGCCATGCGTTCACTGAGGGTTCTGTCGGTCTTACCCACATATATCAAGCCACAGGGACAGGTAATCATATAGACTATATATCTTGTAGTACAAGTCAATCTGTGGCGTATACTGAACTTCCTCCCACTATATGGATGGCAAAAGCTCTGACCTACAGTGAGGGAACGACATGTGAGAAAGTTTAAACATTTGAAACAGCCCAACTTAGGGCGTAGAAAACCTTCTGGTTTATCTGGTCCAAATTTGCTCACATCAGTTTTAACTACCCAGTTATGCAAATTGCGTCCTCTGGTATAGCATGGCATGACACGTGTTTTGCAAATTTAAATCAGGATCTGTCCCCACAATGGTCCATAATTTCTTAGCTGTACTACTAACATCATAGCTAAACGGATGATAATTGTTTACCCAAGGAAGTTTACTTCCAATGCCAATAACGGAATCTGTGGTTTTAAATAACTCTCTTTTGGGTAAAGCTAAGGCCCTATTTTTGGCCTGACGTAAAATATCATCAGGGTATCCCTGTGCACGAAATTTATTATACATCAATCCGATATGTTTAAAGGCATTTTCCTCCTCACTACAAATTCTGCTGGCTACGCCAATGAGCTGGAGAAACAACCGATGGTTATGTATAAAAAAATTCTTTAGTTAGTATCATCTCCAGTAAATCTAGTATTAGGTCAATATCAGGAGCATCAAACTTCACACTCTCCAATAACAATTTCTTGACTGCAAATAGACCCTCTGTATTTGGGATTACAGTACAAAGATTGCAAATATCAATGCTACACAAATAACTACCCACAGGGATCAATGGTAAATCATGAACCTGTTTCAAAAAGGAAGTGGTATCCAATAAATACCTCGGATGTTCTTTAATGCACGGGTGTAAGATGCTATCTAGATACACTGATACCGCCTGGAACAATGACCCCCTGGCCGATATGATAGGTCGACCATTGGGATTGTCCAGGCGTTTTTGTATCTTTGGTAAGGTATATAAAAGCGCTTTGATTGGATACTTAGGAATCAAAGCATCTCTCAATTGGGATGTAATATGACCTTCTCTCACTGTTAGATCTACTCTATCATACAACTGTTGGGAAAAAAATCACGGTAGAGTCACAAGTTAGTGGTTTATACACCAATGTATCCGACAGTTGCCTTTCAATCTCGCTAATATACTCAGTGGTGTCTTGAACAACTATTGCCCTGCCTTTTATCAGCGGGGCGAAATACTACATCATTATATTTAGATAATCTGCGCAAAGCACTCCATTCACCCCTGGATAGATTACTATGACCCTGTGTGACATTCCTTGTGCCGGACAATTTTCTTACATCCTGATTGAGTAACCGTGTAAAAGTTTTTATAGCAGAATTATTTGACAACGGCTCAAACTGGGATGTGGATTGAAATTTATAAAGCGACTTGGGGATATCACTGCAGGGTTCTTCCTGGGGTTGTGGTGTTGCCTTAGTCCCATTAAAGAACTCATGAAGCTTTAATTGTTTATTCAGACAATATGATTCAATTTCCCATTGCATAGGATCGAATGATGTAGTGGGAACATAAGAGAGACCACGGCTGAGAACCCTGTTCTCTAGTTCAGTGAGAGTCAGTGAAGAGATATTAATTATCGCCGATTCCGCTGGAGAGGTGGTCTCCCCACTTTTCTTCTCTCGCGTCCACGCCTACTGTCTACCCCTCCGGGTGAATTTCCACCACCTCTTGGGGGTATAGGATGATGAATACTCCTTCCTAAATGGCCCGAGCGGTTAGAAACACCACTCATACCACCGTCTGAATCACTGGTATTTTGCTGGGATGAATCTGAGTTACCCTGCATATACCGGAAGCTACGTCTATCAGGACGACGTTGTTCACTCCGACCATTGTTAATCCAATTGTAGACACGGTTCTGTTCGTAATCTAAGGCTACTTTAGCCATTTTATTTTTCTTGAATTGGATTAACTCATGTTTATAAGTTGACACTTGTGTATTTAGTTTCTCAAGCCACGCCACACTAGTATCTGACTCAAATGTTATTTTATGTTCTTTTTCAAAAGTAGAGATTTTTTCTCTCACAACTGAAAGCTCACGTGTGGGTTCCTCAATAACGAGGAGTATAAGATCGTAGTTGCACTTGCTCAGTATGGCAATCCACCTTTTACAAAAGGTGGTACTGTGTCGACCAATGGTAGGACAATTTCTAACACGAAATCCCCTAGGGATGCGTTTCTGCTTAAAATAGTCACTCAACGTTAATCCATGATGAAAATCTAGCTCTTTTTGCTTAAGTTTAAGCCAGTTGCGGTATAAATGTTGGAGTGGTCTTGTAGCCTCATCCTCACAAAATTGTTCCTTAAATAGGATAGCTTCTGCCTCAGAGTCAGAAAACATAAGCGTATTGCCTTGTGTCAGTAATGCCATATTAATGGCCTGATATGTACCATCACCTGTCCCTGTGGCTTGATATATGTGGGTAAGACCGACAGAACCCTCCGTGGACGCATGGCACTGCATAGGTCAGCGATACGTGCTGCCATTGCATCAGGGAGTAGTGAACAACCAGTGGCCCGTCATTTTGCCATCAAGGGTCATAATGTATCTACACTTCGGTATATGATAATAGATCACGTTCCACCACTTTCCCGTGGAGGTGACAGATGACGGATACTTTTGCAATGCGAATCAAAATGGATCTTTAGATTAGATGCTCTGACACCAAGGGGTCTCAATGAGAACCTTGGTTTACATTGTTTCTTATAATACTGTTTTAGTCATTGTGACTGTATGGTGTAGATTATCCTGCATTTGCACTGCTTGGGAAATTTCTTTTACCAACTATTGGTTAATGTAGATATGGGGGGTTTTAGATGTTCTCTCCAACTTGAATTGAGATTTCTCTGCCTATTATTTTTTGAAAATCTTATGTGATTGGGTGATCTTATGCTTATGGGGACATAACTATTATAATTGAGATAGTCTGTGAAGTAAGAGCTCATAGGTTATATTTTAGTATTGGCTTGGACACATTATTAGAGCGCAAGGAGGCTTTTTACCATTTGTTTGAATTATACACCCATGAATAATTGCTCGTCATAGGTGTGGGGGTTTTTATGTTCTCTCCTTAGGAGTTATGAGTTTTGCTTCTCATGATATAATATCCTTATGAGAATTGATGACACCATCCTTATGTGGTTATTATTATTACTATATACAGGGGTTATTTGTGATATAATAATAAATATTAAATAGTGTTTGCCTTTTGCTGTAATCAGTACGTATATGTTGTATAGGTGTTTATGTACGTATGTGCTACTATGGTAACTATTATGTATATGACATCCACATGTTTATACATTGGTTTGAACAGGATTTGCACTGCCCGTTGTCTGGGCAACCGGGACGTGCTCTGCAGGCCTCTTCTCTGCTCACTGGCGCATCATTGACATGCGCCTGATTGGGTGGGTTGACGTCATCGGAGGGAGTCCAGGTCCTGGACGCCGAGCGGCACAACATGCATGTGGGGGGTGGGGGGTGGGGGGGGGTGTGTGTGTGTGTGTGTGTGTGTGTGTGTGTGTATATATATATATATATATATATATATATATATATATACACACACACATACTATTAATCCAGAAGTATACATATTAGTGCTTTGCTAGGATAATATTACAGGAGCAAACAGGGCATTTATGTAATATCATACATATATAGAGAGCATGATATCCTAGGATTTTCATGCATGACAGTCTCTAGAGTTTACAGAGAATGGTGCACAAAAACAAAAGTGTGTGAGAGCTTTGGACAAAAACACCTTTTTAACAAGAAGTTACAGGAGAATAGCCAAACTGGTTTAAGCTTACAGAAAGACAACAGTAATTAAATAACCAGTCGTATGCAGAATAGACTCTCTGAACATACAGAACATTGAACCATGAAGTGGATAAGCAGTGGCAGGAGAAGATAACAACCAGGGTACTACTTATGTCAGCTGAAAACAGGAAACTGAGGCTAGAGTGGGCACAGGTTCACCAAAATTGCAGAGTTGAAAATTGCCTGGTCTGACAAATCTCGATTTCTGCTGTGGCATGCAGATAGGGGAGTAATAGGTATTACCAACCGACGCACGTCCGGCGGTTCGAATCCCGACAGCAGCAGCCTGGCAAGGGTGAAAATCCCGATTGTCCCTAAGTATCGCTAACCTAATTCCCCCCCCTAACCCTCCCTTAGGGGGTGCCTAACCCTAACCCCCCCCTTCCCCGCCACCTGAACCTAAGTCCCCCGGGGGGTTGCCTAAACCTAAGTCCCCCCCGGGAGCCCTAAACCTAACCCACCCCCCGCATCTCTTCGATCGGGATGCCGGGCGTCGGTCTTCCGGCGTCTGATTAATGACAGGCGTCTAGATTTAGACGCCTGTCATTAGTACCACGACGGGATTAGAACATCTGGAAGCCGGCGGTCGGGATTTAGGACGGCGGCTTCCAAACTACATCCCGCAGATAGTACTGTAGGGTCAAAATTTGGTGTAAATAACATGAATCCATTGATCAATCCTGTCTTGTGTCAACAGGTTAGGCTGGTGCTTGCGTGAGCATTGGTTAAATGCCACCGCTTACCTGAGCATTGTTGTTAACTATGTGCATATCTTTATGGCCACAGTCCACCCATCTTTTACTGTCTACTGCATCTCAAGTTGGTTCCACAAAAATGACAATGACTTTAGTGTAGTCCAATGGCATCCATATCTCAATAGAATAGAGAAAGGATAGGCAACGTGTGGCACTCCAGCTGATGTGAAATTACACATCACAGCATGCTATGTCACAGCTTTGCTCTTAGTGTATGCTAACACTGTGACAGGGCATGCAGGGACATCTAGTTTCACAGCAGTTGGAGTGCCACATGTTGCCTAATGTTTCCAGCTAATGGTTGACTCCATGGGGATATAATAGGTAGGTTTTCAAAGTCACATTTAGCATAGGTTTTGCCCCTTGGATTTAAACTGGCAAGATTATTAAAAGCAAAACATATAGGTTTTTGCATTTAATATCATCATTTTAAATTCCACAGACAAAAGCGCCAACACTCTATGGCTTTGAAAACCTGCCACTTAGTGAACATACCTCCACGCCACAAAGAAGTCAGGCTGTTCTGGGGTTACACAGCAGTAGTGAGGTGTGCTTAATAAATGGACACTGATTGTATATTTGTATAATATATATATATTCTATATAATTATTTTGTCAAAGTCTTTTTAATTTAATAAAATAAATAATTTCTGACGGCCATGGGATGTACAGTCAATATTAAATAACGATAGCCCTATTCATACACACACATACTTTCTGTCAAGAATTTGCATTATTTTGCTGTTACTTGCAGGTTTTCAGAAGTGTTAAAACTTGTCCAAATACAATAGATTTCGACGGGAACACCAATTAAGTACATAGTACAGTATTTGCTGCAGGGAAGCTTTGATACATATTAATGAACACATTTCTAATCTCTGCCCATATTGTCTGATGAGCAAGAAACCCCCTATAAAACCTCTCTCGTTTTACATAAAACTAATTGGGTAACCTGGCATCAGTTCAGAAGGATGGATGTTGATGAAATGCGATACATTTAGTCCAAGAAAAAAATACATTTAAAAGAACTTATCATAACATGCAACAATTTGTCATTATAGAAACAAATGCTAATCATAATAAAATAAAATGTTTAATTCTAATGGAGAGACCCCAAGGACATGCAATGACACCACTGCTGGAAGCCATAAAAGTTGATTTCTTTGAGTGCAAGGATTTACATACACACACTCATGGTATATCTGGCCAAGGTACAAAGGGTGTAAGGGTATAATACTCATGGAAGGTCATTTACTAACACATGGGTAATACATTAGATACTCACTTTCAGTAATGAACTTGCACTAGATAAGCCAAAGCTAGTCTCTGATAAATTGCTATTAAGTACTGTGGTAGTAAATTCCTGCACTAAATAAGCCAAAGCTAGTCTCTGATAAATTGATATTAAGTACTGTGGTAGTAAATACTACTAACATAATTTAGTTTCCAAAACGTATGAATGTCTAACCCTTTGAGATCTGTTGGCGATTTAGGCAGATTATATAAATAAAGATTACACATAAAAGCATGTTAAAAACGATTGTGGCAACACACTTGTATAGGGTAGATAGTATTGTTTGTTTTGTTAAAACATCAGTATACACACACAGTACGTACAGTATTACAACTTGCAGTAATATCATTTTTGGAACCTTAACTACAAAAATGGCATGTAATCATAAAGCTATTCATCTGAAAACAGCATTGCTTAGTACTATTTGCAAAGTGTTATATACTATTTGTACTGGTGAAAGCAACATGTCAGCCCAAAGAGGGAAGTATCTGCTTGGAAAGCCACTTAATCTGTTCTTTTACACAGATGCTTCAGCAGCCTTGGGCTGGTCCGGTTCTTTATCAAATTCAATGTCTGTGGTTTGCTCCTGGGCAATCACCTTCACTGCATGAATAGCATAGTTAATGCTCGTATCATCAAACCAGCTCCAAGATCCCATAAAAGGGTTGTACAGCATTCCTCTCAATGTATCCACCACAAAACCATCTGTGCAAATACATAAAAAACACATTAACAGTGGCATTTTCAGTAATTATTTTGAATACTGCAAATCACTACTGCCCAGGCCTCAGTCTGTGAAAACTATACAAAGTCTAATAAAGCAAGAGTCTGACAGGCTTACCAAAATATTTAGATGTAGTAGCTACTGTGGTAAAACCTAATATGCCACCTAGGGGGAGGGTAAACATTTTCCTTACAGTACACTTATTGCAGGATTTCATAGTCCTGCAAGAAATGCAGCCAGCAGCAGGGAGAGGGTGATCCTCAAGATCACCTATCACTGCTGATTGGAGGAGGAGGGGGGAGAGCAGGGATACACAGGGCTGCTAAAGTGCAGTCAGACCAGGCTGGTGAGTGGTCCAATAAGGATCGCTGATCTGAGCCGCCGCAGACAGTGGCTGGGGGAGAGAAGAGAAGCCGCAGCTTCCCTAAGCCTCCTGAACTAGGGCTGTAGGAAGACTGTCTTTCTGCAGCAACAGGTGGGTAATCCTCAAAGGATGGAAGGAGGAGGCTGGGGAGAGGTTGGTTGGGGTAGAGAAGGGAACTCTGGTGGCTGCTGAAAGATTTCCTTCCGGCAACCATCAGCAGTCGTTTCTTACACAGACGTATCAGATGTGCCAGTGCTAGGCAAAGCCCAGCTTGGTGTGGTCTCATCTGAAGCAACCATACCAGACAAAAGAGCTATTTACTTAATGTTCTTTATTACAATGTGATCTTATCCAGATTCTAAACATTTTTTACATTTTTCACCACCTTCGGAGGCGTGAGCAACAAATAGACGAATTATGCATATCTATAGAATACATATCTTGGGGGACAGAAAATATATCAGCACGGGGCTAACGTATATGGTGTGTGGCCGCCGATGACAAGCTGCCACCCAAGGAGGTCTCTGCATCTGTGACATATCCTGCTGCGCACAGGAGCCAGCGTAGGCAGGAGATTGAACGTCGAGTGCCAGCGGCTAAATCAACAAGTGCACATACACACAAAACTCAGCAAAGCTAGAAGCAATTGCTAGTTTTTAATCCTTCCTACTTTGACATTTGTCACAGGTGTTAGAATTGAATACCTTTTTTGTACACCAGTTTGATTTTTCTATGGAAAAATATTGCACAAGGTGAAAATGCAAACTTTGCTACTAATGGAATGGCCCTTTTAGGTGGTAATGCAGCTCTAAACAAGAATAATATTAGCCTGCAGCCTATCAGTGTAGGCACTTCTGGGTATTTAAAAAAAAAAAGCAGCTTAATAAAATAGTAGACCACATATATGAGCAATCAGAGAAATACTCACCTTCATAAGTGCTGAATGGTTAAAATAACATTAATGAAAGCAAATATAGTGATTGCTATAGGTTACATTTGCATCTCACTATTAAATAAGCCTTCAAACGACTGCAACACTAAGTTGCAGTGGAGATGAAAAAAAAACAAAAACTGCAGTATTTGCAGACAAGAAGAAAAATTCACAAGGGAATAATGAAGGAAGAAAAAAAATGTCTGTTCCAATCACTACTGTGTTGCATAACTAGTCTTCCTTCAGATCTAGTGTTGACATTGTACATATTAGGACAAATACTTACTTGATTCCAGTAGTCTCTCAAGCTCTTCAGGTGGGATAAACTTGTCCCAGTCATGAGTGCCTTCCGGGACAATGGACATGATCTTCTCTGCTACCACTATTCCAAGAATGTAGGATAACTTGGTTTTACTGATTGTTGTAATGAAAAGTGAACCACCTGGCTTCCAGAAATGAGACAAACATGTAATTATTATTTTTATTATTTATAGTAAAAATGATTAAATTATTATTCTTAAAGACAACGTCTTCAACTTGTATGCATTTGAATAAAAACAGTGAAAATAACAATTAAAATGCATTATTTAAAACTATTAATTTTACAGTGTATTAGTTAGAGAGGTGCATGGAAACGTGGGTCTATGGCCCTGTTGCATAGATTACCAAGCAGATTTGATAACTACTTAGGGCAGGAATTTGAAAAAAGAGGGAACATTTTTAACTTAACTGGAAAAAAACCTTAATGTTTTGTCTATAAAATTAAATCAGTACTTTATTACATTAGTCAGAATTACCATAAGGGGACATGGTGTCTGGCCAACATGAAAATACATTGCTAATACAGAATCAAGTGCACAGTCATCATTCTCACCCTACCTTTAGTACATGGAGGCAGTTTTGGATAAAACACTCAAGGTCATTCACATGTTCCACTACTTCAGAGGCCACAACTGCATCAAACATTTCCATACTGTGCTCCGCAAGCTCTTCTAGTGAGCAAGGCTTGTACTGGATGAGACTGTCTATGACCGGATCGAATGATTTATGCAATTCTGCTGTCCTAATGTTATCTTCTAGAGGATCAATTCCTGTTACAGCAGCACCTAGTCTGCCAAGAGGCTAAAGCAGCAATAATAAAAGTGGGGAAAAAAAAAACAAAAACAATAAATCCATAACAATGCTATTTATTGTAGAACGCAATAAAAATAGTTTTTACATATGTGAATGATTACTTTTGAAACGTTTTTATATAGGTTATTCAAATAAATTACATATAGTGTAATGTTTACATGGTCTGTAGAAATGAAAGTTTAAGGGTATTTAACATGTCTTGCCTTTTATAGTTTAGTATTTGTTAATATCCATAGCCTAATTAAATACATAATTTTCTGAAATATTTCAAGTGATTAAATATATCTAATGACATGTTGATCATAGATTTGTACAAATGAATTTAATTTATGTTAAATTACATATTCAGTATCCCATTTACCTAAGTAGGAGGACACTGCTACCATAGGGTAGTAGAGCATCCATGGGGATAAATCACACTTCCCTCTACTGAATCCTCCTCTCCCCATCCTGCAGGAAACTTTTTAGTTAGACTGGCGAATTTGGTCAGGGCTCCATAAAACTTTCTAAAATCTAAGTGTCAGCTTAAAAGTTTGATGCCAATCCATGTTTCCAACCAAAATATATGAAAACTTGTACAGACCACCACATATGCCCCTTCAATGCCCCTCAGATTTAAAAAAAAAAAAAAAAAATTCACACGGCTATCAAGTTTTTTTTGCGCAACACCCATCTAAGCCTCGGAAAATCAAAGATGGCCGCCGCAGCTCAATCACAGCTCGAGATGTCATCCTACCCCTCCCCCCTCCCTCGGCTGGCTTATAAAAGCCAGCCGAGACAGCGGCATGGCTGGCTTATATAAGCCAGCGCGAGGCAGCGGCATGGCAATCCCGCGGTGGAGAGGGAGCAGTCAAGAGCTCTCAAAGAAAGAAGACGCCGTAAGTCCTTGTGGTCGGCGGCCCTGGCGGGTTGGCGCCCGCCAGGTGAAAACGTTGAATTCCTGGAGTTGCGGCGGCCAAGAAAAAGAGCTTAAAGGCCGCCGCCACCCAGGCGAAGACGCCGAACCTCTGGCGGGTTGGTGCCCACCAGGCGAAGACGCCAAAGCCCTGGCAGGATGGTGCCCGCCAGGCGAAGATGCCGAAGTCCTGGTGTGGCGGCCACGAAAAAGAGCTTAAAGGCCACCGTCCCCCCAAGCAAAGGTGCAGACTAAATTATTTATTTATTTTTTTAAATCGGTGTAGTCTATTTTAATATTTCTTTTACAGGTGTACTACAAGTACCAGGGGGCCCTAAATGCCCCGTTTGCTGGTACTCGTGGTTCTTCAAGTACCAGCATGTGGGAGAGGCTTGCAGGGACCTATAGTTTACCTGCAAAAGACAATACTCTTTGAAATGCTGTGGCATTAGCCCCCTGCTAGAAAGGGTCCGGCGCTAGTTCTGGTAAGTACTGGGAAACCCTACTCATTTTTTCCCCTGTATTTCCAGAACCAGGACCGGCTCAGAGCCCAGTGCTGGTTGCGCTGAATACAGGGGACACCTATGACGTTTGTCCCCTGTATTTTGACAACGAGGACTGGTTCTGAATAGCCCGATGCTGGTTGTGTTAAATGCAGGGGACCCCTATGTAATTTGTCCCCCGTGTTTTCACAACCTGGACCAGCAGAGAAGAGCCCGGGGCTGGTTGTGCTTTAGGGGGAGGGGGCCACTTTACACAATCAACCTGGCACCCACTGTCCAGGCTTGGGAGGGGGTCCGCTGCTCCCCAGGGATCCCTGGCCTGGACTGACTAGCGGTCAGGGTTAATGCTTTGGCCGGGGGACCCGATGGAAGGGTTCCCCTGGCTGTGGCATTATCCCCCTGCTAGAAAGAGCTCGGTGCTGGTTATGGAAAATACAGTGGACCTCAGCTGCATTGACTACATGTGTGTATTCCAATGAGCACAAAATCCAGTTAATTAGCAGCTCCACCATTTGTGAGAGTGCTGAATCTGCATTTAACCACAGGGTGTGATGGCATACCATATCTGTATTGCGCAAGGAACACGTCCATTAAGGCGTCAGCCTTAATGATCGGAATTTCATTGCTTTTTTACATTTGAGTGGTAGATATTCAATATGTTTTGTGAAATTCCAGATCATGTCTAAGAAGCCTTAATGGGACATGTCAAACTATAAGGTTTTTTGTCTATGGAAAAATTATATATATATATATATATATATATATATATCACACACACACACACACTACCAGTCAAAAGTTTGGACACACCTTCTCATTCAATGGGTATTGTTTAATTATTTTTTTAACATAGTAGATTAATACTGAAGACATCAAAACTATGAAAGAACACATATGGAATTATGTTGTAAACAAAAAAGTGTTAAACAAATCAAAATATGTTTTATAGTTTAGATTCCTCAAAGTAGCCCCCTTTTGCTTGGATGACAGCTTTGCAAACTCTTGGCATTCTCTCAATCAGCTTCATGAGGTAGTCTCCTGGAATGGTTTTGAATTAACAGGTGTGTCTTGTCAAGAGTCAATCTGTGGAATTACTTGCCTTCTTAATGTGTTTGAGACCATCAGTTGTGTTAGTACACAGTGGACACCACTATTTGATTACTGTTGTAATCCATATTTTGGCACCAACCACTCAACTCAGTAAAGAGAAACGACAGTCCATCATTACTTTATGACATGAAGGTCAGTCGATACGGAAAATTTCAAGAACTTTGAATGTATCCTCAAAAACCATCAGGAGTGCGTGGGCAGAAATGTGTCTGAAACACCCTAGGGCGCGCTAACCGCAGATAGTGCGCCCTAACCAGGAATTAAGACGGGTTTAGCCATTTTAGATGGTTAAACCTCGTCTTTTAGGCGGCAAAGAGGGCGATAATTAATGAGCACCCAGAACAATTGAATATCAAACTGGGAGCTCATTAATTATCACGCCCAAAAAAACATTTGAATCGCCCCCACTGATTTACTGACCGTGAGTAATGTGCATATGCCTATGTTTGTGTTAGGGACATTAGGTCTTACCACTTTTGAGAGAGGGTACTTGAGTGTTTAGTTAGAACCCAGACAGTTTAGGATTCTGTTTTATGTTTTCCTTTTACTGCACACTAAACTAGCTTTGGCTAATTACATGGAAACCCTGGACGGGTGTGCCATTTCCTGGCTGCTGTGTTTGGGAGTGCCCATCTACCCCAGGAGAGGGCACCCCTAACTTGATCCCCTCACAATACGCACACACACATTTCATACACTATTACCAGACATTGTGGACCCAGCATTGCTATTCAGTTACTCTTGATACCCACAATCACATATGCAGCAGGAACTTTTACCACTCCATTATGTGGCTAATTAATGTAAAAGTAATTCTTCAGTACCCATTTCCTTGTAAGTACAATTCCCTGAGTTTTGAACTGTGAGTTCTTATGTCTAATTATACCATAATTCCTGGCTGCTTACAAATGTTATTCAAAATGCCGGCAAAATCACAAGTGGTTGATTTAAAAATAAAAAAGGAATGGACTTCCGGTTGTGGTGAGGATGTGGTGAGACGCTTCAGCGCTCAGCTCCGTTACCACCCAGCTTCACACGGCGTGCACGGCTGTTTATCAGCCTCCATCGGAGAACAAACGCTTACCTCACTAAGCGGAGACACTCGTCCGGTGTATGGAAAAATATTTCCCCCCACAGATGCCCAGACGACACCAGACTCAGAAAGCTGAGAAGCTGCGCTCAGAATCCAAGATGGCGGCCGCGCCTGAATCGCTGGCGTCTCAGACGGAGTTGAGCAGTGTTATGTCTCAGTCGGATACTCAGCCTTCCCCAGCACTACTGCCTAATACAGCCACAGTGAGTACTCCAATCACCTATGACACTATGGTGAAAGCCATACAAGACACTATGAAACCCTTAATGCAGGAGCAAACTGCACACTTTACACAGGCAATCAAAGATATTAAGAATCAAGTACAGCAGCTTTCCACCAGAGTGGAATCCTCTGAGTGTAGATTGGGGGAGATTTATCAAGATGTATATACTTTGAAAGGTTCTGTCTCTCAAACTACTAAAATACAAAACCAGATTATTAATAAAATTGATGATCTGGAAAATAGATCCAGGAGAAACAACTTGAGAATACTAGGCCTGCCAGAAACCCTTAAAGGGGCTGAGCTATATTCTTTTCTTCAATCAACACTCCCTGAGTTACTGAAAATCTCTGACTCCTACCCTAAGATCATTGTGGAACGTGCACATAGAGTTGGTCCAATCCGAGATCATTCAAATCCTAGGCCACGGGTAGTGATTTTTCGCTGCTTAAATTATGCACATAAAGATGCACTATGGCTAGCATCTAGGAAAACCAGAAATTTATTGTGGAATGATAGCAGACTCCTCATTTTCCAAGATTTTTCTATTGAAGTTACTAAGGCGCGTAAAGCCTTTTCCCCGGTGTGTACTCGACTTATCAAAATAAGCCGCAAGTTTGCGTTAATATTCCCTGCACGTTTAAGAATCTACAGTGGTTCCTCGTTTATTGATTTTACAAGAGCTATGGATGCAGAGGCATATTTGGATGAAGAACAGACCGCAGAAGAGGCAAATGAATCCCATAATGACTACTCGTGATCTCCCTACAATCTCGCATGTTATTTCATACCTCACCTCGCTTTTACTTGTGACGACGGTGGCGGATGTCACCTCCATTTTTCTCTCTGGGACTCTAGTCAATTCATGACATCAGACACCGGTTTAGATTATATTGTTATATGGTTATATTAGTATTCTATGTTTCGTTCAAAGCATCTGTCATATGACACAATTTAATAGAATACTTTCTTTATTATGCTCCTACATTTTCAGAACATAATTTGTAATGTTTCTGACATTAACGCTATTGATAATGCTATTTGTCTTCAATGTTCTCTCATAACACTTAATATTCTTATATATTGAGTTTAAAAATGAAGTTGGATGTGGTTTAGGAGCGGATGTCGCAGAGTTTGTTATAACTTAGTTTAATAACTTACTTATTTGCTCTTATACTGGAAGTTATATATATATATCTACATAATTCTAATGTGGTTTCCTCTGTTCGAGACCATATTCTTATCATTTTTCTTTTTCTTTCAAAATTTACATTTTTTTTTTATTATTATGATCACCATCTTGGTAGTTCTGTGTGATAATGATTTTTCTTTTTTTTATAACAGTCATGTACTTCCATGGAAATTAATGTACCGTGAGTTCAATTTAATTATGCCTTGGTATTTTCAATGTCACAAATTAAAGTAGGAACTTTAAATGTAGGAGGCATCCACTCACCTATCAAGAGAAAAAGAATCTTGACATATCTAAATAAATTAAAAATAGATATTATATGCTTACAGGAGACCCATTTGTTAGATATTGAAATTCGTAAACTCGGTATGCTGAGGTGGTCAGTGGTTGCCTCAGCTCCTTACTCGACAAAATCAAGAGGTGTGGTGATTTTAGCACAACGACACCTTAATGTTCAACTACAAAATTCGTACAGTGATCCGTCAGGTAGATTAGTAATTGCCGATATGAAAATAAATGATACCCCCATTGTTTTGTGTAATATCTATGCCCCGAATGTATATGATAAAACTTTTGTGATGTCCCTATTGACAAAACTGTTCCCTTATTCTTCCTCTTCTCTGATTATATGTGGAGATTTTAATGTAGTTTCCTCCGCAAAACTAGATAGAAAATCACAGTCCAGACGTTGCACACAGACACCAAAATTTGGTATTCCGTATATAAATGAACAACTTAACCTTATTGATATATGGCGGGCTAAGCACCCAATTGATAAAGAATACACATGTTTGTCTGCGGCACATGGATCCTTATCCAGATTAGATTATATTTTAGTCTCAGATCATTTATTTACACGGATTAATACGACAGAGATAGAACCCATTTCTATATCGGACCATGCCTTGGTATGGTTTTCGTTGTCTATGGCTGCTGACTTGGGGTCGCATAGACAATGGAGATTTCCGTCATACTTAACACAATCTCTTAAATTTAGAAGTAAAATAGAAACTTTTTGGGAAGAATACAAGATTACTAACTCAACTCACGAATCAGAAGACCCACTTCTGTTCTGGCAGGCCTCCAAATCTGTACTACGAGGAAATATATTATCATACACTGCTTACACAAAAAAAGAATTCTCTAAATCTTACATGGCGGCTCAGAGAGACCTGACAGAGGCCTACCAAAAATACAAAGACACCCCTTCTACCATTCATAAGGCTGACTACCTCCAGAGAAAAACACAGTTTGAAGAAATTCTTAATCAGTTAGGTGATCGATCCTTATTCAATAGAGACTTCCAATTTCACAAATTAGGTAACAAATCAGGACGACTGCTATCCAACTTAATACGGGGCTCACTTCCTTCCACCACCATCAAACACATAACTAAACCTAATGGTACTATCACTTCAGTTAGCTCACAAATTTTATCAGTCTTCTCCTCATTTTATGAATCTTTATATACCCAAAAATCTTACGATGATAAAAATCAAACTTCTTTTTGGTCCAATATTAATATACCAAAACTACCTGATACTTTGGCAGAAAAATTGCTTTTACCAATCACAGTGGAGGAAATTCAGAATGCCATTAAAGCTTTAAAACCAGGGAAAGCACCTGGGCCTGATGGGCTTACAGGTGATTATTACAAAATTTTAGAACCAAAGATTATAAATATACTTGTTAATGTGTTCAATATTATATTGAACGATAAAATTATACCTAAATATTTTAATGCTGCTCTGATCAAATTACTTCCTAAACCGGGAAGAGACCCTACTTTACCAGGGTCATATAGACCGATTTCTCTGTTAAATACGGATTACAAATTATTCACTAAAATATTGGCAGAGCGTATTAAAATTTTAATGCCACAACTAATTCATAAAGACCAATCTGGCTTTATTTGGCAACGTCATTCAGTGACTAATATTCGTAAAGTACTGTCTGCAATTCACTACATAAAACTTCATAATCCAGAGACTCCCAGTGTTCTTATTTCACTGGACGCCGAGAAGGCGTTCGACCTAGTATCATGGGTCCACCTATTTGACACAATGACAAGATTTGGCTTCCCTAATGAATTTGTTAATATTCTTAAATCCCTATACTCAAACTCATCTTCCCAAATTCTATGCAATGGATTTTTATCCTCCCCTTTCCCGATTCTTTGTGGAACACGTCAGGGATGTCCATTATCACCACTGCTATTTGCCTTAGCATTAGAACCCCTGGCGGTGGCCTTACGACAATCCAAATTATTCAGTGGTATCAAAATTGGACATTTAGAATTAAAAGTCAGTCTTTTTGCAGATGACATGATGTTACTTATTTCCAACCCATCACAATCCATTCCAAACATTTTAGATATCATTTCTGAGTTCGGGTCTTTCGCTGGTTATAAAATTAATGTTGATAAATCGGAGATTCTTACGGTCTCGGGATGCTCAACCCACAATCCCTTACCCTCACCCCTTTCTATATTCAAACGTGCTAACTCAAAACTGAAATATTTGGGTACCTTTATAACGTCAGACCTGAAACATCTATATACAAGCAATTTCACACCATTACTTAAAAAAATGTTCCATCTCTTAGACCTCTGGAAAAGCCTCCCCCTTTCCCTGTTGGGGCGAATTGCTTTAATAAAAAGTATAATTATCCCTAAAATAACATATATCATACAGATGTTACCCATATCACTTAACAAAACAGACCTTACATCCTGCACTCAAGCATTCACCAAATTTATCTGGCAGGGAAAAAAGGCCAGAATAAATATGAATAAATTATACCTTCCACGAGCAGACGGAGGGTTGGGTTTCCCAAATCTAAAAATTTTCTCGCAGACAATTTTTTTCAGATATATATCAGATTGGCTGCTTGACAGAGATCTATACACTGACATCTCTATAGACAAGGCTATATTAGCCCCTTTCTCACCAGCAGCATTACTACACTCTCCCCGTTCATTAATTCCTCGAGATATACTCCACAATCCTTTGTTTTTCGATACATACAATGCCTGGTTATTTATTAACCGTAAACTTAATAGAAACTTCAGTAGCTCTCATTACACTACATTTTGGGGAAATCCGGCTTTCACACCTGCCTTGGAAAATATCAGATTTTTACAATGGAGAGACAAAGGAATAATGAAAATAAAAGATATTTTTGATCCTGGAGGAAATCTGAGATCTTTTGGTGATCTTCGAATAGCTTTCGATTTACCTCACGCCCAATTTTTTATGTATTTACAGGCCCGACATTTTGCAAACTCCCTTCCTTCGTTAGGGTCTCTTGATGACTCCACAGACATCTTATCTGATTTACTTGTCTTTATTAAAAGTAACACATACCATACCAGACTTCTCTATGGAGACTTACTAGACTGAGATGTGAGGAAGATATGGAGGGTCACCAATGCTAGATGGGCATCAGATATGGCATGCAACCCAGAATCCTTGGATGTATTATCACGATTTGATTCCACCATGAAATACGCCCAATCGGCTCTTCTTCAGGAAGTCCACTTTAAATTTATAAATAGGGCATATATAACACAACAACAACGCAAACACATGGTTCAGGATGAATCTGGAGTCTGTCCTAAATGTCATCATTATCCAGCTACTTATTACCATAACTTTTGGGAATGTCCAAAGATTAGACTATTTTGGAATAAGATTGTGGCATATATTAACGTATTGTTTTCTATTAATGTTCATCCTGATCCTCTGGCACTCCTCTTTGTTATATTCTCGAATTGGGATCTAGGTCCCAATAAACGGGACATTATTCCCCTCCTTACAGTTATATTAACGGTAGCAAAAAATATGAGATATGGTAAGAACTTACCCTTGTTATCTCTATTTCTACGAAGTCCATAGGGTTCCACAGGATACCTTGGGGTATAGGTGTGACGTCAGTCGCAGGGCACCAAAGAGTTAAGCTTTCAGCCTCCCAGGATGCACTAGGTCCCCCTCCTATACCCCGCCCCCAGGCCAAGGCACCTCAGTTAGTTACCAAGCCATAGGCCGGAGGAGGAGAAGGAAGAGAGAGAACAAAGATCTGGACACATACAAGAATCACATTCTCACCAGAGGGAGACGGAAAACCGGTGACCAGAGCAAAGCCCATCTGCAGCACAGGTGCGACAGGGCAGGAGTCCTGTGGAACCCTATGGACTTCGTAGAAATAGAGATAACAAGGGTAAGTTCTTACCATATCTCATATTTTCTACTTCAGGGTCCATAGGGTATCCACAGGATACCTTGGGGATGTCCCAAAGCAGTATCCTTTAAGGGTGGGGACGCTCCTGTGCAGAAAGGAGAATCCGCCGCCCGAAGGAAGCATCCTGAGAGGCGAAGGTGTCAAACCTGTAATACCTCACGAAGGTATGGACAGAAGACCACGTAGCAGCCTT
This sequence comes from Taudactylus pleione, assembly GCA_031769625.1. Classification (NCBI taxonomy): domain Eukaryota; kingdom Metazoa; phylum Chordata; class Amphibia; order Anura; family Myobatrachidae; genus Taudactylus; species Taudactylus pleione. Next base: position 34,986,742 of record JAUIMM010000014.1, read on the forward strand.
GCAGATCTGAACTGCCGAGGCACCACGTCAAACTGCCCACGAAGGACCCACAGACCTAGTGGAATGAGCCTTCAGAGAAGGAGGGACCGGTAGGCCTTCATGAAGATAAGCTTCAGAAATAGCCATACGGATCCAGGCTGCCAAAGTTTGCTTTGAAGCAGGCCAACCCTTTTTACAGAAGCCATAGAGGACAACAAAGCGTCCGACTTCCTAAACAAAGAAGTGCGGTCCACATAAGTCCTTAAGGCCCGCACAACATCCAAAGAGGCCTCACCCACGGAAAGACCCGGTGAGTTAAAGGCCGGAACAACTATTTCCTCGTTAACCTGAAACTGGGAAACAACTTTGGGGAGAAACTCGGGCCGAGTGCGGAGCACTGCCCTGTTCCCATGAAAAAAACCAAGAAAGGGGGTCTACAAGAAAGAGCCCCTAACTCAGAAACACGTCTGGCTGAAGCAACGGCCAGAAGGAAAACAGTCTTAGCTGTTAGCCATTTAATATCCACTGAGCCCAGTGGTTCAAACGGCGGTCCTTGGAGAGTCCTCAGGACCACAGCCAAATCCCAAGGCGCCACAGGTGGAACAAAGGGCGGCTGAATACGGAGAACACCTTGCATAAAGGTGCGCACATCCGGGATTGTAGCAATCCTACGGTGAAACCAGACAGATAGGGCCGAAACCTGTACCTTCAAAGAAGCAAGGCGAAGCCCATGATCTAGTCCCGCTTGCAGGAAGGCGAGAATCCGAGACAGACGAAACTCCCGCGGTGCATAACCTCTCGGTCGACACCACTGGAAGAACGTATGCCACACGCGATGGTATATCCTCGCGGAAGACGGTTTCCGAGCTCGTAACATGGTACACAGCATAGAGCTGGCAAACCCCCAGGACCTCAGCATGGCCGTCTCAACAGCCACGCCGCCAAAGACAGCCGAGTCAGGTCCAGGTGAAGACAAGGACCCTGAGACAGAAGGTCCGGTCGTAGCGGCAACCGCAGAGGACTGTCCACGGACAGACCCTGAAGGTCTGAGAACCAGTGCCGTCTGGGCCACGCGGGAGCTATCAACAGGAGCGTCCCTCCTTCCTGTTTGAATTTCCGGATTACCCGTGGAAGAAGGGAGACCGGAGGGAACAGGTATGCGAACCTGAACGTCCACCGGACGGACAGAGCATCCACCAGAGACGCCCCTTCGTCTCTTGTGCGAGACCCGTACACCGGCAACTTGTTGTTGTGCCGGGACGCCATGAGGTCGATTTCTGGAAGACCCCACCTGTCCACCAGTAGTTGAAAAACGTCCGGGTGCAGGGACCATTCCCCTGGATGAACGTCCTGGCGACTTAGAAAGTCCGCCTCCCAATTTAGCACTCCCGGGATGAAGACCGCTGATATGGCCGGAAGATTGCGCTCCGCCCAAACCAGGATCCGAGAGACCTCTACGAGAGCCGCCCGACTGCGAGTTCCTCCTTGCCTGTTTATGTAGGCCACGGTGGTAGCATTGTCCGACTGGACCTGCACCGGGTAACCCTGGAGAAACCGCTGTGCCTGCAGGAGAGCATTGAAGACCGCACGGAGTTCCAAGATATTTATTGGAAGCTCCGCTTCTGTCGGTGTCCACCTGCCCTGGAACAAGTGTGGACCCGAAACTGCTCCCCAGCCCCGAAGACTGGCGTCCGTTGTCAACAGGACCCAATTTGGAACCCAGAACGGACGTCCCTTGTTGAGGTGGGTCATCTTTAACCACCACGCAAGGGACAGGCGAACCTCCGGGGTGAGCACAATCGTCTGGAACTTCAGAGACTGAGGCAGCCCGTTCCACTTGGACAGGATCAGGTGCTGCAGAGGTCTAGAGTGAAACTGGGTGTATTCCACCATGTCGAACACCGACACCATGGAGCCCAGTAACCTCATCGCCGAGTGTAAGGACACCCGGCGGCTGTGCAGACAACTGCGCACCCTTGACTGTAAAGCAGAGATCTTGTCCTCCGTCACGAAGATCCTTTGCTGTCCCGAGTCCAATAAGGCTCCAAGATGCAGAATCCTCCGAGACGGGATTAGAGTGGACTTCTGCCAGTTAATTAGCCAGCCGTGCCGTTGCAGCAGTGCAATGGTCAGGTCCAAGTGGTGTAACAGGAGCTCTGGAGATCCTGCCACCAATAACAGGTCGTCCAAGTACGGCAACATGCGGACTCCTTGCAGCCGCAGAGAAGCCGCCATGACCGCCATAGCGTCCTGTATGTCCAATGACACCATGTAGTCCCCAGGTTCCAGCGCCAGAATGATGGACCGTAGGGTCTCCATCCGAAACTTCGGGACCCGCAAAGACTTGTTGAGTGCTTTGAGGTTGAGAATCGGACGATATGACCCATTGGGTTTCTGTACCAAAAATAGATTTGAATAGAAACCCTGGCCCCTCTGGGAGAATGGAACAGGCACTATAACTCCAGCCTGGAGCATAGTGTGCAATACCTTCCGCAGCTCCGTAGCCTTGTTCCGGTTTGATGGTAGACCCGTGGTGAAGAATCGAGCCGGGGGTCTGTGCCGGAAGGAGAGGGCGTACCCGTGAGAGACCACCTCCAGAACCCAAGTGTCTGTCGTAGTGAACGACCAACACCGGGAGAACTGCAGCAGGCGGCCTCCCACCCTGGGATCCCCCAAGGGGGGACCCGGACCGTCAGGCCGCAGGCTTGTCATCTGGCTTGGGGGCTGGACGTCTGGTACTCCATGCCTGTTTCCGGGGCTTGCCCGATTTCTTAGGGCCAGCCTGTCGAGGAAACGACTGTGGTTTGGGCCTGCCCTGGGCCCTAGATGACCGAAAGGACGATGGTCCAGAACCAGAAGGAGCAGCGGCCGACGGGAGACAAGCAGATTTGGCTGCCGCCAGCGTGGCCACAATCTTATCCAGATCCGGACCGAAGAGAACTTCTCCGGTAAACGGCAACGCTTCCAGACCTTTCTTGGAATCTGCGTCCGCCTTCCAGGATCGCAGCCACAAGGTGCGACGAGCAGCTACCGCTGCTGAAGAAATTCTAGACACCAGAGTACTAATGTCTAGAGCCGCCTCGTTGATGTAGGTGGCCGAATCACGGAGATTGCCAATCAACTCCGCTTGTTCGGCCGGACAGTCGGATTCAAAAGAAGCCTCTAATGAATCCGCCCAGCGCTCCATCGCTCTGGCAACCCAGCAAATGGCCATAGCCGGCCGTGCTGCCCCCCCTGCAAGGGAATAAGCGGACTTCAGGCAGATTTCTACCTTGCGGTCCGTAGCATCCTTAAGGGAGGACATGGATGGCATCGGCAATGTGGCACTACGGACAAGACGGGTCACGTGAGAATCCACCTGTGGAGGGGATTCACACTTAGCAAAATAATTATCCGCGAACGGATAAGCCACCGCCAGGCGTCTCTGCGGCTGGTATCTTTTGCCAGGTTGTTTCCACGCCTCCTCTAAATGGTCCACCAACTGACCCGAAAGAGGAAAGACTGTGGCATCGCCCTTCACATCTTTGAAAAAGGCATACTTAGATTTAGCCGCTGGGGGAACTTCGTCCTCAATCACCAAGGCTGTGCGGACCGCCCGAATAAGTCCAGGAATATATACTTTGGACTTAGCATCAGCGTCCTTAGTATGGAAAGGTTCCTGATCGTAAGGATCCAGAATCTCCCCATCATCAGACGTCCCTTCGTCATCCTCATAAGGAGCGGACAGAGACGCCACCGGCCTTTTATGAGGCCGCATCACAGACTCCCCTTGCAATACATCCGACAAGTGCTGTAAAGAACTCGTCAGGGAGTTAACCCACGCTGGCTCCTGAGAACCCGGGAGCGGGGAAATAGGGAGACTGTGGGGTACCACCAATTGTCGTGGGAACCCCTTCATGGGTGACGACACCACAGACTGCTGGGACAAACCCATCGGAGTAAACGCGGGCTGCGGAGCTAACTGGCCCACTAAAGCTGTTAACGCCTGAGCGAAACAAGCCCAGGGCGGCTCCTGTACCGGTGCTGTAACCGTAATAGGCCGCGCCATGGACAACACTGCCGGCAAAGGCCCTCCGCGCTACCCTCCCCCTCCGCTAACGGTACTTTGCACGTGGTACACTGTAGCCGGAGGGGAAAATCACTTTCAGACATGATGGCACCACGTATGTGACCTCTCTCACCAATTAAGTATTAAATAGGCGAGAGACCACCCTGCAGCACCGCACCGCAAGGGCTTTAGCAGAAAGAACAGGGACAGTAATAAAGCTGACAGTTTAGTGAAGAATAGTTACAGGCAGCGCTAGCACAGTCACATACAATGCAGAGAAATAACAATTCCTGCACTAACAGCGCTGATCACTCAACTACACAGACACAGGGCCTGGTAGGACACAGCGCTGCATACACAGACCTGAGCCACAGCGGAGGAGAGGTATGCGGGGGGACCCAGACCACGATGCTTCCTTCCAGACTTCCAGCAGCGTTCACCATGCGTTGCAGAGAAGATGGCCGCCGAGGAGCAGAGAGAAGCTGGCCTGGGGGAGGAGCGCTGACACAGGACCAGTCAGCACAGTGCAGAGAGGGCTGTGTGCAGCGGGGGAGGCGCCGGCTGTGAGACAGGGAAGGCGTGCTCCCCTGGCATGCATTTAACCCCTGGGACGCCGCAGCGCTACCGCTCTGCTGCGGTACGCTGTCCCAGGGGGTAGTGGAAGCGCAGGTTGGTCGCCTGGCTCCACGCTGCAGCCAGTCCCCAGGGAGCCCCCTGCCTGGGGACTTAGGACCATGTGATCAGCGGGGACCCACCGCGGGACCCTGCTGCTTACCTCTGTCCCCCTTGAATCCGGCCATGGTCCGGAGCATCTGGGGTCACCGCTAGCTGTGACCCCAGACGCCCACCAGCATCCTCGGATCAGTACCGGCGTTCTGGTACCGGCGGGGTGTAGGGAAGACAGCATGGACGTCAGGACTGACTGTCCATGCTGTTCATCCAGTTGTGCAGCCACAGCTGCATGAAGAATAAGCTTCAGGGGCTCTTCTAGCCCCCACTCCAACAGGTGCACCCGACTCCGGCCGGGCACCAAACTAAACTGAGGTGCCTTGGCCTGGGGGCGGGGTATAGGAGGGGGACCTAGTGCATCCTGGGAGGCTGAAAGCTTAACTCTTTGGTGCCCTGCGACTGACGTCACACCTATACCCCAAGGTATCCTGTGGATACCCTATGGACCCTGAAGTAGAAAAGATTATATTAAAAAAATGGATCTCTAAAAATTCTCCATTTCTTACTCAACTTAAGTCATGGCTATTAAAACTATTATATTTCGATAGGAGATCCACACTGCCTAATATAGAGAAAGGAGTTAAAACTTTCTATAAAAAATGGTCCTATTTTATAGACCAACTAGACAATCATACACAACATTCGATTTTAAAATTGTTTGAAGGTACCGAATGGTATGTAATAAGACAACTTATTAGCTCTTCTTAAGGATTACTGTGGTAGTGTATGCCGCAGTGATGCATTTTCTGGTCACATTAGCTTTTTTCTTTTTTTTTTTTTTTTCTGATTTCTGGAATGGTGATATTTTGCCTACTTTATATATCTCTTGTGTTTTATGTTTTATATTTTATTTGTCAAGATAGGATGCCCATATGGATACATGTGACAATTCATACACTCTTGATAAAAATTAAATGTACAATAGATAATAGGAATATGTGACTGTTCTTCTTTTTCTTCTATTATTATTTTAATTCCTACTGTAATGCAAGGAAAAAAAGAAAATTATATATTATATTGTCTGTATAACTATGTCCTGGTCAACCATTAATAAAGAGATTTACAAAAAAAAAATAAAAAAGGAATGTATTGTCAGCTAAAACACAACTAATCCTAATAGGCCACCAACAGCATAGATATTGCCAAGAAAGTATTTAGATATTATGTAATACACAAAGGCCATAAAATGCTGTATATATTTTGCTTGGATGTATAGCAAAGCTGCCTCATCTACAAAACAACTGCAATTGGAAAAATTATAGTGTTAACACGCAATTGGTATTGAAAGATAATTACTTTAAAAAATAAATTAAGCAACAAACACACAATAGAAAATAATTGTACTTGTACTCAACTAATTAATGGGGGATTGTACACCCAACTGCAGACTTCACATATTGAGAAGTTCTTTCTTTATAACGACTCAAAGAGCAGCACCCCTTGCTTATGGTTTTGAAATTGGCTGCCAGATGACAATGAAGAATAAGAACCTGCTCCAGCTTACAAACCGGATTTGTGCAAAAACTGTGAAGCTCAACATACATATCAGTAGGAGAATTTCAACTGCAGTATGAAGCTCAATTACAAAATAGCAGATGACAACTACATGGTAATAGGTAGATACGATTGCAGTGTTATCCTAAATAAGTCCTTTATTAAAGTTCAGTTGCCAAATGCAGTAAGGAAGGGAAGTAAGACATACTAAGAACTGCATCATGGAGACGGATTTCAATGGATGGTTTCATGAAAAGTCAGAGAAATGCACAAGCAACTATCAAATAAACATTTACTTTTACAATTTTTAATGTTGCCTTTTCATATTAGATCAACTTGTTTTCTAGATTCAGTGTCTATTGCTAGCCATATAGAAAAAGCTCATCAATAGATTTTTTTAGCAATACAGATCATATGGATCATGTATACAACAGTAGCTTAAGGTTACCTCAGACAATAGCCCTCCACCACAGCCAACATCGAGGATCGTTACATCAGACAGAAGACAGCCGGTATCATGATTATGGCCCTTGCTCATTAGAATGTCTCTAGAAACATGAAAATGTGTAAGAATTAAATACATGTAATGCGTGTATTCCTACTTCCATGTTTGCATGTTTATGGTTCCAAACAGAAATGAGGATTATCCTGTGACAGACAGATAAAAATCATCCTTTACATCAATCATATAAATTACGTATGTTTCTGTTCAGACCAGTCTCGAGAGGCAACTGCTTTAACTGATGTATTTCAAACAGCAATAGTAATTAAAGCTAAATCAGGCTCGTTTAGCATCAATTGCTATTGCCATTTGAAATCCATCAGTGTCTTTGAAAAACAAACACAAATCAAACCTACCGCTAGGGGGAAAACACCCAAGGTGGCTCTTGCACCGGTACTGGTAAGTTAAGCTGTAGAGGAGGTACTGTATATGACAATTAGCACACTGACCATCCTGCACAATATACTGAGAGGACAAGCCTGCTAAACAGGCTATGCATGTAACCAGCACAGGGGCTGCAGCCACCTGTATACCCTTCCCTTTGGAAGACATAGTCACAACAGTAAGCAGCACACAATACAGTGTATAGCTAATAATGCAATGTGACACCCTTCACAAATACAAGTAAATGTGAAGTACAAATGAACCCCTACACACCTGGTAGTGATGGGTTAAGAAAGAGCAGCAGGGGTAGACATATCTGACAGTCAGGAAAATAAAGGCAGCATATCACCACAGTAGGTCTATCACAAGTCACATACAATGCATATAAATATACTTGCAATAGGCACTGAATCAACTACTCAAGCTACACTAGGCTGGTAGGATTTGATAATGGCTCCTGAGACCTACAGCTTCAGAAAAGTCCTGATTAAAGGCACCTGAGCATCTCATTAGGGAGGAGAGTGTAGGAGGAGCAACTCAGATGTGGGAAGACTCAGCTGAGAAATCACACTCTTAGCTGGTGGGGGGGAGGGGTTGTCAGGGGAGATATTAACCCCCGGGTCTACTGGTTTAACAAAGGCTCCAGATGCCAGAGTTTACTGCCCTGGTGGTGTACTGGGGGAGCGGACGCACCAGTCGCCCCACAACAGCGGCCCCCGGCTCGTCTCCACAGCCAGAGGTGAGGACCGCATTACAACATAAGCAAGCGGGGAATCGCCGTTATCCGGCTGCAGTCCAGGGTCTCCCAGGAAAGTACTGGCCAAGCTCCGCTGATGCCCGCCGTAATCACCGGACCGCTCAACGGAATTGCAGTCACGCAGGTGTCCATTAGGACACTCAGCGCAACTTGCTCAGAAACAAAGTGAAAACATAAAATCTTGGGTCTGTCTAACACAGCCCTACTGTTCTCAAAAGTGCCACTGCTTCTGCCAGCACCAAACAAAAAAACTGGCTGCTGGGGGCTGGGTATATACGGAGGAGGGCCGATGCATCCTGGGAACTAAAACTTTAACTGTTTGGTGTAGAGATGGCTAGTGAGTGAGTGTCTCAACACACTGACTCGAATCATTCAGATGAGTGAATGATTCGAGTCACTCAGTGTTTGGTGAGTCGAGACACCCAGCTCCCCAGCCTCTCTGTCAGTGGGAGCTAGAGTGAATGGCAGCTCCGCCCCCTACACCGCTGATCCGACCTTATCATACTTCTCCACTGTGTCAGATCAGCAATGTAGGGGGCGGAGCTGTCAGCGACTCACTGAGTCGCACAGCTACAGCCAGGGCTCAGGGGAGTTCACTGACTCAGGAGAGTCAGTGAGAACCCTGAGCTGTAGTGCTGGTCTGCGGGGCTCTGAGTCGCTGGCTCCAGCACTTGCTCTATCTAAAGAGCCGTGTCTCGAGACACTTCACTGAGTTGAGCCATGAGGCTCAACTCAGTACAGTGTATCGATCTGCCCATCCCTAGTTTGGTGCACAGCTCACTCCAACTATACCCCATGGTAATCCCTGTGGACCCCCTATGGACCCTGAAGAAGAAAAAAAAGGTTTATGGTGTGTACATAATGTCAATATTTTTTTCAAAAAATGTCCCAACATTGTTGATTTTTTTAAATGATCAAATTATGTTAAGAAGAGCTATTTAACCTTTATTGGGTATTATTTTATTAACAAATCTGCATATTTGTTTATAACATTATATTGAATCTAGTTTAAATAGCTATTTACATCAGTTATGCTGGGCACACACGGCCAGATAAAATATCTGTCAGACCGAGAGACATTTTATCTGGCAGCCTGCCAGCCGCAGATGTCGCCGGCATACACTGAGATTTCTCTCACAGTGTATCAGCCCGACATCCGCGCTCCGCCCCCGGGGGATGAGACATTTCCGTAGGAAGGAACACAGAAAATATGTCTGTCTGTCGGCCGCGGCCGACAGTTTACTGGTAAATATCGCATCGGAAGGGCATGCTGGACAATCCTACATGCCCGACCGAGCAATATTTAACCCTCCGTCGCCCCCCCACACGCTACAATTATCGGGGCGATCCGCCGATATCAGGCGGATCGCCCCGATAATTGTAGCGTGTATGGCCAGCATTAGTAATAAGTTAAAAAAATCAACAATTTTGGGGACATTTTTGGCAAAAATATTGACCAGTTATGTGGTTAAGCATATGTTGGAACAAATGATCCTAAAAGTAGGAAGACAATATGAAAGCAATAAACACTAAGATTACATGCCAGAAAGATGTACCATATTTTCTTCCCATTACAAAAGCATTCATTTTTTTATTCCTTTTCATTTAATAACAAGAGAAAGCTCATGCTAAAGGACCTTAAAGAAGCTTACACCAGCCCTGTGTAAAAACTAGCTGATGTATGGAATGAAAGAAATTTACATCAACTAGTGAAAAAATTTACATCAACTAGTGAAGAATATGTTCTTCTAAATAACAGCGGCAGCAGCAGTATACCTAATAAATGGTACACGGATGTGGTTCATGGCATGTAGTGGGGAGTACACTCCTTCCTCATCCCACCATTTTGCTGACCATGCCTGAAATTTCTTCATCTCCAGAGGATCCACAGTCTGTGAACTACTGTAAGTCCTCATAAACTGGCACCTAACCAAATAAATGTATAGATACACGATGTTAAAACTGCAGAAACACATATCAACACAGCTACCTATACAACTGAGAGAAAAGAAAATGCAGTTATAATTGAAATTAAAGTCATTCAAAAGAGGAGCTTTAATTTTCTGAAATGCAAAACATGAGGGTAACAGAGCTAAGGGGGAGATTTAATAAAGCTTGGGGAGAAATAAAATTGTGAGAGATAAAGCACCAACCAATCAGCTGATGTCACTTTACAGGCTGTGTTTGAAAATGACAGAAAATGACTCTTGCTGAATAGACCCCTGAAACATAGAGGCAAGTGGCTATCTAGACTGTAAGAGCCACACATTTTGGGCCTTCCTAAAACACCTTTACAAGCTGAATTACAATGTTTAAAACACATGGCTTATTTGCAGCATATTGATTTTTATAGCATATTGATAAAAATATTCTTCTTGATTATTATTATTAATATTATTGATAAGCATATTCTTCTGCTGCCCCGCTCTGTCAGTCCCTCCATTGGTTGCCCGTTTTCTACCGTATTCAATACAAAATACTTTCACTTACACATAAGGCTATTAACCAGACCACACCAACATACATCTCTTCACTCATCTCAAAATATCTCCCAACCCAACCTCTCCGTTCAGCGTCTCTCATCCCCATGCATTACTTGCTCCCATTCACGGTTACAGGACTTTCTTCGCGCTGCACACACTCTATGGAATGAACTACTTCGCACAATAAGACTTTCCTCTAGTGTCCAATCCTTCAAGCGTTCCCTGAAAACTCACCTCTTCAGGCAAGCTTATCAGATTCCAGAAGCTCCCACATAACCTTCTTAGCTTCCATATCTAATTACATCCCCTTTTACAGTCCACACACATCGTCTTTCTCTCACATCCTCATGACATTTGGTCGACATTACTGTGTGACTGGATCATGCAGCCAACCAAGAAACTGTGCATTCTGGCTGGACCAAAATGCATTATATAGCACCTATCCTTGTGTATCAATGCCTATTTCCCTATAGATTGTAAGCTTGCGAGCAGGGCCTTCCTACCTATATATCTGTCTGTTATTACCCAGTTTTGTTCTATTAACCACTTGCCTGGCACGGTCGTATCAGATACGACCGCACCAGGCTGGGCTTTCCCTGACATGGTCGTATCTAATACGACCAGTCAGAAAATGGCCACTAGGCGGCTGTGGGAAGCTAATCTTCCCGCAGCCGCCTACATCAGAGGGACCTTCTGGTCCCTCTGCAAGAATGGCTGCCTCTCCAGCGTGTCCGATCACTGCTGGCCACAGTGATCGGGCACCGTAGGTAGCCCCCCCCCCATAGAAGCAGCCGTGCTGCCTTTTGTGACCCGATCACTGTGGCCAGCAGTGATCGGGCAGCCATCCACCCCCTTCAGCAACCAGCAGTAGCGGCGGCTCTGGTAGCCGCCGCTACTGCTATCTATCCGGGCCGCCAGCGGGACACCCTCCCGCTGCGGCTCCGGAACTACAGTGATCACATTGTGATCACTGTGTGTGAAGGAGCAGCGGCGGTGGCTCTGGTAGCCGCCACCGCTGCTCTGTGTCCGGGCCGCTAGCGGGAGATGCTCCCGCTACGGCACCACAGTGATCACTAGGTGATCACTGTGTAGGAGCAGCAGCAGCGGCTCTGGTAGCCGCCGCTGCTCTGTATCCGGGCCGCCAGCGGGAGATGCTCCCGCTGCGGCTCCGGCACCACAGTGATCACTAGGTGATCACTGTGTAGGAGCAGCAGCAGCGGCTCTGGTAGCCGCCGCCGCTGCTCTGTATCCGGGCCGCCAGCGGGAGATGCTCCCGCTGCGGCACCACAGTGATCACCTTGATCACTGTGGAGGAGCAGCGGCTCTGGTAGCCGCGGCTGCTGCAATGTTCGCCCGGGCTCAGCTCCGCCTCCCCGTCCCCATGTGCCCGATCACTGCTGGCCACAGTGATCGGGCAATAAATCATTTTGAACAAGTATAAAAAATATATATACGTATGTATATATATATATATATAAGTATATATATGTAAATATGTATATATATATATACGTATGTGTATGTATATATATATATATATATATATATATATACTGTGTATGTGTGTATATATATATATATATATATATATATAATGTTCGATCGATATATATATATCGATCGATGATTATCGCAGAGCCTCTGATTAGGGATGGCAACTGACCATCGATGGTTTGCAAACCATCGATGGTCTGACTGAAGACAAGTGGTTTGCCATTGCTTGTGGCCATCAATGTTGCACCATCGATGGCAAACCTCAATCGATGTTTAGGAAACATCGGCAGTTGTGGTGTACACAGATCTCCTCGACCAATCGCAAAACAATTGATGGCTTCTAACGATGGCTGAACCATCGATGGTACAGCCGTCAATGGCCATCACTACAGTATAATATAAAAATTGCTATTTTTATGGTATACTGTGTTTTTTAAAAAATATTTTTTTCAAATAAAATAGTGATGGATAAGTTTAAAATTATGTTCGTGACCTAATTCAATCATAAAAGAAACCGACAATTTTGGAGCGGTTATTGGAAAAAGAATTAGTCAGTTAAGTGGTTAATGCCTACAATTGTAAAGCGCAACGGAATATGCTACGCTATATAAGAAACTGTTAATAAATAATAAAAGATAATGGACCATGTAAGATTTTCTGTTGAATTATACTTATTTATTGCGTCGTGAAGTCATTATATTTGTAAAAGCATTGATAGCATAGACTTCTTCTGCACAAATATGTTAGGTTGGGCTTACATAAATAGATAAAACTGTACAAAAATAGATAAACCATACAAAAATAGAACAAAAATGAAAAAAACTTACTTCCTACTTGCTCCGATTGCATTGCTGCTTATACTGTTAAAATGGGATACTGTTGGAACAGCAGGCGTTATACAATTGGCTGTCAAAAAAAAATGTCTATTATAATAGAATGCCAAATTCAAATTAAATCTCATTAGTGACTGGCGATAATAGCATACATTTAACCTGACGGCACTTTGTCACGCTGAGTACACACTAAGCCAGTGGTTCCCAAACTGTGCGCCACGGTGGCACCCTGGGGTGCCTTGGGACACTTGCAGGGGTGCCTCAGGTTGGTGGTCCAGCACCAAATCAAACTCTTTGGGTGGAATTCAATTGATTACGCGGTCCGGATCTCCCGTCTAAAGTGACAGGAGATCGCGGGCCGCTATTCAATTGCTGCCATTCTTCGCGCTGATCGCGCCCATAGAGGTCAGGTTTAGCCGCGTAAAGCAGCTAAACCCGACCAAAGTGCTGGGCGCGATCGCGAAAAGTGATGTTTGGGCGCCCAAACATGTCACTTTTCGCACATTTCAGCTCTCATCCCCCTGGGGCTGCGAGCTGAAATGTAGCGCTTGGCAGCTGATCGCGCCCGACAGGAGCAAGAATAGAATAGCTCCGTCGGGCGCGATAGGGGCTGGAATGAATTGAATTCCGCCCTTTATGGTCAATGTAATGTAAATATGTGGAGAAACAGAAGCGCAAACCTGTCCACCACCACATAACTGACCCTAAGGATGACAGGTAAGCACAATTTACTTCACTTTTCTATATTACTACATGTTTTTCTGAACTTCTCAATAACAAACGTTTGGCTTAGGGGTGCCATGACAATAAAGCTGTTACACTAGGGCGCCGTAATTCAAAAAAGTTTGGGGGCCTCTGCATTAAGCGATATATATCATTCAGTTCATCTGGCAGTGTGTACACACAATATATGTGTGATATATATATATATATATATATATATATATATACACACACATACACACATCTTGAACCTTAGCAATTGTTCCTGAACATTTTCAGTGTTGTAGTTTTCATACTAGCAATTTCACCCTCTTCTGCACATATATATATATATATATATATATACTGTAAATGCACAGGGTTCATTGCTATTTTTAAGCTCCACTTTGTAACCACTTTAGAAAGACAAAGCACCTGTATGATGTACTGCAAATTGTTGGCATGGAAGCTTATACAACTTCCAGGGTATTGTGTATATAAGACAGTGGCTGCTGGACAAAGTGTGCAACACTTATTTGCCCTTAGCAAATTGCAGACCTATGAAGCAGAGGCACAGTAGCTGAGAGATCCCCGTAGGCTGACAGGGAATAATGCGAGATGTAGTGCCGTCGCCGCAACGGATACACGGGACTGATGTTAGCACCGCACGGTGCAGGTAGCGTTCCAGCAGCGGCTGCGTCTAGTGTATCACAGGCTTCCATGGAGCTGTTACCTGGGCTGCATGTACTGTGCGCCGCCTTGTGTGCTGCTACAGCTCCCCATGAGCGACGTGCGCCCAAGCGGCGTAACAGGGAGGACATGCCGCCCGCTGACATAGCGTTCACCAGGCAGCAGCTGCAAGGGGACACCGCCGGAAGTCTGTGCGGGTAACACTAACTCCGCCCCCTTACTCAGAGGAAGCAGAGAGCGGAGAGGACTCGGGAGGGAAAGGAAATCAGGGACATACGTGGGCAGCATAATGGATAATGATACAGCCATTCATACTGATATCAAACATTTTGTTCAATAGATGCTTATGTGGGAGGTGAGAGAGACGGCTGTAGCTGTATTGTGTCTGCAGTCATTGCTTTTAGGTTAGCACAGTAGTGTGGGGGGGATAGGTAACAATACTCGCTTTGTTCAGTTTCTAGCTGTTAGGGACCCAGCGAAGCCTTACAGCACTGGTGGTCAAACCGGTCCTCAAGGACCCTTTCCAGACCACCTGCATACCTCCCAACTGTCTTCTGGCAGGACGGTCCCGTTACACAAGCATAGTCCTTTCCCCGGGCCTCTCCCGTGGTGGGGGGGAAGTTGGAGAAAATAAACCTCACCACTGCTCTAATAGATGCTGTCGTGCATACACACTTGCTGGTGCCAGAAGCGACAGCTGGGGCCCTGCTGCATCCGGCAGCATGGCCCCCGCTGACGATATTGCCCGTCGGACGAACGAAGTCGCTGACGACGCACGGGAGCGCATATTGTCAGTGACATAGCCGGTACACACTGCCCGATGTGGACGATACATATAGTCTACTGGGTACCCGGCTATAGAAATTAATGTACGAACATGTTTTAAAATGTGACAATTAGTAATGACTACACCTCTGCACCAACTAGATGGTCTGTAAAACTTGTAATGGTAGGGGCCCTTGAGGACTGGGTTTGCCACCCTTGCCTTACAGCAGTGGCGTAACGGGCAGGGCGAGCGGGGTTCGTGCCCTGGGCGCCGTTGGACCGGGCGGCGATGCGTGTGTTAAACAGCAGCCAATGAGAGTCAGATAGACTCTCATTGACTGCTGCAGCACCCACTGCAAGAGCCGGACTTCCGTCCGGCTCCTGCAGTGGGTAATGGGACTGACTTCATGACGTCAGTCCCATAATGCTGAGCGCGCCAGCCCGGGCGGACTGGAGGGCTGGATCGGCATCGCGGACAGGAGCAGCGTGGAATCAGGTAAGTATATTTTTATATATATTTTTAAACCTATCTGCACAACGGGGGAGGGGTTGGCTACTACTGGGGGGGACATCTACTGGGGGTGCCATTGGGAGGACCTCTACTGGGGACTACTACTTGGGGGGGACTACCACTGGGGGCATTCTAAAAGGGGCCTAGTATTACTAGAGGCACTGCACTCGGGGGACCACTAATGGGGGCAATAATAGGAAGGGCCACTACAGGGACCACTGGATAGGGGGGGGTCACTACTGGGAGCCTGCATCAGGGGGACCACTACTGGGGGCACTGCATGGGAGGGGGGGACACTACTGCTGGGGGCACTATATAAGGGGCTTACTGCTAGGGGCGCTGCGGGGACCACTACAGGGGGCACTAGATAGGGGGGATCACTACAGGGTGCCTGCATAAGGGGACCACTACTGGGAAAACTGCATGGGGGGGACTACTGTTGGGGGCACTATATAAATGGGCACTGCATAAGGGGATACCGCTACTGGGCGCACTGCATTGTGGGGACTGCTACTGGGGGCACTGCATAAGGGGGAACACTACGTGGGGCACTGCATTTGGGGGGCCACTACTGGGGGTACTGAGTAAGGGGAACTAATTGGGGGCTGTATAAGAGGGACCACTACTGGGGATACTGTATAAGGGGCACTACTATGGGCCTGCATGAGAGGGACCACAACTGCATACTGGGGGTACTACTGGGGTTAAGGTGCATATGGATAGGAATGTTCAGTTTGAAAATAAAGGGGTGTGTCATGTTGACACGCCCCATTTTTTTGCCGCACGCCGAAGGCGCGCGCACATGGGGGGTGGGGGGAGGCTCCCTTTTCAAATTTGCCCTGGGCTCCAAATACCCTAGTTACGCCACTGCCTTACAGGCTTTGGTGTAACCGCCTGGTGAAAGTGCAACACGCATGAGGAGACAGCCATCATGCTTGCACATAACACAGCAGCCCATCGCTGGCAGTGGTAGGCTGTTGGCGTCAGAGCAGAGGACAGGGACATTGCGGGACCTTGCCTCATGGGTGAGTAATGTTAAATATAACCTAGGGATGAACATCGGAAGCCGATTGTTAGCAACCATCGATGGAAGTAATTTTTCCATCGAATAGTGGGAATTCAATGGTTGCCAGCCACCGGATGCAGCTTTCCGATGCCCATCCGATGGCTTGCTGTTTTTTTCAGCTGCGAACAGCTGGAAGTGGTGTCCGCAGCTCAGCTAAAGTGCGCATTCGATGGTGGTTATACTATCGAATGGTTGTGATGCCATAGCTGGTTGCCATTTCATCACTGGATTTGGTGTCGGAAGCCCAGCAACCATTCAATGCTGTGCTTCCGATGTCCATTCCTAATACAACCTCAGTGTGGCAGGTTGACTACTGCAGATCAAATAGCCCCACCCACAGCAGCCAGCACATGAGAGAGACCTCCTCCTAAATGCACACGTCCCCACCGTCCTGTGGGTGTAGCAGCTGCTGAGGGGGACAAACTGCAGCTGCCGGCGGCCTCCTGTGGCGTAGCACATACTTTTTTCACCATTTTATAAGTGCAGCCTTGGCCACGCCTCCCTGGGATGGCCCCACACCCTCTCAGTACAGGGGCTTGTGTCCACTCTCTAAGACCTTAGAGGAGGCAGTAGAAGGTGCGGGTGACGAGATCCAGCATGCGGCAAGTGCATACACACTTCTCGGGTCTGACGGGGGATAGGGACGCACAATGCTGCATTCTGCAGCATGGCATCATTAGCCATGTCACTAACCCACAGGAGCGCACGTATAATGTACCCGATATGTTGCGGTTGAGTTGAATTGAGTGGGGAAATTGTAAAAAAAAAAAACTGAAGCATAGTGATGTAAAAGGGGAAAGACACCAAGGACAAACACATACAAAGTGAGGGTCAAATAGAGTTGTATTATTATTCTTATTATCCTTTATATGGCGCCACAAGGGTTCTGCAGCACCTTACAAAGTACAGAAACAAATGAGTACACAAGAAAACAGTTATTAACAGTACAGACAATGAAGGACAAGTACATGATTTATAAACATTGCTGCATGACACCTAAATAAGCAGCAGGGTGTCAGCAACCAAGTGTTAGGTGCCATTGCAAATGAAAGTAAAAGTAAGCACGTGAGGGAAGAGGGCCCTGCTCGTGAAAGCTTACATTCTAAAGGGGAGGGGTAGACAAACGAAAGATACAGATGGGCTAGATAGTGTGAAAGGAGTATAGAATAGTGAGTTAAGATGAGCGATGGAAAGCTTTGAGGAAGAAATAGGTCTTGAGAGCCCATTTGAAGATTAAAAACCAGGAAGCAAAGTTGTGGAGGAATTTTGAGCGAAGGCCAGGGGTATGAAAAAAGGCAGCTACTCAAAGAAGTTTGAAGAGGAGACTTATGAGTGTTGAATGGAAAGAATGAAATGGAGGGTTCATAAGGTAAGAGTTGGTAGGAGTGACCCAAGGATAGAGGGACCCCAAGACCACCACCATGGAAACCTCCAGGCCAGGATGTGTGAGAGAATGTGAGGCCCCCAAAGGAGATAGCTGCAGGAGCAGTGGTATCAGATGGGTAAATCAAGGGTTTGGTGATTGCAAGGAGTTGCAGTTGAAGGGCTCATGAACAGGGACCAGTTTATTCTAAATAGAACTGGCTTTCCAGAGGGCAGAGTAGAGAGGCTCAGAGTTAAGAGGCGAGAGGAGAATGAGATTATTAGGGTTGATGTAGTGTGGAGGTGATATTGATTTAGAGCGGGCGGATGAAGAGAGTGTGGGTATGTGGTGGGCTTCTGAATGAGGAAGGGTGACAGCAGGTGGTGGGTAAGGTGGAGGTTTAGTGTAGGTGGAGAAGAGGTGACTTGGAGAAAAGTGAGGGTGCAGGGTTTAGCGGTGGTGCAGCAGGACCATGGTGGAAGAGAAGTGAATAATACTGGGGATATGGGAGATGCAGTGGTTAGTATTAGATGGGTTGAAAAGAGACAGGAGGGGGAGAATGTGGAGGAGACTGGATGGAGGAAAGAGGTGGGAATTGGTAGTAGAGGAGAGAATAATGTAGTTGCTGAGTGAGGGGGGGAAGTAGAAGAAAAGAGACATAGGGCCGTATTCAATTGCTGGTGAAAAGCTTTCGCCGATGACGTCATTTTGCCTGTCGGAATCTTTCCGCCATGTTCAATTGCAGACTTTTCGCCGGTGCGAAAAGTCTGCGCCTTGTAACCAGCGGAAAAGATTCGCCTATGAATGGAGGCGGAAAAAAAGTGCAGAATTGGGGGTTTGGGGTGCAAAGTTGCGGGAACACACCTGCAGCCTTGGGACAGTCCCCCAAAGGTAAATGGCGTAAAAAAAAGTTAAAAAATACTTTACAACACACCAAAAAAGTACTTTCGTTTTGGGGGCAATAAACAAAGTTGGGGGACAAAATGAAAAACTAGCGAAATCGTCTCCAGGGGGGCCCCAAGTATCCCCCAATATTTTTTTTAGATTGCAAGTGCATGTTGAAGATGCGTTTTTAAGTTTTTTAAAAACACACTTTAGCTAATTTTAACCGTGCTTCCACCCATTTTCATGTACCCCAAATTTGCTGGGACTACTTATTTTTGTGAAAAACCCCCCAGCAAAATGCTATTCTTCACCACTTGTGCAAATATGCAAAATAGCACCAATTGAGACCATTTAAGCACCCCAAATACCTTCAGCAGAGCTATTCGGGGGTATCCATATTGATCTCCCATGTCAGTGCATCTTTTGGGGGGTGTCAGAATGATTTCCCCAAATCTGACAGGACTTTTCGTCGCTTTGAGTTTCGCCGGGATGTGTTTTTGCGTGAATAGGACGAATCGCGGTGACGAGAGTGATACTTTGTCGGAGGCAAAACAAGCCATGACGGCGAAAACTCTGGCAGGCGAAAAGTCCGGGACTACTACAAGACGCTTTACCTATCTATAAATTAACTGTGGATTTAATGGGCTATTACGGAGCACCGCTGTTAAGAATATACACGCTGCCTGTAGCTCATTAATAATCCTTTACACACCCATTCCTTTGTAATTGGAGGATTGATAGGCAGGAAAATTTGCAGGCTGATGATTGGCTCATGCCTTGTTATGAATAGGAGACCGGGGCTCTGGACCCGGAACTAACCGTGAGCAAGCCATCGGGCATAATGATATCGTTGGGAAGACACACACCGCTGTGCACACAGTGGGGATTTGAGACACCAGGACATTCACTCACCTCGTGAACGGTGACAGAGGTATTTGCTACACCATTCACGGACCCTTACTGGTGCCGGCTGTACAAACCAGGTATAACAGAGCAGGGAATTGGTGGCAGCCTTCACACCTTTGTAGGGGTTCTCATAGTGCCCTAACCTCCCCTCTCAGATAAGTCTACAGGAGGGAGGTAAATTAGGGTAGTTGATTAACCCTTGCTATTTAGTATGTTTTGCATTTTTTAGGCTACTATTTGTTAAGCTTTGTGATTGAGTTTTACTATGTGACCAACGGTGGATATTTAGGCTATTATACGCAGATATATTTATTTCATACCAGTGGCCCCAATTGATCTCTATCGCTTAATAATAATGCAGCTATTCTATTCTCCTAAATGTACCTTATTACCTCTGCATACTGTATCTTATTGAGAATATATTGTTGCAAATACTATGCTATGATGAAACAATATTGAAACTGGCACGTAATACAGAACACCTGGCATTGATAGTAGATATACCCAGATAATTAAATAGTGCAACTAACCACACTTGAGTGATATGTGATGTGTGGACTACTATCTGTTATTGTGATGTAATGACCTTTTTCCCTTTACTATATGACATACGAAGGTACTCTTTATTTCGCACTCTCAACGGTACTGGTCTTGGACGACAGCAGAAGCACTCATTAAATTGAACTGGGGAGTGCTTCAATGTACTCTCATCATATCTCCTCTGCACGCACATCAGAAGCAAGAGATTTGAATGCAGATGCATGACTCTTCCATTTTTTTCTTTTCTTGAATATCTACTACTCACTATAATTTTCTTACTGTTATAACTGCCACCTAGGAGTGGGAGCACTCATTCATCATTTGATGCTCTTCTACAGATGACGAAAAGCAGAATTTCACTCTTTTGAATGAGCAGTTCTTTTGACCATGCTTTTCTTTTTTATGTATGAGAAAGTTATAAGTGTGCCTCCAGCATGTCGGCCTTTTGCACTTCTATAGCGGTTTATTTAACATACTACGTTATTAATATAATGACAATTTATATATCGCTATCCGCCAAGGCAAAAAAACTTTGTATATCAATAATATTTATGACTGATGTAAACATTGCCCTGGAAAGTTAATATACCGTAATCAGTATATACTTACAAACTATTTCTCATTTGTGAGACATCCTATGTGCCAAAATTTGAAGTTTATGTGTAATTATCTTAAAATGAAACCTAATAAAATATTGTTTTTAACCTATGTGATTAAGTTTGTGCCCCCAGAAAAAAAAAAGTTTATTTTTCTCCCTTTCTGTGATGATATATCCAAAATCTAGGGGAGCACCGCCAGCTTTATATGTTGATGGTATTTATAATTTAAGACACTTATATCCCTTTTACACTAGAGCTAAAACTCGGGTTATTGCAGGGTTAACCCGGGTTGCTCCTAGGTGTAAAAGGGGCCAGGGTTGAATTCCCTGCAGTGTAAACGGGTAACCTGGGTCATTCGACCCGGGTCCCGTTTTCAGCATGGGGACTTCCGGGTTTCTCGGCGCTTGGAGATGATGTCAGGCTCGCGGCTGCTATCACACTCCATCACTCCCGGTTGCTATGGTGGTTCACGTGTCCTCCTGCCCCCCAGGCCAGCCCGGCGCTCTCCCTGTGTTTCGCTACAGCGGACGGGCTCAGAGGGGTTTCACAAGTAAAATACCAGCTGTCACAAATACTGAGTGTAGTCAGGGCCATCTCTTCCATTGGGCTTGTTGGGCAGTTGCCCAAGGGCCCGAAGCTTGTAGGGGCCCGCCAACCCGCCCCCCTGCAGCCATGGCCAGTTGGTAAATTTGTGATATATTTATAAGCCGGCTGCCGGTGCGCTGTATTCTTATCTAAACTCCCCCCCCCCCATCCCCTCCGGTGACGAGTACTCACCTCAGTCCCAGTTTCACTTCATCCGCCGGCTTCAGACCAATCAGACAGAGGGCCTGATTCAGAGCCGGACGCTCTGAACGAGCACTCGCTCTGAATCAGAGCGGTTTTTTTTTGTTATTATTGTTCGGCCTCCTGGCCGCTCGCATAGCTGTGGGTGACCACCCACAGCTATTGCAAGCGGCCAGGTTGATGGTCGCAATGGTCAAGACCATCGTGACCATTGGGCTTGTGACGAGACCCTTGTGGTAGGGTCTGGGGCCGCAAGCCCCAGAGAGCTTCTGGCTCTAATAGAGCTGGAAGCTCTCCCACTGACATCACTGGTGATGTCAGTGGGGCCGCCCCCAAACGGCAGGCGTTCCGGGGAACGCCTCTGTTCGGCCAGCCACCTCCCCTGCCCGCCTACCAAACGGGGCGAGCTGTCAATCACCATCGACAGCTTGCCCCCTTTGGTGCGAGACCCGGAGCGACGGAGCACCTGTCGCTAGCCGGGTCTCGCGCACGACGGAGCCGGCTCTGTCATGCGCATGCCCAGTGGGCAAACATCGACCCGGTTGCGAGAACTCAGCGCTTGCGACCGGGTCTGAATCAGGCCCAGAGTCTCTCTGCATGTGTGGGAGGTCTGATGGAGGTCTGATGCAGGAGGGTTTAATTTTATTGACCATTTAAATTTTTTTCCAGTGAATGGGTGGGTAGGGGCCCCAGTGCATTGCTTTGCCCAGGGCCCACACTGCTGTTAAGACAACCCTGAGTGTAGTGAGTATGGAGCAGGAGTCAGACTGCCATGACAGTGCGTGTGTGCGTCCCATCACATTCGCACTAGAAGCAGCAGTGTGCTAGGGGGGGCGATCGCCCCCCTGGATCCGCCACTGTTCTCACCATTCCTCCCCTGGACCCTCTTACCACCATTCCTCCCCTGTACCCTCTTACCACCATTCCTCCCCTCAACCCGTGTCCAGCCATTCATCCCCTGCCCAAGCATCTGATTCATCTGGCTCAAACTGGGCTGCATCTTCCCAGGGAGGACCAGTGCAGTGTTATCCCCAGGAATTTTTTCCAGCCGGGTGGCATCCAAAAGTAGCCAGGTGGGACCCTTTGCAATTATGCGCATGCCGGGCAAAGGGGTACCTCCCAGACCAATCCAGCCCGACATGTCTCAGGCTGCTCCCCCACTGGCTCAAAAGTGCCCATTATGCAGTGCCACCTGTATTTGTGCCCTTTATACAGTGCCCCCTGTAGTTTTCCCCTTTATGCATTGCCCCCTGCAGTTTAGCTTTGCCCGTATGCAGTGCCCCTATGCTGAAGTAGTGCCCCTTATGCAGTGCCCCCAGGTTTAAAGTGTCCCTTATGCAGTGCCCCAGGCTGGCCCCTTTATGCAGTGCCCCCAGGCTGGCCCCTTTATGCTGTGCCCCCAGGTTTAAAGTGTCCCTTATGCAGTGCCCCCAGACTGGTCCTGGCCCCAACCCAGTGCTTACTTTTAGTTGCTGGCCGCTCGCCGCTGCCTCGCGATGACTGCATCTAACTAGATCCAGCAGGCGCGCAGGGCAGGCTCCTCACGTCGCGGGTGACATCATGACGTCACCCGCGCAGTGCATCACTGGGAACGCTGGCCTCTGAAGCGATCGGAAGCTTCTTTAGCCTCCGGTCACTTCAGAGGCCAGCATTCCACAGTGGAGGTCAGCAGGGGAAAGTGCCAGGCGGCAGGCTGTTTCTGCTGGGCGATGCACCCGCAGAAAACAGCCTGGGGAGAACACTGCAGTGGAAGAAGGTACATGAAAGACCAAAATACATTGACACACATATCCAAATCACGATTGTATTTGCAACACTTACATTGACACATGTATGGTGAAGGGAGCCATTACCTGTTTGTGCTTTTGAACAAGCCAGAACAGGCTACAGGCGGCTTTGCAAATATGATTCTTGCTATCAGGTTAATTAGGCAGAAGGTGTCTGAAAACCCCTGCTGCATTTATCAAGGCAACACTGTCACATAGCTTGCAGTGCTGGGTTTATCATAGCGAACATAGGTGGGTGATGGTTTTAACAGTTATAATTGTGTTTTTAAAATGATTTTGTTATTAAATTAATCTTTTTTTGTTTACATTTCAGATGTGCCACAGGATCGTTTAGCCAATGTGCTCAGGAGGGAGCTGGATCTCCTGGAGCACATATGTGCGTTTGATGGGGGGCGCATAAGGAGAACCCTTTAATCTTGTTCGTTTTCCCAAAAATATTGTTTGTTTAAAACATTTAAATTTTGGCCAAAAAAATGTTTTGTGTATTTTATAAAGCATATTAGCATTTGTCAGTGATTATGACATTGATACATAGGGGCCCATTTAGCAATGTTCGCTTTTGCAATGCAATCAGGGCATGCCAATAACACCCCTGATCGCAGGGCAAAAAGCAATCCTATTGTCCAGATTTAAAATCTGGGACATGTAGGGGTCAAGGGCTCTAAAAGGAGGCCTTCCCTGCGTTGTTTCCGGAGAACTGCCGGCCAGTGCTGCGGGTGGTGCGCATACACTGTTCCGTGGATTGCACATGCACATCCACCGTAGGCGGGGGAGTGTTCCAGCAGATCCCTCCGCCAGCTAATAGTGAGCAGTGTAGCCCATAGGCTACAGCGGCTAAAGTCAGCTTCAGATGGCATTAGCTATGGAGGCCAATATCGGGAATGCCTTGCAGTCACCATATTGGTACAATGTTCTGCATAGCATCTCCCATAGAAACCGAGAGGGGGGGTTTGGGTGCCAGCAGAACTGGAGGTCCCTCCTTCATATATTCGGGGGGGGGGATCCTTACAAATTCTGGAATCCCCTAGAAAACACGTTTGTTAAATTTATTATGTAAAATTCTAAGAAAAATGGCCACATAGACTGTAACAAAAAAAACATGAATGTAACCTGCAAAACAATCAACTCCTAACTGACATTTTTTAAACACAGCCTGTGTACTGGCAGTTATGAGCTGTTTCTAAAATTAATATAAATATCTATATATATCCAAGAAGTCCTACACTCACATCTCAAATATCAACGTCGGGGTGCTTGCCAAGATCAGTGATCTTAAATATAACATCCAATTTTCCAAAGAAATGGAAGGAAGCACTCGCCAATTAGGTTTAAACAACTAGTCTTTTATTAGAACAATGGATATTTATAAATAATAAAAATGAAACACCGCGCTCCAATATGAATGCAGCCCACCAGACCTTTTTAGAGAGGTTACCACCTCTTAAATACAAGAAACACCAAATCACAAAATAAAAAGTCCAGGCGCTGTCTCCAGATTATGCAGTAATCAACGGTTGAAAATAAAGTCTATAATCAGTGTATCGTTCCCAGATGTAAGTTCAACTTTAGACTTACAAATACTCCTCATTACACCATGTTCACCAATATGAAAAAGAGGAGAAATATCACATATAGTGTCAACGTTTCGGTTCAACATTTGAACCTTTCTCAAGATTGGCATGTAATACAATGTGATATACAAAGAATTACATCTGTGAATTAATTAAAAGGATAATCAAAACAATGTCTAACAGGCTCCATTAAAACATACAGCAATGCAAAAATAAAAATAAGGGAATACGCCAAGTCTTGTGTATATCTCTAATACTATATACCGTATATACTCGAGTATAAGTAGATCCGAATATAAGCCGAGGTACCTAATTTTACCCCAAAAAACTGGGAAAACGTAAAAACGTATTGACTGGAGTATAAGCCTAGGGTGGGAAATGCAGCAGCTGGTAGTGCCCCCAGAAGTAATCCCCCCTGGTAGTGCCCCCAGAAGTAATCCCCCCCTGGTAGTGCCCCCAGAAGTAATCCCCCCCTGGTAGTGCCCCCAGAAGTAATCCCCCCTGGTAGTGCCCCCAGTAGTCCTAATAAAAATTAAAAAAAAAACCTGAAACCCAACTCCTGGTCCCGCCGCTGCTATCAGCTCCTCCGGCCGCTTTGCATCATGGGAGAGACGTCGTCACGACCACGTCTCTCCCATTACCCACTGCGGGAGCCGGAAGATGGCTCCCGCAGTGGGAGCAGCAGCAGCCGATGAGAGTCTGGAGTCTGACAGACTCTCATCGGCTGCTGATTACAACAAACACATAGCTGCCGGCTCCGGCGGCTGTGTGTTTGGTAGTGTGTAGTGCTAACCGAACTCCGTCCGGTCAGCGCTACACACGCGGTGCAGCTGTGTCACAGAGACACAGTCTGCACCGCGGCCCGCATGGTACGCTACTCAGCTGCGTACCATGCGGGCATGACTCGAGTATAAGCCGAAGGGGTGCTTTTTCAGTACAAAAAATGTGCTGAAAAACTCTGCTTATACTCGAGTATATACGGTATGTCTTATGCTGTATATATCCAAAGTATAAGGATGGCTAATTGGACATCATATATTATTATCTGTAAAGTGCACCCTGTATCAATCAAAATTATAACAATCGGATGATGGTAATGTGAGGATAATGCTGATGACTATCAGAGTATCAAAATGTAAGGCCAGGGCAGGACTAATGTATGCAGATAAATATCACATACACTGGTGTAATAAATTACAACATATCTGTGGCATGTAACAATCAGACATATCATAATAATGTACCAAGGTAGAAATGGTGTATGCACACAGATGATACATGGCATTATAGCACATAATACAAGTAACTACGGCCTGACAGCACTGGCAAATTGCGGTACCTAAAAAGTTACTGAACCAGCAAGTGCTAGATGGAGTCTCCCTGCTGGCCGCGCTGGATAGAGATATATGTGTGGGAGGCAGAGTAAGGAGTGTCTACGGGATAATAACGCTGTTAGTATCAGAAACTGAAAGGTTACCTTATCAGCGGATGCTGAGTAAATGACTCATGCTGATTATGTGAGAGCAGATACACGTAACTGCAGGGAATAAATACTGGCTGGCTGCTATGATGTCACTAATTGGGCTACATCTGTGGTGGTCAATCTGATAAGGATGAGTACCGTCCAGGTGATATTATCATCATAGAGATAACACTAGGGGTGTATTAAACAGAAAAAAAGGGGAAAAAGAAGGTGTCATTTCAGCATGCACCTCCATTCTAAGTGGAGCCTAGAGGACAGGGAGAAATAGTGTATCTTCAGACAGGGATGGCGGTTCAATTAGCACTGCAGGGTGTGCGTCAATCACCCATGGTCCATTGGTTAGGATCTCAGTGTGACTCTGCGCATCATATAAAGTAGATGCCGCATATCTGTAACAATGGGATCAAGCTGCAACCAATCAATTCACATTCGGTGTAATAGTGGGATCGTGATATTTACAATGCAGATAAATAGAATGGTGCATAATAGCAATCCTACATAAGATAAACTATATATGCTAGTGCATAGTTATGCTCAATATCGCCTCCAGTCTCCTGGGGGAATCTTCTATAAAAATAGTCAATATAGAAAAATCATCAATATAGAAAAGACGTGCTGATGTAATCCTATATAACGTACTATAGATGCTGTGCAAGCACCAATTGAGGACATGTAATTTAGGAAAATTCAAAAGGATGAGGGTATGTGGTGGCAAAAGGTGATACCCAATGCCTTTATCAGACCACAATTAATGCACATTTAGACATTACCAACCAATAGACAAAAAACATAATGAGTCAAAGAAAAATGTTCAAAGGATTGTTTTCATTAAGTCCACGTGGTGCTACAGTGTCCAAAGTATGAATCCAAAAACTTTAACGTTTCTTGAGGGCCAGTAGTCTGTCACCTCCCATTGGTATAGGAGGTACCCAATCGATAAGTTTACACTTAAGAGTTGCCAACTGGTGGCCCATTTTTAAAAAATGTCTAGCAACAGGCTTGTCAGTGGAATGAGCAGAGTGTATCGTGGCTCAGTGATTGGCCATCTGATCCCATAATTTCCGGGAGGTGAGGTCCACATAATATAGTCCACAGGGACACGTAAGTATATAAATTAGATGGTCCAATGTACAATGTAGTTTATACTTTATATTTATTTTCTTGCCAGTATGTGGGTGTGGGAAAGATGGTCCGGTCAACATAGCTGCACAGGTGATGCATCCTCCACATGAATAACTGCCCGTTTTTTTTGTCATGAGATCAAGAATGGGCTTCCGTTCACCAGGGTACATCGTGGGTTGCATTAATAATTGCTTTAAGTTTGGGCCCCTTCTATAAGCCATCATGGGAATTTCATAGTTTTTGAAGGGTAGGCTATGGTCAGTGGCTACTATAGGCCAATGTTTCCTCGAGGCTTTCTGAGTGGTTTTAGAATTTGTATCATAAGTGGTGGTATATATAATGTGTTTTTTGTTTCCTGTCGAGGATCTTCCGATTTCTTCGCCTTTACATATGTTATGTGCCTTAGATAGACATCTCTTCAGAGAAGCATCACAGTAGCCCCTAGCGAGGAATCTGTCATCTCGTTTAATTGTTCGTTCCTTGTTGTGCTATCAGAGTTAATCCTCATCACATGCCAATATTGCGATATTGGCAAATTATCTTTCAAAGCTGGTGGATGATAACTAGTTGGGAGCAAAGCGATATTTCTATCAGTGGTCTATTTGACTAATGAGGTGGCCAAAGATCCATTGATGTTTTTAACAGTTACGTCCAAGAAGTGAATGGAGTGTGAGTCTACCTGATGGGTGAACTTTATGGGACTTCTCAAAATATTTAATTGAACCACCATTTCATTAAATGACTCGAGGCTACCCCATCAAAGCAAAAAATAATCAATGAAGCATTGAAAAAATAATATTTCATGCCCAAACATTGGAAAGATATTCTCCTCATACCTGGTCATGTAAAGGTTAGTGTACGAGGGCGCCAAATTTGAGCCCATCGCAGAGTGTCAACAAGAGACTTGTGACTCATCATAGCATCACTCAAGGTGTCGAATCTCTCCTCATTGGGGATCACTGTGTTCAGGGAGGTAACATCCATAGTTGCTAGTAGAATCCCTTCCTCCAATGGGCCAATCAGTTTTAATTGTTGTAAGAAGTCACTTGTGTCTCGTATGTAGCTTCTAGTTTTCAGAACTATTGACTGTAACTTACTATCGACAAAGATGGCCAAGGGTTGCAGTAAGGAACCTTGCACCGAAATTATCAGTCTTCCAGGTGGTTGATTTATGTATCTTAGGGAGGGTGTAGAGGATCGGGCAACGTGGTGCCGAAACTGTTAGGTAGCCAAACTCTCACTTAATGATCAATGGGAAAGCGCCTCTTCTAGAATCTGGTCAATTTTGGTTTTGATTTCCATCATAGGATTGGTCTTAACTTTCAAATATACAGTGGCGTCTTCCAGTTGTATAGTAATTTCATGATCATAGTAAGTCCAATTCTGTACAATGGCCCCACCCTTATCAGCTGGCCGAATTACTATGTGGGGGTTGTCCTTCAAGGTGCTTAATGCCATCTCGTCGGGAGATAAGTTGTCATATACTTTAGGTATTATGTTGGAACTAACTTTGTTATTTACTAAATGGAAATACGTTTTTAGACTTGCATTGGAAGAGGGAGGGTCAAAATGTGGATGGCTTCTTAAATCTGGACCTTTGGGGAGGAGTGGAATCAAGGGGGAAGAACTCCTTCAGTCTCATATTGCAACCGAATTTGTACAAGGCAATGGACCTCTCAAAGCTGCTATGTCGATATTGGGTACAAATGTTATCCCTTTGGACAGTAATTTCAACTCTGATTCACTAAGGGGAAGATCGGAAATGTTGAATACAGTACTTAAGTCCTCCGCCTGCTGCCAGTTCGTCTTTGATCCGCCCCTCCTCAGGTGTGGTCTACAGATCTTAGTGCCATGGTGTCCGGAAAGGAAGGACCCTGATCTGTTTCCTGATTTAAAAAATGCTTAATTGATGGCTGTTGTCCATCATTGATGTCGGTGTCAGACGTTGATAGGGAGGTTTCCGTATCCATTGGGAAGCAGTGCGGCTGGCAGGGTTGGTACTTTCTGTTCTGGTGTTCGAGTCTTTTATACGAATCAACTCCAACCAGCCATCTGTACACAGTGTAGTTTTGATAGTCCGATGTGACAGTTGCTAATTTTTTTATTTTGAAGGCTTTGTAGCCTATCAAGCCAGTTCATGCTTTTGTCCTCTTTAAATAGTGGTGTCGAGGTGAGATTGAGTTGTTCTGAGTCAACCTTAACATTTTGTTGCTCAGTGCCCACTTCTTCTATGACCAAGACCATGAGGTCTAAACAGCATTTGTTCATAATTGTGAACCACCTGCTGCAGAAGACTGGGTTATTCCTCCCAAGTGTGGGGATATTATGTATACAAAAACCTCTGGGTAATTGCTTACGGCGGTGGTACTCGGAAAGAAACTGACCATGTAATAGTAGGTCGATTTCCCTTCGTCTGAGTTTCAATAATCGATAGAATATATCAGCACTTCAATGTTCATTAGGAAAACATGTTTATTATAAGAAACAATGCAACAAATTAGTGCAAATAATTATGGATATCATGTGAACTCACTCATATTGATACAATATGCTACATTTCTAAATTATATCAATGTAGCACACTGTTTCAATGTTCTACATTGTCGCTAAACCCCACATGGTCTTAGTTACTTATAATCAATCAGAGCGGCTTTTTTCATGTTCTGACCATTCAAAATGAAGCTACGCTTAGAGCCCAGAATTTTGGACTTGGTGATCTACTCTAAAGCCCAAAAATGTTTTGCAATCTACTAAGTAGGGATATTTGCGCATGCCCAAAAAAGTGGGTGTGGCCTCACAGCAAGCAAAGGGGATAGGGGCTGTCCCGCCAAAATTGGGACGTATGCAGGGAATGCATTACACCCAGGCAAGGAATGGTGCTCACCACCCATCTCTAGTAGAATGAAAATGGATGCACATTGACCACTCACTACAAATGCCTTTTAAAACTGCACTACGCACACTAAGAGGCAAAGTGGCATTAAGAGAGGTATTGTACTGGGGCAGGGAGGATCTTGGGTGCCGGGGATACTTCTGCACATCCTGTCACAGTACTGCAGCAGATACTAGAAACTGCGGCTTCACTGCACAGCAAGCCAGTAAGAATCAGCCTGATTCTTATTGGCTATTGCTGTCTCACGTGAGAAGCGACAGGGAAAGCTGTGGCTTCAGCGCAATAAGAATCAACCTGATTCTTATTGGCTGCTGCTGGATGTCACATCGATCTACTGGTCGTTTTTCTTTTATTTATTCCTCTTTTTTAACAGTTGTACTAAAAGTCCCAATGGCATGCTTGTGCTTGTAATTCTACCAGGATTGTGAGACTAGCCCTACTGATGTCAGTACACAACTAATTTTTCATAATGTGGGGGCGCATCTTTTTTTTATGCAGGCCTGATCTCTCCTAGAGCTGGTAGAGATTATAGCAGGGTGACCACATGTTGTGGTTTCCCTGTAATAGTAGGCCTGATTCAGATGTGGACGGTATTGCACAAGCGCAAGGAAGCATCTGTGCAATACCATCCAACTAAAATGCAAATGCAGCAGGAGGTGTCAGTAGGAAATAGATAATTCCTGCATGCATCTGCAATCCGAATGTAGCATCTGTAGACATTTTGTATCACCATTGCGACTACCAATCGCTGCCCTTGGCCAGGCTGAGTAGGGTTCGGCATACGTATGCCGAACCCTACTCAGCCTGGCCATCGGAACCCCTCTGCCAGGTCCAGAAAGTCTGCACCCAACAAATCAGACCCTGGGCTTGCCACACCTACAAAAAGGGGCATGCAGACCCCCAAACAACGGTTATGTACGTAAACCATCGGGTTTATGTACATAACTGAATCAGGCCCAGTGTCCCTAGGTTGGGGTTGACCTTCAACCATTGATGATTAATGACCATTAATGGTTTGCCTCCAATGCTTGGTTTTGATATTGATGGCATAGATCCAATCACCCCCATTGATAGCTGCATGTCAGCAATGGTTTTTTCCTGCCCTAGCTAAGCAACATCCATGCATTGGTTCGTCGCTAAGCCCCACTCTGGATCCGTTTGGCCCACGGAACAAGGTTGGCCATTGATGGGTGTACACCATCAGTGGTTCACTGTTGATGGCTTCATGCCATCGATGATAAATACAGATCCATTTATTTTTCAACAAAATCTTATGAGGTGCACATTTCGATGGTGCAATGACTCCAGCCAGAAAGTATCATTGTCGTTTCCAACCTGGCAAAGGCCCAAACATCTGCTAAAATTATCGCCCTATATTACTCCTGAATGTCAACCTCAAAATGAATACGAAGATCCTTGCTTATACACCTTCCCTTTACTTTCACACCTGGATCAGTTGCATTTCATCCACAAGCAATGAAAACACTAGAACCATTGATCTCATCCACTCTATTCATCAGCAACACCGTCCTTCTTTGGTTATGATGCTAAATGCACTATACTGCTCACCCACTACCAAGATTTTGGCTAATGGCTTCACTTATATCCTTTTCAAAATTGCAAATGGTACACGCTAGGGTTGGATAATCGAGCTGCTGGCTGCTAAAATTTTTCAGAATCCCAATATCTCCGGAGTTAAGGTTGGGAAGTTGAGCCACTAAATTGCTCTGTACGCAGATGGTCTTCTCTTGACTTAATCCAATCAAGTTTCCTCCTTTTCATGAAATTGATGATTATAGCTGTTATTCCGGATACAAGCTCGACTCCCAAAAAACTGAAGTTCTTAATATTTATCTTTCCAGTTCTGATAGGGGAATGTTAACTTAATGCTTTCCTTTTCATTGGCATTTGAAAAAAAAATGTAAATATTTGGGAGTATATATCACTCACCATTAATATCAGTTATTTCAGGACAATTTTTCCACCTTCTTTCCACTATCAAGTCAGTTTTTGACAACTGGAGTCACCAATACTTATCATGGCTGGGCCGGATCATGGCGTTTATTGTATTCTAAACTCTCCCTATCCTTGTCCAGCCTTATGTGCTCAAATGTCTACATCACTGCTCGTCTCTGTTCATTTGGTCGAAAGAAACGTCCAAGGATTAGAGACTGTATTGTACTACAATCTATTCAGGTCTGGACTGGGTATTTCCAATTTCAAACAGTATTTGGCTGGGTGGTTCACTGCATAGTATGCAACTGCCGTGGAGTGAGTCGGTAGTACATAGCGTCTTTTCAAATGTGTCAAGAACGCCCAAGCAGCTTCAGCTGATTAAAATGATATGCCGTAGCCTACTGTATATTCTATGAGCGACTGCATCTGCATGCAAAATGCTATGATAGTGTCACAGCCGCTGACACTGTAACACAGCATTACGCATATCATTTGAATCAGTAGAACCTGCTTGTGTGTCCAATTTGCATCACTGTGCTATTAAGACGCATTTGACGGGAAACGTTGCACAAAAAGATTCTTGTCGCGACTAAGTCACACGGTGCCCAAGCGTTGTGTAACACGATTTGTAGCGCATGGAGGATAGATGTGGACACATCTACTTGTTTATATTAATTTTGTTATTGTCTTTAATCTGCCTATCACATCAAATAAATGGAAGGAAAATCTTACTTCATAGGTTTCTGCAATATGTTTGTTTTATAGTACACCATTCAATATAGAATATATTTGTGTGTAAGTTTGAACACAGCCAATTATTTCTTTCTTTTCGGTTGGCAATTAACAATGTTATATTGCTGTTCACATTCCAACATTAATATTACTGTTTTGGGGTTTTCATGCAGTACCCATGCAAATTGTACCTTGTTTTTCTTTAAAGACATTATTTTTCTTTTTAGAAATTATTAGTCTTTTCGCTTATTCAAACGTTAAAAAAATTTTTTTTTTAAAACCACAGTGGTCAAATTTCATTGAAATTTCAAGAAAATTAACAAAATTCAAACAATTATTTTTATAATAATAAACACCACAAATAAATACTTTGGTTCTTGTTTCAACATTAATCCACCTTTCCAAAATAGAAAAAAGCAGGCTTCTAAGTGTAGGTTTACACAAAAATCCTCCCTTGAAAATGGTAATGCATTAATTGTCTAATTTTACAATCTTACTATATGGTAGTTCAAAAAGTCCTATAATTGTTTTAAAATAGATGATCTACTGTATTAAATGTGGTACCTTTTATTTGACCCAAGATAGAGATCTGTGAATAAATGTATTTCTCGATAACCGTTTCAGTTGTCTGGTGATCACAGACAACTGAAAGAGGAGATGCCTATCTTTCAAGGCGGGGTGTCCCCATATGTGTGCATACCAATATGGAGGAGATAGGGCACAATGTGCCCTTCTTCCACCTATGGAAAGCAATTTTTTTCCATCTATCATCCATCTGAGGAACACTGCGGTTAGCCATTGCATGTGGGTTAGAGGTCTAGGTATAGGAGCTTGGCACTGAACTAGGCAATAACCCACCTACACATAACCTCAGTTTTAGTTTAGTACCACAGGAGTAAGGCACGTTTTTATTTTTCTCTGATTATTTAGTTAGGTCTTTTTTCTAATCTATATTTTCTATCCCAGCACTTTAGTCCCTGTTAGCAGGGAATGGGCATTAGTCACAACTCGCTTTCATCTTTGCCTCTGTGGGGTTACTGGACCGGTTTATGGGCTTCCCGCTTACCAGCAGCGGTCCAAGGAGGCGAGATCTGAAGGAGTGCGGTCACAGCTTAGTGTTAGCACTGGACCGCAACTCTGTGTATGGCCATCCATATTAACAGTCCGGCCGCTGTTCCGGAGTTCGTTATGCTGCGGAGGCAGGGCACAATTTTACAGCACGGCTCCATCCTTAATGAGCTCACTTGTGAGAGTCTCTGCAGGCGCCATTTTAGAGGGAGTTCAGCAGCGCTTGGGGACACACTGCGTCGGTGCAGGGCACTATATATATATATATATATATATATATATATATATATATTATTTTAATAATTGCCTTTCAAGCACTTCTAATTGCAAAACTGTGTAACTATTTTTTGGATAGACTGCACTAAATTTTCAGTTTGGCTGTTTTGTTAAGCAGCTATTACAGTCAGTATTTATTGCCTGCACTTCTCCTATTAGTTGAGGCAAGGAAATTTCATTTGCTGTGACATGTCAGGCTAGCCACAGAAGATTGCCAAACCAAAGCAAGGCTCGCCTATATATCTTGCATGTTTTAATTGTAATAAGAAATTACCAAAAGGTTGCACGGAAACAGGGGCTCTCTGCGCAGCTTGCGACACCAGGACCATGGACATGGCTCCGGGATGTTCAAATGAGGCACCGGCGATTCCAGAATGGGCTAGAGCTATGGCGGATACTATTACAGAGCTCCGCAAATCCCAGGTAAGTGACCCATTCTAGCTCACACGTGGCCACCCCATCTGATTCAGTTCCATCAGAATAACCTGAATGGGCTCGTAATATTGCAAAATCCCTTTCCGAGATGGTTACATCTCTTGATAAAATAGTCTTTACCAAGAAGCGGCCGTTGCCATCCGCTATTGCTTTTCCTGGGGATTCTGACATGGCTGACTCATCTCCTGCAGAGGGGGAATTAGATCCTGATTGGGAGGATACCTCTGGCTGGGAGGAAGGTACTCCAGCTTCCTCAGGAATTAAACATTTAATTGAAGCGGCCAGTCAGACTCTTCAGTATACAAGACACTGATAATACGAAGCCTGCTTCTACTTCTTTCTTCAAGCGTAAGAATAAGCTAGTGGCTGTTTTTCCACCTTTTTCTCACTTTGGAGAAACTTTAAGAGGCTTGGCTTAAGCCTGATACAAAATTTCAGGCCCCTCGAAAGTTTAAATTTTTGGATCCCTTTGCAGATGACTATACTAAACCTTGGGAGGTTAGTAAAGTCCACAGTCATTCCTACCATTCAATTGGTGACATTAAAGGATCACACAGATAGAAAAACTGATGCTGTTTATGTTTACCCTGACAAGAGCTTCTCTTCGTCCTGTCTTGGCTAGCGCCTGGGTTGTTAGAGCTGTTGAAGCCTGGGTAACCCAGATTGTGTCCGATTTTTCATCTGATGATGCAAATTCTGATTTCGGTACACTTACGGAACAAGTACGAGAGACCCTTATTTATGCTGGTGATGCTTTGTTGGACACAATTCCCATGCAGTCCAGGGTTTCTGCATTTGCGATTTAAGCCTGGAAGGTTGATCTGGCTTTGTTCTTGGAATGCAGAACCTGAATCAAAACGTACCCTAGAAGCGGTGCCTTTTGAGGGTGAGTTTCTATTTGGTTCTGAGCTTACGAAGATCATTTCACAGACTGCTGGGGGAAAGCCAATATCTTCTAGTTTCTGCTTCTAAGACAAGAGCATGTTGTTTTTGTGTTTTTTGGTCACAAAGAAGTGGATCTTTTCAGTCCTTTCGAGGTATGTCCATTTATCCCCTTAAGGGAGTCTTTCAAGTACGGGGCACCACCAGCACCTGTCGGCCTGCCATCAAACCAACAGACATGATGGTCTGGGGGCCCTGCAACCCTCCCAGCTCATTGGGGCCCACCTCCTACAATTCCGAGATTTTTGTCTTCAATCAAATCCGGATCGGTGAATACAAGGCATCATAACAAGAGGGTACATTCTCGATTTGGATGTCTACGTACTACACAGTTTCTTCTCCACTCCTTTACCACAAGATCCAGACAGATGTCATGCTCTGCTGCAGTCGGTTCATTCTCTTTCAGGTTCAGCAGTTATAAATTCAGTTCCCATTTACCAACAAGGTGGTTTCTATTCCAACCTTCTTCTAGTGGACAAACCAGACCTAAAATTTCTAAATCCATACCTTTTTCTGGCAAAGTTCAAAATGGAGTCTTCTGAGCTATGGAAAGCTGGCCAGTTCTTGGCATCCATAGACATAAAGGACACTTACCTCCACATTCCCATTTGGAGAGGACATCAACACCTTCTTCGGTTTGTGGTGGGGGATCAGCATTTCCAATTTTGGTCCCTACCTTTTGGACTTTCTACAGCTCCAAGAGTGGTCATGACTTTATTAAGGATTGCTGGGGTAACAATAGTTCCATATTTGGATGATCTCTTGCTAAAAGGATCCATCGAAGGACTTTCTGCTCCTACATCTACAGATCACGATCTCTACCTTGCAAGCTCATGGCTGGATCATCAATATTACAAAATCAAGCCTTCTGCCAGCTCAATGGATGGTGTTTCTAGGACTCGAATTCGACAGTTTCTCAGAGAGTTTTCCTTCCATCGCAAAAGGTCCATGACTTCCAATCCGGAGTACGATCTCTTCTACAGCAGCATAGAGTCTCAGTTTTTCGGTGTATGCAAGTCCTAGGAAAAATGGTAGCAGCCTTCAAGGCAGTTCCATTCCAGACCACTTCAACACAAGATTCCTCTCAGTTGGTTCAAGACAAGTCCTCGACTAGACAGACAGTTCCTCAGTATGTCTCCTCTGAGACTAGTCACTCTCTACAGTGGTGGCTTGACACTCCGAATCTGACAGAGGGCTCCTCCTTTCAAAATTGGTGATCACAACAGATGAAAGTCTTACAGGATGGGGTACAGTGCTTCGGGACCAAGATTTTCAGGGACGTGTTTTTTTTCAGGAGTCTGTTCTTCCCATCAATATCCTTGAGTTGTGGGTGATTCATTTTGCTCTGCAACAGGCTCAGACATTCTTACAGGGCCATCTGGTTCAGATTCAAATCAGACAATGCCACAGCGGTGGCTTATGTAAACAAACAAGTCGGGACTCAAAGCATGCAAGCCATGACAGAGGTATCTTACATCCTCCATTGGGCGGAGCTTTGGGTTCCTGCCATCTCGGCAGTACACATTCCCGGAGTTGGGAAGCAGACTCTCAGTTGCCACACCATTCATCCCGGAGAGTGAGAGTTACACCAAGAGGTGTTTCAGTGACAGTTGGGGGCTTCCCAACATAGACCTCATGGCATCTCACCTGAACAAGAAACTACCTCAGTACAGCGCAAAATCCAGGAGGCCCTCAAGCGACTTTAGTGGATGCAATGTCGGCTCCATGGTCCTTCAATCTGGGTTATCTGTATCAGTCTCTATCCAAGTTACCCAGAGTACTTCAACGAGACCAGCGGGAGGGTCTTCTAATAATCCTCATTGCTCCAGACTGGGTATAGTCACCAGTGGTTCTCCCTCCTTCGGAGTATACTGGCTGCAGATCCGTTCCGTCTTCCGCTACGGGTAGACCTTCAACAAGATCCATGTCTACACCAAAATTTGAGTCAGTTGGCTTTGATGGCATGACTCTTGAAACCAAAATCTTAAGGAGTGTGAGGGTTCTCTCGGACAGTCGTTCAGACTAGGATTCAAGCTCGTAAGCCAGTAGCCTCCAGGATTTACTATCGGGTCTGGAAGCGTTACATTTCCTGGTGTGAATGTAGGTCTTTCAGCCGCTGATTTTTGTTTACCCCATCTTTTGTCCTTTCTTCAGGATGGATTGTCTCAAGATCTTCGATGGTCTTCCCTGAAGGGACAAGTGTCGGGTCTTCCTATCCTATTTCAACTAAGTTTGCCCAATATTCTGGAGGTCCAAACCTTTTTGCAGGGGGTCCTTCATGTTCAACCCCCCTGGGATTTTAAATTGGTATTGGAGGCTCTTTAAAAGGCTTCTTTTGAACCCCTTGAATCAGGAACTTTGTTGCCTCACTTTAAAGGTTGTATTTTTGTTGGCTATCACTTAGGCCAGACAAGTTTCTGAGTTGGCCGCTGTATCTTGTAGACCTCCTTTGTACACAAAACCACCCAATCCCAATGAAAAATGATCAAAGCCATCCTTTCCTCCTAAGGTGGTGTCTAAATTTCATCTTAATATCAGGATATAGTTCTCCCAGCTTTTCCCCAGGATTAGTCTTCCACAACTTCTTCTTTGCTTAGTTTGTTGGATATGGTCCGAGCTCTCTGAATTTACTTGGAGCATATGACCGCCATACGGCGTATTCTCGGTATTATTCGATGGCCCGAAGAGGGGTTGGCCTGCTTCCCGCGCCTTTATTGCTCAGTGGGTCACTTATGATGTACCAGATTCTCTACGGGCCCACTCTACCCAAGCAGTTGGGACCTCTTGGGAAGTGTGTCATGGGGCTTTGGTGGAGCAGCTGTGCAGAGCAGCGACTGGTCCTCTGTGAATACCTTCATTAAGTTCTACCATTTCCATACCTATGGTATGGGGGACTCCAGTTTTGGGCGTAAGGTTCTTAGTGCAGCCCTACCAGCTGTTTCCCCCCACCCATGTTAACTTACTTTGGAAGGTCTCTTATGTAATGGTGTTCCCCAGATGGATAAATAGGATTTTTGTACTCACCGTAAAATCTAATCCTAGAAGTCCATCTGGGGAACACTGTGATCCCTCCCTGATATGTTGTATATTATGGGGCCATAACCCTTTACTAGTTTTATTTTTTTGGTTAGTTTCTGCTTTCTGTATACGTCTTTGCTAAACGTTCAAACTGAGGTTATATGCAGGTTAGAGGGGGCAGAATTTTCTTCTGTTCTTTTCTTCACTAGTTCAGTGTCAAGCTCCTATACTTAGACCTTTAACCCACATGTAATGGCTAACTACACTGTTCCCCAGATAGACTTCAAGGAAGGGATTTTATGGTAAGTACAAAAATCCAATTTTCATAGCGCTGGGCAATTTTGTCTGATGATTACCAGGCAATAGCTGCTAAGGAAGCAACATAGTATGAAAAAGGGGACCTATTTCACATGTGGGTGACCCCACATTTACAAGTAACTATGGATATGATATGGCACTCATATACGGAAAATGTCTATTCACATAACACAGAGTAATATTCTCTAGTGATCACCAGAACATAGCTACTAGTGTGCCACATAATTTGAAAGAGTGAACTAACTGCTTTCAAATATGGGTGCCCACACAGTTGCCAGTATCATTATGGGGGTATATTTTTCATAGTGCAGGGTAATCCATGTTATAAGTACTGAGCTCAGTGTCCTTCTATTAGTAGGTTCACATAGAAAGCAAAGTGTGTTTACCACACAGGCAATATCCTGCACCAGTCCAAAAGGAGTGAGTCTCTTGGACAGAACTGTCTCATGACTTGACTCAAGCTGGGTACACACTAGACCAGCGGTTCCCAAATGTGGTCCTCAAAGTACCCCAACAGCTCAGGTTTTAGAGATATCCACGGTTGAGCACAGGTAGCTAAATCAAATTGACCGAGGTACCAATTAAGTCACCTGTGGTCAAGCATGGATATCCTTAAAACATGGACCTTTAGGGTGCCTTGAGAAAAGAGTTTAGGAACCTCTGCCCTAGACGATAGGTCAGCCAATCCCGCAGATTTTAATATATTATTTTTAAGTATCTTAAATAATTTTGTTGAGCAGTTGTGAAATTAAATGACAACTTATTGGATTTTCTTCCTACAACTACCCTATGCTAAAAAAAGCAGGCAGTAGTCAGTTTAATTATTCCTACTGAATAGAATAGGTAATTCAAGTATTCCAACACAGACTGACATTGGGAAGTTATAAATAAATGTCCAGAGCTTGTGCATTCACCATTTTCTACTAGTGTTCTCTATATACAGTGGATCCGGAAAGTATTCACAGCGCTTCACATTTTACACATTTTGTTATGTTACAGTCTTATTCCAAAATGGAATAAATTCATTTTTGTCCTCAAAATTCTACACACAATACCCCCTAATGACAACGTGTTAAAAGTTTTTTTTTAGATTTTTGTAAATATATATATAAAAAAAAAAAACCCTAAGAAATCACATGTACATAAGTATTCACAGACTCTGCCATGATGCTCAAAATTGAGCGCAGGTGCATCCTGTTTCCACTTATCATCCTTGAGATGTTCCTACAGCTTAATTGGAGTCTACCTATGGTAAATTCAGTTGACTGGACATGATTTTGAAAGGCATACACCTGTCTATATAAGGTCCCACACTTGACAGTGCATGTCAGAGCACAAATCAAATATGAAGTCCAAGGAATTGTCTGTAGACCTCCAAAACAGGATTGTCTCTAGGCACAAACCTGGAGAAGGGTACAGAATAATCTCTGCTGCTTTCAAGATTCCAATGAGCACAGCGGCCTCCATCATCCGTAAATGGAAGTTCAGAACCACCATGACTCTTCCTAGAGTTGGCTGGCCGTATAAGCTGAGTGATCGTGGGAGAAGGGCCCTAGTCAGGGAGGTGACCTAAAACCTGATGGTCACTCTGTCAGAGCTACAGCATTCCTCTGTGGAGAACCTTCCAGAACGACAACCATTTCTGCAGCAATCCACCAATCAGGCCTGTATGGTAAGTAGAGTGACCAGACAGAAGCCACTCCTTAGTAAAAAGCACATGGCAGCCCGCCTGGAGTTTGCCAAAATGCACCTGAGGGACTCAGACTGTGAGAAACAAAATTCTCTGGTCTGATGAGACAAAGATTGAACTCTTTGGCGTCAATGCCAGGTGTTAGGTTTGGAGGAAAGAAGGCACCGCTCATCACCAGGCCAATACGATCCCTACAGTGACGCATGGTGGTGGCAGCATCATGCGGTTTTTCAGCAGCAGGAACTGGGAGAATAGTCAGGATAGAGGGCAAGATGAATGCAGCAATGTACAGAGACATCCTGGATGAAAACCTGCTTCAGAGCGCTCTTGACCTCAGACTGGGGCGACAGTTCATCTTTCAGCAGGACGACCCTAAGCACACAGCCAAGATA
Organism: Taudactylus pleione; assembly: GCA_031769625.1. Lineage (NCBI taxonomy): Eukaryota > Metazoa > Chordata > Amphibia > Anura > Myobatrachidae > Taudactylus > Taudactylus pleione. Next base: position 35,027,941 of record JAUIMM010000014.1, read on the forward strand.
TCAAAGGAGTGGCTTGAGGACAACTCTGTGAATGTCCTTGAGTAGTCCAGCCAGAGCCCAGACTTGAAGCCGATTGAACATCTCTGGAGAGATCTGAAAATGGCTGTGCACCGACGCTTCCCATCGAACCTGATGGAGCTTGAGAGGTGCTGCAAAGAGGAATGGGCGAAACTGCGCCTCAAGGCTGTAATTGCTGCTAAAGGTGCATCAACAAAAGTATTGAGCAAAACTTATGTACATGTGATTTCTTCGTTTTTGTGTTTAATTAAATTTAAAAAAAAATCTCAAAAAAACTTTTTACAGGTCGTCATTATGGGGTTGTGTGTGTAGAATTTTGAGGACAAAAAAGTAGAGATATGGTAAGAACTTACCCTCGTTATCTCTTTTTCTACGAGGGTCCACGGGTGACCTTGGGATATATGTGATGCAGAGGCATCCGGGCACCTTACGCAGTAAATTCTGCTCCCAGGATGCAACGGTTCTCCCTCTATACCCCGCCCCCGGGCCGGAGGCTCCTCAGTTAGGTAGAAAGCCAAAGGCTGGAGGAGGATAAAGAAAAAAAAGAGAAGAAAGTCTGGAACACACTAGAATCACATTCTCACACAGGAGACGGAAAACCGGTGACCAGAGTGAAGCCCAAGTGAAGCACAGGTGCGACCTTGTAGAAAAAAAGATAATGAGGGTTCTTACCATTTCGCTACTTTTCTACTTCAGGATCCATAGAAGGTCCACAGGGTGACCTTGAGGATTCCCAAAGCAGTATCCTCAGGGGCGGGGACGCTCCTGTGCAGAAAGGAGAATCCGCTGCTCGAATGAAGCATTCTGAGTGGCAAAGGTATCAAAAGAGTAATACCTCAGAAAGGTCTTTATAGAAGACCACGTGGCCGCCTTACAAAGCTGTACAGCTGAGGCACCACGACGAGCTGCCCACAGACCGAGTAGAATGAGCAGTAACAGAAGGCGGGACTGGAAGGCCCTCATGAATGTAAGCCTCAAAGATAGTCATTTGAAGCCATCTAGCCAAAGTTTGATTATTTGCTGGCCATCCTATCTTGTGGAAACCATAAAGAACAAGGAGTCAGATTTCCAGCGAGAACTGGTACGATCCACATAAATCCTGAGGGCACATACCAAATCCAATGAAGCCTCCCCTGCCGAGAGGTCTGGGGAATTAAAGTCCGGCACAATAATTTCTTCATTAATGTGGAAACAAGAAACCACCTTAGGAAGGAAGCCAGGGCGAGTCCGAAGCACCGGCCTGTCCTGGTGAAAAACTAGAAATGGGGAACGAAGAGAGCCCCCCCAAGTCTGACACTTCTGGTGGAAGCAATAGCCAGAAGAAAAACAGTCTTTGCTGTAAGCCATTGAGATCCACCAATTCCAGGGGTTCAAATGGTCCTAAGGACAGCAGCCAAATCCTACAGGCACCACAGGAGGGACAAAGAGAGGCTGAATGCGAAGGGCACCCTGTATGAAAATGTGGATATCAGGAAGAGGAGCAATCCTTCACTGGAACCACACTGACAGAGCAGAGACTTGCACCTTCAGTGAGGCAAGGCGGAGAACAATATCCAAACTCGCCTGCAGGAAAGCCAAAACTCTGGATAACCGACACACCTGGGGATCATAAGCTTTGGGACGACACCATTGAAAGTAGGTATGCCACACCCTGTGGTAAATTCTGGCAGAGGCTGGTTTATGTGCTGAGCATGGTGTTAACCACAGAGACGGGAAAACCCTTGGACCTTAGGAGGGATGTCTCAAGAGCCATGCCGTCAAAGACATACGAGACGACCCAGATCTGGGTTAGAGGCAAGGACCCTGAGACAACAGGTTTGGACGTTGAGGCAACAGCCACAGAGTGTCGATGGAGAGACTCCGAAGATCTGAGTACCATGGACGTTGGGGCCACCAGCAGGACCATGCCTCCTTCGTTTGAACTTCCGAATTACTCGAGGAAGGAGGGAGATTGGATGAAACAGGTACACAAACTGGAAAAGTCCACTTGACTGACAGAGCATCCACCAAGAGAGCACTGGCGTCGCTTGTCCTAGACTCGTACTGAAGCAGCTTGTGATTTAGTCGAGAGGCCATGAGATCCACATCTGGAAGGCCCCACCTGTCCACTAGGAGCTGAAACACTTCCTGGTGAAGAGACCATTCCCCTGGATGCAAGTCGTGACAGTTGAGGAAGTCCGCTTCCCAATTCAGCACTCCTGGAATAAACACCGCCAATATGGCTGGAAGATGGCCTTCCGCCCATTTCAGAATGCGTGACACCTGTCATTGTCACCTGACTTAAGAGTTCCTCCTTGACGGTTTAATCTGTCGTGGCATTGTTTGACTGTACTTGCACAGGTTTTCCGTGAAGCAACAGCCTGGCTTGCTGCAGAGCCCTGAAGACTACCCGCAGTTCCAATATATTGATTGGAAGCACAGATTCCCCTGCGGTCCACCTTCCCTGAAAGGAGTGTGGACCAGTCACTGTGCCCCAGCCCCGAAGAATGGCATCAGTCAGAAGGACCCAGTCCGAGATCCAAAAGGGATGCTCCATGGTGAGGTGAGCCATCTGTAGCCACCAGGTTAGCGACAGGCATACCTCCAGAGAGGGCACCATAATTTGATGGGGAAATCCGTCCCACTTGGACAGGATCAATAGCTGCAGAGGCCGGAAATGAAACTGGGCATACTCCACCATGTCGAAAGTCGGACGACTGCCAATATAAGCAGAATTGGAGATGCCTGTCTCCAATACACAAAACAGCTATACCAAAGATGGTGCCCGGATGTCTTCGTCATCACCTATACCCCAAGGTTTCCTGTGGACCTTCTATGGACCCTGAAGTAGAAATAGCAATATCTGCACTTAATGGTACTTAGGTCAACTACAGAGACTTAGTGTCTAGTAGGACAAAAGTGCTACATACACTAACCACCATCCAGAGGAGCAGTATGTAGGGGGACCCGTACTCCGCACCGCCAGACGAGATCTGCGTCACAGCCAGAACGACCATCGCAGAACTCATGGAGGGTGGAGCCGGAAGGAAGTTGTCACAGCCGCGCCAGACCGCAGTGGAAAGGAGCGCAGAGCAGCAGGCTGTTAGACACAGCAGGCTGTCTCCCCTGGCTAGCATTTAACCCCCAAGACCCTGGAGTGTACCAGAACTCCATTCCCAAGTGGTTTAGTGTGGACGCAGGACTCAGTGCCTGGCCACACTTGCTGTCATCCCCAGGGTGTCCCCCAGCCATGGAAGACAAAGACTGCGACTCGGCCCGCACCACCGCAGTGCGTGCGACATGCTTACCTACTTCCCTGTAGCGTCCGGCCGCAGTCTAGGAATCCTCCGGGGTCTCTGGTTGCCAAGACCCGAGGACCCCAAGATCCCCGGATCAGTACCAGCATCTAAGCACCAGCGGGGTGATGACGTGGCAGTGCAAACTTCCACTGTTAGTAACAGCCCCATTGCATGTTCAGTGACTCCGGCTGGGCACCCAACGAAACTGAGGAGCCTCCGGCCCGAGGTATAGAGGGAGACCCATTGCATCCTGGGAGAATTTACTGTGTAAGGTGCCCGAATGATTCTGCATCAACTATACCCCAAGGTCACCATGTGGACCTTCTATGGATCCTGAAGTAGAAATTAATTTAATTTTGGAATAATGATGTAACAGCAGAATGTGAGAAAGTGAAGCGCTGTGAATACTTTCGGGACGCACTGTATGTTTGTATCAGAATGCATGATTATTGTACCTTTCGTGTTCTGGGAGTAACTAGAGTTCTACATATCAGAATATCCCTCATGCATTTATCTCAACACCCTTGATTGTTGAAACACCACCTTCGGACAACGGTGCGAGTTTGTACAAAGGATTTAATTGCATCCACAAGGTTAGTGCAACCACATGTTGACTGAAACGACTCACCAAACATCACTACAAGTGCTCAAGGGTGCTGACAAGCCACCTTTTAGATTTCACAGACTGACACTGCACAGAAGAAACATACATCGGCAGCATCAGAGTAAAGCTGGGCACACACTAGGTCAGCCGACCCATCTGACGATTGGCAAGTATATACACACACTAATTAGTCTGCCCAATGTGCCAGCATCCCCCGTACACACCAGCAGATGACCGATATATCTTTCAGATATAACTGCCAGTTGCTGTGCTGCACAGCAGACTGGATATGTCTGAACTACATCATCCACAGACATATCCGCTGTACACACCCGGCGATGAACTATAGATCTATTGCACGGCGATATATCAGAGTGAATCCAGCTTATGGGACAGATTTATCAATCCTTAAAAAGATATAAAACTTACCAATCAGCTTCTAATTGTCATTTTACAGACTGTTTGAAAAAAATGTTTTGATTCTTTCTCCAAGGCTTGATACATCTCCCCCGCCCCTCCTGCCTGGAAAGACTAGTATGTATATACTTTTATAGAAACATGCACCTAGTATTTGCTTTATTCAGCAAATTTTAAATTGTAAATGTCTATTTAAATAGTTACGGATATATTCTGCCATTAAGTTATGTGTTAAGGTGTTTAAGGATCTCAATTTCTGATGGCATCTTTCTAGCCCTGCAGATTCTATGGGCTCAATCCAATTAGGAGCGAAGGGGGCCGGTTACAGTTATAAAGGCGTACAATTGGCCACCCGCGGCCCGATTTCAACACGGACTCACATTTTTGCAAGCAGACCCATTGGAGCTGCGCACACAAATGTGCGAGTCTGACGGTACTATAAGTGCCACAGCCGTACTTACTTGCACCCCGTGGAACTTGCTCCTAATTGGATCGAGCCCAATGTGCTCACCAATAAAATATTACACTATAATCATCTATGCATACAGAGCGCATACTAATGCATTGATCTAAGTGTATAATACCACACAGTAAATGCTATTACTTCTTGTACCAGTATTACTCCATACTGTTACTCTTCAATAAAAGAAGGGACTCTCCTACAACCTCAATGCTTAATGAAATGGTGCCTGTCAAGCTAGATCTTATAACATTAAATGGGGTTCATAATGAAGCAGGGGAGGAGCAAACATTTACTAAGAATCTCACTTAAGCTGGGTACACACTGGCAGGTATATTGGCCAATCAACTGATCGGCCAATATATTGCGTGCCCGTCGGCAAGTATGTCTGAACGACGCCGTTCACAGACTTATCGCGTCGGCTGTCCTGCAGCGCCAATGGCAGATATATCTGTTAATCTTGCTGTGTGTTAGAAAAACCATGATCTGCAGATATATCTTTTAGGTGTGTACCCAGCTTTATACTCCATGTTAATTGTAGAGTTTATCAGGATTATTTTGTCTATTATTCTTAGTATTTTCAGTGTGCATCTGCATTCTTTGTCCCCTTCATTGTACTACAAGAATCAGCATGGTAGCACCTCTTATGTTTAAAATTAGGTTGTGAAGTCCAAGCTCCCTCCTCCTTAACAGTAAATTTAGACAGGACAAAAATAATAAAACAGAAAAAACTATAAAGGTCCAGCCTCCAAAAGGCACTTAAATAGCATGGAATCAGTTGTGCATGTGTATAGCCTAAGATTACTCTTAATAAAATGTTAAGCATCAATGCTCCTGATAGTAAGCATTCTGGTGTCGCACAGAACTATTGAACAATTTTTTGCCTCCAGAGGGGATATTGCAGATGTGAAATCCCCCTATCTTGGTGGGGGACAGGCGTCTATGTATAGAACTGCAAAAGGTCGCTATCTCAAAACCAGAGATTGTTCAGATTCCTAACCTGCAGGTGCTTTAGATACTTTTTCAAGCAGAAGTCCCTGGGAAAGTGTGACAGTGGATTTATTAGGTATAACACGAAATATTAAGACAGTGAAAACCTGTATTAAATAAACTAGGTACATACTATAAGATTCTGTCCAATCTAGCTTATTGGAGCGGAAATCTGGTAATGTATGGGAACAAATGAATCGATCATTTGCTCCCAAATGCCCCCACAAAATGGGCAGAAACGGTCGTTCTGACAAATTGGTTAAATCAAACGAGTTTAACCAATTTGTCAGAACGACCATTTTTGACTGTTTTGGAACAAATGGTCGATCGTCATTTGCTCCCATACATTACCAGATTTCCGCTCCAATCAGCCAGATTGGACAAATCTTATAGTGTGTAGCTAGCTTTAGGGTTCAGATTTCAGATATATGGGTCATTACTATTACGCACCAAGTAGATTTGATATTTAAAATGCAAAGAAAACTTTATTGTACAGCTTGAGGAGATTCAAATTGTAACCTTAAGTTAAACATTAATAGGCCAAGAAAAAAGCTTTGCAACTTTTTTATGAATCATAAGAAATGCAACTATGTGTGAGATTTGCTCAAAAGAATTTGCCTTTTTTCTTCCATAAAACAGAAAATGTAAGGGATATATATACCCTTCAAGCTACTCACCAACAGCTCACAATACATAAAAACAATGGGCAGAAATGTGATAAGTCAATGTCTCTTATAACAAGCCCTATATTGTGCTAAGGAGATGTAAAAAATAAACCTATGGATATAAGGGCAGGGTTCTTTATGTAATAAGCAGTGTTTTATTAACATCACAGGACAGTTAACTGTTATCTTGGAAACATTACAGCTAAAAATAAAATACTCATTACTAATGTCGAAAATATGCAATACAAAGTAGTTTTAGTATTTGTTTTACTTTCAGGAGCAAGAAAATGGGGAAAAAAAATTATATACATATTTAAAAAGTAGAGAATGGGGAAAGGGTGTAGAATACATTTTCCACACCTACGTAGCCGTAATGTGCCTCTAGAATGAGACAAGCCCTTAAAACTCATGGAATTTTTAAAAATTAATATAATGGTCTGTAAGCCATCAGCGTTTGCGGCGAACAGGTGTTGATGATCTGTAAAATAAAAACAAATACAGTATAAGTGATTACAATAGAAAATTATTTTGGAGACTAAAAATTTAAAGTAGCCCTTATTAAATAACCTTCCCCATTAAAAATATGAAATACATGTAGCTATTATACATTAGATACATTAGACAATAGACTGAAAAAGTGTACTACCTTGATCGGGTCTTAGACTTGTGTTTGCGGCTCGCCTTCTTACCAGACCTTTGAGATTTCTCCACAGAACGTGACCGGCTACGTTTCAATTTTTTAGATTTTTTATCCTTGTGAATGACAGGAGATTCTGGACTGCTTCTTCCACTAGATGAGCCTCGTTTCTTACTTTCCTTGGTAGAGCCTTTTTTACCATCTTGCCTAGAATCCTGCCGAGACATCTTTGAAGAGGTTGACTCACTGCGGGAGAACGTCCTTTCGCTTTCTCTCCTACTTTTACCTCTATCCTCTGCTTGAGTATATTTAGATTTCTCTTCTCTCTTTAATTTTTCCTTTTTCCTATCCTTTTCAGAATCTCTCCTCTTCTTATCCATTTCAACACTCTTACTCCTTGCCTTTTCCCTTTCCCTGCTATTACCCCTATATTTGAGTCGGTTTCTGCTAGAGCTTCTACGATGAGAATCACTTTTGCGCCTATCCCTGCTCCTACTGCGAATGCCATGCCTATCTCTGGAGCGATTTGCCCTCCTCTCTCTGCTGTGACTATGTTCTCTTCGCCATTCCCGATCTAAGCTATTTTTGCTAGACCTCCTTCGCTCACTAATTTTTTCCCTGCTTCTGCTCTTCTCCCTATGACTCTTACGTGTGACACTCCTACTCCTGCTGCGTCTGATTTTGCGTAATGGCGATTGGCTACGACTTCGTCTCTTTTTCCTCTTGGGTAAAGAGGGAGATGAACTATGTGTGTATGAGGAGCTAGTGCTGTACACACTGCTACTGCTGCTGCTACTAGAACTACGCTCTTTACTGCTAGTGCTGCTACTGCTACTACTTGAGCTCCTTGACTTACTAGCAACTGTCCTTTCCTTTACTTCTTTTTTCATATCTAACAAAGCTAATGTCTCACTGATCAGTTTTCTTTTCTCATTCTCCATTTCAGCTTCAAGTTTTCTCTTTTCATGTATTTCTAAGTTGTTTTGAAGATCTGTATCAGGCTCATTTGCGTCATTATTTGTTTCCAATTGTTTTTCCTCTGAAATGTACAGACAAAAAAACAAACCTGAGTAAGGTATGATACTTGGAACAACTGTTTGGGGGTAAGAACTGCAGAAGTAGTAATGTTACACACTTCATTACTGTGTAATCTCTTACAGTAACGGTAATTTAATCACTCACTAACAGCAAATGACCGTGAAAAATGAAGAGTTATGTTAACTCTTTCTTTGAGGTCCATAGGGGCCACAGAAATTACCTTGGGTATGTGGTTGGAGTGATCCAGGCACCAAACAGTTAACAAGCTCTCAGCTCCCAGGATGCACTGGGTCCTCCTCCATATATACCCCGCCCATGGCTACAAGCAGTTTGTTACCAAGCCCAAAGAAGGAGAAGGAAAAAGATAACAAAGGACCCTTGTACTCTAGAACCACTCTCTCTAAGAAGAGGGAATCACAGAAATACAAAAAGAGAAGATTACCCATTAACAGGTGCGTTAGGGTGGGTGTCCTGTGGACCTTAAACAAAAAAAGTTAAAGGTATGTTATACCATGACTCTTAATTTTTCTTCGGAGTCCATAGAATTTACCTTAGGGATGTCCCAAAGCAGTTCCCTTTACGGGGATGCTCCTGTGTCTCAGCAGAAATGAGAATCAGACGTCCAAAGGAAGCATCCTGAGAGGCAAATGTGTCAAATGCATAAAATTTGACAAAGGTGTGGACGGAAGACCACGTGGCTGCCTTGCACAATTGTTCAGCCGAGGCACCACGACGAACCGCCCACGATGGTTCCACAGATCGATTAGAATGTGCTGTCACTGTGTTTGGAGCAGAGAGATCAGCCTGTGTGTACGCTTGAGAAATTGTCATATGAAACCATCTGGCCAGAGTCTGTTTGTTGGCTGGCCAGCTACGCTTATGACAGCCATACAACACAAATAGAGAATTTGTCATCCTAATGGAGTTGGTGCGAACCACGTAGATACGTAGGGCATGCACCACATCCAGGGAAGCTTCCCCTACTGAAAGGCCTGAAGCCTGAAAAGCTGGTAGCACAATTTCTTCATTCACATGGAAACTGGATACAACCTTAGGCATGTAACCCGCCCTTGTACAAAGAACAGCTCTATCCTGATGAAAAACCAAAAAAGTAGAGCGCAAAGAATGGGCTGCTAAATCAGAGACCCTTCGGATAGAGGCAATAGCAAGAAGAAATACTGTTTTTGCTGTCAACCACTTAAGGTCTACTGATTTCAGGGGTTCGAATAAGGGAGCCTGTAGAGCCCTAAGAACCAATGTCACATCCCACGGAGCTACCGGAGGGAGAAAAGGAGGCTGAACCCTCTGAACACCCTGAAAATGTCCTAACATCAGGTAATGGGGCGATCCTTTGCTGAAACCAAACAGTGCAGATGCGTGAACCCTCAGGGTGGCCAGATGAGACCCCGATCTATTCCCGCCTGAAGAAAAGAAAGCACTCGAGAGACCCTAATCACTTGGGTACCATACTTTCTATGTTCACACCGCTGAAAATACGAGTGCCAAATTCTGTAATAAATGCGGACAGAGGAAGGTTTCCATGCCCTGAGCATCGTCTGAATCACAGAAGTGGAAAAACCTTTAGCTCTTAGGACGGAAGTCTCAAGAGCCACACCATCAAAGACAGACGAGGAAGGTCCAGATACAGGCAGAGACCCTGTATTAACAGGTCTGGCCTTAGAGGAAGAGGCCACGGAGTGTCTATGGAGAGACGCTGGAGGTCGCTTACCAATGGCATCTGGGCCAAGCAGGGGCTATAAGTATTACTGACGCGCCCTCCTGCTTGAATTTCCTGATGACCCTTGGAAGAAGGGAAAACTGAGAAAAACAGATACGCCAGTTCGAAGTTCCACTTCACTGCCAGAGCGTCCACAAACTCGGCTGCAGGATCCCTGGTTCTGGACCTGTACCTGGGGACCCTGTGGTTGCGACCTGAGGCCATGAGGTCTACTTCTGGAAGACCCCATCTGTCCAATAGGCTCTGACATACCTGTGGATGAAGAGCCGACTCTCCGGCATGTATACACTGGCGACCTAGGAAGTCCGATTACCAATTGAGGACTCCTGGTATGAACACTGCCGAGATCGCTGGAAGATTACATTCTGCCCAGACCAGAATGTTTGACACTTCCGCCATGGCAGCCTGGCTCCGCGAGCCTCCCTGATGGTTGAGGTAGGCTACTGCGGTGGCGTTGTCGGTTGTACCTGGACAGGTCTGCCCTTTAGTACTTCCTGTGCTTGAACCAGCGCTCTGAATAATGCCCGCAGTTCCAGGACGTTTATGGACAGGAGACATTCCCTGGTCGTACATTTTCCCTGAAATGTGTGTCGACCAGTCACTGCGCCCCATCCGCGGAGGCTGTCACCCAATCTGGAATACAGAATGGGCGACCATTGTTGAGACGGAATATCTGTAACCACCATGACAGTTACAGTCGCACATCTGGCGATAGACAGATCATCTGTGACTTAATGAGTGGTACTCCCCGTTCCAGTGCGAGAGGATTAACCGCTGCAATGGTCTGGAGAGGAACTGGGCATATTCCACCATGTCGAAGGTGGACACCATGGATCCCAAAACCTGCATTGCTAAATGAACAGACACTGACCGGCTGTAAAGAAACCTGCGTATCCGCAACTGAAGGGCCGCAATCTTGTCTGGCAGATATATCCTCTGTGCCAGAGAATCTAAGAGCGCCCCTAGATGCACCATCTGTTGTACTGAAAGAAGCGACTACTTCTTCCAATTTATGATCCAGCCGTGTCTGTGTAGACAGGCAATCAGTCTGAGTTGATGCTGCAACACTTGAGATTGCACCAATAACAAGAGATCTTCCAGGTATGGCAGTATCCTGACATTACTGCCATAATTTTGGTGAACACCCGAGGGGCTGTTGATAAACCAAAGGCAGCGCCTGAAATCAGAAATGTTTCTGCAGCACCACAAATCGCAGAAACCGTTGGTGGGACAGTGTAATTGGCACATGTAGATAAGCATCCTAAATGTCCAAAGACACCATAAAATCCCCCGGTTCCATTGCCAACACAATTGACCGAAGGGTTTCCATATGAAACATGGGCACCCGGATAATGTGTTGAGTCCCTTTAGGTTCAAACCCTTTGGGTTTTTTAATCAAAAACAGGTTGGAATAACCACCCTTTCCTAGCGGATTCACTGCAACCTGGATTATTACCCCTGATACCAGCAGAGAGAAAATAGCATGCTGGAGGGACAAGGCTTTCGCAGACTATGCTGCCAGAGTTGTGAAGAAAAAACCTTTGGGGGACTTCTCCAGAAAGTAAGGGCGAACTCCTGGGAGACCACCTCACGTACCCAGGCATCTGTTGTTGTGAGATGCCAGGTGTCCGAAAACTGAAGAAGTCGGTCTCCTACCCTGGGGTCCCCCAGGGGAAGGCCCACCCCATCAGGCTGTCATTTTATGCTTGGACCTGGAAGCCGGACGTCTGTTTGGCCAGGATTTGTTAGATTGAATATTTCTGCGAGAACTGGTTCTAGAGGAAGGCTGACCCTTTGCTTTTCTTTGCTGCCTACGACTGGGAGTAAATGCTGAAGATAGACAGCTGTCTTAGAGGCTGCCACCGTAGCCACAATCTTGTCCAGTTCTGTGCCAAACAGAATGCCTCCCGTAAACGGAAGGGATTTCAGGGCTTTCTTGGACCCTGCATCGGCTTTCCAGTCCCGTAACCAAAGGGCTCTTCAAGCCACAACTGAGACCGCTGATGCTTGAGAGAACAATAAACCAGCATCCAACGCTGCCTCTCCCAAATAGGAGGCTGCCTCCTTAACATAATTTCCCGCTGTTCCCTGGAAGCTTCTGGAAGAGTCTCTTCCAGTGCCTTCATCCATTCCTCAATGGCTTTGGAAACCCAGGCAGTAGCCATGGCTGGGCGAGTAACACCTCCTGATAGAGAAGACTGTCTTGAGACAGGCTTTAAGTCTCCTATCCGTGGAACCCTTGAGAGGATGCAGATTGTGTGGGCAATGTGGCGCTCCTAACCAGATGTGCCACATGTGCATCTGATGGCGGAACTTCCCATTTAGTGCACTCGTCTAACGGAAAGGGGCATAAGGCCGTAACCATTTTTGGAATATGGAATCTCCTATCCGGAGAACTCCATGCTTCCCCCATAAGTTTCGAGAGGTGCTCAGATTTGGGAAATTCAGCCTTCACAACTTTCTGGCATTTGAATACTGGAGTCTTTCTTTGTACTGGCTTCCTCATCTATGTTTAGCACTGCTTTGACCGCCCTAATCAGGGAGGGAACCTCTGCTGCTGGAAAATGGTCCTCCTCTCCCGAGAGAGATTCCTGAGAGGAGCCCTGTATATCCCCAAACTTATCAGAAGATGTACCAGAATTTACAAGGCTGGATGGATTGATAGGATGAGGCTTCTGGTTTTTGGCTGTACCGGTCCAGCTGCTTGCAGCGGTTGCTGAAAAGCTGCTGAGGATGAAGCCATACTCTGACCTGAGTGAGCATACACATCCATCCAGGACGGATGCATAGTGGGCATAAACATGAGAGATATGGTAAGAACTTACCTTTGTTATCTCTCTTTCTACGAAGTCCAAAGGGTCCACGGGGAGACCTTGGGGTATAGATGATGGCAATCATATGGGCACCAGGCAGTTAAATTTTTCTCCTACGATGCACTGGGTCTTCCTCTATACCCCACCCCAAAGGCACCTCAGTTACGTAGCAAGCCAAAGGCCAGAGAAAGATTTAAAAAAAAAAAAAAAAGAGAGAAGTCTGGAACACTCGAGAATCACATTCTCACACAGAAGGAGACGGAAAGTGTAAGCCTCAGACATTGCCATGCGAATCCACCTAGCCAAAGTTTGCTTATTGGCTGGCCATCCCTTCTTGTGGAATCCATAAAGTACAAACAAGGAGTCTGACTTCCGAAGGGAACTGGTACGGTCCACATAAATGCTGAGGGCATGTACCACATCCAATGAGGCCTCACCTGCCGAGAGGTCTGGAGAATTAAAGGCCGGTACAATAATTTCCTCATTAATGTGGAAACTAGAAACCACCTTAGGAAGGAACCCAGGGTGAGTCCAAAGCACCGCCCTGTCCTGGTGAAAAACTAGAAGTAGGGAACGACAAGAGAACCCCCAAGTCTGACACTCTTCTGGTGGAAGCAATAGCCAGAAGAAAAACAAACAGTCTTTGTGGATCTCAAATGGTTTACAGCAGAGACCAGGGGTTCAAATGGAGGGCCCTAAGGACAACAGCAAACCCCAAAGCGCCACAGGAGGGACAAAGGGAGGCTGAATGCGAAGAAGGACACCCTGTAGCAAAGTGCAGATATCAGGAAGAGGATCAATCCTTCGCTGGAACCACACTGACAGATCAGAGACATGTACCTTCAGTAAGGCAAGGTGGAGACCAAGATCCAAACTCGCCTGCAGGAAAACCAAAACTCTGGATATCCGAAACACCTGGGGATCGTAACCTTTGAGACAACACCATTTAAAGTAGGTATGCCACACCCTGTGGCAAATCCTGACAGAGGCTGGTTTACGTGCTCTGAGCATGGGTGTTAACCACAGAGCCGGAAAAACCCTTGGACCTTAGGAGGGATGTTTCAAGAGCCACGCTGTCAAAGACAGAAGAACCAGGTCTGGGTAAAAGCAAGGACCTTGAGGCAACAGGACCGGACGTTGAGGCAACAGCAATGTCAATGGAGAGACTCTGAAGATCTGAGTACCAGTGACGTCTGGGCCACGTTGGAGCCACCAGCAGGACAGTGCCTCCTTGTTTGAACTTCAGAATTACTCGAGGAAGTAGGAAGACTGGAGGAAACAGGTACGCAAACTGGAAGGTCCACTTGACTGACAGAGTGGCTACCAGGAAAGCCTTGACGTCTCTTGTTCTGTACCCGTAGACTGGCAGTTTGAGATTGTGTTGGGAGGCCAAGGTGGTCCATGTCCGGAAGGCCCCACTTGTCCACTAGGAGCTGCAATACCTCTTGGTGAAGAGACCATTCCCCGGGATGCACGTCGCGACGGCTGAGGAAGTCCGCTTCCCAATTGAGAACTCCCAGCATGAACACTGCAGATATGGCTGGCAGATGGTCTTCCACCCATGTCAGAATGCGTGACACCTCTGTCATAGCCGCCTGACTTCAGAGTTCCTCCTTGATGGTTGATGTAAGCCACAGTCGTGGCATTGTCTGACTGAACTTGCATGGGCCTTCCATGAAGTAAGAGTCTGGCTTGTTGCAGGGCCCTGAAGACCGCCCGAAGTTCCAATACGTTGATTGGCAGGACAGACTCCTCTGCGGTCCACCGTCCCTGAAAAGCGTGGACCTGTCACTACGCAACCCCAGAGACTGGCGTCAGTTGTCAGGAGGACCCAGTTCGGAATCCAAAAGGGGCGCCCCTTGGCGAGGCGACCAGTTTGCAGCCACCAAGTAAGAGACAGACGCACCTCCGAAGATAGCACCATTGTTTGTGCCTTTATCCAATGGGGTAATCCGTCCCACCTGGAGAGGATCAATTTCTGCAGAGGCCGGGAATGAAGCTGGGCATATTCCCCTAAGTCGAAAGTAGATACGATAGAGCCTAGTAACTGCATTGCTGAGTGGATGGACACTCGGCGACTGTGGAGGCATTTGCGTACTCACGTCTGCAAAGTGCAGATTTTTCTGCAGTCAGAAAAATCCACTGCTGTTCTGAATTCAACAGAGCTCCCAGATGGAGCATCCTTTGAGATGGAGTCAGAGAGGACTTCTTCCAATTGATCCGAAATATAACCCAGGCACTGTAGTTTTGAAGCTCCCAATCCCAAACGGTTGAATGAGGTAGTCACCCTCACAAAATATCAAAATATGTGAAAAAGGCAACCATGGGGTTGGGAGTACAAATAGTCACACTCAAACCAATATATCAAAAGGGTAAATATTTATTATACAATATTCCAACAAATGGCAATTAATATCCAATCTTAAAGTTTTAAGTCTTAAAATAATAGCACTATTGGATCCATCCCTGAATGTAAATCCCTGAATAACTGAATAGGAACAATGTCCATATAAACTAGTAAAAACAGTCTCCAACAGAGTCAGTAGGTACTGAGTGAATATGTATCTTTATGCAGGACAGAATTTCCAAATAGATTTTACCTGCAGACTTTCATGAAGTCCTGGGATACAGATGAACTGGGGTGTGTGGAAAAACTCCTTCTTGGTGATGGTGAACACTGTCCGTGATGGGAGCGTGTCAGGGGGAATAGAGAAGCCGCTGAGTGGGATCGTGAAGCTGCACGTGAAGTGATACAGAAGCTCCAAGATAAACTCCAGCTTGATGGTGACACACAGTGTAGCCACTGGGGAAGAGTGGGAGCGCGTGCAGGATGCGGTAAATTTCCGCTGGGGGTAAGTGAAACTCCGGCTGGCATGGTGGTATGCCGGGCTGTATCCACAGGTGACAGGCAGGAGAGCAGATGTATAGCCGCTCTGAAATCCGTGCAGCAAGAAGCGTGCCAGGAGGATCACGTAGTTCCAACAGTGAGTTCTGTAGTTCAGATAAATAATTGTTGCAGGGATAAACAGATCAGGTGAGGCACCTACACGTTTCAACGTCCTTCTGGCGTCTTTTTCAAGGTGAGTACCTACTGACTCTGTTGGAGACTGTTCCTATTCAGTTATTCAGGGATTTACATTCAGGGATGGATCCAATAGTGATATTATTTTAATCTTTTATTGAGTATTGCATTGACCATGTTTATATACACTTATCTTTTAAGATTGGCTATTAATTGACATGTGTTGGAATATTGTATAATAAATATTTACCCTTTTTATATATTGATTTGAGTGTGACTATTTGTTCTTCCAATTGATCAACTACCCATGCGCCTGAAGCACAGATATTGTCAGCAGCATATGGTGTGAAGCTCCTCTAAAGACCCTGCCAACAGTAAAAGGTCGTCCAGGTAGGGTAACAGGCGGACCCCCTGCAGCCGCAGATGGGCTGCCATTAATACCATAATTTTGGTAAACACTCGTGGTGCAGTAGAGGCGCCAAACGGTAGAGCCCGAAACTGGTAATGTTGTAGCAGTACAGCAAACCTGAGAAAAAACTGGTGAGCCGAAGCAATCGAAATATGGGAGGTATGCATCCTGAATATCCAGAGACACCATGAAATACCCAGGTTCCATAGCCAGTATAACTGAGCGTAGGTTTTCCATCGTGAACCGAGGTACCCTGAGGAATTTGTTCAGGGGACTTGAGATTGAGGATAGGCAGTTTGGTTTCTGAACCAGAAAGATTGGAATAATAACCTGTTCCCCACTGGGGAAACGGAACGGTACAATGACCCCTGCTTGAAGCCATGATTGTACTGCCTTCTCTACTTGCAAGGCCTTGTCCTTCTGAAGGCCTGTGCAGAAAAACTGATGGGGAGGTCTTCTGTGGAAGGAGAGGGCGTACCCGTGAGAGACCACTTCTCTTACCCAGGCATCTGTGGTGGTCTGACACCAATACTGGGCGAAGTGAAGTCAGCCTCCCACCCTGGGATCCCCCAAGGGGAGGCCCATCCTGTCAGGTCGAGGTCTTGTCA
The DNA here is from genome assembly GCA_031769625.1 of Taudactylus pleione. Classification (NCBI taxonomy): domain Eukaryota; kingdom Metazoa; phylum Chordata; class Amphibia; order Anura; family Myobatrachidae; genus Taudactylus; species Taudactylus pleione. The sequence continues at coordinate 35,044,638 of JAUIMM010000014.1, forward strand.
GTCTTGCAGCCAGAAGTCTTACACCCCAAGCTTGCTTCTTGGGCCTGGCAGTCTTCTTGGGGACTGACGGCCTAGGAAAGGACTGACCTTTAGGCTTACATTGGGGCCGATAGAGCCGAAAGGACGAGGTCTGGGACCCAGAGGAAGCAGGAGCAGAGGGCAGACACAAAGACTTAGCTGCTACCAACGTATCCACAATCTTATCCAAGTCGGGACCAAACAAGACTTGTCCATTATAAGGCAAACACTCTAAACCTTTCTTAAGAGTCCACATCTGCTCTCCAAAAGAGTAGCCACAGGGTGCGGTGAGCTGAAATCGCCGCACCCGAAATCCTGGAGGTCAAGAGGCTGACATCCAAAGCAGCCTTGTTAATATATGTAGCTGAATCATGAAGATTGCCCACCAGATTCACTTGCTCACTGGTAGCATCCGAAGAAAAGGACCCTTCAAGAGAGTCCACCCAGAACTCCATAGCTCTGGCTACCCAGCAGATAGCCATGGCCAGCCTGGAAGCTGCCGGAGAGAGAATACATGGACTAATCTCCACCTTCCTATCCGTAGTATCCTTTAAGCAAGGCATGGATGGCATAGGTAGAGTCGCACTTTTAACTAAGTGCGTCGCATGAGAATCCACCACCGGGGAAGTTTCCCATTTGGTAAAATAGTCCTCAGCAAAGGGATACGCATGAGCCAGGCGTCTTTGAGGCTGGTAACGCTTTCCAGGTGATTTCCATGCCACTTTCAGGTGGTCAATTAGCTGATCAGATAAAGGTTACTGCTGCCATATTTATGTCCTTGAAAAAGGCAAGTCTGGACTTGGGAGCTGGAGGTTCGTCCTCCTCTATGACCAAGGTCAAACGGACAGCCCGTATCAGACCCGTGATATAAATTTTAGACTTGGGCTCCACATCTCGTGTAAAGGGCTCGGAGTCAGCCATATCTAAAACCTCCCCTCATCAGACGTCGTCATGTCATCGGCAGCAAATTGTGCATACCGAGATGACGGCAATGGTCTCATAGCCGGTCTAATAGATGCATCCCCCTCCAGCATATCCCTCAGGTTTTGCACCCTAGTAGAGAGAGTATCCTCCCATGGAGGTTCAGAAACAACCTGTATGGGTGCAGCCTGTTGAAGCAGGCTCTGTGAGGGCACAAATGCCTGCTGTGAGAACCGCAGCGGGTACTGCCAAACGTCCCGCAATGGCCGTCAATGCCTGAGCAAAGCAAGCCCAAGGGGGCCACAATGGAGGAGTGGTATGTAGGGGTACCCGGGCTCCGCACTGCCTGCAAGTTCAGCGACTTAGACTTGGAGAAAATGGCCGCCAGAGACCTCAGAGGGGGCGTTCCGGAGGAATAGAGCTGCCTCAGCCCAGCCAGAACGCAGTGGAAAGGCGCGCTGAGGAGAGGGGAGAAGCTGGCTGTTGAACAGGGAAGGCTGCCTCCCCTGGCTGTCAATTAACCCCCAAGCGCTTCAGCCTGTGTCCCTGGTGGTCTGAGTGGCAGCACAGGGAACTGAATTACTGGCTCCACATTCAGTCATCCCTGGACCAGCATCGGGGCCAGGGGAGGGGCCGCTGGAGAGCGCGTACCTCCCCTCTGCTGTATGGATCCACCCAGCACACTGACATGGCCGCCACCATTTACTTATCCCCAGGCTGTCAGGACCCTCATGTCCTGGTGGTCTAGTGTGGGAGGCAGTTTACGTGTCTCCTCACTACAGCACCCTCCGGCGAATCTCCACCGCCGAAGGCACGGACTGCCACGTGGTTCCCCGCGTCCCCGATGTTTAGCCGGTCAGCCTCGTGCCGCTTACTCATGAGAAAAAAAAAAACTTCTTTGCCGCAGTCCCATTGTCAGCAAGTTGCACTCCTTTGCACCAAACAAAAAAACTGTCTTTAGCCAGGAGCAGGGTATATATGGAGGAGGACCCAGTGCATCCTGGGAGCTGAGAGCTTGTTAACTGCTTGGTGCCTGGATCACTTCAACCACATACCCAAGGTAATTTCTGTGGACCCTATGGTCCCCGAAGAAGCAATAAACGTAGCTTAATATGGGTGCAGTAATCACATTCCAGAGCCATCTTCTCTATGAAGAAAGACACGATAACTAGAAATATACTTATATCTACAATACATGACATCCAAAGATGTATACTGCATTTACTATACAGCATATTGTAATTATGTTATTAGCAACTTTTACAGTATTACATAATGTAACAGTCAATTGCAGAAGACATTCTGGTAGTTTAAATTTTTTTTAAATAAATAAACTTTAAAAAAGGTGTGATCTAAAAATCAGTTTTGCTTAGTTTTTTCTGAAAACTGCAGGGCAGAATGTCACGTTCAGCCTGTATCTTGGATAGCATGTTTTTGCTAACTGCAAAATGCTGTGCCTTCGTCGCATTCAAAACTCTAATCTTAAATTACTGTTTTAATTCATTAGATAGGATCCTTTACAGTAAAAAAAAAAAGTCTAAGCCACCTCTCAAATCTTAGTGTATCTTACGAACACTGAGTTTAAGATCACAAGAATCCATTGTTCTACCTTCTAATTGTCTTTCAATTAACTGCTGCTCTTTCTCCTTTCGCTTAAAGGCTTCCAGCTTTTGTCGGATTCTGTGCCGAAGTTCCTCTTCATCAGTATCAGAAGATTCAGAGCCTCTGTCGCTCCTCTCATCCTCACTTTCTGCTGATCCATAACCACCCAGTCCACCTGCATACATAGAGCCCAGGTCATCATGCAGCAACAGGAAACCAGCAACAACTTCTCTCACTCTCCATTTATAAGCCACTCAACATTGTAAAAAAATTCCAGTCGAGATCTACATTTCCCCAAACCTAATAGTACATGTAAATAAAGGGTTTATGTATTATTTAAGTCTGAAATAATCCTAAATCCCTAGAAACAAATAAAAATAAACTAGGATATATATGCTTTTGTACTTTTAGATCGTTTTCATTCAAGCGCATCAATGTAGAACATGTTTTACTGATTGGTGAATTGGGGACTGCTGACACAGGAATCAGTACATTTACTACAGTACATGAGGGGATACTTCAGACATGCAGTGTTCTCCCCAGGCTGTTTTCTGCGGGCGCACAGCCCGGCAGAAACAGCCTACCGCCCAGTACTTCCCCCCGCCCGAATGCACTGCATTCCCGGTCACCCTCAATGTGTCCTTGTTGCCACGGATGCAGCGCCGAGCTGTATCGACGTCACGTTTTTCACATTGGAGGCTCCGTGTCTGCTGGCAATAAGGACATGTTAGTGAAGGTCCCAGGTGACGGGACATGGCGCATTGGGACGTGGGGGGTTTGGAAGGTGCAGTGCATTGTGGCAGGGGAGGTGTCGGGCAGGGGACAAGGCATTGGGTCAGGGGAGAGTGCCGAGCAGTGGATGTGGCATTGGGGCGGGGAGTAGTTGTCCATCACAGTGCAGGGGCGGTGTCAGGCTGGAGGGCAAAGGATCCCTCCTCCTGTATAATAGTTCAGGCTGTAACAGTCACCTGAACTGATTAAAGAGAGCCTGCAAGTGGGGACAGTATCTGGGCCTCTAAGAAGAGAATATATAAATTGTTATTTCAAGTTTAAATCATTATAAGGCCAGGATTTAAAACAGTATATTATTGCGAAGTCCCCCACCGGGCTGGAAAAAAAAAAATAAAATATATATATATATATTTTAAGAGAGAGGCAAAAGGACCCTCCTAGTGCATTAAATTTGGACTTTCCTAGTGTCATAAATTCTAGAGACTCCACACGTACCATATTATAAAGCCCAGGGAATACCTTTGGGCTAAAAGCACTTGTAATACTGTTTAATCCTGGAATCAAATCCCAGCTCCACCAGTCGCGTCGAGGCTGTAAGTTACTCCGACTCTGCGACCTGTATGATTTGCTGGTGTTCCCTCTGGCTCAGATGAGCTTTTTTAGCACTAAACATTCTTTCATGTACGCTCAACTTAGTGTTCTTGTTAAATAAATCACTTTAAGTATACTGCACTATATATATATATATATATATATATATATATATATATATATATATATATATATATATATATATATATATATATAGTTAGTTTTATTTTGTATATCTGCACTTCTTGTGAAAGTCTGGTGGAGCTGGGATTTGATTCCAGGATTAATCACTATTACAAGCGCTTTCAGCCCAAAGGTATTACCTGGGCTTTATATATGGTACGTGTGGAGTCTATAGAATTTATATGACACTAGGAAAGTCTCTATATTTAATGCACTAGGAGGCACCCTTTGCCTTTATTTTATCACAGAAACTTCACTGATTGGGATATAGGAATTGGCCTGTGGCAGCCACTGGAAGTTCCGGGGAGTGCGCATAGAGAGATGACTTCCAAAAAGGACACTTATTTTTCCATTTGGATAACTAAAGTTAAGCGCCTTTATCACTATTCGAGATATATATATATATATATGTCAAAATAGCCCAGCTGTGACTAGTTCCATTGTCATAACACCAAATTTTCATAATGTAATATGAAGGTCTTATGTTTCAGAAAAGTATGTGCAGAGATAAAACATGTATTGCAATTCAATAAGGAACCCCACTACATCCTCGATTGGTAAGCTGATGTGAATATCTGGTTTGCTGCACTGAAGTAAATACTTATACTTATCTATAAATTACAGCAAGATCAACCAAATGTGTTTTATAAAAAGGAGCAACCTACATTCTTGTCTTTAGTTTTCCTGAAGTTCACAATTTTATCCTATATTAGGTCCTTCATGTTACCCACACAGAAAATGCAATTGGCATATCACATACTCCACATGATTTTACAATTAAACAGAATGCAACATTTAGGTTTGTTCTGTACCTCATAGCAATAAACACGCCTTGAATTTTCACTAAGTTCACTTTGCAAAAATATTTTTGTAATCTATTAAAATAATGCATCCTTAAACTAAATGTCCAGTAAAGTGAGCTATTAAATATGCACTTTTATACCGACAAAACATATCCGGTACATTGTCCAATACAAAATGACGAGTCTGCAAACATTAAAAGGGACTTCATCTAAACAAATTGGTTCTTGTGAATTGTTACTACTCAAATAAAAAGGGGTAACCATTACAAACATTCTGCAGCCTTCCAGATCATGGCAGATACAGAACATGCTTTAATTTAATCCATGCACACTAGATAAAACTAGCTTATCCCACAGAAATCCCACCCCTCCAGTAATTGCGGAATGTACTTACCGAGTCCAGTGAGGGAAGCCAGTGCACTGGACTGTGCCAGCTGCCTTGCAGGAGCTTTGTATCACATCAACAACAGGAACAACATGTTAACACACATAGCCACGACTTCAAAGTCATGAGCTTCTATGCAAAATTTATTACTAGTGCTGCTATTTGGGGAGAGAAGAAAGATTAAAATACAATATCCATAGGAGAACATGCAGATTTGGCAACACTCCTAAAATTGGCAAATGAACACAAAAAAACGGAAATCAATTTGATGTGCCAACAATGAAAGGGGGATTAAAGTGGTACAGCAGTCTTATTATAGATATGGAAGAAGCAGTTTGTTAGATAGTGACAGCGTTTCATGTTCTCAAACTGCAACTTGATACAATTTGCACATCATGAAGTAATAAACTGCATTAAAATATTAAGCAGTGGCAACAGAAGTAGTTTACAGTTTTTATAAATATGTAGGGGTTACTTATATTGTAGTACAGTTTATTGGGAGTTTCTCAAATCCACGTAATACGAGATATCAAAAAGAAGCCATGCATTCAAAAGAAAACAAATCTACCTTTAGTTGCTTTGCGGTGGGTGTCTCTAGCCACGTTATAAATTTCTTCATTTGTGACATCTAAAAGAATCTCTGTCAGCACCATCTTTGTCATTAGCATCTAGGTAACAATGAACAGGGGGTTAGTGGTTATATTACATAAAATAGGAAAAAAAAAAAAAAAAAAATCTAGTAAAAGGCTCACCCTCACAACACAACTATAGAACAAATGACCATACAAATGGAATCCAAATTAAATATGTTCTGGTTTTGCTGACCTACAGGTTATTGAACAAAACACCTACCATTTGATAAGCCCTCTCTTCTTCAGTTATTTCTGACTCACTGTTCTCTTCTTGCGGAGCTGGAGATGGGCTGCGGCTGACTTTTGAACTAACTTTGTCCTCTTCATTCTCATCATCCTCCTCCACCTGTTCCTCCTCCTCCTCCTCTTCCTCCTCATCATCATCACTGTCCTGGAGAACATAAACGTGGACGTCATACAGGAGTTTGACATGCACAAAATCACATCAGTATTTGCCAACTTACAGAAATACCTACCAATGGAAACCAGCTAGCATATCAGATCACATTACTTTGTTATAATGGACGTTACATTGCTGCAGACATTTTATACACAAATATTCCCCAGATAAGCGAAAGCACGTGTAAGTGAAACCTATACCCAGTGAGACTTCATTCTAAAAGCATCATCACTATCTAGCATACCGCACCAAAAATGGTTACTAGACATTTAGGGGTCAATCCAATTACTTGCGAATTAAGAGTTTCCATTATCTGTTGGAATTCACATAGCGAGTTCATTTTGCAATCCAATTATCAACTCGCACTGAACCAGTCAGATGGAATTCACATTTTCCATTCGCACCTCCCTAAGGCTGAGAGATGGAGAGGATAATGTTTATGTTAAGATGTCAGAACACTGTGCTGAACCCCTTGCACCCCCCCCTAATGACTAATTAGGCAATTGAAGTTTCAAATTAGCTTATTTTAATAATTAATTGTAATTTCTGGGGGTAAAAAAAAAATTGTCCTCAAGTTACCCCAAAATCAACTGTTAGTTTAGGCACAAATTTAATTACAATTTCTTTTTTTTTTTTATTGAAAAATTGCTGCTTTTTTTAAAAATATATATTTTTTACAATATTTCAAAGTTCCCTCAAAGTACCCCAAAATCACTTTTCCCTCCTTTTTTTTTCCATTTTTCATTTATTTAGTTTGAGATTAAATGAAAAAAGTTTGCTTTTTATAATTTTTTTTAAATAACGCAAAAATCAGTCATTTGACACCATTTAAAAACCCTCAGTACTTTTTTAATGCCCACAAACAGCCTTCTATACAGTCCTGTTAACGAAATGATAAATTTTGGGGGATTCAGGACGGTCTCCACACGTTTTCATGCACTTCTCTCACATCACATTTGGCAGTCAATTTGCAAACCTCCCCTGCAAGTACCGCGAATAGGCATTTTTAATTGGAGAATTCTCAGGTGCATGCATTCGTGCGACTCATGAAAAACTCACTACTCGCAATTCGCACCTTGATCCCTTAATGTCTGGTTTCCAAACTATGCTACACATCACAATTTTTGTTCCACTTACAAATTTGCTTTTCTGAGGCAAATGCGGACCATCCCCTTCTGTAGCATTTTGGTTCCTTATTTCTTTTTTCATCAGTGAGCGTTGCTGCTCCATTCTCTCACGTTCCAACTTCTTCTGCTTTTCTCTTTCCATTTTCTCTAAACCTTCACGGATCCAAGCCGGTAAAGTCCTACGCTTAACAGCGTCTAAAGTGAAAATAAATATTTCATAAAAATACATCAACTGTCGTAGGCTATACAAAAATATAGTTTTCATAGCAGCCACTGTTTTTTTTAAGTTTCCCTAAATACCCCGAATTTGGTTCAGACGTCTGTTAAACCCAATTTGGAAAATTTGGTTTCCACAAAATCACTAGGATTCAGTCAAATGATTCATAATCCTTACATAATTGCTATTGAAGTGAATAGTATTAACGGTAGAGTTTATTTTCCAAAAAATACTAGAGCAGCCAGATAAAAAAATTATGTAGGTCCTGCTTAATTTTAATATATATGCAAGCCAAGGATTGCACGGCAGCCTTATCTTTTAATTCAACGCGGCCAAATTGGACAAGATCCAGCTGTCCTGTAATCATGTGAAGCGATTGCATTGCTCCTTACTTCACTACTGTCTGTTAGCGTGTTTAGAACACAGCCACGCACAGCTCGATAAGGGCTACTGGTGCTTATGTTCAGGATATTTGGCCATGCTCTACAATGATATGGTCAAACTCAAGATGATTACCAGGTGCCGTTTGTTTGCTCAGCGCACACTCAGCGATTGGCCAAATGCCCCTGGTACGTTGCCAACTTTGAGATCTGATTTGTGTTAGGCAGCATCTTTTTTTCTTGTTAAGTATTCTGTATTTAGCCAAATCTTACAAAGGATCATACATACCAATCTGCAGAGGCTCTTGTTTTGGTGGTATTGGTATAGGTGAACGTTGTCGTTCTCTAAAGGACTGTCTCTCTCTTCTATTAGGAGGTGGAGCTGGTGGACCTGGAGGTCCAGGTGGGCCTTGCTGCCAGTACGGTGGGTGAAAGCCACCTTGAGGGGGACCATATCCACTTGAGCCATGCTGAAATAAACCAAAGTTAGATACATGGAAAGCAAGGTGCATCTATAGACTGCACAATTGTCTTGCAATAAGTAGCTACTGAAAGGAAATATAAATGCACAGATTTAGACAAGTAGTTATCACCTGGTAATCATATTGGTTCACTGGAGCCATGGGGAAATTGTCAGGTGGTCCCCCAAAGCTATTATTATTTTGGTTAAACATGCGTCTGTTGTCATTTGTAAAGTCTCCACTATCCTGGCTGTTGCCGTCATCTGATGGAAGAACAATATCCATTGGCCCAGGAGCTGGAGGCATCCACGGCTGCTCAGGTGGAGGTGGATGGTGTGGAGGTGGCTGGTGATGCATTGCTCCCCATTCTGTAAATATTACATGGAGGGAACAAATAAATAAACAAACCTCTTCAGCAAGCACAACACATCAAATTGTGGATGCACCTTTAAACAGAACTATTATAAATAAAAATGAACTGAAATAACAGTATTACACTAAAGATGGCTTAGTAGGTTCATATTTATTTACAGATTCAATGATCTGTGTGATGCAGTTTGCAATGTAACTATCATATGAAATTTCAAATCAACTTAAAAGGCCAATGTAAAAATATCCTAATTAAAAATAAATACATTTTGAACATTGCAAAGTTGAATTACTTACCTGGCTGTGGCTGCCACATTCGATTAAAATTGGGATCACCTTGAAAATTATGATTGTTAGGAACAGGCTCCATTTGAGGAGTAACTGGTGGGAGCTCCTGTCCATTGGGTATCATCCCCGGCTGCTCCACCACTGCCGGCCCTGTAGCTTCACGTTGTGCAATCCATGCTTGGGCTAACGCTGCCCAATCTATCTGGCCTAAGAAAAAAGTGACAGTCATGAAAAGGCCATATACAGAGAAGTTTGTCGCAGTTGATTAAACATTATGTTGAAAATGAAAAATAAAGCACGCTGGTGACTGAATACAAGGATTCTTACATCAAGTGCACAATTTTTGTATAAAAGTGGCGATGTACAAATTTTTCTGACCCTAAACTAATACCCCTTTCACGCAGAAAAGCAAATTCCCGGGTCAAGCATTTGGACCTGGTATTTTGCGGACCAACACGGGTCCTTTTTCTGTGTAAAAGGGTTAATATATTTGCAGCCAATTATTCATAAAATGAGTCTTCACTTCGATCTAGTAGGAATAGAAGGTCCTCTAGCACTGTATAAACAGTCCACATTTTGTTTGCATTTGGGACTTGCAATCACTAATCTAGCATCTTGACATCACTTTCCTAGCAACTCTTAAGCATCATTTCGGATATCTGAAAAATGAGTTATTTTTACAATTATATACATTAGCACTGTGCCAATCAAATACTTACTTGGATCTTGCTGGTGCTGAAATGACTCCATCCATTGCTGCTGATTCAAAGGCCACGGCTGCCAATGCTGTCCACCTTGATCCCACATTTCTGCCAATCTCTTCGTAAACCTCTCTGCCTGAAGCCAAAAACTGAATTATTCCAATGCTCTATCTGAATCAACATAAAGGTGGAGGCCTAAAGCAGAGCCCAGAAACAATTAGTCGCAATGAAAATTAACCAGTTGCACCGTCCAAATGATGAAAGGATTACACACCTAAACTTAACTGCATGCTTCCCAGGAACAGCATATAAATAAAGCAAAATGTGAAGACATTTAGCTCTTTAACCAATTAAAAATCTGATTGAATCTTCAAGGCAGTTACAACAACCAGTTTTAAAGAGGTTGCACAGACCCCTTTTAAAACACACTCCGCGCACACCATATAGAGACCTTATAGGGGGGTCCCGTTATCTGATGCAGAGATTCAGCTGTGGCTCTTAAGGTGCCTACACACTAAGCGAAGTGGTCACGATGCGATCTCGTGTCCGATTTCCCTTGAACTCTCCCCAGCAGTCCTGGACACCTTTTGGTGTTAAAAAGTGTCCAATGTGACAAACGATCTGTCGTGCATTGTGTCCGGGATTGGCAGATCTTGCCTGCAGCAGGCAAGATCTGAAGAAGCAATGTACAACCAGTGGGCAAATCGTGTAAAATATCGCCTAGTGTGTAGGAACCTTTAGTATTAAAGATAACTCAACAAATGCATAGCTCTGCGGACCATAGTGAGTGTGCGCCGCACTACACAGAAACAAATGCCGGCGGTGTGTTTGTTTTAGCAGCCAATGAGTCAGACAGACTCATTGGCTGCTGCACCCTTGGCCGAAGCCAGGCAGGAGCTCATTCATGAGCTCCACCTTCCGGTTCCCACAGTGGGTAATGGGGAGACGTCATGACATCTCTCCCATAGTGCAGAGCGGGCCGGGAGGACGGAGGAGCGGACAGCAAAAGGCGCGGGGGTTTCAGGTAAGTGTTTCGGGTTTTTTGGTGTCTGTCATATATATGTAAGGGGCACTTCATAGGGGTGGGGGCACTGCATAGGAGGCACCACTACAGTGGGGGCAGTAATAGGACTTAATTGTTTGAGGATGGGGGCAACTATCTGACATAATTAATGGAGGAGGAGGGGGGACAGTTATGGGGCATAATTATAATTGTGGGAGGAGGGTGGTGGGGGTCATTCTGGGACCTAATTTAAATTGTAGGAGGGGGCAATTATGGGACATAATTGTGTGAGGAGGGGGCAGTCTAAATACTGCAGTATAGCTTATACTGCTTTTATACCTAAATTCCGGGTCTGATTCAGAGGTTGGAACGTGATTCCAATCCGGATCACACCCGGAAATTCCCCGGCGCCGACCCAGGATATTCCTGAGTTGGTGCCGTTCGCACCGGATCCGGGTCTGCCGTGACCCGGCTTTTCCGGTGTATAAGTGTACGCTTGGAGGTGACGTCATCTCCAAGCGCCACTGAAGCCGGCCAGTCGGCAAGCATGCGGCACGATCAGGATCGTGACCCAGAACGCGCCGTTTACACTGCAGGGTTTCACGGGTCATTCCCGTGTTAAACCCTGCAAGTTACCTGGGTTGGTTTGCAGGGTCACTCAATCTGGTAATCCAGCCCTGTCCCTTTTTACACCAAAAAGCAACCCGGGTTAACCCTGCAATAACCTGGGTTTTATTTCTGGTGTAAAAGGGGTATACGTGGCCCTTGGGCTTTGTTGAAATTTTTTATGTGGCCCACACTGTCTTAAAGGTTGAAGACCTCTGGATTAGAGTCACTATTGGAAAAATGAAAGCAATTCAGCAACAGTCAGATCTAAAGCTGCATACACACACAACGATTTAGTTAATGAACGATTTTAGTAAACTATTTTTTCTCTTGAAAAAATTAACTAAAATCGTTTACTAAAGTTGTTCATTTACTAAATGTAATGAACGATTTTTATGAACTAAACACGATTTTTGCATATTAACTTAATGAAAATCGTTGAGTTGACAAGTCTGACTGAACTACAAACTACAAACGTGAACGCGCATGAACAATAATCGTTCGTTTGACTCAGAAAGTGAACGATTTTTTCAAACGATTATCGTTAAACGATATCGTTTAACGATAATCATTCAAAAAATCGTTGTGTGTGTATGCACCTTAACAAGTAACAGGAGGCTATGCTGGAAAATCTAATAAAGGTGGTTTCCCAAAAGAGGATAAAGCTAACTTGACGTTAAAATGTTCAGTAAATAAACTTAAAAAAAAATAATTTTAAAGTGGACCTGGAAACTCCAAACAACTGCAAAAAGGGTCTTCAAAAGAAAAATGTGTCAAATTGACCAAAGATTTCTATTCAAGGTGTAAAAAAACCAAACAAAAACAAAAGGACTATCAAATCAACTGTTTAATGTAGCGTCTGCATAAATATGTTACACAATACTAGCGTTCCCGCTAGGCTGTCTTAGTGGGGCGCGGCGCCCTGCCGTCCTTCTGGAGGGCAAAAAGCACCCTGCCCTCCAGGAGGGCAAAAAGCGCCCTGCCCTCACAGTCTGCAGGTGCCGTCTTCACCCGCGGGTCGTAGTGTCCCGCGGGTGGGAAAATGTGCGGTGACCCGGTCACCGCCGGAGAATAGACGCCGGGTGCATCCGCCCAGCATCTATTCTCCCTGTCGGCAGCGCTTTGGGGCTGCCCGGCGTGTCCTTAAGTGCCGGGCATGCCCCCAAGAGTGACGAAAAGGGGATGCGTCTTATAGACATGCCCTCTTTTCAATGGCCACGCCCCCTTTTCGGGCAGGCGCGCGCATAGAAGTGCCCTCTCTAGCTCAGGCGCCCTGCCTGCCGCCGGAGCTACAGTGAACACTACAATACAGTGTTAAACTATGACAATATAATACATAATTGTCCAGTGATACATATAGGAGAGAATTAAATTAGCCTCGATAAAATGTAAACTTTTCATGAATTAACTTATCGAACCTATAGCCCATTAATTTCACCTTACGCCAGTGTGCATGCTCCCGTTTTTTTCTCATTCGCGCAATAATTATTGCAGGTTTTACATATGATAATTATAGGTCAAAATGGGGAAATCTGTCTATATCCCAAAAAAGCAAAAGTTAGATAGGATAACAGTATAGAAGTCTATTAGTGGCCATAATAAAAGTACTTGGAGTTCTTAAAGTGTGTCAAAGGCCTGGTATAAGCATTTTAAAACAGTAAAACAATTATAGAAAACGTGTTTTTTTGTAAAATAAATGTTCTACTTATATTGGGGGTGCATAAAATGCTCATAAGTATATATTTGGGTCATTTTAAGCCACTTTTATAAACCCATAAAAATACCCCTCTAACACCCACCTGAAATGTAAAAACACCTGTCCCATTCATAGAGCACCCCCATATACCTGTCCCACATCAATTAACCTATTTTCCTGCACTTGGCACATTTTCACTGCCAAAATGACATGTTATTATTGGACAAATTAAGCTAATTAAAAAAATATGTTTGCCTAATTAGGCATTAAGGAGGGTATCCCAGTGAATCTGAACCAAGTCCCGACATTTTTACCTTAAAATAGGGATTTTCCCCAACTTTTCACCTGCTCAAGAGGTGGTGAAAATAAGTATTCCTTAAACCCTATGACGAATGATTGCACGTTAATTTGCAGGCTAATTGAATAGGGTGAAAAAAAGAATTACCTAAAATTCACTTTTACACACTTTAACGCACGAAAGCGAGTTGTATCGGCTAATTGAATTCCCCCCATAATTGTAGAAGGGCAGCACAGAGGAGGCACTTCCTTAATCTGACAAGAATGTAAAATGGTAGCCTTGAGGATAACAGAAAGACCTCAACCAGTCTTCCACACAAGGTAGGAGTATGTCCCCTTTCAGATAGCTTAAAACAACACCTGTAAAGTAAATACCATTTATATAGTGCTACAATATTATGCAGTACTGTACAGTGGATATTTTACATTGACATCACTGCAATGGAGCTAAAGAAATACTTTATTTCCAATGCTGCAGTCTAAATGCCCTACCAGTAAATCACACACTAAGGTCGACTGTTGTCAGCAGCCTATTAAACTTACTTTCCTCCCTCAGTATAAAAGCGATGAGTAAAAATATACTGGTAGGTTAATTGGCTCCGAACACAAATTAACCCTAGTGTGTATGTGTGTTGAGCATGTGATAGGGAATATAGATTGTAAGCTCCACTGGGGCAGGGACTGATGTGAATGGCCAGATATTCTCTGTAAAGCGCTGCGGAATATGTGTGCGCTATATAAATAACTGGTAATAAATAAATAACACAAACAATCCCCTCACAGACGGGCTATGGTCAGGAATGAAAATGTAAACCAGTGCTGAGATGCAACAATAATAACTACTGTGCTACCTGAATGCTGTCCATTGCTCGAATAAACGTTTGCAAGAAGTGGAAAAAGTTCCAGGGCAGTGAGCTTTTAAAACAAAATGAAAAATAACCTGAACCAAATAGGTTAAAATTAGGGATGTGCAGGCTCGGTTCTACTCGGTTCCGTTCGGTTCTTTTTACCGGATCTTATTGGGTTTCAGCTGTCACGAGTTTTGGATAGCCAATAAGATTCGGTAAAAAGAACCGAACGGAACCGAGTAGAACCGAGCCTGCACATCCCTAGTTAAAATATGTAATGAAGGCAGCGAAGGGTTAAAAAAATAAATATATATGAAAACAAGCAGCAATATGGAAAAACAAATCTGGAGAAGACTGCTATACTTTATGTTACAATGACTAGGATCGTAGGATGATTACACACCACATTGTGGGGTCTAAAACAGTGATGAACCTATTTTGCTTTATTTTGTGTTATTAGTATGTTGTGCAATTCAAGAAAAGGGTTACAGCAGGGAAATCAGTGATTTCTCATGCAGCCCCTTTTATTACAGGCTTTATAACATCCCACAACAATGTGTAACCAATTTCTGGAATAAGCTTTGCTTAGACCAGAACAATCTCAGGATTCCAATGTACATGAGCAGTAGCCACCGCAGGATAAATGTTTATGCTCCTTCCGAAGGGCAGGCTTAAAAGTGTTCGCATTTAGAGGCTATAACACCGCCTTCGACTAGGAAATGGGTGTAAGAGATTTGTTGATTAACAAAACACTATGTTCTGCAGATGTGCCTCAAGGGTACAATGGTAAGTTGCCCAGAATTAGAAGTGAACCTACTGATGCAGGTGATCCAAAGACCATGCCGCCAAGACTCAACGGTCAGGTCAGAAGAAGGGGCACAATTCATCAGCTAGGTACACACTAAATGTGTGCATTCAGCGATGCGACTGATGGCCCCCTGCCGACATATCGGGTGGCCGGTACACATCAGACGATCCGGTGCCCGACCACCCAATCTGTCAGCCCGTGCCGCACGAGGTCAGTCAGATTCAGCTGTGTGTATGGCCAACCTGACGATGCGGTTGGCTACCCGCGGTAGCGCGCATCGGTAGACATAGTGGGTCTTACCATGAATAGCCCTCCTCTATGCACAGAGCACCACAGTATTTCCAACACTATGCAATGTTTGCATTTCACACATTATTTCACTATTGTCGATCTCTAAGCTCAATTCTCAGGCTGTTTTCATACCCTCTTTTCAATAGACGAGCTATGCAGTTGTTTAGAGTGGTGGTAGAAGTGGTGGTGTGGAGAGGATCATGGGCAGAGGCGAGCGACGACAGCTGCTATGTTTCCCTGGCTCGGAGATATACTCTTCAATACATAAACACCCCTTCTTTCAATTCCTTCCATATGGATCCCCTTCTCACATCATCAAATCAGAGCCCTGATGCCCCCTCACAACCCAACATCTGTAATAAGGACAGCATGCACTCTTACACCCAGGCCACAATGGCACTAATTAGGACTCTGGCTAGCTAATCAGTCATTATTTATTTTATTCAGCTGCATCAGAGCCCAGCCAGGCACAGCATGCACTGCTTTCATAATGCATCTCATGTGTAATAAAAATTTTGGAAGTAACCCAAAATAGTAAAGTAGAACCCCAAATATTTTATATAATAGGCCCCCGAATCGACTGCTTAAGGTGTTTTTAAAGCACATGCACTTCCTATCCCTCCGGAACAAGTATTTTCTGCATATTACCATCATGCCTTCTTTAACTGAATCATTGCTCTTCTGTGAGGGAGCTTCATGGGTCCCTGGAACAGCACCTGACATCGCTAATTGGATAAGTTTAATGGCGTCGATTCATTTAGGTACAAATTGGTTCGTCCCCAAGTGCCCCATACTCCCTGACTTTGTACACAGCACCATGATATTTTTTAATGCTAACTGAATTGACCTCATCGAATAGCAGCAGTAACTTATTCTGGGGTCTTTTCATGTAGTAGTAAAAAGCCCTTTTCCACAGAGCACTTCAGAAAATAGGGCTTTTCACGGTTTTGACGTATTCAAGGGGTATACCATGGAGAAGTCTAAGATTTCTCCAGCGGTGCCCCTGATTACTGTTATGCCGGGTATCCACTACCCGATTATATAGAGCGATTGCACGATTACGACATTGTAATCGTGCAGTCAGTAATTGGGCACACATCGGGGATGTAAATGTCGGAAACAACCAGCGATGTTGTTTCCTGAAAGAAACTTAAGTACACCCAATTATCGCCCAAACATGCTGGTCAACCAGACGATAACATCAGGTTGAGCATGTTAGGGGATGTCGTAATCGTGCAGTCGTTTCTATGTCTGCTAGTGGATGTGCCCCTTTAGAATCGCTTCACCATACACTATTATGGAGCGATTCATAGAATGGATACTTGTTTACATTTATTTTCTCCATCTGGAGATGGCGAAACGAGCTGAAGCTTGCCTTGTTAGTGGGAGAGGAGTAGTGAAGTTCACTTTCCCCGTCTCTTGTGTCCAGTGTCCACCGTGTGATGTTGGTAAATGCCGGGCCACAAGGTACTACCGACATGTGCAGTGGGAAGACTTACCGAACATCAGATAGTCCAGCCTTCATGCTCCTTGCCAGGATGTATCAGAGATCATTGGACGTATGCACCGAAAGTGTGCTAGGGGTTTGACAGTCCAAGATTCATGTAAGGGAGCCACTCCTACTGCCAGTGAGCACCTGCCAGCAATGTTAGACAGCGTTTTGGGTGGCAGTTGGTGTGGCTCCCCTGCTTGAATTGTGGATTGTCACACACCTAGCACAGTCACTGTGGAGGGACTTTCCAAACACACACACATTATATAGCTTGCAGTGCTTCGCCATCTACACCCATGATATATTATTTGTCATGCCTAGGTGACAGGGCTGCTGATACCACCAAAAGTAAGTGGAGCACTGCCCCCAGCTCTGTAGTAGCGCCAGTGGCTGCAGGCACCCTGCAAGCATCATTCAGGTGCTATGAGCAGCAGCACTGCCCAAAGCCTGCTAGTTACAGCCCAGATATATTGCACCAATATGATGCAATATATAGTGATATTTTCCAGTAGTCATTTTGTTATGTACATGAATATAGCCCTCTGTTGTTGTAGCAAATTGTCTCTTATCTCTACAGAAGTGTGATCATATGTGCGACTGTACCGCACAGGTTATTGTAGTGACAAATAATATTCGGAAACTGCTGACTGCTCTATTTAAACAAACACTGCAGGGTGTCCCCATCACCTATAGCCATGTACAGCTGCTGGCTGGGTGCGATGTGCTCACCATACCCAGGCAGAGCAGCGGCAGCAGGGTGACACGGTGCATACTGCGGCCTTCCCCGCTGTATTATGTCCCAGGCCCAGACCCATGCCCCCTACCAGTCACACGCAGCCTCCGTCCACTTTCTGCAGCAGCGTCTAATTTCTGCAGCTGCCGAAAGCAGGCTGCGGAGAGGTGATCAGGGCGGAAAGCGGGGAACACGTAACACCGCACACGGGACTCTACAGAGCGCCTGCGTGCTGGGCCCGGACACCGGCGTCATAGCCGTGCCCGATACCCTGCCCCACCCGCTGCACACTTACATACACACTGCTCGGTGTCCACTGTGCCGTCCGATGCTCCAGCGACCGGCCACGCGTGTTTGTTTCCCTCTATCACTTGCGGCACCGGAGCCGTGCTACTCGCGTCTTCCCACCACACAATATGGCGCCTGCGGAGTGCTGAACGGAAGTGATGATCGGTGGTGAGCGTTGGGGAGGAAATCAGCACAGAGACAGGGATCAGCACAGAGACAGGGCTGCCTCACTCCCCCTGCTGGCTGCGGCGCCTTCTGCAGTTACCTGGGTGAGGGCTGTGGCACACGTCTTTCAACTCGACTTACACACAGGCACAGGCCCTACCAGAGGGGGAACAACTGGCAGGGACCGCAACATTTATTGTGTTTGTCTTGTGATAAAAATTTGTATACATTTATCCATTTGCTAATTTGGCAATTCCTAGTAAAACATTCTAACCTAGGGCTGTATTCACTTAGAAGAGAAAAGGCAAGATCCGCGAAAAAGTATTGCTGATTGCGACTTTTCGCCTGACGGAAATTTATCTCCGTATTCAATTCCACCAGCTTTCCGCATACGCGGAAAGTCACTGCAATGTAATATGGCGAAAAAGATTCGCCTCTGAATAGCAGGAGAAAAGTGCAAAATTTTTGTTTTGGGGTGCAAAGGTGGGGAATCCACTCAGAACCCTTGGGACAGCCCCCAATGGACATCTGCGTCAAAAAAATCCTGAAAGAAACTTAAGTACACCCAAAAAAAGTACATTGAATTTGGGGGCGAAAAAGTACAAAGTGGGGGGACAACTTCGCAAACTAAGGTTCTGGGAGTGCTCTAAAGGCCCCCATATATCAGCAATTGATTGCAGCAATCGTGCACTTTGCAATCGATTCTGTATAAAAATCTTTCCCTTTTTCAATCGATTGTGGCAAATCTGCAATCGATTGAAAAAGGGAAAGATTTTTATACACAATCGATTGCAAATTGCACGATTGCTGCAATCAATTGCTGATGTATGGGGGCCTTAAGAAGGTGCAAAGTGTTTTTGGGATTGCAGGTGTTTTTTATGAGGGCGGAATTTCACTTTCATTAAAACTTCACTTTAGAGACATTAAAAGATGCATGCACCCATTTTCAGGTACCCCAAATTTGCCAGGACTACTCTTTTTCTACAAAAAATACTGCTTTATGCCATTCTTCACCACTTGTGCAAAGATGATAATTAGAGGCAATTGTACCAACTTAAGTACCCCCAAACAGCTTTATTATGGGTAATCGGGCACTACTACATTGATCCCCAATGTTTCTGCATCTTTTTGGGGGCTTCAGGGTGATTCCTCTGATTCTGACACCACTTTCCGCCTGTTCTGACTTCGCGTGTCGCCATTTTCGCGTCTTTTGGAATTGAATATGGTGAATAGCGGGGGCGCACGCGATAAGTTTCCGCAGCCAAAAGATGCGATGTAGGCGAAAAGTCCGGCATGTACAACTTTATCGCAGGTGCGAAACTAATTGAATACGGGCCCTAGCACCTAAACATGTTAATAGGTTAAATTGATATAATGCACAGCAGCACGTGCTCTTATTGCTCTCTCTGTGCATGATGCATCTATCCATACAGACACATGAGAATGTCTCTTGTCCTTGAGATTTGCCGGGGTGAGTGACTTGCAACTTCACAAGGTAATAGTTTGTTTATAATTAGGAAACCGGACTGGTCTGTTTGATGTTCAACATTAACTGAAGAAATTGCAGAATGGGCATGTTATGGGCCCCATACACGGTGCAATGTGCACCTAGCGATGCGATGCACTATATGATGGCCGACATATCGGGCGATCCCCACACATCGAGCAATCCACTGCCCGATATGCTGGGCCCTCCCTCCCCCCTCGCATAGATTAGTATGAGATCGTCCGTCAACTCTCCAGATCTCTTCTGCAGACAGAAAGTTCTGTATGAGCGACGGACGACCTCACGGGAGCCCGCAGTGGCTGATATCATGCCCACACACAAAGCGATATAGTTGCGATATCGTTCCAATCGGTCGGATTGGCCTATATATCTCTTCGTGTGTGGGGGCCTTTAGGTAACTTAAGGGGAGATTTAATAAAGCTTGGAGAGATATAAAATTGGAAATATAGTACCAACCAATTAGCTCCTAACTGTAATTTTTCAAACACTGCCTGTAAAGTGAACACAACAAATGGTTGGAGAGACTATTGGCGCTTCTGAGCAAGCTGCAGCCCTTTCAAAAAAGATCTTCCCCAAAAAATCTAAGAATTCATAGAATGTACAGAAAAAATTGAAATAACAGCGCTGCTTGCTGTGTCACAGTAAAATAATGGTAAGGTAGATGAAATACTTATCCGCATTAGTAGAGCTTAACATGCCCCTCTCATGGTGAGAATTTCTTCTTATACCAGAAACTCCGTGTATATATGAAAAAAGAGGTATGTATGATGTCAGCATGTGGTTTCAAGAGTAATAATATACATGGAAATCACTTCAACACAATATAGAGGATACGAGTTCAGGTGTACCCCAACTCATTAAATTAGAGATGGGTATACCCCGATATTGATCTCCCAAAAGAGGGGTTCATCCAGCATCAATAAAAGTACCCCCTGCAGTACCAAATAAATTTTCAAAATGTAACGGTAAGGCGTACCCCAACTCACTGATTGAGTTTAAATGGGTATCTTTAAATCCAAGTCCCACGAGCAGGTCTAAGCACACACCTGGACTTACACTTGTAAGGGAAAACAGGATATATCAAAGGTATCTTTAACCCAAAAAGAGACTTGAAAGTAGAACGCGTACCAGTACTCACAAAGCTGTTAGTTGTTACAAGCTCGTAAAGGTATCTTTCATTTTAGATTACTAATAGTCTTCAACACATGGGAAAGTAACTTTTCTTCCATTAATCCAAAAATTAAATAGTAGTATAAAATTGTTGATAAAATGAATTTTTAATAGCAAACAAATGGTTGCATGAACATAAATGTAAATACTTAAAAAAACTTAAAAAACATTCTCAGGGGGAAACAGCCGGGCTGTGATGGACTGAGGCAGCAAAGGTGTGGAGACAGTGGGGTCCAGATCCCAAACATGCAAAAAGGCTGGATAATATAGCAATCTCCCAACACCTACCTCAAGTCAGTACACAAACACAGCGATCCCCGTGAGAAGGTGACCCTCCAAGCCAACGCGTTTCGAGAATGAACTCTTTTTCAAGGCATGAGGGTACATACTGAGTCCTCAGTTTATATACAAATCTCCGTGTATTTTCCAAGATGGCGTCTTCTCTCCTTCCGGTCCGCAAAGCGCACCGTAGTTTCCCGTCTGAAACAGTAAACAGCCGCTTTTCCTCCTCATTGATGTTTTCCCACTCTCCTTCAATAACGGAGATACTGGGCATACTCGTTTGTGTAGAAAACCAACTCAGGTTGTCTAGGTTCCCCGGGATTTAACCGGAAGTCGTCACTTTATCGCATGGAATTCTGGGGGATGTAGTTTTTTCTTATATGGACGGAAATTCATTTCATCACAGTGTTTTTTCACAGGTAGTTTACAGACTCATTGGCTCTAATAAACAAAAATGTATCAATTGAAAGTAATAAAAAACAATAATATAAATATCAGCACTGTATAATAAATAAATAGATGCACACATATAAAATGGCATATATAAAAGGGGCTGCTTAGCAGTATAAAAAAATCAATAAATAACATCCCCCAGAATTCCATGCGATAAAGTGACGACTTCCGGTTAAATCCCGGGTAACCTAGACAACCTGAGTTGGTTTTCTACACAAACGAGTATGCCCAGTATCTCCGTTATTGAAGGAGAGTAAGAAAACATCAATGAGGAGGAAAAGCGGCTGTTTACTCCAGACCTTTTACCTGCTTAATTGATAATGAAATAACGAGGGAATAGCTCACACCTGTCCATGAAATAGCTTTTGAGTTGATAGTCCCATTACTTTTGGCCCCTTAAAAAGTGGGAGGCACATATTGAAACTGTTGTAATTCCTACACCGTTCATCTGATTTGGATGTAATTACCCTCAAATTAAATCTGAAAGTCTGCAGTTAAAGCACACCTTGTTTGTTTCATTTCAAAACCATTGTGGTGGTGAATAGAGGCCAAAATCTGAAAATTCTGTCAATGTCCCAATATTTATGGACCTGTGTATATATATATATATATATATATATATATATGTATATGTGTGTGTGTATAGCCACTTGCACACAAGTGAAACAGCGGCACTCCGGGAATTGAATTTATAGATTAATTGTATTCATAATACAGTGAAGCCAACGTTTCAGGGCCTTCGACGTCCCTTTGTCAAGGTGTGTAGTACAAAAATGAATGAAAAAAGCTTAAGAAGCTTCACCTTTTTAAGATAAGCTTTTTTCATTAATTTTTTATTACACACCTTGACAAGGGGATGTCGTGGCCCTGAAACGTCGGCTTCACTGTATTATGAATACAATTAATTTATAAATGTAATTCCCGGAGTGCAGCTGTTTCTTACACACACACACATATATATATATATATATGTTTATTAGGGATGTGCAGGCTCCGATAGGTTCGAATTTGCACGCCGAGTTCAGACTTTTGTCCGAACTTGGCTTTTGTCCATGCAAGATGACATTTTGCCTCTTTCTGAGTCCCGTTTTTTGGAGGGAAAAATCCGAACTCGGCGTGCAAATTCGAACCTATCCGAGCCTGCACATCCCTAATATATATATGTCGGTAAACTATGCGGCCAGCCTGTCACCTTACTCTGATAAAGGGCGCTGCGGGCTGCCGGAGGTTATCAAAAAGGCGTATCCCTTGGAAACCCGGAAAGTGCTATCGGCTCAAATTACCTGACCTTTGAAGTACTGCCTGGCTATCACATAAGCTTTTGATGGTTTATTTTTTGGTATGCACATTACTTATCCATTTGAGCACTGACTCATTTGTTTCTAAAATACTACACTATTAGGCGCACGTTTTATTATTATTTTCCAGCACCCTCTTCTCCGATTGCCACACGGATTATTTGGAAAGACTGCAGCCACCTGTCATTTTCGGAAGTGTTCTACACCACATATCATCAATCATTAATATTTGACTATATACTTTACACAAGGAATTTGAAATTTGTGCGCTAGTATTCACCTACTTCTTCATACACACACACACACACACATATATATATATATATATATATATATAGTGATCTGATCACTGGTAAAGTGGTCAGTGGTAGATACATTTGTCCTAGTTTTTTGACCTATGTGTTCTAAAACCCCCAGGAGAAAGTCTACAGTGAAGCAGATTTGAGTATCGGCTTTTAGAAAAGTCGGTTTGGGCCTTGGGTTTGTGGATGTGAGGAAAGGGTGGGCTCCATCCACAACCCACTCCAAGTTTTGGTTTTTGGCCTGCTAGCAGGCTCATTAGGCTCTGCACCTGGAACTGGCTGATATAGGCTGTGTCTGATTGTAAGCTGGTGTCTCATACCTGGGAGAGCAAGCAGACTGGCTGGCTCAGAGACACTTGCTGGAAACTACCTGTAAAGCTGGCCACACATCTAAAGATTATCTGTCCAACCAGCCAACTAGTTGATTGGTTGGAATGAAAATCTGGTAATGTATGGGAGTAACTGATGATCAGCAATTTGCTCCTAAATCCCAGAACACAGATGAAAATGGTCGGTCAGACAAGTTTGTTAAATGTTTGATCTAAACAATTTGTTCAAACAACAGTTTTTGTCCATTTTCTGGCGTTTGGGAGCAAATTGCTGATTGTCATTTGCTTTAATTCCTTACCAGATTTTCATTCCAACCAATCAACTAGTTGGATGTAAGTTGGTCTAGTGTGTGGCCAGCTTAAGTCTTGTGCATACGCTTGTGTTGATGGTGGAGGCAGTAGGCCCCACTGTTTCTTTAGAGAGGGAACCTCTTGTCTAGTTAGCGCCTGGACAGGGCTAGGATTTACTTTTATGTTTTGTTTTTCTTTTTTGTTGCACAATTAAGACTGGTACCGACCAGCTAGTACAATGACCCCAGACTGGTGTACTGTTTTCCCAGCTCCGGTGTGTGTGAAGAGGGAGTCCATCTACCCCATTAGAGGGACTCCTAATCTGGTCCTGTTACTATATATATATATATATATATATATATATATATATATATATAGCACTAATCCACGGCACTCACCATTCCTAGATTTGGGGTGCAACATGGTATGTGACATTGTTTAAATAGAAATGCTATCAAGGTTTAAAGCTCACAGCACCTTTGCTTTTAAACGTGAGACAGTTACTAAACACACCTGTTGCAAAGCACCTAGGAAAACAGCTGACTAGTTTAATCTAACTTGTGTCAGCTGTTTTCCTAGGTGCTTTGCAACAGATGTGCTTGGTAACTGTCTCACGTTTAAAAGCAAAGTTGCTGTGAGCTTTAAACCTTGATAGCATACCCTGAGTTAACACTAATGTGACGGCTATGTCCATGTTATAATTCTGAGCAATAGAGTAGGGACTTGCAGTAAAGTGGGGTCCCGTGACGGGGGGTGCAAGCTTAAATGCATTGATCAATTCATGAACCAAAATCCCACTGTTTATTATTATTGTTGGTTATTATGGTGAGTGTAGAGCCCCTGTGATTTATATATATATATATATATATATATATATATATATATATATATATTAGGGATGTGCAGGCTCGGTTCCGTTCGTTTTTTTTTACCGAATCTTATTGGCTATCCAAAACTCGTGACAGCTGAAACCCAATAAGATTCGGGAAAAAAAACCGAATGGAACAGAGTAGAACCGAGCCTGCACATCCCTAATATATATATATATATTTATATTCTCTATCACACACACAAATGGAAAAAAATACTGCGGCACTCCGGGTTTTAATTCCAATTGTATTTCGAATGTACATTTAAAATACAATTGGAGTTAAAACCCGGAGTGCCGCAGTATTTTTTTTCCATTTACCCATCTTCTTCTGAGGGCACCCGGGTACTGTGTATCTTTAGGTTCAGATAAGTGGCGGATCTTCATATATATATATCCTTGAAAAAGTATTCACACCCTTTAGCTTTTTACCTTTTTTTGTTACATTACAACCTGTAATGTATTTCTTTTTTTAATCTGAATTTTATGTGATGGATCTGCACAATATAGTCTAATTTGGTGAAGTAAAATGAGAAATATATATATATATATTTATCTTTATAAATAAAATTCAGAAAATTGGCATGTGCATATGTAATCACCCCCTTTGCTAAGAAGCCCCTCAAAAGTTCTGGTGAAACCTATTACCTTCAGAAGTCACATAATTAGTCAGTATAAACACACCTTTTCTGAAAGGCCCCAGAGGCTGCAACACCACTAAGCAAGAGGCATCACACCATGAAGACCAAGGAGCTCTCCAAACAAGTCAGAAACAAAGTTGTTGAGAAGTACAATTCTGGGTTGTGGTATAAAAAACAAAAAAAAAAAAAAAACATCCAAATCTTTGATGATCCCCAAAGCACCATCAAATCCATCATCATCAAATGGAAAGAACATGGTACCACAACAAACCTGCCAAGAGAGGGCCGCCCACCAAAACTCACAGACCGGACAAAGAGGGCATTAATCAGAGAGGCAGCACAGAGACCAAAGGTAACCCTGAAGGAGCTGCAGAGTTCCACAGCAGAGACTGGTGTATCTGTGCATGTGACCACAATAAGCCATACACTCCATAGAGCTGGGCTTTATGGAATAGTGGCCAGAAAAAAAACATTACTTAGTGATAAAAATAAGAAGACACGATTTGAGTTTGCCAAAAGGCATGTTGGCGACTTCCCAAATGTATGGAGGAAGGTGTTTTGGTCAGATGAGACTAAAATGTAACTTTTCGGCCACCAAGGAAAACACTATGGCGCAAACCCAACACATCCCATCACCCCAAGAACACCATCCTCACAGTGAAACATGGTGGTGGCAGCATCATGCTGTGGGGATGTTTTTCAGCAGCAGGGACTGGGAAACCGATTTGAGTCGAGGAAAAGATGGATGGTGCTAAATACAGGGATATTCTTGAGCAAAACCTGTTTGTCTGCCTATGATTTGAGACTGGGACGGATGTTCACCTTCCAGCAGGACAATGACCCTAAGCATACTGCTAAAGCAACACTCAATTGGTTTAAGGGGAAACATTTAAATGTGTTGGAATGGCCTAGTCAAAGCCTAGATCTCGATCCAATTGAGAATCTGTGGTCAGACTTGAAGATTGCTGTTCACAAGCGGAAACCATCCAACACGAAGGAGCTGGAGCAGTTTTGCCATGAGGAATGGACAAAAATCCCAGGGGCAAGATGTGGCAAGCTCATAGAGACTTATCCAAAGCGACTTGCAGCTGTAATTGCAGCAAAAGGTGGCTCGACAAAGTACTGACTTTAGGGGGGGGGAATAGTTATACACACTGAAGTTTTCTGTTATGTTGTCCTAAATGTTGTTTGATTCACAATATTAAAAAAAACACAACTTCACAGTTGTAGGCATGTTCTGTGAATGAAATAATGCACACCTTCAAACAATCCATTTTAATTCCAGGTTGTGAGGCAACAAAACATGAAAAATGCAAAGGGGAGGGGGGTGAATACTTTTGCAAGGCTCTCTCTCTCTCATATATTTATATATACACACACACACTAGGTAGACAGCTGAAACCCAATAAGATTCGGGAAAAAAAACCGAATGGAACAGAGTAGAACCGAGCCTGCACATCCCTAATATATATATATATATATATTTATATTCTCTATCACACACACAAATGGAAAAACCATTTCTACACACTGGATTCTAGCTGCCTTGCCGGCTATAGTATTTATTTCACAGCGCTCAGCTCATCTGCATGGTCAGCTATTTTCTCCCAGTGATTTAACCGTGGACTGTTTCCTGGCCACTCCAGCGCCGTTCTCCCACAGCCTGCATACCCGGGCATCTTAGCCACTCCAGCAGCCGTTCTCCCACAGCCTGCATACCCGGCTTCTTAGCCACTCCAGCAGCCATTCTCCCACAGTCTGCATACCCGGCTTCTTAGCTACTCCAGCAGCTGTTCTCCCACAGCCTGCACTCCCAGCTTCTTAGCCGCCACAGCAGCCGTTCTCCCACAACATCGAGCTCAAGCCGCTCCATTGGCCTCAAGCTGCAACCTCGGCCTCAGCTGCTCCGCCCAGCCACTCAGCCAAATCTTTGGCACCAACTTCATGTTCACCGGTTGGCCAACCGCTACAGCTATCAGGCGCAAATGCCTCCACTTGTGTCTACCATCAACAAGACTTCTACCAGCTTTCAGCGAGTTGTGCGAGGCAATTAATAAACTTCCCTTTCCACCTTGTCTGTACCGCTCTTCCACAGGGATTCTTGGGTGTTGGATCACCGACAACTGTAACATTATAGCCAGCCACCTCAGGAGAGACCCCACAGACTAGTTATGGAGCAGTCACAGAGTCTGGCACAAAGGTTCAGGAGCTATCCATTAGCGTTGCAGAGGTTCGGGCAGCTAATCTTCCATCTACCATCCAAGAACCTAAGATCAACCTCACTGATCGGTTCTCCAAGAATCGGGACTAGTGTCTCAATTTTAGAGAAAGCTGCAAGCTTTATTTCCGACTGCGGTCTCTCTCCTCTGGCTTGGAGACCCAGCGAGTCGGGATTGTAATCTCACTTCTCCAAGGAGACCCACAGACCTGGTCTTTGAAGCTGGCCACACACTAGACCAACTTACATCCAACCATCCAACTAGTTGATTGGTTGGAATGAAAATCTGGTAAGGTATGAAAGCAAATGACAATCAACAATTTGCTCCAAATGTCGGAAAATGGACTAAAACTGTTTTTACAAATTGTTAAAATTAAACTCTTAACAAACTTGTCTGAACAACCATTTTCATCTGTTTTCTGGCATTTAGGAGCAAATTGCTGATCATCATTTACTCTCATACGTTACCAGATTTTCATTCCAACCAGCCAACTAGTTGGATGGTTGGATGAAAGTTGGTCTAGTGTGTGGCCAGCTTTAGTCTTCCTTCCAGCCATGCCGCCTTAGTCTGTGGAGGCATTTTTTATGGCACTAGGCCTGATATATGATGATCCGTACAAGAGATCATTAGCTGAGTCTAAGCTCTGATCTTTGTCCCAGTGTCGCCGGGCGACTGAAGACTATTCCTCCGACTTTCGCAGATGGGCCATGGATTCCGGGTGGAATGACCCTGCGCTGTGTAGCCAGTACCATCTGGGCATCTCAGAGGAGATCAAGGACATCTTAGTCCAGCATTCTGCGCAGAGCTCGCTAGATGATCTTATTTGTACGGCCATTCATATTGATCGTCGCTTAAGGGAGAGATAACATGAACAGAATCGTCCTGTATGGCCTCCTCAAACTACGGCTGCATGGTCCTCAAGTCAGGACTTGGAGGAGGTTATGCAGGTAGGCGCCTTCCGTCTACCGCCACAGGAGATATGCCGTATACGATCCCCGGGCCTCTGTTTGTATTGCAGCAGCAAGGGGCATGATGTCATCACCTGTTCCCTTAAGTCGGGAAAAGACTGAGGTGGTTGAGTAGAGTTGCATCTAGGTCTCGCGTCCATCTCCTCTGACAACTCAATCCTGCTGCTGACCATGGTCCATTTTCATCAGGCTCCCCTTTCTGTGTCGACTTCTTGGACAGCAGAGCCGCAGGAAATTTCATAGACCTTGCCTTTTTCCATCAGTCCGGAATACCCACTGTTGCGCTGGAGGAAGAAATAACCATTTGCTGCCTAGATGGGAATCGTATCTCCAGCGGCACCATCAAGAGGCGGACACCACCCATCCAACTTTCTGTGGGTTCATTACATATGAAAACGGAAACAAATTCTATCATGCTTCTCCAATGCCCATTGACTCCCATGGTCCTCAGACTACCGTGGTTGGAGACTCATAACCCTCGTGTTGATTGGAGCACAGGGCATATCGTCCAGTGGGGGTCTGATTGCCAGTCTCACTGTTTGTCCGTACCCATCAGAACTTTACGATCCAAGTCCTCCAATACGACCAATTCTTTGCCACCTCTCTATCAAGAGTTTTGGGATATCTTCTCCAAACAGAAAGCCAGCTCCCTGCCTCCGCACCGATCCTACAATTGCTCCATCCAGCTTGTTTCCGGAGTAAGACTTCTCAAGGGTCGTTTGCATTCTCTCTCCATACCAGAGACCCAGGCTATGGAAGACTACATCAAAGAGGCTCTAGCCAATGGCTTCATCTGTCTGTCCAAGTCCCAAGTAGGGGCAGGGTTTTTCTTTGTGTAGAAGGACGGATCTCTTAGACCCTGCATTGACTACTGGGACTTAAATAAGATCACGATAAAAAATTTGTACCCATTACCCCTCATCTCTGTACTCTTCGACCAGCTCTGATAGGCCTCCATCTTTTCAAAGATCGATCTCCGGGGAGCTTATAACCTCGTCAGGATCACGGCCGGAGATGAGTGGAAAACGGCATTCAGTACTCACACTGGGCACTATGAGTACTTAGTAATGCCGTTCGGCTTGGCCAATGCTCCCGCGATCTTTCAGGATTTCATCAACAATGTCCTCCGGGATTTTCTGGGCAAGTTTGTCGTGGTATATTTAGACTATATCCTCATCTTCTCGTCATCCATGAGTGAACATCAGAACCATGTCAAACAGGTCCTCCAGAAACTTAGAGAGAACCATCTGTTTGCCAAGGCCAAGAAGTGTGAATTTCATGTGAGACAGGTCACGTTTCTAGGGTACATTATTTCCCCCCATGGGTTTGCTATGGAACCAAAGAAGGTTAAGGCCATCCTAGACTGGGTCCAGCCAACCACTTTAAAGGCCATTCAGCATTTCCTCGGCTTTGCCAACTATTACAGGAGGTTCATTGGGTCCTTCTCCACCATTGTGGCTCCCATCGTCAAGCTCACTAAGAAGGGTGTAGACATCGTTCACTGGTCAGACAAAGCTGCACGCTCTTTTGTTGTCCTTAAGAATGCTTTCATCAGTGCTCCAGTCCTTCGTCATCCAGATCCAGACCTTCCTTTCTTGGTTGAGGTAGACGCTTCCAAGATCAGAGCAGGAGCAGTGTTGTCCCAGAAGGATCCCAGTGATGGCAAGGTCCATCCGTGTGCCTTCTTCTCACGAAAATTTTCCTCGGCTGAGAGAAACTACAATGTGGGGAACCGTGAACTATTGGCCATCAAGTGGGCCTTTGAAGACTGGAGACATTGGCTGGAGGGGGCGAAGCACCAGATCTCCATCTTCACTGATCACAAGAATCTGACGTACATCGGGACAGCCAAGATACTTAATGCCAGACAAGCTCGCTGGGCACTATTCTTCACTCGCTTTAACTACACCGTTTCCTTTAGACCTGGGTCCAGGAATGTTAAAGCGGATGCCCTCTCCAGGAGCTTCTCTCCTGTACAGCAGGATGAAGCTCATGTTGAACCTATTGTGCCCAACTCCTGTCTTCCCTTGGCACTTACTCGAGGTTTAGCGGAGATCATCCGTGCTCACCAAATGGAAGCACCTGCTGACAAACCTTCACATCTGCTCTTTGTGCCCGAAAGATTCAGGCAACATGTTCTTCTGGACTTTCATGCCCAATGAGCCTTTGGACACCCGGGTATCAAGACCACAGAATTGCTGTCCCGGTCTGTGTGGTGGCATTCCAATCCCACGGATACTCGTGAATTTGTCCTTGATTGTGAGACTTGTGCCCGTAATAAGAATTCTCACACCGCTTGTCCGGGCTTCCTTTTACCAATATCTGTTTCAAAAGGCCATGGTCCCACATTGCCATGGACTTTATTGTGGATCTTCCCGTTTCAGCAGGCTGTTCCGTGTATTAGACAGTGGTGGACAGATTCAGCAAGATGGTCCATTGTATCCCCCGCTGCCAAAGCTTCCATCTGCTAAAGAACTTGCAAACTTGTTCAGTCAGCATGTCTTCCGACTGCACGGGTTACCAGTCGATGTGGTTTCCGACCGGGGGTCACAATTCATTGCGATATTCTGGAAACATTTCTGTTCTGCCCTGGGGATACATCTTAACCTGTCGTCTGTATATCATCCACAATCCAACGGGCAAACAGAGCCAATCAGACCCTAGAGCAATGTCTACGGTGCCACATCTCCAAGTGCCAGAATGACTAGGTGTCACATTTACCTTTAGCAGAATTTACCTACAACTCCTCCTGCCATTTTGCTTCCACGGTGTCACCGTTCTTCTGCATCATGGGCCAAAACCCTAGGGCTAATTCGTTTGACATCAGCCTCTCTTCATCCACGGATCCTCCTGCGATCTCTAGAGTACGGCGCATTTGGGGTAAGGTCCATGTCAATTTGATTGAAGCTGCTGCCCAAGCCAAGAGGATCGTGGACAAACATAGAAGGCCATGTACCTTTCAGAGAGGATATCTGGTCTGGCTTTCTACCAGGGACATCAGACTTCATGAACCCACTAGGAAGCTCAGTCCCGAGTTCATTGATCCTTTTCGGATCATCTCACAGGTCAACCCGGTGACTTTCAGACTTCAGTTACCAGCTTCTCTCAAGATAAACAACTCCCTTCCACTGCTCTCTTCTCAAGGCTGTTTTCACCTCTGCCAAATTCGGGAGTCCTCGGGTATCCACACCCAGACCAGTGGAAGTTCAAGGCCAACAAGAATTTATTGTTGAAAGAATCCTGGATTTGAGAGTTTCTAGGGGTCACCTTCAGTTTCTGGTGCACTGGAAGGGTTATGGACCTGAAGAGTGGTCATGGGTGGCAGAACGCGCCTTACATGCCTCCAGGCTGAAGAAGGCGTTCTTCTGGGACTTTCCATTTAAACCGGGCTCTAGGGGTTCTTCAACCCAGCATCAAGGGGGGGGTGTACTGTTACAAGTCCAGTCCAGGACTTGTACATGGCTCAAGACTCTCCTGCTCCTCTCCCCACTGGATCTGTTCCCAGGAGATCGGGACATCTAAGACCTGGGCTGGGTTCCTCCCATATCACCTGATGAGTCCTTCCTCTATTTCTACACACTGGATTCTAGCTGCCTTGCCGGCTATAGTGTTCATTTCACAACGCTCGGCTTAGCTGCATGGTCAGCTATTTTCTCCCAGTGATTTCACAGTGGACTGTTTCCTGGCTTTTTAGCCACTTCAGCAGCCGTTCTCCCACAGCCTGCACACCCGGCTTCTTAGCCACTCCAGGAGCCATTCTCCCACAGCCTGCATACCCAGCTTCTCAGCCACTCCAGCAGCCATTCTCCCACAGCCTGCATACCCGTCTTCTTTGCCACTCCAGCAGCCGTTCTCCCACAGCCTGCACACCCGGCTTCTTAGCCACTCCAGGAGCCATTCTCCCACAGCCTGCATACCCAGCCACTCCAGCAGCCATTCTCCCACAGCCTGCATACCCATCTTCTTTGCCACTCCAGCAGCCGTTCTCCCACAGCCTGCACTCCCAGCTTCTTAGCCGCCACAGCAACCATTCTCCCACAACATCGGGCTCCAGACATCGGCTTAAAGCTGCAACATTGAGCTCTGGACACATCAGCCTCAGGGCCTAATTCAGACCCGCTCGCAAGCGGTTCGATGTTGGCCCAGTGCGCATGTGCACGAGGGAGCCGGCTCCATCGTGCGCATGCGCGAGACCCGGATAGCGACGGGCAAGCCGTTGCTATGGGTCTCGCTACAAAGGGGGTGTGCTGTCGATGGTGAGTGACAGCACACTCCCTTTGGTGGGCATGCCAGGGGGCGTGGCTGCCCAGAAGGAGGCGTTCCCATGATAGAGCCGAAAGCACTCCAGGGCTTGCGGCAACGAGACCCTACCACAAGGGTCTCGTCGCAAGCCTGATGGTCGCGATGGTATTAACCATTGCGACCATCTTTTTGGCAGCTAGCTATAAAGCCGAGGGACAGCCCTGATTCAGAGCGAGCGCTCTGTCAGAGCGTCCGGCACTGAATCAGGGCCTCAAGACGCAACATCGCCCTCAAGCCGCAACCTCGGCCTCAGCTGCTCCGCCCAGCCACTCAGCCAAATCTATGTTTGTTTACATTTGCCATGTGTTCTTTAGCTCTGACACATGATTGGTCTATCAGCGCACGTCACATCCCACTGGAGAGCCCGTGATCAACGCTGGACCTGGTGCCTCCACATGGATTCGCGGGTGACGCGTTGCCGCATGGCCTGCTGGGTACTTATTGGCACTACGATGTACAATGCAGCTACGGATTACCAGCGTGACAGGTGAGGCTCACTCCTTACTGCTGATTAGGCACCTTTTTTCACTATTTCATAGCCGTCTCTGTGTAGCTCCCTTGCGCTCATGATTAAGGTGTACATACACCGAAACGGGCGTCAGCCGAGGGCTGAATCATATGGTCACTAGGCACACGATAAGTATCCTGCTTTGATACTGGTTCCTGTTATCTGATCCTGAAGCTACTGTATATGAATGCTGAGCATGGCTATCTTTCAACTTTATTACATTTAATTGCATCTTATGATGATGGTGTGCTGGTCTCTGATTTTTTTGGTCCTAGATAGGACTGAAGTGGTATCTATTTATTATGTGACTTTAGCAACAACTATGTCATTTTAAGTGTGTGCGTTTTTTTTTTCTCCATGGATATATATATATATATACACTTCAGTTTGTGGTGATTCATGTATTTACACCTTATGTAAAGCTAAAAAACATGCCCTATTTATTTATGTGTTAGCCCCCTCCCCGGGGAACATTGGAGCAGGCCACCCCCTCATGGAGAGCAAATGGAGCCAGCTGCTCACCCCGGGCACTGGGAGCTGATGGGCGCGTGGCACAGAATGCTAGGATGTGATCCCCAACCAGGGGAGAACTGTTGTCCCTATAAAGTACCAATAAAAAACAGTGGGAGTGAGACATTGGAGCGACGTGAGCGGTTGGCGGGAAGGAGCCCTGCACGCGACCACAAGTTATAAAAAGGAAACCCGTGGCGGCCACTAGGAGTGTGCTGCCTGAGGAGAAGGTGAACGGAACTCACCAGGCTCGTGGAGCTCCATTGCGGTCAGCAGGAGTGAGCCGGGACTTTGGACAGCCAGGGAGCCGAGAGGATACTGCCGAGAGGAAGCAGCGACATCGGGGGCCACCCTCAAGCCTTCCCCTTCAGAGTGACTGACAGCCGGAGGCTGGATAGGAGGGAGTGCTGTCCTTGGAACTGAGACAGAGAAAACGAGGAGATCTGTTCAGCTGCATCTTATTTACACCTTGGCACAACACTTGACAGTGCAAGCAGACTGATATATTGTAGAGCCACTATTCCAGCCCAAAGCTAGTCCTTGCCATAGGGAGAATAATAGACTAAGCTGAGATATAGATAGAGACTAAGCCAGCTTAATGCATTCAACCTGTCAGCACTAGTTGTCATAGGATCAGCTTCTTCTCCTAAAATTTCTCTCAGGAAAAATAGAGCAGAAGTTACAAAATAATTAAGCAGTGCTGGGAGTTAAGGACGGTACAGCGAGGAGACACAGTCGACTCAGTGGTATTAAACATATCCTGCAGCTATTGTAAGGAAAATTCAGCTTTTCTGATAGTTTTGAAAGATTTTATACAGGATTTAAGTTCCATTTTGTCAGTTTGCCAGGAAGGAATCACATCTAATCATCAGCACTAAAATGGAATATAGTCATAGTTGCCTACCTTTCAGTAGTTCTTCCCGGGAGAAGATGGTAAAATTGCCACGATTGGTTAGAATTTACATAGGGGGCGGGGCCAAATAACGTGATTCATGTAGAATCACATCTTAAGCCCCGCCCCCTACACGGAGACCCGCGATCGCCGCCGGAATTTTCTTCATTCTGCCCACTTCACTAGGAAGTGGGCAGAATGCGGGAGAAATGCCTACCCTTCCGGGGGTGCGGGAGGTTACCCGAAAAATCGTGAGCCTCCCGTCAAAACCGGGAGGGTAGGCATTTATGAATATAGTTCTGCAAAACCCAGCTTACCCTACAGAAAAGGCTGATCTAGAGTCAGGAGATTGCACAGACTTTAGTCTAGATTAAGGGTGTACAGGATCATCTTCAGATGACTAATTAAGGAATTCTCAGGCCTGGGCTTGCAGTGTTCAAGTGTCAGCACAGCATTCGCAGCCATCATCAGGTATCAGGGAGATATGGCATATAAACAACCTATAATTCAAACATACACCAACGAAAGGGGTTCCCTGGCCATGGTTTAAGCGACTTAAGTGTGATAAAAAGACTTGCGCATTAGTTCAGTATAATACAAAATAATAAAGTTGTTGTATTCATTTGCATATAAATGTGCTAGGAAAAAGTGCTAGCCAGCTTCCTTTGCAAAAAGGGCATGCACACGTAATGATTATTTGAACAATTTGTCGTTAACGACATCGTTATTGTTCAAAAAATCATTCAGTTTCTGAGTTATAACGATGAACGAAAATCGTTCAAGCGCGCTCCCGTTTGTAGATTGTAGTTCATCGTCCATTTCAGACTGTCCAACATAACGATTTTCATTAAGGGAAGGAACATTTTTCGTTCATCGTTGTAAAAATCGTTCATTACAGTTCAACAAATCGTTCTCTTTTTCAAGGGAAAATCTGACAGAAAATTGTTGGTTACAAAATCGTTACGTGTGTATGCACCTAAAGAAAGAAGCGTTCTGGTTTAATAAAATGTACAAGATAACACTTGTGAATTAACCACTTAACTGACGAATTATTTTTCCAAAAACCGCTCCAAAATTGTCGGTTTCTTTTATGATTGAATTAGGTCACGAACATAATTTTAAACTTATCCATCACTATTTTATTTGAAAAAAA
Organism: Taudactylus pleione; assembly: GCA_031769625.1. NCBI lineage: Eukaryota > Metazoa > Chordata > Amphibia > Anura > Myobatrachidae > Taudactylus > Taudactylus pleione. The sequence continues at coordinate 35,080,368 of JAUIMM010000014.1, forward strand.
TATTTTTTTAAAAACACAGTGGCCCTGATTCAGACCCACTCGCAAGCGGGCGCACGTACAAAAATATTTAAATTCAATGGCTCGCTCGTATTTTCGTTCGCATCTAAAATTCCTCCCTAAACTCTGATGACCCCTCCTCTAACTAACGAGCGTACGAAATAGCGAGCGTACATCCCCGAAATGGCTTGAAAGGAACGCACGCACAAGTATAAACAGGAAGTGGCCTTGTCAGATGTCGATTACCTGCTCCTTTATTCTGCCTACCTCCATCAATCGTATCATGCCAATCAATGTATCAATTAGCTTAATTGTTTGTTTTTTTTCGACACAATGCAAGAAACTTTACTCTTGTCCGTGTTTGTGTTTACCCACAGAATACGTACGGATGAAACATTCGCTTTTATTGTTCAAAAAACATGTGAACCACAATTAAACAATTGTTCTATTGCTGTGGATCCCCGCATATTTCCCTGGGTTCATTTCTTTATTTAAATTTGCTTACGCATGTCACTGCATCAAGCCTATCATAACTCTCCAGAGATTTCTGGCCCTGTCGAACACATGACTCATACACTAACCAATAAAATTGCTCCTGTTAATTTCCAAAATACATTAGCCAATCAGAAAATTTTTACACACTTTATCAAAAATGATTTTTAAGAAAAACACCATTGCCATCATGAGAGCCTCCGCATTCACCAGGCGCGAGCTGCTGGTGCTTACGGAGGTCATGGATCGCCGGATCACCAGCCAGCCTCCACCCATCACCAACCGGCAGAAGCGCTCCGCGTATGCGGAGGCACAGTCCCGCCTGCGGTCCTTCGGCTCACGCCGCAACATCGGGCAGCTGGAGCGCAGGTGGTCCGACCTGCAACGGCGAACGCCCCGCTTGCTGGCATGCTTTCGCATGCAGATCGAGGAAAGTAAGTGTTATGTATTGTGGTTTTAATGTTTGTGTTTGTGGGGCAAACTGCGTGTGCATGTTTTCCTGTCTGTCCTATTTATTATTTGTACTCATATCTGCGTGTGCATGTTTTCCTGTCTGTCCTATTTATTATTTGTACTCATATCTGCGTGTGCATGTTTTCCTGTCTGTCATATTTATTATTTGTACTCATATCTGCGTGTGCATGTTTTCCCTCTATTTCTGATTTATTCATTCTACTCCTATTTGGCTTATTTTTTGGGTTGTGTTTTTTTTTTAGTTTTGGTCCCCGGATTTCTCCATAAACTAACCGCAATTTCTTTGACATATTTTAGGGGGACAGCCAAGACTCCGCCGTCACCGTCCGTCCAGACGGCGTTCCCGGCCACTATCCCCAACCCCCAGCCAACACTCCACCCCAAATCTTTCCCCTATTCCCCACTCCTCCCCATCCTTCCCAGACCCTCTCCCGGAAATGTCGGGCCTCCTTCCCCTCCGTCCCACTTCCCCCTCTCCTCCACCCACCCCTCTTCCAATTACCCCCTCCCCGGAGTCCATCATAACTCCTCCCCATTCTTTGGGGAATGACGGATCCTCCGAGCAGGATCATGGAGGCATTTCCGGAGCTCCCGTTTTGGCTCCCGGTATGTTTTTATTTTGTTTTTTTTTAAAGCACAAACTGTTTGTATGTAATCATGTGTCGTGCCTTTCTTCGTGTTTTTGTGGCTTGACTTTTGGTGATTTCGCAGTTTGCCTTTACCTCTTCCTGGTGATTTCAACATACACATATCACACCTGTGGGAATTTGTACATAGGCCTTGTATTTTTGGCAGCACCCCCTTTTTTTTTTTTTTTTTTTTTAGGTTTAGGAGTGATTTCGTTGTGTTTTTGTTTTTTTAATGTGGATTCCCTATTGTTGTATTAACCCACACACTTTTCTCACCCACAGAGGAACAGAGGCGTCGGCAAGAGGTGGCGGATTGTGTTGGCCAGATGCGCCAACATGTAATTGGCATTCTTGTGGCCCTCGACCGGCTGTCTGGCCTCCTTCGCCAGTAGTTTTTTTATTTTTGTTAACTTTTCCAAATAAATTTTTTCATACAAATATACGTTCTGGCTCATTTTTTAAATCCAAAACCAAGATAGTTTAGCCTGACATAAGTAGACTGTTCCTGCAAGGATTTCCCTTTTTTAAAAGTTAGATTGTGTTTTGTCTTTGTATGTCAAACAGACACAAGAAACACATAACAGTAACAATGTCATTTCCCTTTTTGGGTGTAGTGTCAATTACATATTTCTACATTTTACAGGTTCCTAGTTGGTGCGCAAGCTGCTTAGGCCAATCTTACAAATCCCAAGGTTGGGCCAGGCTTCCTTTTGGTGTGGGTTGGGAAGCTGAAAACATATTTCAGTTTAGCTCAACTGGCGTCAGTACTGGTTTACCCCTTAGTCAAATGTAACTTGTGTTAACCTGGTTACACTTGCTGTTAACGTCCCAAAAAAGGAAGACCATTTCACTCTCCAAACATTTATTCACAACATAACAGAGAAAACAAAGTGGTCACTCCCAAAAAAAGAACACAGTGATAAATTCAAATACAACACATACCAAGAAATAATTAAATAAAAACAAAAAATCAAGAACTGGTTGACGAAGGACCATGCCAACATGATTCCACAAACATGGCGTTGCGATATGGGTTCCAGAATATATGCCCAAAAGGACCAGATCCAGGTTTGGTAAGGGTAGCAGGAAGTAGTGAGCGTTGGAGTGCCAAAGATTATGTGAACAAACAGAAGATGGTGAGAAAAAAAACACAAAATTAGATGTTCGCAAACAAACACAAACACATTAGGTATAAACACTGTAGTTTTGTTACAACTTACCTAAAAAATCTGGCCACAACATCATCGCGTATGGCCCCCCCACATACTGACCTCCGACCAACCTCGGGGGGGCCATCCTCAGGTAAGGCATCCTCTGGCTGCATTGGGACACCACTCCTTATGGCAATGTTGTGAAATATCCCACACAGGACCACAATTTTAGACACCATATCCGGCACATACATGAGCTCGCCACCAGAGCGGTGGAGGCATCTGAATCGGCCTTTTAAAAGGCCGATACAGCGCTCCACCACTTGCCTGGTGGCTGTAAGTGCGGAATTATACGCACTTTGTGGCCCTGGTGTGGGAGCCAAATAAGGAGTGAGCAGCCAGGACATGCAAGGGTATCCACTGTCTCCTGTGAAAAAAAATAGACATCAGGAACACTGTGTATCAAGCTTAACATTGTTATGTACTAAAGGTCTCCACTTACCCAGAAGCCACGCATCACCAGCTTGTAGGTTGGTTAATTTCTGCCATATCCCTGATTGCCGGATGACGAAGGAGTCATGAGCACTTCCTGGTAATTTAGCATTCAGGGACAGGATCTGGAGGGAGGCATCACATACCACCATTACATTCAGGGAGTGATAGTGTTTACGGTTTCTAAATATTGCCTCCAGCCGTGCTGGAGGCTGAAGTGGTATGTGAGTACCATCCACAACCCCTATGATGTGTGGGAAGCCAGCTATTTGGTAAAAATTGGCCTTGGCCACACTAAGGGCACCCATATCCAAAGGCATTTTAATAAAATGATGGAGGTGCTTGAAAAGTGCCTCCATCACTGCCCTCAGGATCCGGGAAAAGGAGGATTGGGAGATGCCCGCCACTATTCCCACCATTGTTTGAAACGATCCTGAGGCACAGAAATGTAACACCGCCATAAATTGCGTCAGTGGTGGTATTGCTGTTGGACTGTCAATTTGCCGCTCAAGATCACTTTCTATTAATGAGAGAGTGTCTATGATGATTTTGGGAGGTAGACGGTAGCGTCTTAAAACCTCATCATCGGGCATTCCAAAAAGGGTGACACGTGTTCGAAATATCTGGGGCCTTGCATGCCTACGATGCCTACGCCTGGGACGAGTTTGAGGTTGGTCGTCTTCCGGGAGCAGGGCCAGAACAATTCGCCCCAGATCTACCTGAAATTCAAAGTTTACAATGTAAGGCTTTTGAGCCACCCCAAAAGTAACATAAAACAACTTAGCTTTATGATACCATCCATAGCTGCTTACATGCCGGGGTATTGTCATGATACGTATAAACTGTAAAAAAGCCAAAAATGAGACTTCAAAAATTTAGAGGGTGATTTTATGTTTGTCAAATTGGTGCAAGCCAACACATAAAATAGGCGAAACACACATTTGGCCATCGATGAAAACGACATTGCACACCGTACGTCAAATAGGGGTCAAATGGACCCCAAAAATGGAAAAGGGAAAAGCAAAACTGGTTTACATGATGAATAAGCCTCGAAAAATGCGTTAATTAGTTCGCAAATGCAAGTCACTACACCAACAGTCAAAAATGCGTTAATTAGTTCGCAAATGCAAGTCACTACACCAACAGTCAAAAATGCGTTAATTAGTTTGCAAATGCAAGTCACTACACCAACAGTCAAAAATGCGTTAATTAGTTCGCAAATGCAAGTCACTACACCAACAGTCAAAAATGCGTTAATTAGTTCGCAAATGCAAGTCACTACACCAACAGTCAAAAATGCGTTAATTAGTTCGCAAATGCAAGTCACTACACCAACAGTCAAAAATGCGTTAATTAGTTCGCAAATGCAAGTCACTACACCAACAGTCAAAAATGCGTTAATTAGTTCGCAAATGCAAGAAAAATAATGGACTTACCAAAATCGAATATATAAGATTTCCCTCAAAAAGGTCTTTGGGTCCGAAAGCCAAAACAAACTAAAATAGATGAAATTAGTGTTAAAAAAAAAATATCAAACAAAAAACCAGAAGTAGACACCAATTGGCCACAAATTAGACTGCACAAAACTTACCAAATCAGGAAATGATGGCAAAAAATAAACCAAAAAAATGCGAACGGAAAACCAAAACAACTGTAGCAAACCAAAAAAAATACAAACACCGCCAAATCCTCCAACCGCAAACAACCAAATCCAACCAACTTAACCGCCAACAATCCAACAACGCAACCTCGACTCCACACACACCAAGCCATAAATAGTGTTTATTTTCCCGCACAAATTAAGGATGAATCATAGGGACGCACAATCAATGATGCGGCCGCAAACTAAGGACGCATGTATAAATACGTCATGAAATCACATTTAATTTCTGGTTGATTTCATTCTGGAAGCAGAGACATGGCTTCAGACCAGGGAAACAATGGCCAAAATTCCGGCGGTAAGGCCTTCATGCATTTTGTCTCAATGATTCTTTTAAAACATAATATTGCGCAAGTTGTGAAGTGGCTAAATCTGCATATTTACCCAAATAGGTGAGGAGGATGACATGGAAGAGACTGCTGGCCCCAGTCAACCCGCCAAAGCTGCCAAAAAAAAAAGGCAGCCACATTTCACAAGCAAGGAGATGGAGGTTTTGATCCAGAAGTGCGTTGACATCCTGCCCCAGGCAGCCAGGAATATGAGCCAAAGCCAGAAGTGGAGAATGTGGGAGGAGGTCGCCGTTGCTGTCAATAGGGTGGGTGATTATGTCCGTCTAGCCCGGGATGTCAAACGGCGGTAAGTAAACACTTTCCCATCCTATAAACAAACCCCATTGTAAAAAAAAGGATAATGGTTCCAATTTCATTCCACAGATGGGCAGACTTCAAATATCGTCTCAAGCAAAAACTTGCCGACAGGGCTAGGCATGCAAGGGGGACAGGTGGGGGTCCCACCCCTGTGTCATTGGAGTTGACAGACTTAGAAGAGCTGGCACAGGGGTGTGTGCAGGCTGTGGAGGTGTTTGGCGTGTCCAACATGGATACGGACATGCCAGACTTTGCGGCTCCTCATGTTGTCCCAGGTAAATCTTTTTATGTCACCAACTCTGAAATGTTATTGTGCCAATATGTAGATTATAATGTGAGTCTTTTCTCTTTTTTCCTAACAGAGACACAGGCGGATGAGTCTGCTCCAGAGGGGAGCCTTGGCCGCCGAATTTCTGCTGGCTCGGCAGGGGAGGAACCAGTACATCCGGCTGAGGACCCTGCAGAAGCCAGTCCAGGGCGTGCCCCCTCGCAGGCAGTGGGCCTCCTCACAGAACTCAATTTTAAATCGGATTTCCATACGGAGATTCTGCAGAGGATGGACGCCAGTCTGATACGGGTGGCTGAGGCCCTGGAGCAAAATGCTGCGGCCAACGTGACCATTGCTCAGGCCCTGGCGGAAAATACCAGGGCCAACATCCGCATCGCCGATGCCCTGGAGCAGCTCGTTCGCCAGCACATGGTGGAGCCGACCTCCCTTCCTGCCGGAACATCCGGATCCTCCACCTCTGGCACAACATCAGCCAATCCTCCAAATGTGCCTAGCCCTGTGCCTAGTCCAGAGGCCACAACATCTGCCTCTGGACAGGCCAGCCCGATGGCATCCCGGACCCGGTCTGGCGCCCACCCTCACCCAGCCAAACGGGCGAGAAAACGGTGACAGCAATGGCGACTTTTCCCACACTCCTTCTGTGCTTGGCTCATATTCCTTTCTGGTCAAAACTTCCCTCTCCTTTCTTGTGAAATGTTTTTAATTTTGGTATTTACGTTTATGTTACCAGTTATGGCTTTTTTTTTTTTTTTAACAAATATCTTTGCCACAAAAAAAAGGCAACAAAATATTAGGCCAATTTGTTTGTGTTTAAACAATAAATTTAAAACAAAAAACTGACATTGTATTGTGACATTATTGTACAAATGGGTTACATTTAATCCTGGCCCTAAAGGCAAAAACTGACCCTCTTAAAAAAAAAAAAAGGCCTCTTTAAGGAACGTTTAAAAAATCACATAGCGATGCAAATTCCACAGTAAACAAAAAAAAAGGGGAGCTAATTAAAACATGATGACATTATTGTTACAATAGGCCATAACCAACAAATTGTGGCCAAAATAAAACACCAAAAATGTACGCTAATTGATTGTGTAATCATGACATTAGCAGCTCTGATTTCCACCTGCGTACGCTTTTGTGCTATCCCAATAAACTGCTTTCCAAACACATACCAAGCCGGTTTTCAATCCAACACTAATTACTTTACTGACCAGCCGCGATTAATCGCAGCACCATCGTTGAGTCCCGGGACGGAGGAGAAGGCCATCGCCAATGTGGTCGAGTAATCCTGACCCTAAGCTGTGCGAGCATTTTGAAGGGAAAGCGGATGTTCCAGTGACGTATGAGACGGTCCGAACACATTTGACGTTCGCATCTGCTAATGTATGTACGCCCCAAAAACGCCTCGCCACGCCTGCGTTTTTTCATCTCCACCCCCGTCAACACCCAAAAACGCCCTGTTCTGTCAATCACATTTGACATGTCACTTCCTGTATGCTATTTTAGGAACGAGAGAAAAAAAGCTCGCAATCTGCCGTACGCACATGCGCAGTGTAACACCGACGCATGCGCGGTTAGTCAACATCGGAACGCAACGAGCGTACTGTTGTTAACGTGCGGCTCTGAATGAGGGCCCGTATACCATAAAAATAGCATTTTTTATATTATACTGTAGTGATGGCCATTGACGGCTGTACCATCGATGGTTCAACCATCGTTAGAAGCCATCAATTGTTTTGCGATTGGTCGAGGAGATCTGTGTACACCACAACTGCCGATGTTTCATAAACATCGATTGAGGGTTGCCATCGATGGTGCAACATTGATGGCCACCAGCAATGGCAAACCACTTGTTTTCAGTCAGACCATCGTTGGTTTGCGAACCATCGATGGTCAGTCGCCATCCCTAATCAGAGGCTCTGCGATATCCATTGATCGATATATATCGAACATTATATATATATATATATACACACACATACATTTACACACATATATATATATATACATACGTATATATATATATATATACACACGTTACACATATATATATACGTGTGTGTATATATATATATATATATATATACACATACGTGTGTGTGTGTATATTGTTAATTCTCCTCACTAGCTATGGCCAGCGAATTAGTTCTTTATTGGTCACCCTCAGAGTTTTGTTTGCTAAAGGCTACATATGTTCATGTGTGTAAAGAATAAGACACGGGACACAACTGTATGCACCACACGCATCTCCATGTCTTTGCGTTTATTCAACAGGGCAGCCCACATTTACGTCTGACACATCTGGTATTCATTATCTGCAGTGAGACTATAGTGCTGCTTAAACATTGGAATCGCATACTTTACCATATATGTACATATGCTTTTCTGTGCACACATGACAGGGTCTGTACAATGAATTAACTCCATCCTGTCCTGTGCACCCACCCTCCATGCATACATGGCATACAAAATGGATTCTTATTCCAAAATGGCTTCTACATATTCCCCCCTTTCGATTAAAATTTTACATACTATTGTCTTTCTAGCTTACCTAGCCATGGCCCACCCCTATGTATCTGGTCCCTACTTCACACAACAAGTTATCCCTCCTAACGAGGTAGCTGCATGGGGCAGTGCCCATTCAAGACCACATAGGTGATGAGTCCCTCAGTTCCTATAGTCCTGTATCTTCTTTTCATCCGTATTCTTGTAAAAGCCTTCAATTATTTCCATACATTGTTCGCATAAGTCTCTGCAAAGCAATGGTTCTCTTGTCTTTCAAATTGCACAAAAGTTCTGGGTATGTCCATGTAGCAGGATCATAGTTGTCTTTGACATTTCTTTAGACGCTTTAAACCTAGAACAGTAATCAAGTGTAAGTATTTTCCTTATTAGTCATATATCTATCCTGACAATCAGGTAAATGACTATTCATTTCAATCCTTTAGCTATTAGCATGAAAATACCTGAAAACTATTCTTCTGTTCCCTTGAACCAACTTGACATATTCAACCGTGTAAACTATCCATTACTATCAATATTATACTCTGGATCATTATGTATCTTCCTAAACTGGTCATTCAATTTCTTAACTTTCTCTAAGTGTACATATATTGGGTCAGATAAATTATCAGCTATATAATTACAGCAAACAGGTCTCACTATTTTACACATACTTCCCTGTGTAGCTGTGAGATACTCAAGGATCAGCCTAAACTGTCCCAAAACCTTCACCTGGAATTTCAATTAATTCTTAATTATTTCAAACACATCAAATATTTCATATATAACAGTATTAAATAGTCTGGCTAAAACTTCTATATTGTGATCATTCTTTACACTGGATATTGATAAAACTAGAAACAAAACTATAACAAGAACGAATCATAGTATACAGTACATCCTCACAAGCCTTTGTTTGGCTTAGGGCCTAGCAACATATATATCAATTCATAACTTCAAATTATTCCAACTCCCCTTATATAATGATCTTGCAGTGTGAGGCGAATCCAAAATTTCTTTTCTGCCGCCTTTGCTGCCATCGGAGTAGTTAGGAGAACTTGATAAGGACTTCGTATCTGGGTCCTAGGACTTTTCCTTAGATGCTTCTTTATCACGACCCAATCACCTGGTTGCAGTTTCTAGGTGCTGCAATTGAATTGGGATCTAGAACATAAGAGAACACCTGGTGGTGGACTTTGGTTAGATTCTATTATATATGCATCACATATTGAATCAAGTTACTATGCTCATATTGTAACACTTGTAGGAAATCACATCTTGTTCTAACAGCTATACCAAATAGTATTCCATAAGCTCTCATCCTACATTTCACACTGGGAATGTTCTTGACTAACAATCATATTAAAAAATAAACATTCTAACAAACTTTTCATAGTTCAATTTGACTGTATAATTCAGTCTTTACACTCTCATTGCTTTGGGTCCTATTTATTCTCAGATTCTCCAAGATACATTCTAAAAATGTCTTTAATAAAATGTGTACCTTTGTCACTCTCTATGACCTCAAGTACTTCACATGTATGAATTACTTCTGTCATTTATTTTCCTTTTTCCTATTGTTCATATTGTTTCTATTGTGTTTGCTACCCTGCAAGACCATAGTCAATTTGACAACAGGTCTGAACACAGAACATACCCAACACTTAACCAACTATATAAAATCAATCTTTCGTTTCTGGAAGGAATAACATCTGTGAGGTACTCCTTTCTTTCTTCTTCTAGTACCGTGATCACTTTTCCTGGGCTGTGCAACGAATAGGGATAGGCATATGCAGCCTAACTGAAGTCTGGGGCTATCCAGTGCTTCTTGGCTATTTTTACCATAGCATCTCTAAACTCATGAGTGCTTCCATGAAGTATTTGGGCTCAGACTGAGAATAGTGCACGTGGCAGACAGAGGTGGTGCTTAACCATCCATCCATCACCCAAAGTCATGCACATAGTCATTTCCAAGTTATACTTCTGAGAAGCCTGTAACTGCAACTTTTAACAAAATCAGGTTCAATGTTTCTGCTGTTTCTGGTTGCCAATATCAAAATATCAGGTAGGTATATTACTGTAGCCTATTTGGCCAACTTGGTTTGCTGGAGCAGTTCCTCTTCTGGGGTATGTTCTCTGATATGTGCTTTTGACCTTACTTAAAACTAAATTTGTCGGCATTTGAAAAGCAGCAAACAAAAAATCTAATACAAACTATGTATAATCTATCTATAATTTACAATAACATAACTTATCGAAAAAGATTTCATTAATTCAAAACAATCATTATCATTAAAGAAAGATGAAAAATAAAAAAAAAAGTAATCATAATTTTCATCTTCCTGTGTCTCACTAGTCCCCTGTGGTTGCTAGCTGAACTACATATAGTATTTGCATTAGGGATGTGCAGCCTTGGACCCTTCCAATTTGCATATGCTGCTGGATCTACTCTCATATGCCATCATCCCCCACAGTACATTTCCTCCCTCCTCTTGAATACATGAGAAACGAAGTGACATCTGGATTCAATCTTACCTAACTGCTGTAATATAGCAGAGCTAACACAAGAACTAAGTTACAGTACTTTTAAATTCCTGCTGTCTATCACCTTTTAAGTACAATACAATATACAATAAGACCTAAAAATCCTCTCAATTGTTTAAATATCTTTAGTACAGACACTTTTTTTACGACTTTTTCCCTCGCCCCCCTCCCCCCCCCCTTTGGGTGCAGACATACCCTTTTGGTTAGGTTGGGTTGGAGCTTTGAACCCAAAAAATTGTTTCTGTTTATCTTACTTAATTCTAAACTTTAATATTGATCTGTGTGTCTTAACCAAATCAGTTAGAAGCATACAAAAAAAATGTCCGGCATGTTTTAAGTAGTGTCAGTGTAATTCTAGTTGCATTCCTGTAAACAAAATAAAGTTTCAACATCCTGACATTTCCAAGGGTGAAAGTACCTATCAATCCATCAATCCCTTAATCTGTGTCTATTTTAACAGTTTCTCATGATATTCTACAACTGAGGATAATTTCTCTTCTATAACGGGTATATTACCACATTCCCTTACACTCCAGAACTTGGAACATCTGGAGTGGATTATTGGATTTTTTTTCTTTTCATTTAAAGCTTACTTGACCTGCGCAACTGTATTGGCAATATGCATTCCTGGGCTGGTTCTAATTAATTCATTCCAGTCATATCTAAACAGCCTCTATTCTACCTATATTCTTAGATTTGTAAAATTATGTTCTTGTTGGTCGTCTAAAACCATTAACATCTTAATTTGTAAGCATGCATCATTCAACAGTTTAAAGAAATCATGAACTGAACTGATAAAACATTTTGTTAGGGAAATTTTACATCACTTTTACTATTAATCCCTTCTGCAGAAATCAAATATAATTACTGTTTCTTTTAGAATTACAATATGGCTCTGCAATCTTTTGATCTCACAAGTTACAGAAACAATATCCATTTTCCTAGAAAATAACAAATAAAGCATTTTGTTACTAATGCATTCAACATCAATCCTTTTTCCAATCTTGCAATGCACATTTTTTATTTATGGGCATCCCCATGAAAAATTGGCAATTCACTCACATTAACCCTTTCAATTCCTGCACAACTTCGACACAATTCCTTAGTACACCTTCACTACGCACAATCATACACACACGTCACATCTGATCAGCACAATTGTTCCAACCAACTCTACTTTCTCAAGTTCACTCGACTCTCTTTTATCACATACACATGGGCCCATTTCATTCACAAGCAGACATTCAGTTACAGCACGGCAGCCATTTTCTGTGACATCCTGCATTTCATTGTCATCAGCAAAGCACCTCTATCACAGCATGCCTTCACAATACCAATGAAATATACATTTCAAGAAGAAAAGAAAAACAAAACAAACAAAACACTAGTTATATAAAACGCAACATTCCTCTGCAGTGATAATTAAGTAAGTGGGCATCTGGGGGTCATTTCTATACTCTTATTCATGTTTATTACATTTCTCAATCAGACCTTTCAGTGTGTCATCTAGGTTATATTTATTACATAACTCACATCTCATTTTGTGATGTTTAAACAAGTCAGTATCTGGGGTGTCAGCCTTTTTAAACATTCATCAAATATCCTGCTTTATGATTCCCTTGTCTAGCTTAGTCAAAGTCCCTTATGACTAAAATCAGACCTAATGGTCTCCCCTCTTATTAGAGGTTACTATTCTCGTGCACAAGAATAATATAGAAAGTTTATCTATAGGCACATCCACACACTGACTTTTCCTGCCTCAGTTATTAACACTATTGACTGGATGTAACGTTCCTCCTATTTCTGAACACACTGCCTGACAGTCTTTCTCCCTTTCTGACACTAATAAATGAAAACACATTTCTGTAACTGTATCCAATCCTTCTGTGATGTACTTTTCTAAATCTAATGGAATTTCATGGCATTCTTCTATTTCATAAACAAATTACTGTGTGGGGCTCTCTTCTAAAGTTAAATCAGTGGCTAAATCAAAGTTACTCCAAAAACACAATTAGGACAGGTTTGGTACATAACAAACAGACAAACAAGACTTTAAACATTTACCTATCATTCACTGAACATGTAACAGATTATAACATGTTTAAATAACAACACCTTTAGGGTGACCAATAATTACCCAAGGATTGATTCCAGCAGGACAGATCAACTGCAATGGAGACACAGCTACCAGGAGGGCACAACATTTGGGTTTACTCACCCGTGAAATTGTCCTGGCAACTCTGTCCCCAGAGCACGATCTCACATGCTCTGTCCAGTGGTAGTCAACACTGCTGGGCATCTCGGTGGGACCTCCATGTTGTTAATTCTCCTCACTAGCTATGGCCAGCGAATTAGTTCTTTATTGGTCACCCTCAGAGTTTTATTTGCTAAAGGCTACATATATTCATGTGTGTAAAGAATAAGACACGGGACACAACTGTATGCACCACACGCATCTCCATGTCTCTGCGTTTATTCAACAGGGCAGCCCACATTTATATATTACGTCTGACACATCTGGTATTCATTATCTGCAGTGAGACTATAGTGCTGCTTAAACATTGGAATCGCATACCTTACCATATATGTACATATGCTTTTCTGTGCACACAAGACAGGGTCTGTACAATGAATTAACTCCATCCTGTCCTGTGCACCCACCCTCCATGCATACATGGCATACAAAATGGATTCTTATTCCAAAATGGCTTCTACAATATATAATATACATACGTATATATATATATATATATATATATATATATATATACATATATATATACATCCGTATAATATGAGATATGGTAAGAACTTACCCTTGTTATCTCTATTTCTACAAAGTCCATAGGGTTCCACAGGATACCTTGGGGTATAGGTGTGACGTCAGTCATCGGGCACCATAGAGTTAAGCTTTTCAGCCTCCCAGGATGCACTAGGTCCCCCTCCTATACCCCGCCCCCGAGCCAAGGCACCTCAGTTAGTTACCAAGCCATAGGCGGAGAAGGAAGAGAGAGAAAGAAGATCTGGACACACACAAGAATCACATTCTCACCAGAGGGAGACGGAAAAACCGGTGACCAGAGCAAAGCCCATCTGCAGCACAGGTGCGACAGGACGGGAGTCCTGTGGAACCCTATGGACTTCGTAGAAATAGAGATAACAAGGGTAAGTTCTTACCATATCTCATATTTTCTACTTCAGGGTCCATAGGGTATCCACAGGATACCTTGGGGATGTCCCAAAGCAGTATCCTTTAAGGGTGGTGACGCTCCTGTGCAGAAAGGAGAATCCGCCGCCCGAAGGAAGCATCCTGAGAGGCGAAGGTGTCAAACCTGTAATACCTCACGAAGGTATGGACAGAGGACCACGTAGCAGCCTTGCAGATCTGAACTGCAGAGGCACCAAGTCGAGCTGCCCACGAAGGACCCACAGACCTAGTGGAATGAGCCTTCAGAGAAGGAGGAACCGGTAGGCCTTCATGAAGATAAGCTTCAGAAATAGCCATACGGATCCAGGCTGCCAAAGTTTGCTTTGAGGTAGGCCAACCCTTTTTACAGAAGCCATAGAGGACAAACAAAGCGTCCGACTTCCTAAACGAAGAAGTGCGGTCAACATAAGTCCTTAAGGCCCGCACAACATCCAAAGAGGCCTCACCCATGGAAAGACCCGGTGAGTTAAAGGCCGGAACAACGATTTCCTCGTTAACATGAAACTGGGAAACAACTTTGGGAAGAAACTCGGGCCGAGTGCGGAGCACTGCCCTGTTCCCATGAAAAACCAAGAAAGGGGGTCTACAAGAAAGAGCCCCTAACTCAGAAACACGTCTGGCCGAAGCAATAGCCAGAAGGAAAACAGTCTTAGCTGTTAACCATTTAAGATCCACTGAGCCCAGTGGTTCAAACGGCGGTCCTTGGAGAGCCCTCAGGACCACAGCCAAATCCCAAGGCGCCACAGGTGGAACAAAGGGCGGCTGAATGCGGAGAACACCTTGCATAAAGGTGCGCACATCCGGGATTGACAGGGCCGAAACCTGTACCTTCAAAGAAGCAAGGCGAAGCCCATGATCTAGTCCCGCAAGCAGGAAGGCGAGAATCCGAGACAGACGAAACTTCGGCGGTGCATAACCTCTCGGTCGACACCACTGGAAGACCTCAGCATGGCCGTCTCAACAGCCACGCCGTCAAAGACAGCCAAATCAGGTCCGGGTGAAGACAAGGACCCTGAGACAGAAGGTCCAGTCGTAGCGGCAACCGCAGAGGACTGTCCACGGACAGACCCTGAAGGTCTGAGAGCCAGTGCCGTCTGGGCCACGCGGGAGCTATCAACAGGAGCGTCCCTCCTTCCTGTTTGAATTTCCGGATTACCCGTGGAAGAAGGGAGACCGGAGGGAACAGGTATGCGAACCGGAACGTCCACCGGACGGACAGAGCATCCACCAGAGACGCCCCTTCGTCTCTTGTGCGAGACCCGTACACCGGCAACTTGTTGTTGTGCCGGGACGCCATGAGGTCGATCTCTGGAAGACCCCATCTGTCCACCAGCAGTTGAAAAACGTCCGCATGCAGGGACCATTCCCCCGGATGAACGTCCTGGCGACTTAGAAAGTCCGCCTCCCAATTTAGCACTCCCGGGATGAAGACCGCTGATATGGCCGGAAGATTGCGCCCGACTTCGGGTTCCTCCTTGCCTGTTTATGTAGGCCACGGTGGTAGCGTTGTCCGACTGGACCTGTACCGGACGACCCTGGAGAACCCGATGTGCCTGCTGGAGAGCATTGAAGACCACACGGAGTTCCAAGATATTGATTGGAAGCTCCGCTTCTGTCGGCGTCCACCTGCCCTGGAACAAGTGTGGACCCGAAACTGCTCCCCAGCCCCGAAGACTGGCGTCCGTTGTCAACAGGACCCAATTTGGAACCCAGAACGGACGTCCCCCGCTGAGATGGGTCGTCTGTAACCACCAGGCAAGAGACAGGCGAACCTCCGGGGTGAGCACAATCGTCTGGGACTTCAGAGACTGAGGCAGCCCGTTCCACTTGGACAGAATCAGGTGCTGCAGAGGTCTGGAGTGAAACTGGGCATATTCCACCAAGTCGAACACCGACACAATGGAGCCCAGTAACCTCATCGCCGAGTGTAGAGACACCCGGCGGCTGAGCAGACAACTGCGCACCCTCGACTGTAAAGCAGAGATCTTTTCCTCCGTCACGAAGATCCTCTGCTGTTCCGAGTCCAATAAGGCTCCGAGGTGCAGAATCCTCCGAGACGGGATTAGAGTGGACTTCTGCCAGTTGATTATCCAGCTGTGCCGTTGCAGTAGCGCAATGGTCAGGTCCAAGTGGCATAGAAGGAGCTCTGGAGATTCTGCCACTAATAAAAGGTCATCCAAGTACGGCAACATGCGGACTCCCTGCAGCCGCAGAGAAGCCGCCATGACCGCCATCACCTTGGTGAAAACACGTGGTGCTGTCGCCAGGCCAAAAGGTAACACCCGAAACTGGAAGTGGTCGCTGCGGATTGCAAACCTGAGGAACTGTTGATGGCGCAAAAGAATAGGGACATGCAGGTAAGCGTCCTGTATGTCCAATGACACCATGTAGTCCCCAGGTTTCAGGGCCAGAATGATGGACCGTAGGGTCTCCATCCGAAACTTCGGAACCCGCAAAGACCTGTTGAGAGCTTTGAGGTTGAGAATCGGACGATATGACCCATTGGGTTTCTGTACCAAAAAAAGATTTGAATAGAAACCCTGGCCCCTCTGGGAGAATGGAACAGGCACTATAACTCCAGCCTGGAGCATAGTGTGCAATACCTTCCGCAGCTCCGTAGCCTTGTTCCGGTCTGATGGTAGACCCGTGGTGAAGAATCGAGCCGGGGGTCTGTGCCGGGAGGAGAGGGCGTAACCGTGGGAGACCACCTCGAGAACCCAAGTGTCTGTCGTGGTGACCGACCAACACTGGGCGCACTGCAGCAGGCGGCCTCCCACTTTGGGATCCCCCAAAGTGAGGCCCGGACCGTCAGGCCGCAGGCTTGTCATCTGGCTTGGGGGCCGGACGTCTGGTACTCCATGCCTGCTTCCGGGGCTTGGCCGATTTCTTAGGGCCAGCCTGTCGAGGAAACGACTGTGGTTTGGGCCTGCCCTGGGCCCTAGATGACCGAAAGGACGATGGTCCAGAACCAGAAGGAGCAGCGGCCGACGGGAGACAAGCCGATTTAGCTGCCGCCAGCGTGGCCACAATCTTATCCAGATCCGGACCGAAGAGAACTTCTCCGGTAAATGGCAACGCCTCCAGACCCTTTTTGGAATCTGCGTCCGCCTTCCAGGATCGCAGCCACAAGGTGCGACGAGCAGCCACCGCTGCTGAAGAAATTCTAGACACCAGAGTACTAATGTCTAAGGCCGCCTCGTTGATATAAGTGGCCGAATCACGGAGATTACCAATCAACTCCGCCTGTTCGGCCGGACAGTCGGAATCAAAAGATGCCTCTAATGAATCCGCCCAGCGCTCCATCGCTCTGGCAACCCAGCAAATGGCCATAGCCGGCCGTGCTGCCCCCCCCGCCAGGGAATAAGCGGACTTCAGATCTCCACCTTGCGGTCCGTAGCATCCTTAAGGGAGGACATGGATGGCATCGGCAATGTGGCACTACGGACAAGACGGGTCACGTGAGAATCCACCTGTGGAGGGGATTCCCACTTTGCAAAATAATTATCCGCGAACGGATAAGCCACCGCCAGGCGCCTCTGCGGCTGGTATCTTTTGCCAGGCTGTTTCCACGCCTCCTCTAAATGGTCCACTAACTGACCCGAAAGAGGAAAGACTGGCATCGCCCTTCACATCCTTGAAAAAGGCATACTTAGATTTAGCTACTGGGGGAACTTCGTCCTCAATCACCAAGGCTGTGCGGACTGCCCGAATAAGTCCAGGAATATATACTTTGGACTTAGCATCAGCGTCCTTAGTATGGAGAGGTTCCTGATCATAAGGATCCAGAATCTCCCCATCATCCGACGTCCCCTCGTCATCCTCATAAGGAGCCGACAGAGACGCCACCGGCCGTTTATGTGGCCGCATCACAGACTCCCCTTGTAACACATCCGACAAGTGCTGTACAGAACTCGTCAGGGAGTTAACCCACGCTGGCTCCTGAGAAACCGGGAGCGGGGAAATAGGGAGACTGTGGGGTACCACCAATTGTCGTGGGAAACCCTGCATGGGTGACGACACCACTGACTGCTGGGACAAACCCATCGGTGTAAACGCGGGCTGCGGAGCTAACTGGCCCACTAAGGCTGTAAGCGCCTGAGCGAAACAAGCCCAGGGCGGCTCCTGTACCGGTGCTGTAACCATAAGAGGCCGCGCCATGGACAAACACTTCCGGCAGAGGCCCTCCGCGCTACCCTCCCCCTCCGCTAACGGGACTTTACACGTAGTACACTGTAGCCGGAGGGGAAAATCACTTTCAGACATGATGGCACCACGTATGTGACCCCTCTCACCAATTATATATTAAATAGGCGAGAGACCACCCTGCAGCACCGCACCGCAAGGGCTTAGCAGAAAGAACAGGGACAGTAATAAAGCTGACAGTTAGAAGAAAAGTTACAGGCAGCAGCGCTAGCACAGTCACATACAATGCAAAGAAATATCAATTTCTGCACTAACAGCGCTGATCACTCAACTACACAGACACAGGGCCTGGTAGGACACAGCGCAGCATACACAGACCTGACCCAAATCGGAGGAGAGGTATGCAGGGGGACCCAGACCACGATGCTTCCGTCCAGGCTTCCAGCAGCGTTCACCATGCGTTTCAGAGAAGATGGCCGCCGAGGAGCAGAGAGGAGGCTGGCCTGGGGGAAGAGCGCTGCCACAGGACCAGTCGGCAGCGTGCAGAGGGCTGTGTGCAGCGGGGGAGGCGCCGGCTGTGAGACAGGGAAGGCGCGCTCCCCTGGCATGCATTTAACCCCTGGGACGCCGCAGCGCTACCGCTCTGCTGCGGTCCGCTGTCCCAGGGGGTAGTGGAAGCGCAGGTTGGTCGCCTGGCTCCACGCTGCAGCCAGTCCCCAGGGAGCCCCCTGCCTGGGGACTTAGGACCATGTGACCAGCGGGGACCCATCGCGGGACCCCGCTGCTTACCTTTGTCCCCCTTGAATCCGGCCATGGTCCGGAACATCTGGGGTCACCGCTAGCTGTGACTCCAGGTGCTCACCAGCATCCCCGGATCGGTACCGGCGTTCTGGTACCGGCGGGGGTGTAGGGAAGACAGCATGGACGTCAGGACTGACTGTCCATGCTGTACATCCAGATGTGCAGCCACAGCTGCATTGAAGAAAGCTTCAGGCGCTATTCTAGCCCCCACTCCGACAGGTGCACCCGACTCCGGCCGGGCACCAAACTAAACTGAGGTGCCTTGGCTCGGGGGCGGGGTATAGGAGGGGGACCTAGTGCATCCTGGGAGGCTGAAAAGCTTAACTCTATGGTGCCCGATGACTGACGTCACACCTATACCCCAAGGTATCCTGTGGATACCCTATGGACCCTGAAGTAGAAATATATATATACATACGTATATATATATATACATACATATGTATATATATATATATATACATACATATATATTTATACATATATATATTTTATCATTGTTCTATTATTTATTGCCCGATCACTGTGGCCAGCAGTGATCTGGCACATGGAGACGGGGAGGCGCAGCTGAGGCCGGGGAAAATAGCAGCAGCCACGGCTACCAGAGCCGCTGCTGCTCCTACATGTAGAGCCGGATACAGAGCAGCGGCGGCAGCTACCAGAGCCGCCGCCGCTGCTCCTTCACACACAGTGATCACTATATGATCACTGTAGTTCCGGAGCTGCAGCGGGAGGGTCTCGCGCTGGCGGCCCGGATAGATAGCAGCAGCGGCGGCTACCAGAGCCGCCGCTACTGCTGTTCACTGAAGGGGGTGGAGATGGCTGCCCGATTACTGCTGGCCACAGTGATCGGGTCACAGCAGCAGCACTGCTGCTTCTAATGGAGGGGGGCTGCCGACGGTGCCCGATCACTGTGGCCAGCAGTGATCGGGACACACTGGAGAGGTGGCCGCGCTTGCAGAGGGACCAGAAGGTCCCTCTGATGTAGGCGGCTGTGACATTGTATCATTGATGTAACCACAAGATTAACATCAATTAATCTTGCGGCTACAATGTAGCGGTTCCCACAAATAGACGTCTATGAGGATTTCTCACCAGAGACGTCTATGGGACACACAGGCTGGCCGCATGCAGCTAATCAGGGAGCTGCTCAGACGGAGATGCTCCCTGATTGGCTGGCGGCCCCTTCACTGACAGGGCACACGTGTGCCCTGGTCATTTATGTGGAGCAAAGGTATGTGTACACACATACCTTTGCTCGGTCCGTATGGTTCGTTTTTTTGGCGTTTTTTTATTTTAACCCCTGGATTGCCTACTTGCAGAAGAGGACGTGGTCGGCGCATAGGAGAGGTGAGTATGGATTTTTTTTTTCAGGTACACCCCTATGGATTACTTCGGATACTAGGTATGTGTGAGTGTGAGTGTGCATGTATGTTTTATTAAAATTATACTTTCACGGTGTAAGTTTGTTTATTTACGTATTTCTTTAGTTGTGGAACTACAAGTGCCAGCGGGCCCGTAATGCCCCGCATGCTGGTATTTGTGGTTCTCCAAATACCAGCATGCAGGGGAGGCTTGCTGGTACTTGTGGTTCTACAAATAAAGACAATATGGTAAATTTAATTTTACACTTTATACTATCAACCCGGCACCCACCGCCCTAGGGTGCCGGGGATAGCCCCGGGCTATCAGTCTAGGCCTGGGGTGCCCTGGAGAGGGGTACCCCTTTATTGGGGGGGTACCCAACTCCCCAGGGACCCCCGGCCTGGACTGACTAGCGGTCAGGGGTAATGCTTTGGCCGGGGAAAGATTTCCCTGGCTGTGGCATTATCCCCCCGCTAGACAGAGTTCAGTGCTGGTTCTGTAATTTTCAGTGGACCCCTACTCGTTTTGTCCCCTGATTTTCCAGAACCAGCTCTACAAAGCCCTGTGCTGGTTCTTAATATACAGAGGCCCCCTACGCATTTTGGCCCCTGTATTTTTAGAACCAGAACAGGCTTTATAAAGCCCGGGACTGGTTATGCTTTTGGGGAGGGGGTGCACATCATTTTTTAAATTTAAAAACATTTAACATAAGTACACACAGAAACATGTACATATCTCATGGATATGTGCATGTTTCTGTGTTAATCTGACCTGCTCAGGATGTACTCGCTAGCCTGAAACAGGTCTATTATTTGGGGACTTTTGGTAATCTTTTTTTTGCGAGTCTGAAACAGACACTCTATTACATTGGGCGAGTTGATTGTTTTCAATGTGAAAACATCTGGATGCGAGTTTGAGAATGGAGAGTTTTAGTAACTCTGAAAAATGCGAGTTTTAGTGAACAGACACCCTATTACATTGGAGTTGTGAAAAATTGAGAGTTTAGCACCAAACTCGCAATTTACCAAAACAGACTACCTATTACACATTTGACCCTTTGTATTTGTTGAGATCAGTTATGGATTTTTAAGTGATAATTTTCTCCATTACAGTACTTCTATACAGTATAAACAGTGCTTTTCATACTTACTTGATCCCACTAGTTATTTTAGCTAATAAACTCAATTTAAATGTACACAATTGTATAGCAGTGCAATGCTTACATCTTAAATGTTGTAAATAAAAACTAATTAAAACAACTTAATTTGAAAAGAAGGAATTAAGGATACTGGATTTCAACCTCTATACGCACCTACCTATACCTTCTAAACCCTGCCTATAAACCTCTAAAATTGACACTATTTGCGTACGCAGTCATACAGTAAAATAAAAGACTTTAGACCTTGAACATGTGTACCAAAGCACAAAGGATTATTCAAGTAAAGTACAGTCAGTTACACGCTGTGATCTAAGTACAATTTAGCGCAAAGAATTATACAGACCCAAGATAGTCATACATACGCACGTACTCTGGACCAGATACCGGCATCAGCAAGAAACCTCCGTCAATAAGCAAGAAGACTAGAAACCCAGGGTCAGAGCACACATATTTATACCCCCCAGAAATAGACAACACAATAGAGGAGGTTGTTGCTGATCCCATTGGTTCCCAGTGCGGGTGCATTTGTTACAGGTATTTAACAGGTTGGTTCAAATGGACACAGAACAGCCTCTAACAGCTTGTTGCCTCCTCTATTTCCCCTGCATGCAAATCTAGGCTGTTGGTTTCACAAAAATACATTTTGGTTCTTTATGTCTTTACGGTCCATAAGTTGCGAACGCATGTTCTGATCTTCACACCGATGATACCGGAAAGCTGTGGATAAAGTGCGGATCAGTATAATATTAAACACAGCTTACTTATCACGTATTAAACCTTAGATACCAAAAGTCTTTATTTCACAGCATTTGTAATAAATGAATAAAACTTGGATCTTTTCCTTTATAGCTATGGAACCTTTTGTGTAAGTGTGCATTATGTAAGTATTAGGGATATGGGAAAAGACGCTAGTTAGGTTTATCTGATTTGGGGCAGATGTGCATGCATGCAGCTAATAAACAGCGCTCGCATGCAGGATATTCTGCATTCGCTACTGAGCGTCATGTTAGCAGCGCAACTGTGCGTAATGTGTGTTTATGCATGAGATTCTATGATGGACTTAATATATATATACACACACATATACACATACATATTTCATTCCTTACTAACAGTTTCAAACTGCAATGCAAATGTGTTATGGGCAGTGAGCTTCACTTCTCAAACAAGGTGGAGAACCCCAGCTGTGAAGCTGGAGCCATTCTATCTGGGAGTGAGACTAAAACCTGTTTAGGATTCAGACAAATTCAATTGTGTAGATCAATGTCTGGGTTATATTACAATTGCCACAACTATACTTGTCTATATACAGGGATTCCCAATTTGTATGTAAAACACTCACAGTATTCTGGTGTATTGTCTATTCTATTTACTTTTCTCAGGAGGCTGTTTTTCTAGTTGTTTTTGGTAGATTATCAAAAACATTGCCATCTGTACTTAGCTCGTGAGTTGTAACTTAAAATAGCGTTGGTCGCAAAATGGCGTCTTGCAGATTCTTATTTTTCAGATGGAGTCTGGTTGCCATTCGCAAGATGGCGTCATGCACGCTAATTTTTACGCTGATTCCGTCTCAGTCACTAATCCAGCTTCGACAGAATATATTTGTGGAGTTAGTATTTATAACACTGGTCTACAAAAATAAACTTCTTTTTTTTTACAAGAACTAAATAAACTGAATCTAAATGTACTTTTCGTGCTGAATTAGAATATGCATTAAAAAATTTTCCATAAGGCAGGGTTTTTGTGTGACATACATTATAAGTTTTATTAAACTAGTACTTGCATAAGTCTAAATGATAAATATACACCTCATTCTGGCTGACCTAAAAAGTTGTAGATGCTGTTTTTGTAATGTCTCTTTATGGTCCAGCAATAGTCATCCAGCATATTGGAACTCTATTTGCCTTGGTACCTCTTTTCCATCGTCGAAATCTACTCGTCATTCTAATCACTGACAGCCCCAAGATTTTCTTGGAATAGGTCTAGGTGGGAGTCCAAGAAGTGAAGTTATAAAGACATTTTGCATCCAATAGCTTTCTATGAATTCACTAGATCACTCACTGTATCACAATAGTTTTCTGATTTATGATTTCCAAGAATACAAGAACAGATATTTTTGATTGACAGCCAGGCTGCTTTTTCCAGTGGATTTCCTGAAAATTTTCTGATTTTATTTGTGGCCCTATAAAAATTCCTTCTTTCAGTTTTGCATCACTTATTTTTTTAAATTTAGATTTCAAATGCATAAATGCAGCAGTTTTAACAATTGTTTTTACAAATTGTTTCATCAGTCCTAGTTTAATATGCAGTAGAGATAAATACCCCTTAAGTGGAACCTGAAAAAGTGTATTTAACACATTTTTCTGCCCATGAATAAGAGATTCACGTTTAGGCAATGTTTTCTAACGAAGTGAGACTTCCTATCCCTGCTGTCCCCATTCACACAAGAAACAGCAGAATTTAGTGTACCCAAGTTGCAAACCAAGCAATAAAGCAACGACCTTCAAATCACCACGGATATTCCAGTTTATTTTTCATACTGGATTTTTCTAACAGCAAATTCATATATTCATACGTCTCTTTCATATCAGCGGTATGCGCTACATGTATTGATGGGAATTTATTGCCGTTATGTAGAAGCACAGCTTTCAAACTAACTTTAGATGAGTATAGGAACAATCGCCACTCATCTAGCCGATGTTGATGTCCATATGCCTCCATAACAAAATATTCTTAAAAAAACGACACCTTTTGCAATAACTATGGCGGGTACGATAACTGCATATTCTTACATCTTTCAGGAGTGGATTTCATTCTTTGAGCCTGGAACTTAAAAGTTCAGATTGTTGTTTAGCCAAGTTTAAATCTCGAATAAGATCATTAAGATCTCCTTGAGATAACAAGTGAGATGCTGATGATCAACTTGCTTCAAATGTAGGACCACTGCTCAGATTGCTATCTGTTTCTTCTTCAGTATGAGTTAGATTAGAGTCAGAGTTATCACTTGAGGTCACAAAATCTGGACACTTTGGTACAGGAAACTCTTCACTATGTAAGACAGGCCTGTTAGTCAGTTAAGCCGAAATAGCAATCCATTGAATGGTCCTTCAGTTCCCTCCAAATCATAGGAATTGCATATAGGATGTAAACCATTTTTCCAGCCAGTGTGATGCCTAACACATAATACACAGCATATATGTGGGGCCCAGTTCTTAGCCATATCACCAACTTTACACCCAAAGTTCATAACACTTTTTTACAAGTGGCGTGAAATTTTGCCTCTAAGATTTGAAGGTTACTTCACCACACACATAACAGAATTTGTCTGGATGATTTAAACACTTTCTTGGCGTTATTGGAAATATTTTAACAACTAATACAACAAATACTTGTGCTAACAGGCTCCTCTACAGTGAGAGACACCTATGGGGTCACAGGACAATGTGCAGAGCCTTGACTGGAGGAGCCCAGCATACATTCTTCTCTGACCCGACCAGGGGTTGGGGCTACACTGGCTGGTCAGGATGCATGGAGGAGGAGGAAGAGGAAGTTGTTGGAGGCTCCACATAAAGGTGAGAGAGGAGAGGGACTACAGGGGGACATATTGTTTGTATACCCTTGCCTGTCTCTGTGTGTATGACAGGCCATAAAGAAAATCTGCTAAAAGAATTTAAAACTGCACTAGAGTCACTATTCAGTCAAATGAGGTATTGCAATAAAACTTACAATAAATGTATACAAAGTACTTGCAAAGTTTCAATATCATACTGTAATAATGTAACAGTTTTTTTTAGGTTGATAGCTGCAATATTGTCTTCTACAATGATTGTTTTATTTACTTGTGATGAAGCAATGTTTATAAAAAAAATAAGGGTTATGGTATAACATACCTTTGTTAACTCTTTTTCTTCGAGGTCCATGGGGTCCACAGCCATTACGCTGGGGTATGAATCCCGGTCACCAAACAGTTAACACAAACGAGCTCTCTGCTCCCAGGATGCACCAGGATTCCTCCTCATATACCCCACCCCCTGCCTCAGGTAGCCAGTTCGTTACCAAGCTCAAGCAGGCGGAGACAAACAAAGGGTAAGAAAGAAGAAACCCATAACTCATGAGTCCACACTCTCAAGAGGAGAAACTACGGAAAAACCTCCCCCAGAACTACAGGTTGGTCTGGGTGTGTGTCCTGTGGACCCCATGGACCTCAAAGAAAAAGAGTTAACAAAGGTATGTTATACCATAACCCTTATTTTCTTCTTCGGGGTCCACAGCCATTATGTTGGGGATATCCCACAGCACTAACCCTACGGGCGGGGATGCTCCTGGCTCTCGGAAAAGAGGAGAATCTTATGCCCGAAGGAGGCATCCTGAGAGGCAAAAATGTCAAAGGCATAACAATTGTCAAAGGTGTGGATGGAAGACCATGTGGCTGCCCTGCAGAACTATTCAGCAGAGGCACCCCAGCAAGCCGCCCACGAAGGCCCCACTGACCATGTGGATGTACCTTTACTGAGTCTGGCACCACCAGACTAGTCTGTGTGTATATGAGAAATCGTCATATAAATTCATCTGACCAGCGTCCGCTTATCGGCTGGCCAGCCTTATGACTGTCATACAGTACAAAAAGGAAACCTACTTCCTCATGCTGTTGGCGCGATCCACATAATTATGTAGCGCACGGCCAACATCCAAGGAAGCCTCACCTACCGAGAGGCTTGTAGTCTGAAAGCTGGGACCACAATCTCTACATTCATATAGAACCAGAATACTACTCTTGGAAGGTATTCCGACCTAGTATGAAGTACCGCTCTCTCCCGTTGACTTATAAAAACGGGGAAGCGGGAAGAAAGTGCTGCTAGATCAGAGACCCTCCAGTCTGACAAAAAGAACATACTTGAGAAAACCTAACCCCCTAGGGCCACATTTTCTCAGTTCATCTTGGAGAACATACAACATTTTTAATAACTGCAGCCAGAAGTAAGTTTCTTGTCCTCTAAACTACAGAACATCCTTTCACAAGGAGGAGGTCTTGAAGAACCATGCAGTCCAAGATGGACGAGTCAGGTCTAGATACAGGAAGGGATCCTGTATTAACAGGTCCGACCTTAGCAGAAGAGGCCACAGAGTGTCTATGGAGTGACTCTGCAGGTTGGCGAACCAGCAGAGCCTGGGTCAAGCGTCTATGTGGTGAACACACCAAACAGGAAGAACTGGATACCTGAGGCAGGGGGTGGGGTATATGAGGAGGAACCCCGATGCATCCTGGGAGCAGAGAGCTCATTTGTGTTAACTGTTTGGTGACCGGGATTCATACCCCAACGTAATGGCTGTGGACCCCATGGACCCCGAAGAAGAAATATATATTTCTTCAAACACAGCATTTATCATATGTATATTATTACTTTACTTCATGGTGAGTTTTAACAATTCCAAGATTAATTTGTAGAGAGATTATAAATATATATTATCATAAATAAAAATAATATATTATATATTAGTGATCGTGTATCAAATGCTGCTCTAAAATGTGGAAAGTGATAACTGCTTTATTTTAAAAATGTATTGATCCTTTTGGTTTCCATTAAAAAAAAAGTTTTATGTTGATTTCTTCAGATACCTTTTAGCGATAAATAACAGTGGCATCACTGGTAGGAAAAAACTCTTATTTACAAATTTGTGTTTCTCTTAAATATATCTTAGATTTCAAAAACATAATTTTAAATGAAATATTTGCTTTGGGGCTATATATAAAAATCGAACACCCAGCTAAGTGCATCATTTGTTTTATAATTATTTACAAAAGATGGTTGAAAAGAACTTGCAGTCACAACTAGCTACATAGATAGAGGTGTGTAAGAGGTTAGAGAAATGTTACATTAGCCTTCACGGGTACAGTTGTTTCTCAATCTAATTAGATCGCATGGATTGCTTTTTTTATACAAATATTTTGCTGTGACTCATTTGTAAGAACATTATGAGGCATATCGAACTGGCTGCGAGATTTTCACTGCAAAAATTAATGTGGGGATCACAAACAATTTTCTATTACTTTGGGTATATGCACTCCTAATATATATATATATTTTTTAAAATGCACTCAACGGCTGATTTGTGCATTTTTTAAGTAAAAAATTATAAAAAGCAAACATTTTTAATTTTATTACAAACTAACAGAACAAAAAATGCAAAACATTTGGGGTAATTTTAGGTTCATAAAATAATCTATAAAAAAAGATAAAGCAAATATTTCATTTACGTAAATGCTATCATTAAATTTGGGGTGCAAAAATGTAATAATGATTGGACTAATTAAGCTAACTGGAAACTTCCAATTGCTTATTTAGTCATAGAGGTGGGGGGGGAGGGGTTTGGTCTTAGGGTTTCTCAAGAAGTCCCAACAAGTTTTCCTCAAAATATTGATTTTAGGAAGAATTAAAAAAAGCAGTGTTCCTTTCTATAGAAATTGCTGTATCTAATTTTCTCGCAGGCAGTTTTTCCTATTCAAAAAAAAAAAAAAAAGAAAAGCCTTGCGGCTGCAAGAAAATCCCCGCACCGCAAGTTTTTTTAATTTTTATTTCACTTGCATTTGGATATGCTCCTATAATTGTAGTCATTGTATTTTGCATGTGGTAGCCTAAGCATTTCCCCATTTCTGGAAATATTTGTGTTAGCTCTGTAACCAGGATGCTCTATCCATGCAGTGATGAACAGGTGTTTTGTAGAGATGCATGCTGAAATTGAAGCATAACACCCAGGAGAGGACACACTAGCATTTAGTACCTGTCAGGCAAGGTATAGATTTCGACTCCACACAGGGCTCTTTTATAAAAAAAATATTGTGTATGACCAGATTGCTCCCTTGAGTCAGTAACCTTGTCCAATATGCCAAAGAAAAGAAAGAACACTCTCTTTTTGGGCCACTTTGTATGTCAATCAGTATGTAATATAATTTACCTTTTTATTATACAGATGTGTCCTCATACACTTAGCCCTATAGTTCTCAAACTTTTTTGAACGAAGGCGCCCTAGAGAATCAGCATTGTTTTCATGGCACCCCTAAGCCAAAAGTTTGAATTTGAGAAATTCAGAAAAAATGTAGTGAAGTATTAAAGTAAATTGTGCTTACCTGTCATCTTTAGGTTGTTATGTGGTGGTGGACAGGTTTGTGCTTCTGTTTGTCCACATATTTACATTACATTGACCATAAATAATTTGATTTGGTGTTGGACCACCAACCTGAGGCACCCCTGCAAGTGTCCTGAGGTACCCCAGGGTGCCACGGCGCACAGTTTGGGAATCACTGACCTAGCCTCAATACACCATGCAGCACGAGTAAGACCCCAGGTCCCGTGCGACTCTTCTTGTGCTCAGCGTCTTTTTCACCTGAAAATGTCTTAGTCACAATGTGATGTGATTAAGACGCACCAGAAGACTGCGCTAATTAAAATTCTATGCATATCTGTGTGCAACAGAGTCTGTATATGAAGCACAATGGAACTTGGCATGGAAAGGAGCCGCAGCACCGTAGCACTTTGTATACAGGTTCAGACTAAGTCACACATAAATATACAAGTGTTACATATCAAATTAATCAGTGCAGTCTCATGGTGCATCTTAGTCACATCGCATTGCGAATGAGACACAATTTTGAGTGAAAAAGATGTTCGGCGTAAGTTCTAGTCCTATGGGACCTGGTACGCTGAGAGGGCATTTTTGGCAAGACTGCAGCAATAGTGTACTTAGTCATATAACAGGAAAACATACATAATGGAATTTATCAATGAAATGCTCCTCAGAGAAACATAAATGTATACACCGAGTAAGTAGTCTCAAATGTTATGACAGTTTACACAGAAAAATAGGCGAAATATGTGATGTGACACTGATAAATAGAGATATTTGGCTCTTATAAGAAGAGTCATTCAATAGTGTCACAAAATCAAAAACAATCTTATGGTTGTAAACATAAATGAAAGTAACACCCTCTGCTAGTCCCTTGAGAAATAATTAGCTACTCTAAACCTCATATGGAATAAAGTCTTGTGTAGAAGATGTAAACAAACGTAGTTTAGTTGTTCGATATCAAGGGAGTTGGTATAAATCTGTGTAGTGGAGCAGGTTGGATATAATAGAAAATATAAGTATAGATTCTGCTCAGCATTGTCTCACAACATAACCACAGTAAATATGGATAGTGTAGCAGAGAATAATATGGATACAATGGGGTCAATCCAATTGCACCGCATCTCGCACCCCTCGCGACCCGCTCCCAGCCCGAATTTGCACAATTTTGCTCAGCGTTCTATGGGGCTGCAAGCACTTTTGTGCAAGTTCGGGATGCTGTTAAATGCGGCTGTTGTCGCAAGATCATTGCAAACAATTGGATTGACCCCGATGTATCAAAAAGTTTTTGAATAAACACGTAAAACAGATACTTTGTACATAAACTGAATAAGAAGAGGAATTGTGTAGAAAGAAGAGAGTAAAGCTGAAACTTGTCCTGGATGTGTGAACACAAAACAGGGTTCTAGTGCAACATACCCCAATGAGAGTGCACTAAAGAGAGAGAAAAGAATCTGGAAGTAGTGGTAGCTGTATGTGTGCGGTAATAAAGAGATCAAACCAGTAAGCTCGAAGGGTTCCATCCGTGCACAGACCAGGATCATGTGATCGTTTCGCCTTCAATCAAGGTGTTTATAATTAGTCCAAGGAATATTTCCATGACCTATCCTTTTATCATGTCATACTTGACTGGATAATAGACTGACAAATATCTCGGCCAATCACTAAGGATGGCTATAAACCAATCCGAAGTTAAGATACTATGATTGGCATATCAGCCAATCAGCTTGTGTCTGAGGCATCACTCATGTGATAGACCAGCTATTCTCTCGCCTAATGCTTTTCCTAGTCAATGGAGCGTGTTGCAACTTAAAAACCAAGTATTTGTGCGCCAGGGAGTGTATACTCAGTTAATGATAAATATAATTAAAGTGGGGGTGCTAGTATAGCAGGATCAGAAAAGAACTACAGTATTAAGTGCTGTAAGTTAGTCAAAATAGTGAAATAGTATATTTATATAAATAAATTAAAAGAAAAAGTTTCTACTGGCTATTCTACATGGATATAGTCTAGAAAGTATGCATTTGAGTTTCCTAATATCCATGTAATTCAAAAGTGAGTACTAATCATAGATACATCTTTAGAAAAAATATATGTACACATTATTATGAAGAAACAGTTATTTTAACAAAAAAGTAGATAAAGTGATTTTTGCTGTAGGGATAAGATGAATGGTAGAAGAACTGACAGACAACACTAACTGAAAATTCAGTTCTTTAATGCAACTGATCTGTAATGTAAAATCCAATCTAGGATATGGCCCTGACACAAAGTGTAAGAACATATTACTCCAATCGTTCATAAAACAAAAGATATGCCTGAGAACTCGGCACTCTAGACTCGGAAACCATTTGCACATGTGTGTCGCTGACATATACCCACTGGCTAGAAGAAGGTCCTGCTCCATCCTTTAATACTGCAAAGCAAACACAAAAGTCAGTATTAATATAAAACATCAAAACTTAACCAACACAAGCAGTGTAAGTCTATATAACATAGAATATACAAAAGTTTACTACAGTAGCTGACATTCTCCATCTCTAATATTTATTCCTTCTCTTCTTTGAAGTATCCTTAATCCTGCTTCAAATTCTACATTTTTGTGACTTCCAATATTTTGTAATTTTTGTTTTACGAAAAATATTTCCTTATGTAGCCTCTCTAGCTTTGTCATCCATAATTAACCATTTTTAAAGTACAAACTCCACCTGCTTTTCAGCTGTTGCTTTTGTATTTTTCTCTGATTTTTTTATTGGGTGTATGAAAATATGACAGCTGAAAATATACTTAACTCCAAGGACACAGGAATACTGCAAGATGCAAAACAAAGTCAATGACTGTGATAAAATTAACCTTA
Source organism: Taudactylus pleione (assembly GCA_031769625.1). Lineage (NCBI taxonomy): Eukaryota > Metazoa > Chordata > Amphibia > Anura > Myobatrachidae > Taudactylus > Taudactylus pleione. The sequence goes on from JAUIMM010000014.1 coordinate 35,111,900, forward strand.
GGAAAATTATACATTAGACAAGTGGTGGGCAATAAGCGACCCTCCAGCTGCTGTTGAACTACACATCCCAGCATGCCCTGCAACAGTTTTAACTTAGCCAAATAGTAAAACTGTGGCAATTAATGCTCTGCCTTAGACACTAACTCAGTGGTTCCCAAACCTTTTTGTATCACGGCACCCTAGAGTATCAGCTTTGTTTTCACGGAACCCCTAAGCCAAAAGTGTGTTATCTAGAAATTCAGAAAAAAATTGAATAAAGTAAATTGTTCTTATATGTCATCCTTAGGCTAAGTTATGTGGTTGTGGACAGGTTTGCGCTTCTATTTGTCTACATATTTACATTACATTGACCATAAATAATTTGATTTGGTGCTGGGCCACCAACCTGAGGCACCCCTGCAAGTGTCCCGAGGGACCCCAGGGTGCCACGGCGCACAATTTGGGAACTAACTGAATGCTCAAGAGAGGAATAAACTCAAACATGTTTACAACCACTAAGATGTTGCACCGTTGTTCAGAGAGACTCAAGATAAAAGCATTTTTTTATATGAAAGAATTATATATCTATACTACTTGCGCTGTTTCTCCCTTTCTGCACTTCTCCATATACATACACACACACCCTTACACACACAGACTTACATACACACACATATACTGTACATAAACACACACACACGCACTTACATACACACACATATACATACACACACACTTACAAAGACACACATATAACTCATTAATTGATTCTGACCAGGCTCCATCTAGCAGCAGCTCCTCGTGTAGTCTGGGGACAAAGCTTGTGACTGACATGCTCAGAACCCGGGGGAAGGGGTGGCCACCACACTGCCTGTCCGGCTCTAAGCACTGTGACTGATCTCACTAAAGCTGGGTACACACTAGATTCTATGTCGTCCGAATCCGCGGATCGGGCTGACATATCGGGCATATTGTCTAGTGTGTACCCACATGCATGCTCCCGTGGGTCATTCATCGGGGGCGTTCTATCAGCCTGCTTGCAAAGCCAATAGAGCCAGCCAGCTGCCGACGCCGGCAAGGTCAATGGTGACGGTGAATGATATACCGGGCAGTTGTTCACTGTATAGTGCAGTGTGTACTGCCCACCCAATATATCATTCATTGGCACCACCGGGCGTTGCATTGGCGTGTCACTAAGAGCGGTATCTAATTAGCCTCGAACATTGTTTGGGCGCTAAGTGATCCCCGCGATTGGCGAAAAACGGGGATTATTCCCCAATTTTCTCACCCTATCCTATTATTTCGGTCTAAATAATAGGCTAGTTCTCCCGAAAACACATAGGTGCCACTATAAGCTCGCGGACCTGTGTGTTTTCGCCTTTTTTCAGGTAAAAAAACAGCAATTATTGTGGATCCTTTTTCGGGACACATCAGGTCCCGAAAACGCCCCCCTACCCCCGATAAATGTCGGCGTCAGGCCGACTTCGGGGCTAATTGGACAGCCCCGGAAGAGGTAATTAGCTGCGGTAATTTACCGCGACTAATTGGATATTGGCCTAAGTGTGTACCCAGCCTGAGAGTGCGGTGCTGGGCCGGAGGAGGCGGTGCCTGGGAGGACGGCTGCTGGCAGTCTGTAACAAAAAAAAATGTTTTTTTCTTCCCCATCAATGATGTCAGTCTCCTGTGGGCCTATGTTTAATGGGGGTGTGGAGCTGCAGCTCCATCTGCTCCATTGTTAATCTGGCCACACACACACACACACACACACACACAATAGATCACTTAGGCAGCATTTTTAGGCAACAGATCTGTATGTTAAGATAGATCAGTAGGTATGTGCTGAATAAATTGTGCTAGTAGTAAATAGCATATGAGCTAAGGGTTGATGTTATAATGTACATCAAATTTGTAATAGATGCACTTCGGTGAAATCTTTAAAGATGGTATTTCATCTTGTTCTGTATTGTTAATGTAGTTGGGATTTCAGTAAACGGTATTTTTTAATTGTCGGTATTTCGTCTTGTTCTGTATTGTTATTGAAGGTAATTCTTTGCTGTTGGTAACGTGTGGTATCGGTAAAGTAATGTCTGTATTTCAGTCATCGGTATTACTGTTAGGTTGTCGGTATTTGCTGTTGTCGGATTTTGATCTTTGGGTATTTTGTTATCGTTGGGAAACCATGATTGTCGGTTTTGTTGTTGTCGGTTCTTCATACTAATCGGGGTTTCAGCAGTCCTCTTTTCAATGTCTGTATTATAGCCAGCGGTATTTGAACTAGCGGTATGCCAAACGTATACCATGTTAACATGGTGAAATGCTACCACATTTTCTGTCTTGTCTGATGATCTTGATTTTCAGAGGATCATTACCAGGGACTGCTGTTGATTTTAGTCCACACACCCTGCAATATCAGGCCAGTTGGCCAGTATTGATTATGCTGGGCATACACGGCAAGATAAAATGCCTGTCAGACCGACAGACATTTTATCTAGCCGGCTGCCAGCCGCAGATGTCGCCGGCATACACTGTGAGAGAAATCTCACAGTGTATAGCCCGACATCCGCGCTCCGCCCCCGGGGGAGGAGACATTTCCCTGTTCCTTCCGTAGGAAGGAACACAGGAAATGTCTGTCTGTCGGCCGCGCTGGGCATACACTGCCCGATGCGGCCGACAGTTACCGGGTAAATATCGCATCGGACGGGCATGCTGGACAATCCAACATGCCCGACCGAGCAATATTTAACCCTCGGTCGCCTCCCCCCACGCTACAATTATCGCAGCGATCCGCCGATATCGGGCGAATCGTCCCGATAATTGCAGCGTGTATGGCCAGCATAAGTGATATTGCAGTACATGCGGGTAGCTGAAATATAAAAATAAGAGGTGCGAGTAATTGCAACATTCTCTCCATAATCACTAACTGATTTACAACATAAAAATACTGGCCGGATGAATGTTTATTACCATTGTTGGTTTGACATGTTTCTTTAGAAGGTATTCTGATCTTCACATATGCTACATAGTGTCCTTCCCTCATTGACCCACTGTGCTCCACTATTCCATAAAGACTGTACAGAACACATCTCTCTTCTAACACATTCTGTTTGTGAATAAAAATAAAATAAATTAATCATTAGGTGTATTCATGCAAAGATATTTTTTTCTGGTATGATAAAATAAGATAATCTCTACACACAACAACATCATCTAACTAGGCTATGTCTGTGACAAATAGCACCTGTAATACCAAAAGGCATGCATGAGAAAAGAAATATACTGTATCTTCCACCAAGGAAAATACATAAAAATTATTACAGAACTTGACAAGTAGTTTGAAATTACTGTTATTACATGAAGATCAAATAACCATTTCACATACTGTTAGGTACAGACAAACAGAGACACTCATTAACCTCCAATGGTGTAATGAATACTATATTATTATTATGGCGCTTTCCTGTTGCCTGATGGGAATAGACATAGGCTGATGCACTCATTGAGCAACATAATTTGGAGACTCAAAATTATGTCTGACTGGTTTACATTATCAATGGATCAGGCCACATGTGCATTAATCAATCTGGTATATGCCAAAATCGGATAGCAAAGTCACCATATGCACAGCTAGTGTAAGTTTGTTGAATGACACAAAAATTGGTCTTTCTGAAATAACTGACCATGAAGCACTCAAATGCTAAGCACAACATATATAATACAAAATATCTCCAGTTAGTAACTCTTTGTATAAAATAACTTACTGTGTAGTTTAGGTCCCTTAATGATTCCTGTTAACTAAACTTATTTTAATCACCTTAACTGTGAAATGATTTCAGTTAAATTGAATACATGTTGACCCATCACTATATTGAGCTATCTTGTCTTAATTAATTCTTGCCTATTCAGCACTGTGCTGGAGCATATGTCTATATGCCACAGAATAAAATAACATGCACAGATGGAGCTGAATTCTATGAAGAAAATGCCATGCCTTGCATGTTGCCGAACAAAATGGCGCCAAGTCCAATATGAAGGGAAAGTCCACATGCCTATTGATTTTCCGTAGTGTTAATCCATTCTGCAATAAAACATATTTGATCATTACTACTGATTACTGGCCAAGGTAAGTTGACTACATCTACCTAAGGTACAGTATAAATACACAAAAACAAAACTGTGGTGCTTAATAATGATATCTAAACAAAAAATAGTGACTCAATCTTCCAGATGCACTTCCTACCATGAGGATTCGGGTCAATTAATTTAAAGCTGCAAACAAACTGGAAAAGTCTTAAGGGTGTAGTTATTAAGCAGTGTTAGGAGACAGAGTTAAAAGTGATAAGAAAGTGATAAGGTGCCAGCCAATCAGCTCCCAACTGTCATTTTTCAAACACAGCCTGTGAGATGACAGTTGGGAGCTGATTGGCTGGCACCTTATCTCTTTTCACTCTGTCTCCTAACACTGCTTAGTAAATAGACCCCTTAGTGCTGTGGGAATACCGTGGAGTAGTGACTGTATTGGATCTGGACATTGTGGATCCTACCTGTTGCAGTGGAAGTAGCAGAGTGCTCCTCTGAATAAATCGACATTTGACAACTATATAATTATGTTGAGTACATGGTCTATTTCTTGTTGTAATATACCTGAGAATATTGGATTTTACTTTTTTGAATAATCTGGGTTGGAAGGATTTCTGTAGATATATCAGAAATGCCTGAAATTATATGCCTGTGGTACATGTGTATGTATAAAATTATATATATGGCGCAAACATATTCCGCTGCGCTTTATAGAGAAACCAGTTAATCTACCAATAAGTTTTTAGATTGTGGGAAAAAACAGAGTACCAGGAGGAAACCCATGTAAACACATGGAGAACATACAAACACCACACATACAGGACTTGGTGGAAATTGAACTCAGGAGTTGAGTTATATGAGGCTGCAAGATGATCATTGTGCCACCATGCTGCCCTAATATATACACTACCAGTCAAAAGTTTTAAAACACACTAATTTTTTCCAGTTATTATTGAATTTACGCAGTTTAGTTCCTCAGTATACTCTGAAAATTAAGCCAAGTACAATAAAAATGAAATCATAAAATAATTTTCTCTCACAAAATGTAATACAAAATTTTGACTCATTAAAGTCATTTGCAGATATAACTGCCAAGCACACTGGTGGCATTCTTTTAATAATGTAAATGAAATATTGTTCTGGAAGAAATTCCTGCAATGTGTTGTACTTATAGGTTGTTTTTCTTTCACCTTTCTGTCCACTCTTCTTGTTTCAAATCAGCTTTGAGTTTAAGGCCCGTATTAAATTTGGAGCGAAAAGTCGAGATCGGCGACATTTCGCCAGGCGGAAAAGTATTGCCGTGTTCAATTTCAAAGACTTTCCGCCTAGGCAGAAAGTCATGCAATGTAATCGGCGAAAAAGTTTTGCTTGTGAATAGCAGGCGGAAAATACTGCAGAATTGGGGTTATTGGGGTGCAACGTTGCGGGAACCCCCGTGCAGCCTTAGGACAGTCCCCCAAAGGTAAACTGCTTCAAAAAATTCTTAAAAAAATACTTACCCCAAAAAATTACTTTCATTTTGGGGGCAAAAAAAAATAAGTTGAGGGAGAAATTTAAAAACTAGCGAAATAGACTCCAGGGGGGTCCCCAAGTATTCCCCAGGTGTTTTTTTATTGCAGGTGTTTGCGGCAGGTGGATTTTTCACATATTATTAAATGATACTTTAGCAACTTTAAAATATGCTCCTCCCCATTTTAAGGTACCCCAATTTTGCAGGGACTAGTTATTTTCTCCTGAAAAAAACAAAATGCTATTCTTCACCACTTATGCAAATACGTAAAACAGCGCCTACCGAGACCATTTAAAAGCATCAAATACCTTCAGCAGGCCAATTTTGGGGTATCCATAGTGATTCTCCATGTCAGTGCATCTTTTGGTGGGTGCCAGGCTGATTATACCATTTTGGAGAGGACTTTCCGTCTGTTCAAGTATCGCCGGGTGCCGTTTTTACGTACTTTCATATTGAATACGGGGAATCGAGGGGGGCGCGCAAAAAGTTTCCGAACCCAAAACACGCGATATAGGTGAAAAGTCCACCAGGCAAAAAAGTATAGTGGGTGCGAAACATATTGAATATGGGTCCAAGTCTGGAGACTGTGCTGCGTTTTCCATGATTTGAAGCCTATTGTCTTGTTCTTTTCTTTGAAAGCAGATCTGATATAGCCTGGAGGTATGTTTTGGGTCTTTAACTTGCTGTAGGCCAACTTTGACCATCTAGGAAGAGATCAGAAAGTATTGCATGACCATAAAAATGCTGTGGAAGTTCTTTTGGTTCAGGGTGTCAGTCACTCTGTGCAAGTTGTTGACAATTAGCCCCAGACTATCACACTTTTTCCTCCATATTTGACATTTGATGTCACAGCGGTTTATTTATATAAAATACCCATACTTTTAATAGTAAAAGATGGGGTGTTTTGCTATTAAAAGCATTGTCCTTTTAAACTTTGGGCTTCAACACGCCGGGAAGCCAAAAGTTGCCCCTTAGTAATAAACCTCACACACCTAGGAATCATGCTTTCACCCACTTGATGGTGTACAAAAACCTGTGATGAAATAAGATTTTAAATTTTTCATAGTTTTTAACCGATTATTTGTTCCCAGAAAAAGGCATATTTTGTTCTAACTTTGAAATGTACATTATTTTTCAGGTTTTGCTAAAGTAAATTGCTAACTTGATTTGGGAGTGTTGTAAAACTTTGACTGGTACTGTAGTTTGTGTGTGTACAGGTTGAGTCTCCCATATCCGAAATGCTCTGGACCGGGAGCATTTTGGATATTGTGTTTTTTCAGTTTTCAGAATACCTGAGGTCGGGGTCGGATGAGTGCTGTGGGAGTCTGGGAGTGTCACAGGAGGCCCAGCGGGAGTCGCGGGAAGGTCCGGCGAGTGCCGCAGTGGGTCCAGCCTGTGTTGCCGGTGTCACAGGAGGCTGGACGTATGCTGCAGGGGGTCTGGCGGGTGTCAGAGGGATTTCCGGCAGGTGCAGCGCAAAAGGGGGTCCAGTGTTTGCTGCGGGTGTAACAGGAGGCTGCAGGGGTCCGGTGGTTGTCACTGGAAATTCCGGCGAGTGGATTGGGTCTGGCGGGTGCTTCGGGTGTCACTGGAGGTCGGGCATATGCTGCGAGGATATCCGTCGGATGTCGCAGAGGTCCGGCGAGTGAAGTGGTGTCTGGAGTGTGCCGTGGGGGAGATCCGGCACGTTGAGGAGAAGAAGAATCATATTTTTTGGTGAGAGAATGCCTCTGAAGCCACACCCACCTTCTAGTCATTGGCCATTGAGACTAGTGACGTCATGCCCCGAAATATTCCGGTTTTTGGAATATTTTGGTTTCTAGAATATACGGTTATGGGAGACTCAACCTGTATATACACACTATAAAATCGCTTCTGCCAACATTTTTTTTATTTCAGGTATTCTGGTTTTATTGCTTTGCATAGGGGCCCTGTCGCAAGAGTAGCCCACGTGACCAGCAGCACTATACAGACTGGTGTCAGCAGCACGTTCACCCACCGCTCACAACAATGTCACTGCGTGCCCCGTGCATAGACTGCTATGTAGCCTATCCTATTAAAGTGAACACGGGCCCACAGCACCTCTCCCCCCCCACCCCTTACCGGCCACATGTATGGTGTCACACCTATCTACTGCATTGATGAATATAAAACTACTGTACGAATGTTCATGAAAACTGCATCATTTGTAATGGAAACACCTAGAAATAACCTGCACTTTGCTTCATCTCGATCTGACAAGGTAAAGCTGAACAGTAACCAAAACAATTTTTTTGCCAACTTGGAACAAATAGACAGGCTATTCTTATATTAGTATGTATATATATATACACACACACATATACACACACGTGTTTACTGTATATATAAATATCTATATACATATACAAATAAAGACAAATGTATATTTATGTATATATACATTACAGGGGCATTTTAAGAGAGGAGGGGGCCCATGTGCAGCCTCCGTTTGGGCCCCTCCTCTCTGACGACGGCTCAGCGGCGCACTGAGCGCTGTAGATTCTGGCTTCATGCCAGAATCTACAGTGCATGCGTGAGTCTCTGGGAAAATGGCGCCCACGCCTACTTTCCCGGGAACACTTTTTCTGCGCATGCGCAGATCACTGGGAAAATGGCCGCCGCCATTTTCCCACTGAGCGTTTGCTGCTTTACAGCGCCGGTCCGGCGCTGCGGAGCTGCACTTCGGGAATCGGCGGAGAGGTAGGTAAATTAACTATGGGTGCAGGGTGTGCAGTGTGGGCCCCCCTGGACCCGGTGCCCAGCACAACCTGCACCTATTACATGGACGCCCCTGATACATTATATCACATGTATGTGTATATCTACAAGCCTGGTCATTTTAAACCTCCTGCATACCGCAGTTTCCTAATGCTGCAATACTTGAAATGAGATCTTTGTGATATAATTTGTAGCTGCCAATAGTAGTGGTAGCTACGGGAGTATTTCACCAGGAACAATGTCTACATTTCTCTACCCACAGTTCTCTTTCATGTTTGTGCACCTTAAATATGAGACCATTAACATTTTTTCTACAAATTGATCATGCAACATACCTGACAGAACCTTTTTAAATGTAGAATGAGATTGGCTGGTGCTGCAGAAATCAAGAGCTGTTTTCGAGCGTTGGTATATACACTATCTTGCTTTTCCTCTAGGTGTAAAACAAAAGATAACAATAGATCACATAACAAACACTTTGTTGTCATACAATACACTGACACGAAGGCTAGTGGTCCTACTTACAGAAGACTGACAAACAATCTTGAAAAATGAAGTTTGCTAACTCAGTAAAAATCACCAGTTACAGTATGTTATATGTAAAGTATACCAGTTGCAATATGTACCTCAAATCTTTTACTGCAGCGGTGGCCAACCCGCAGCTCTCGAGCCACATGCGGCTCTTTGTTGTTGTGATGCGACTTGGCTACAATAGCCACCGCAGACCCCCATTGCAACTGTAAACGCTTCTTTAGCCTCTGATTGCTTCAGAGGCCAGCGTTCCCAGTGATGCAGTGCGTGGCGATGTGAGGATCCAGCCAGCGGCAGCCGGAGCCCTGAGAGCGTGGAGTCGGCGATGCGATGAGGTTAAGTCTGGGGGCACTGCATATGAGGCACAACTACAGGGGCACTGCATATGGGGCACAACTACAGGGTTCACTGCGTAAAGGGGCACAACTACAGGGGACACTGCGTAAAGGGGCACAGCTACAGGGGGCACTGCATATGTGGCACAACTACAGGGGGCACTGCATATGGGGTACAACTACAGGGGGCACTGCATATGTGGCACAACTACAATGGGCACTGCATAAGGGGCAATACTACAGGAAGCACTGCATATGGGGCACAACTACAGGGGGCACTGCATATGGGGCACAACTACAGGGGGCACTGCATATGGGGCACAACTACAGGGGGCACTGCATATGCAGCACAACTACAGGGGGTACTGCGTAAAGGGGCACAACTACAGGGGACAATGCATATGGGGCACAACTACAGGGGGCACTGCATAATGTGTATGACTACAGGGGGCACTGCATAAGGGGCAATACTACAGGAAGCATTGCATAATGGGCACAACTACAGGGGGCACTGCATAAGGGGCAATACTACAGGAAGCACTGCATAATGGGCACTACTACAGAGGGCATTGCATAAGTGGCATTCAGAAATGATTGAAAACAAGGATTGTCAAAAGTCCCACTAATAAAAAAATTACAGCAAAGAAAAAAGTTAAATAAAAAATTATATTAGGAAGATTATGTAAATTGTGTATTTTCAATGTACTGGGCTCGCCCCATCGTGATTTAAAATTAGAGGTGTGACACAAGGTCATGCTCCTGCAAATGTCATACCAAAGGCGTGCGCACAAAACTGGGGCGTGGCTTTGTGACATGATATCGGCTCTTTAACTTGACTACAGATTTTTTTGGCCATCCCTGTTTTACTGCATCAAATTCTGTAAAAGCAGATGCATCAGAATGATCAGATGAGCACTCCAAATAACAGATTTGTAGTGGCAAATACAGGGACACATGGCTGCCCTCCTCTTTTCTAGTGAGAAAATAGAGAAGCGTGGAAAATCATGATCCAGTCACATGGTCAACAGTGAATGTCAACATGGTTCAACAACATCAGAATGTCGACATGTTTACAATGTCAACATCAGAAATGTTGACTTGTAAAATGTCGACATTCTCAAAATGATGAAGGTTAGGTGCCTCCAGGAGAGTTACGGTTAAGCTGTGGGAGGACGACAATGTTAAGCCAACATTTTATCATGTGGACATGCTAAGCATGTCCACATGCTGAATGCCGACATTACGACCATGGCGACATTATCATGATAAGTGTCGACCTAACATACCATATCCTGGTAGAACATTCCATGAATTTTGGCACTGACATCCAATAACCAGTAACTTTATAAATTTGAAAGACAAAAACTGCTTAAAGGGGTATAGAACTTAATGTAAGATTGTCTTTATGGGTCCATTTATTTATGGGAGATAACCCCTTTTTTCCAGCAAAAAACACCAAACATATTCAAAACATCAAAGAGATGCCCCGCCGGAGAAACTACTCATCGTGTTTCTACCTAACAAGGATCTTCCTACATGTACCACTGCAATCCTCTTATCTCTACCATCTCAAGAGTGTGATAACAGGTCAGCTTGCTTTATTTTATTTTTGCTTTTTAAAATAACATTACAATAGTATTTAGTAATTTATGCTACTTAAATTCAGTTACATAATGCTAAAAAAAATAAATAAAAAAAAATTATAAAGCTGGCTTACTAATGCACAAATGCAAGCAGACTGGCCACCAAAGTAGTAGTAGTTACTGCTGCCAGCCATTATCTCCAGGGAGCTGATTATCACTAGATTATTTGCATTTTGTGGTGATAACTGATCTTCTATTGTTTTGGTTGAAAAGCTTTATTATCGACACAACTTCATAAACAGACCCTATAGTCACAGATACCACAAACAGTCAACACTTGATTGCAAAGTCACAGTTCATATAAAAGAGCTAATAGCATTTATAAATCTAGCAGCTATAATTCTAACCGTTGCTATGTTTTGTTTTTTTTTCTCCATCTCCCCACCCCTCTTTTTCTCTTGAACTCACTCTCCTAACCCTTTTCTCTCTTCTCTATCCCAACACTATCTCCCCATCTATCCTTTTCCCTTTCCCACTGTCTCTCTCTGTCAAATACTTGCATACTCTCCCGGAAAGTTTGGGAGTCTCACGCTTTTTTGGATAGTCCCCCTCACCCCCGGATGAGTGGCTGGATCTCCTCTATCCCGCTCACTTCCTAGTAAAGTTAGGGCTGGCCATCGATGGTTAACCACAGATGGCTGATGGTTTTGACATTGATGGCAGAAATCCAATTGTTCTCCACCATCGATAGCACAGAGCCCCCAATGTGTTTTTTTTTTAGCTACGCCACTTGACGCGACCCATGAATCCCCACCCCCATCCTCTGACTGGCCCATTACCCAGTGACTAATATAGCAGGGGTCACCATTGGTGGGACAAAGTCCTCTCTGATTCCCAGTTGATGGTTTCATACCATCGAGGTAAACTACCAATGGTAACATCAATGGCTAGACCACGGATGGTCAACTCTAAGTGAAATGGGCAGGATGGGGAGACAATTGCCGGAAATAGCGGGTCCATAGAGGGAGAAGAGCTAAAATGCTGTAAATCGTGTAGTTTTAGCTACTCCCCCTCCCCACAGACCCGTTATTTGAGGCATTTTGCCGAGCCACGGCGTTATGAAGTGAGAGTCCGGCCTCAGCTGCTTCTCCTCTCCGAGGCTTCTCCCGGAGAGGAGAAACCAAAATTGGGCAAGTATGCTGTGTCACCACCCCCACAATCTCTCCTGTGCATCACTGACATTGGGGGCAGAGCCAGATTACTGTAGGGCTCTGAAAAAGCGCCCGCAGTGGCGTGAAACGCGTTAGAGAGAACCGGAGCTAAGTGTAGAAGCATCCTGCACCGATTCATCCGTGTCTGCTATACACAGCTCGGACGCTGAATCACACCGGCGGTAACGCAACAACCTAATCCCCGGCTGGTGTTTTGACTGTGATCTACGGTGGACTGGAAGTCCTTAGAGGTAGGGTTTAATAGGGCTAACATTAGCAACCAGCCCACACCTCCTGGACTATAGCGTTCACTCTCCGTTTAATGGAGTTAACATCAATTAACCACCAAGCTCTCAACTTTGCCCAAAAGGGCAGTAAACAATGTTTTATTCTATTATTTTATCTGCATGTTTTATACTTTCTCTTATTTTTCATTTTTATTTTATTAGCGCTCGTGCAATTTGTTTTTAAATAAATCACAGATGTCACAAAGATACAATACCACCATATTAAGGTTAATATATGTAATTTGTATGATAATAAGTAGCTTTAAAACCACAATATTATATTCTGACCAAAAAACGAATAAGCCATTTTATAGCATATCGGCACAAGGTTTGTATACCATAACTTACAGTACTGTATAATGCTAAGAAAATCTTATTGACTACGGAGTAGTATACAGCATCTTTGTCATGGGGCTATCTGATATACAGTAATAATAGCAGGTGTTATTGCAGATGAAAGTGGTCAAAAGCGTAGATTAAGGGGGGCTCTAACATCAGTTTCTAAAAACTGAAAAATATATATTATTTTTTTTTACTTATTTTTTAATATAGACACACACAGAAGAAACAGAGGCCTGAACCCATTCCACTGACAGAAATGTATACAATGTTTTGTTCATCATTGATAGTGCAATAGAATTGCAGTTTAAATATGACGCCGAAGTGAGACAACTTTACCTAAGAATATATTATGTATTATGTTTGTGACAGCTGTCACATAATACAACACAATAGAAATACTAGACAACATGGATTACCAGCAGGATGGGTTTTCCTCTGACACTTCATTCTGTTGTCAGTGCATTTCTCACACAGCAGTTTGTTGTTCCCCATCAGGAGCTCTACAGATGTAAACTGGTAGAGGCAGGACTGGACAGAGCATTCCTTGGAGCTGGTTATATAGCCCTGGGAGAGTGTTTGGAAAGCAGTCTGTGGTTTCTGGGACAACACACAATTTGTAAGAGAACAAGGCTGACTGACTGTGCCGCTGACAGGCACATCTTCACAGGAGTCCATGTCCTCTTCCATAGGATTCAGGCTGAGCTTGGAAAAAGCCCCACTGATAGCATCATGAGCAGAATATGCAAAATTGTTGTTATTAGTTGGGAGGCTTTCTACAGTGATATGCTTCTTATGATTGCTAAACTTTCCATTTATCTCAATCTGGATTGATGAATTCTCATACTCTGAAGCCTCACTATCTGCATCTCCACTGTTCTCCAGCTGGCTCTCACCGCCTCTCTCACTGCCATCTGATTGGCTGCCAGTGTATACAATCCTGGAAGTATTTGCTTCGGGTGCAAAATCATCGTTTTGTGTGGTATCCATTTCTGATTTCTCATTGCCTGCTTGTGTTATTACAAAATTTCTGTTGTCATCAGAAGCGGATTTCAGGTGGAGTTTCTGTCTTTCATTCAACGGATCCTAAAATGATTTAATGTGGTAGTCATACGTGCAAAGTAGGCAAACAAATAATATAACTTAGGCCCTCATTCAGAGCCGCTCGTAAGCGGCCGCTCGTTCGTTATGAGCGATGTTTGCACATCTGCGCATGCATACGGATTGTAATACGCATGCGCGAACCAGTCAGTGCGGCTGAAAATTGTTTGTTCGCTAAATAGCGAATGCCTGCTACTTTGAGTGACAGGAGGAGGCGTATGTGGGTGGTAACAGGGGAAGGTGCTTGAAAACGGGGAGTGGAATTCAGAACGCAGGCGTGCTTAAAGGTCAAAACGGGCGTTTTAAGGGAGTGCATAATTAATCCAGCAGCGTCATTGACCACGTCACTTGGTTTTTTTTAACTCAGAACTGATCGCAAAATAGCGGTTGAAAAAACCAACCACAAGAATAGCGAGCAGTTCATACCCTGGTCGATGTACTCGATTAATCTAATAAATAGCGGACATGACGTATGGTGCGAGCGGCCAGGGGGCGTATTTTTCAAAATTACAACCGCACGTTTTGCTCGCTCGTTCAGACTTAGAGGCGTGAACAGACCGCAAAGTGCGAACGGTTCATTTGAATAGCCACCCCTTTTTATAAAACGAACGACCGCAAATAGCGAGCGGCTCTGAATGAGGGCCTTAATTCATAAGCGTACACTTCATTTAACATCAATTAAAATCAACATATACAAATACTAAAACCTTTTCTAAAATGTTCTGTAATCGAGTACATCATTTCATAAATGATTTCACATAAATGTTTTAAGCACAGTTACTGTATACTGCACAGTATAAAAATCAAACAATTATCACTTTTGCACCTAGATACCATGTTATTAAAAATAAAAAACAAAGCCAGTTGCTATGTTGGAAAATATTGGGGTGCTTCATCATCAATAACAGTGGTCAACAAGGTTCAGGCAACATGAAAAAAAGCTGTTATTTTCTGTTTCCTTTTATGTGCTGATTCAGTATATTACACTAAAAATTTTTTATCGTGTCACATTTTTTAGATACAAGCAAAAATAACGCTTGAAAATGCTTAAAAATTTACAATGCCATCTGGAATTGAACTACGTCCCTGTTGAATTTATATATAAAAAGGACACTATCTTTACATGTGGGGGGATAGCGATTGCAAACAATATGTATTGCTAAAATCCTTATTATTCAAAATCATGTAATATTTCTGACCCAACTCCGTCTATGCTAAGTGGCTGTTGGGAGGGTATTAATCAATGAAGTTTGTCTACATTTGAACCAAATACAATACAAATGTTTACTTCAGGAGAAAGTTTTGGTGTATAAGCTGCAGCAGCAGGTTGTCTAGTTTGAGTGCGTTTGTTTTGTGAAATATTTTAAAATAATGTAAAAACACAGTGGTTGTATAAATGTGCCAAATAGTATTTGCTAT
The DNA here is from genome assembly GCA_031769625.1 of Taudactylus pleione. Classification (NCBI taxonomy): domain Eukaryota; kingdom Metazoa; phylum Chordata; class Amphibia; order Anura; family Myobatrachidae; genus Taudactylus; species Taudactylus pleione. The sequence continues at coordinate 35,127,011 of JAUIMM010000014.1, forward strand.
ATTTGTGGATAATTTCCAGTAAAGTCACAATGTCGGTCAATCATACAGAAGCTAATGCAAGCTTATTATGTTTATTTACACTGCCATGTGGGTGATCATATAATAGTTGGGCACCACATATGTGCTGTGTAAAGTGCTATGTAAAAGTGATGAAATGGATGAAGGGAAACAAGAATAATATGGCTTTTGCGTTTCCAATGGTCTGGCGAGAACCAACCAGTCACTTAGAAGATCGTTATTTCTGTCTAACAAAACCTGAGAGATTGCCAAAGAAAAATGAAGTTAACCTTGAATATCCCAATCTCCTATCTGCAATAAGACCTGTCCCACATATACTGAACTCCCGATTCCTGTTCCTACAGAAGAAGAGCAAAAGTTACCTGAACCGGCTGCTGGTCCCTCTCTGCATCTTGCGATCACAGTTACAGTCGTGAGCATGAAAAAACACACTTACGGCCTGATTTTGAGAAATGGGAGTAAAAAACGAAACAGAACAAGTACAGATGTGTCCTCATACACTAGTAGCGCCAAACAGCATTTCTTAGCTCGCCAGGTCATGTGCGATTCAGCTTGTGCCAAGCATCTTTTTCGCTTGAACATGTGTCTTAGTCACAATACGATGTGACAAAACCACTTCAAGAGACTGCAATGATTAATTTGATATGCAACATTTGTATATCAGTGTGCGACCGGGTATGAATCGGTATATGCAGTACTACAATGCAGCAGCCGCAGCTTTTTTTCAAGCCACATTCCATTGAACAGATTCAGACTCAGTCACAAAAAAGTTAGGATGCCGTTGTAGATAAATTTGTTATATTGCACCTGGAGTTCTATGAGGACAATTTGTGAGCTGTCAGTGGTGAGCAGGGGGAACGGTTTCATCAAATGGCGATTATTGCGGGAGCATCACACTACTCATAAGCTCAAAAAAACTGTAAGTAGTACATTTTCTGAATGTATCATTTGTGGGGATTATTTATTATTTACATATGTGTGTCTTAAACATGCTATTTGTTATCAAATGTGATACTGTTTTTCTAGTATTATCCCTGCTTTAAGCCATTCAGTTAAGTTACATTTGTTAAAATAATTACTGTACATTTTTTAAAACAAAGTACACAAGACTATGACAAAAAACGGTGACGTGTTCAGAACTTTTCATGACAAATTTGTGTTGAGTGTACGATTTAGTCAAATCACCATATTTCGTTCATTTTGTCACAAAATATATGATTTTTACTCACCGTAAAATCTCCTCCTTGGGGTCCATCTGGGGGATGCCATTACTTCTGGGTTATGTGTGTAGTGAGCTGTAGTGTCGGGTGCTAACTAATTAAGACTGGCTCCCAACCCCTATATAACCCCTTCCATTCCACTAGAACCTCAGTCTATGTTTAACAAAGCCGGCGAAGTACCCACGGAAGAACTGAGAAAACCAGAAAACCAACAGGTAACTAGTATGAAACCAAACAAGGCAGGGATCCCAGCATCCTCCAGATGGACTCCAAGGAAGAGATTTTACGGTGAGTAAAAATCGTATTTCCTTCATCATCCATCTGAGGGATGCCATTACCTCTGGGATCTACCTAAGCAAGCCACTTTAAGGGGGGGGGAGCGCCGAAACTAGTCACTCATAGAATTTTTCGCCCCACACTGGCGTACCTCGCTCCAAATGTATGGAAGTGGTAACATTTTGTGAAAGTTTGTATGGATGACCAGGTGGCTGCTCTGCACAGCTGCTCTAATGAGGCACCATGCCGCACAGTCCAAGTAGCTCCAACAGCACGAGCCCAGTGGGCATGAATTGAAGCTGGAACCGTCACATTTGAAGACAAATATGCCTGCTGGATGGCAGAAGTGACCCATCTAGCGATGGATCCTTTCGAGGCTGGCCAGCCTCTTTTTGGTGCATCAATCAACACCACCTAGAATCCATACATATCAAGATGCAATGCGCTTCAAGTAAACGCGTAACGCATATTCCACATCCAACAGTGCTAAAGAAGAAGCTTCACTAGTCACTGAAGCCTGGTGAATAAGCTGGAAGAAAGATATCCTGGTTAATGTAGAAAGCCGATACCACTTTCGGGAGAAAGGAAGGTATAGTAACACTACTCCATCCTCATGAAAAATGAGAAGCAGAGATTTACAAGAAAGAGTCGCTAACTCAGATACTCTTCTGGCCGAGGTAATGGCCAAAGGAAAAACAGCCTTCAAAGTGAGGTATCGCAATTCTACAGATTCCAATGGCTCAAAAGGTACCTTTTGAAGTGCCTCGAAATCAAAATTCAAGTCCCAAGGAGGAACCGGTGGGACATAAGGAGGTTGTATGCAAAGAACCCCCTGCAAGAAGGTTTGAAGTTCAGGAATGGTGGCCAATTTCCTTTGAAACAGGATCGACATAGCCAAAATTTGTCCCTTAAGAGAGGACAATCTAAGACCCTTAACCAACCCATCTTGCAGAAAAAAACAAAAGATGAGACATTCTGAATCATTAAGGTTAAAACTTGTGTCGTTCACACCAAGAAATATATATCTTCCATATCAGATGATAAATCTGGGAAGTGACTGGTTTGCCAGCCTGTATCATGGTTTATACAACAGATTCTGAAAACCCTTTGGCCCTCGATGTTGGAATCAAGAACCATGCCATCAAAGCCAGATGAGGCAATTCGGTGTGACGGCATGGACCCTGAAGTAACAGATCTGGACGCAGACGATACGGGACGTCTACCAACATGTTCCGAAGAATTGTGTACCAATGACGGCGCAGCCAGTTTGGAGCCACCAGAATGACCGGCTGTGCCACTGATCGAATCTGCTGAAGTACCCTTGGTAACATTACCAGTGGAGGAAAGATGTATCCCAGCTGGAACACCCAAGGTGCTGTCATGGCATCCACCAGGGATGCCTGAAGATCCCGGGACCGAGATCCGTACCTTGGAAGTTTCCTGTTAAGACAGGTAGCCATTAGATATATGTCTGGAGACCCCTATCTGAAAACTATTTCCACAAACACTTCCTGGTGCAATTCCCATTCCCCTGGATGCATGCTGTGGTGAATTAAGAAGTCAGCCTCCCAGTTGTCCAACCCTGGAATGTAAACTGCTGAAATAGCTAGAACCCAACTTTCTGCCCAATGAAGGATGTGAAAAACCTCCCTCATTGCTCGCCAGCTGCGTGTGCCATCCTGCTTGTTTATATAAGAAACTGCCGTGGCATTGTCTGATTGGATTCACACAGGTAGGCTCCTTAGATGAAATTGAGCATGAACCAATGCATACCGAATCGCCCTTAATTCCAGTAAATTGATGGAAAGAGAAGCTTCCTGGACAGACCTAAGACCCTGTAGGTGCATGTCTAGAACCACCGCCCCCCAGCCTGTTAGGCTGGCATCTGTGGTCACAATGATCCAATTCATTACTGCCCCCTGTTCAGATTTGCATCCTCCAGCCACAGTAGGAGTAACTGACGAGTCTGCAGAGCTAATCTGAACATCTGCCTGCTTAATCGAGGGTCTGGCATTACCCATTGATGAATCAATTGGTTTTGCAGTGGTCGGGCATGGAATCAAGTGAAAGGAACAGCTTCAAAAGAAGCCACCATTTTCCCAGTAACTGCATAGCCCTGAGGACTGAGATATGAGGCATCTGTAAAATTATCCTTATTTTGGATTGAAGATCCGGAATCTTTGCCTGTGGAAGAAACACTCTGTGACACTGGGTGTCGAAGAGAAGACCCAAGAATACCATTCCTGTGAGATGAAATTAAATTTGACTTGGGAAAATTGATGATCCAGCCGAATCTCTGGAGCATGCCTATGATAATCTGAAGATGTTGTTGCAATAGGGCTATAGAAGGAGCCCTTAGCAACAAATTGTCCAATTAAACCAACACATTGACCCCCCCCCCCCCCCACTTCTGAGTAGGGAGATTATGTGTGCCATAACCTTTGTAAAGACTCTGGGAAAGGTGGACAAACCGAATGGCAGAGCCTGAAACTGAAAATGCCGATGCCCCACTGCAAACCGCAGATGATGTTGATGACCCCATATCTTGATATCTAAGGAGGTCAGAAATTCCCCTTCCTCCATGGAACAAATGACTGACCTTACCGACTCCATCTTGAATTTTTCCAAGTGGAGATAAAGATTTAATCCCTTGAGTTGAGAATGGGATGAAACGATCCGTTTGGTTTGTCTACAAAGAAAAGACTGGAGTAAAATCCCAGGCCTTGCTGTAGTACCAGAACCAGAATAATTACTCCGGAATTGGAGAGCACAGAAATTGCTTTTATGAGAGCCGACTTTCTGCAGCTATCCACAGGGAGAGGAGTGGAGTAAAATCTTTCTGGAACAGGACCCTCCAAATCTAAAATGTAACCCCTGGTTACCAGTCCACTTATCCAAAAATCTGAGCTGGATTGAATCCAAGTTTCCCGGAATCTGAGTAAGTGGCCTTCCACCAGAGGTCGGGTCCCAGTCCCAGGACAGCCATGTGGGTTGACCTGCTGATTTAGCAGCAGGGTGAAGAGTGCCGGGGACACCACGCCCCCTCAAGGTACCTCTACGGGGACCCCTAGGCATATCCCGGAAGGCCTGAAGCTTCCCCTGCCTTGGGTCCGAAAGGAAAGAAACATAGGAGATTTTGGTTTTGGTGTTGATATGGGAATGTATGGACTTTTACCTCCCGTGACCTGAGGAATGATTTTAATTAATTTTGGACCAAACAGAGAATCTCCTTCAAAAGGCAGTGTCTCTAAAGCATGCTTGGACTGTTTGGCTTCCATGTTTTAAGCCATAGAGAATGTCTGGCGGAAATGGCCAGAGCAGAATTATAGGACTCTACGTGAATAGTGTTTATTAATGCATCGCCTATATAGGTCAGAGCCTCCGAAATTTGATCAGCTAAAGAACTGGCTTCAGACAAATCCTCTGATTGAAACCCAGCAATCATCTGGGTCATCCAGGAATTGATGGCCTTTATCGCCCAGGCGCTGGTCAGAACAGGCTGCAGCGAGACTCCTGACAAAGTGAATATAGACTTAAGTACAGCCTCATTCTTCCTATCTATAGGATCCTTAGGTGTTACAGACTGTACTGTGGGGATAACTATTCCTGACCAAACTAGCAATAGGAGCACCCAGCGTGGGTGGAATTTCCCAAAGCTTGGTATCCTCTTCCAAAAAAGGATAAAGAACCATAAATGTCTTTGGGATATGAACTATGGAATCAGGTTTTAACCAGGCTTCTTTTCTCCAAAATGTGAAAACATGTTTAGTCTTACGTTTAAAGAAACTGAACTAGTCATTGGAATAGCTGTTTCCTGTAGAAGCAGTCTCCTAGACCATATGTACCAGTATAGATACCCCTGAATAAGAATGGGAGTCATCCTCCCAGTTTTAGGTGTCTTCCCAGTCATAATCCAATTCCTCTTCTTCCTGGGAAGAGACGGCTGAAGCCTCATCTCCAGTAAAATCCACTGAGGACTGGCCTGAGCGTCTCTTAGTGGCTGTGGCCCCTGGTGAGGTTTCTATTTTATTTAGGGACATTGCTATCTCACCGAGACATCGTCCCATATCCTGGGCCCAACTGGGCACTACCGAGGATCTGACATACTATGAGTTTGAGCACAGGTTAACATATAATTTGCCTGAGAGTGACGTAATTCACCTATGACCTCAGCCTTAGACCTAGAACAAATCAGGCATCACTGACTCAGCCGAACTTCCCGGTAATGAATCTCCCTGTGAACAACCAGCACAAAGCGACCCTGGGTCCGTACAACCTTTTGGCAACTTTTTATCACATTCTGTACAAGAAAAAACAGTGATTGATCCCCTTTTTTTAGAACCCTTGTCTGGCTTCTCCATACTGAGAGAGAAAGACAACTCTAACCAATACAGTTAGCTACCTAAATTTCTCTGGAAAAAGTGTAGCACTGTTTGAATAAAAAAAACAAAGAAGGTTTTTTTTTTTGTATAATAACAAGCACTGCTTCTGAAATGACAGCAAAAGATGGAAGGCATGCTCATGATCGCAAGTTTTCCTGTCAATCAAACACTCATCGTTCTTTCTCCCGTATAGATTTTAATTTCCTGTCCCGTTAGTTACAGCCACTAGTCGCAAAGGGGAATTTCTGACCACTCCCTGGTCTCTGTAACTCTAGATTTTCTGGGTGACCGTCGCATCTCTTTCTGGAAACTGACCCCTTTCTGGCTCGGAACTGGTCTCTGCATGGGAGGGATATTTTGGGAACAACTCTTGTGTCTCTGATCCGTTTAGTCTGGGATGCCTTTAATGCCTTCCTTCGGGGCACTTTTATTGCTAGAGTTGCGCAAATTAAGTCCTTTAATAGACAGAGGGAGGATGAGTTGAAGCAGCACTGCTGGGACCTGGAAATTCTGTATACTATGTCACGATCAGAGGTACAGCGGGATGCTCTCCTCTTTGCACAAAAATAATGGTCTGACTATCTCTTTGATAAGTCCAAGCGTAAACTACTTTACTCTCGGCATTCCCTTTATTCCCAGGCGGATGTGGGTGGTAGTTGTTTGGAATGTTTGGCTCGCGATGAATTGACTGATAGAACTACTCCTGCTATTGTGGATTCGTCAAGGACCACTATTGTTGCTGGGAGGCAAATAGAGGACACTTTTGTTGAGTTTTTTCGTGGGCTCTATGCGTCACGGGTGTCATACTCAGATCTGCAATTACAGGACTATTTGAACATGGTAGTTTTGCCAAGGCTTTCTGATGATGCAATAGATTTTCTTGAGGCCCCTTTTACTGAAGAGGAGCTGGACTATGCCATCTCCTCCTTTCCTAATAACAAGGCCCTGGGTGTGGATGGCATCCCAGTAGAAACATACCAAACCCTCAGACAATATTTTATTGCCCGGTTGTTGAACACTTATAATACAATTGCTAGAGGTGGGATTGCTGCCTTCATCCATGTCAGAAGCCCTCATTGTTGTGTTGCTTAAGCCTGTAGTGGGGGTGTTCTTGGATGCTGCTAAGGCCCATGACTAGGTGGAGAGGGGGACCTGTGGGAGGTACTCCGTTGATATGGTTTTGGTCCGAATTTTTGGTGGTGGATCCAGCTTTTATATTCATCCCCAGCAGCTCGTGTTACGGTTAATGGCTTTACATGAGAGTTATTTCCCTCCAGCCGTGGCACTAGACAGGCTGCCCCTGGTCGCCTACACTGTTTGCACTTGCTTTAGAGCCCTTGGCCTGTATAATTAGAGCTCACTCTGGTATAAGGGGACTTGCATTGGGGACTGTGATTAATACTATCGGGCTGTACGCTGATGCCATGCTTCTGTTTTTGGTGGATGCAGATACCTCTCTGCGCAATTTATTGCTCACTGTAGATACATTTAGACTTTACTCAGGTCTCCAGATTAATTGGGCTAAGTCTACTATTTTTTCTACTATGGGCGGGTCTCCGGCTGCGCTGACTCCAGCTTGCTCTCTACAATGGACTAATTGTTTTAAATATTTGGGTGTCTGGATCACCTCGGAATCATGTTAAATTGAATCTCCACCCTATACCGAAGTATTTTAAAACCAAATTACATCTGTGGAAGAAATTTCGCCTTAGCCTGACTGGCAGGATTAACCTGTTTAAAATGATTATGCACCCCAAATATCTTAATGTGCTGCAACAATCACCTATATATATTCCTAACAGGGTGTTTCAGGGAATTAATGTTTTCATTTCTTCTTTTGTATGGGGTGATAAGAAGGCAAGGATCAAACTTCATATGCTGTGCCAGCCTAAGGGAGATGGTGGCTTAGCCCTGTCCAATTTATGTCTCTATTACCTGGCAGCACAGTTATCGCATTTAATTGAGTCGGTGACGGATTCTAATGGTAAGACCGTCCTTGGCTTTCTGGGTGAGCAGACTGATTCCTCATTGTCCCCATTACAGATTCTCCTTGTAGGTAAAAGGGCTAAAAACTATGCTCCCCTTTTGAACCAGACAGCTGCGATCTGGTTGGCAGCAAATAGCTTTCCTGGTTCCTGATAGCTCTCTGTGGGATATTGCTGGACTCCCCGAAATGAGCAGCTTTGATAGAAAATCATTCTGGTCTTTGTATGGCGTGACCACTTTAGGCCACATCTATCAAAACAACTTAACCAGCTCAAATTAACTCAAACTTTTTTCGATATCTTCAGTTACGCCATGCTTTACATGCCCAGTTTGGAGACTCCCCACTTTGTCTTTCTGTCTCTCCAGTTAAGACGCTAATACTCTCTCTAGGAAACTGAGGGGTTGTTTCTATTCTGTACTCCACTCTCAATTCTCAGTTTTCTCCTGATAGTCTCTGTCATTGACACGTAAATGGGAAGCAAATTTAGGGGTTCTGAATAGCAGTGGGCATTGATGCTCGGTGGCACACGTGAGGCTACAGCGTGTATATGTTACCAACAGATACATTTTTTTGTGCTCCACAGAATATATTATACACCACATGGTTTATTTAATATGGGACTCAGAACAGACTTTGCATGTAGAAGGTGTGGGCTGCTGGAGGCCTCTTTCTGGCATCTCCTCTGGGAATGTCGGGAGGTGATGCACTTCTGGACTCAGATCTGGGATTGTGCTCAAAGTACTGTACCTGCCCTGCCCCCTCTTCACCCTATAATATGCCTTTTTGGTTTTCCCTTAGGAGTCGTTTAATGTTAGAATACACAAATAAGTTTTCAAACTGATGACCCTGGCCAAGGTTATCATAGCCAGAGTCTGGTTGGGGGAGGACCCCCCGGATTTTCATAAATGGATAGCTTTAGTTAATGACACGGTTAACCACGAGAGATACCTCTATATGAGCAGATACCTCTTATGATACCCAAGTATCATAAGCTCTGGTCTAGGTGGTACTAGATTTGGTCGTTGTGCTGTGGGTACCCGACAGTCAAGTGCTACACATTAAATGGAGGGCTGCCAGCACACTTTACACTTGATTTTAATACATTCATACTATATTGTAGTATAATTTTTTTATTTTTTCTTCTATTGTATCTTGTTTTGAGGTTTGCTATTTGGATGATTATAATTTTCAAAACAGTTTACTGCATTTTATGTATTCTGAGATAGTGATTTATTTTTCAAATATGTCAGGTTCGTTTGTTTGTTTTTTTATTTTTATATTCCTATGTTGTTGTTAAGTGCCAAAACAATAAAATATACTTGACAATACTAAATCACCTATCTGTTTAAATGCAAAAAAATGCAATACTTAAGTCCACATTCACTTGCAAAAAAACCCAAAGGCAAAGAAAGAATCTTCAGTACAAAACAATGTATGTTACTGACTAAACTCCTGTTCCGGCGCCTCCCTTCAGAGAACCACAGGGCTTGCCTGATGTACAGCGGCTCTTAGTGCTGACGTCATAGACGCCACACCTGCATGTGCAGTGGCGCCGTGTCATGGCCAACGAGCTGCCCTCTCCAAAAAGCCAGTAGTATGCTCTGTTCTGTAACACCTACCGTTGCTGCCACGTGAGTAGTAACATGCTCGGTAGTTCTACTAAAGCGGTGTGCCGGGAAGCAGTAATACAGCAAACAAGGTTTTTGCATGTAAAAATGTATCAAGCTTACTTTTTTGCCAGCGGCCCCCCCAGATGTGTGTTTGGTATGGAGAGAGTCCCAGGTAATATGTAGTTTGGTGACTCTCACAGAGGCCGTCTTTAGAGTGGGATACAGGGTTCACAAAAACCTCTACTTCTACCTAACTCCCATTCTGCTAGTGCTTGGTGCCAGGAACTAAGCACCCAAACCAAAACAGGAAAATAAAGAAAATAAACTTAACTTAAAAAGCTAGGACCTATCTAGTGCCTTACTCCAAGGCACACTTGCCGATTTCTAGCTCCCTCCTTCCGGGAGGGAGCTGTTGGGTGTCCTCAGCAAAGGGGTGTGCCACATCAAAAGGAGGCGTGGCCCAGAAAATGACTCGACAATGGGGGCGGGGCATGGGCGTGACAGCGCGATCGCGTCATCGCGGCCCCGCCCCCTCTTCACAATGCCGAGATTGTGAAGCAGGGGGCGAGGCCACGATGACACGATTCAGCGCGAATCGCGTCACCGCCCCCCCACGCTGCCGGAGATTATACTATAATCGCGGGGGGGGGGGCAGATAGATCGCCGGGGACCGGGAGGCTTGCCTACCTTTCCGGGAGCGGCACCCGATTTTCGGGAGGCTCCCGACCAAATCGGGAGGGTAGGCAAGTATGCTCCAAGGCACTACAAACAAGACTGAGGTTCTAGTGCACAGGTTCTCAAACTCGGTCCTCAGGACCCCAAACAGTGCATGTTTTCCAGGTCTCCTCACAGAATCACAAGTGAAATAATTTTTTCCATCTGTGGATCTTTTAAAACGTGTCAATGAGTAATGACTACACCTGTGCACCTGCCAGGAGAACTGCAAAATGTGAACTGTGTGGGGTCCTGAGGACAGAGTTTGAGAACCACTGTTCTAGTGGAAGGGGAGGGGTTATATAGCGGCTGGGAGCCAGTCTTAATTAGTTAGTGCCTGACTCCACACTATACATAATCCAGAGGTAAATGCCATCCCCCAGATGGATTATAAAGGACGTTTGAAATTGTCAACTAGTGTATACTTATGTATGTGTTTGCTAACTGTATGATTTGGTAGGAACAATCCTGTGCAAATGTGAAAAAAAAAAAATGCTGGAGTACACACAACCCAAAAACAGTTTAGCTCCCCCACTTTTGTCCAGCACGGGTTCTGTGAAGTAGACGACCTAATATGCCATCATTTTTTTTTTTCTTCATATAATTGTTCTACCTTCATGAACACTTCTAAATATACATTCTGTGCACTAAAGTTTAACTTTAGGGTGCAATTTTGTCTCCAGGTGAATTGTGATTGCGTACATATAAACAAGCCCTAGAGGGTGTTAAGTAAAGTAATGTGAATGGTGGCAATGGGTCTAAATAAGAAAATGGCCTAGAGGAGCATGATTAGCACAGCTCTAAAAAATCAACAATTTTTTGAATTGTATAAATAAGTGTTATGGTATACTTACCTTTGTTAACTTTTTTTCTTCGTGGTCCATGGGGTCCACAGGGATACCATCGGGAAATGTGGTTGGAGTAATCCAGGCACCAAACAGTTAAGCTTTCAGCTCCCAGGATGCCTCAGGTTTTCCTCCACATATACCCCGACCCTGGCCACAGGCATTCAGTTTTGTAAACAAGCCCAAGGCAGGAAAAGGAAAAAGGAGAAGGAAGAACAATGTATACCAGAAACACTCTCACACAAGATGAGGAGATCCGTGACCAAAAGAAAATGTACTCAATGCAGCCAGGTGCCCTGTGGACCCTATGGATCTCAAAGAAAAAGTTAACAAAGGTAAGTCTACCATAACTCTTATTTTCTTCTTCAGAGTCCATAGGGATCCACAGGGATACCATGGGGATGTCCTAAAGCAGTTCCCCTAAGGGTCGGGACGCTCCTAAGCAGAAAAGATAACCATGACGAACACCCACGATGGTCCTACAGACCGGGTAGAATGTGCTGTCGCCGTGAAACAGGGAGATTAGCCTGTGTGTAAGCCTGAGAGATAGTCATATGCAACCATCGAGCCAGAGTTTATTAGCTGGCCAGCCTCGTTTGTGAAAACCATATAACACAAAAAGAGCATCTGATTTTCTAAAAGAGATTGTACGATCCACATAGATACGGAGAGCACGAGCTACATCCAGGGAGGCTTCACCTACGGAAAGGTCTGAAGACTGAAAACCTGGAACCACAATCTCTTCATTGACATGAAAACAGGACACTACCTTAGGAAGGCAACCCGCCCGTGTATGGAAGACAGCTCCATTCTTGTGAAAAACCAAAAAGGGGGAGCAACAAGAGAGTGCTGCCAAATCAGAGATTCTGCGTGCAGAAGAGATAGCGAGGAGAAAAAGTATCTTTGCTGTCAACCACTTCGAATCCCCTGAGTCCAGAGGTTCAAATGGGGTACTTGTAGCCCCTTGAGAACTAAAGACAAATCCCACAGTGTTACCGGTGGGACAAAGAGTGTGTGAACTCGGAGAACATCATGAAAAAAAAAAACATCCGGCAGAGAAGCAATCTTTCGCTGGAACCAAACTGACAGCGCAGAAACCTGTACTCTCAAGAGTGGCCAGGCGGAGACTGAGGTCTGACCCAGCCTGGGGAATAACAAGTATCCGGGAAATCCTAAAAACCTTAGGGCCCCATCAGGCAGAGGGTTTGTTGTCCGGCTTAGAGGCTGGACGTCTGGCCAACCAGGACCTCTTAGTTTGCTGCTTGGTGATCCTGCGAGAACTAGATGGTCTGGAGCAAGACTGTCCTTTTGCTCTTCCATGAGGGCGAAAGGACTGAAAATAATTTTGCCTAGACTTCGAAGTAGCCACTATGTTATCCAATTCTGCTACAAATAGTATGTTTCTATAAAAAAGTAAGGTTTCCAGACCCTTCTTGGATCCCGTATCTGCATTCCAGGACCTTAACCAAAGGGCTCTAAGAGCAACAACTGAAACTGCCGATGCTTTAGAAGCCAGGAGCCCAGCATCTATTGCAGCTTCTCCTAAATAGGAGGCCATTTCCCATATGTGGGAGATATATGTCAGCTGCTTTCTGTTAGCATTCTTCAACAGCCTTGGACACACAAGCCGTGGCCATAGCTGGCCGAGTAACAGCTCCAGACAATGAAAACACTGATTTAATACATGTTTCAAGTTTTCTATCTGTAGGATCGTTAAGGGAAGATGCTGACGGTATAGGCAACGTACCACTCCTGACTAAATGTGTCCCATAAGCATCCTGAGATAGACCATGAAGAAGAACCTGGCATATCATTGGATTCCTCCGATGATGCGTCTGAATCCAAATTCTGAGCAGACTGATAAAATTATATCATCCACTTAGGCGCTCTAGTGACTACCGGTCTGTTCGCCTGCAGCATTTGCACTAGCTGCGTCATAACCTGAGACAAGGAGGACACCCAAGATGGCTCCTGTACAGGGGCTGGTAGACTGGACTGGTGAGGTGATTCTTTATAACAAACGGCACACAAACCATCCTGTATAAAGTCCTGAGAGGATAAGTCCGCCAAACATCTTTTACATGAAACCAGGACTGGGGCCTAAGGCCCTGATTCAGAGCCGGACGCTCTGACCAGAGCGCTCGCTCTGAATCAGGGCCCTCCTCCATAATTATGGAGCGTCCTCCTGGACGCTCGTATAGCTGTGGGTCACCACCCACAGCATATACGAGCGTGCAGGATGATGGTCGCGATGGTCTTGACCATCGCCACTGCGAGCCGAAGCCTGCGGTTGAGTTTCTCAACCGCAAGGCCCAGAGTGATGTTGGCTCTATCAGAGCCAAAATCACTCCCACTGACATCACTAGTGATGTCAGTGGGGCCGGCTTCTGACGGTAGGCGTTCCCTTGGAAACGCCCCCGTCTGGGAGGCACGCCCCCGGAACGCCCACCAAAGGGGGCGTGCTGTCAATCAACATCGACAGCACGCCCCCTTTGATCAGACACAACGAGCAAAGGAAAGTCCTTCGCTCGTCGCGTCTCGCGCATGCGCACGACGGAGCTCCCTCCGTCATGCGCAGTGCAGATCATCGAACCACTTGCGAGCGGACAGCCACTCGCGAGTGGGTCTGAATCAGGCCCTAAGTTTCCTGTTTTACCTTTATTTTTAGACATAATAAACAAGTGCAAATTTGACCGCCTTCACAAATAACTATAAATGTGAAGTACATGTTGAATATATATATATATATATTCCCCACACACCTGTAGCAAAGGGTTGAGGAGAAATAGTAGTGATAGTTATATCTGACAGTACAGAATATAAAGGCAGTAACCACACAGCAGAGCAAGCAAAAGTCACATATAATGCATATACAATATACTTGCAATGGGCCCTGAATCAACTATTGAAAACACAAGGCTTGATAGGATTTTGGGCACTGTATAACCTGGCTTCTGGGGAGAGGTATACAGGGAGACTAGACCCAAACCTCTTGAGACCAGAAGCTTCAGCACAACGATAGGGGTCGCTGTGCATCTCATGTACAGAGGAGGGTCGGAGGAGGCTCAGCTGGATCGGCATCTGGGCTGGGGGAGAGCCTATCTCCCCTATGCTGTATCAACCCCCCAGGTGTGCTGGCCTTATTACATGGCCGCCGCCACTGTCCCAGACGCCAGGCTGACTTGCCCCGGTGGTCTGGTGCGGGAGCGGACACAACGGTCGCCCCACTACAGCATCCTCTGGCAAGTCTCCAACCGCCGGAGGTATGGACTGCATTCCCGTGCTTCCATGCATGCCCGCCGAAATCACCAGTCCGATTACTGGTGTTGCGGCGCCGGCCAGGGTAGATAGAGTAGCAGCACAGATGTCCTTTAGGACGTCTGGAGCTGCTTGCTCTAAAGTAAAAATAAATAAAATAAAACATAAAATAAAAGCTTGGGACTGCATGAAGCAGTCCCCCTGTTATAAAGGTGCATCTGAATCCTGCCGCAACCAAACTCAAAACTGAATGCCTGTGGTCAGGGGCGGGGAATATGTGGAGGAGGACCTGAGGCATTCTGGAAGCTGAAAGCTTAACTGTTTGGTGTCTGGATCACTCCAGCCACATTACCCCATGGTATCCCTATGGATCCCTATGGAACCTGAAGAAGAAATAATAAATTTTCTTTATAAATGTAATGGTTCTCACACAATCAAAAGTATCATTCTAGAATTGTCAGTTAAACACTTACTACTTTATGTATTGCAACAAACTTGCGTTTCAAGAAAATGGTGCAATATATGTCGTGTATATATAGGGCCTGATTCAGAGTTGTACGCTATACCGAAGTTTTCGAAGTTGAGCTGCTTGTGCTAACTATTCGCATCACTGTGCAAATAAGACGCATGGCGGGACTAGAAGGGCTGTTTAACCTGCAAGGAGGCTAGATGTATGAGGACACATATGTACCTAACAGAAACAAACCAAATATGTATGAATCCCCTGCATGATGTGCTCTGTTGTGTGCATTTTAATACAGAGAATGATGTGCACTTGTATGTTGTTCTAATATTAATTATATTTGTAAGAGCAAAGACTAAAATGTGGGAGGAGTCAGGAATAGTAAGGGGAGGAGTCTATGCCAGGAGCCAGATGCCGACGCGAGATGAGCCTGTGTTCTTTAAATGCCAAGGCCTATTGTTAGTCCCAATCCGGCCCCATCACAAGACATAAGTCAAATCTGACTATTGATACTATGCACCTTACAATAGAAACGAATTTCAATTAGCAGCCCGCAAAGTCTAGATCTCTGTGTGGATACTGAAAACTCTTTATATCATTTCTACAATGGTATGCAATATCCTTACATTGTCTTTCTTGTACATGTTATTGCAGTTATACACATCGCGATCACCTTCCTGGGCATGTTTAGCTTTATTTCCTTTTCCAGAATTTACAGGTTTGGAGACCTAATCAGCAAAAAAAAAATAATAATAATATTTTTGAATAATTGAAAATCTGTTATAAAACACAAAGGGGATGAAACCTGAACTTAAAATTATTTAACATATGTAATTCTTTGCTGACAGCGGGCCTGATTCAGAGATGAACGGAATTGCACAGTCGGCTGTGCAATTTCATCCATTTCAAAAGCAAATGCAGCAGGAGGTATCTTTAGGAAACAGACACCTCCTTGCTACATCTGCGAACTGAGGACCTCATTCAGAGCCGGACGCTATTTGCGCTCGCTCGTTCAGAAAAAAGGGGTGGCTATTCAAATTAACCGTTCGCTCTTTACGGTCTGTTCACGCCTAAAGGTCTGAATGGGCGGACCAAACATGCGGTCGTTTTTTGGAAAACTACGCCCCCTGGCCGCTCGCATCCTACGTCATGTCCGCTATTTATTAGATTAATCGAGTACATCGACCAGCGTATGAACTGCTCGCTATTCTTGTGGTTGGTTTTTCCTACCGCAATCTTGCGAGCAGTTCTGACTATAAAATAACCCAGTGACGTGATCAATGACGCTGCTGTATTAATTATGCACACCCATAAAACGCCCGTTTTGACCTTTAAGCATGCCTGCGTTCGGATCTCCACTCCCCGTTTTCAAGCACCTTCCCCTGTTACCACCCACATACGCCTCCTCCTGTCACTCAAAATAGCAGGCATTCGCTACTTAGCGAATAAACGATTTTCGGCCGCACTGACTGGTTCGCGCATGCGTATTACGATCCGTACGCATGCGCAGTTGTGCAAACATCGCTCGGAACGAACGAGCGGCCGCTTACGAGCGGCTCTGAATCAGGCCCTGAGGCCCCGATTCAGAACCAGTCGCTCTGACAGCGCGCTCGCTCTGAATCAGGGCCGGGCTTTTTTTTTTTATTTTTAGAACGGCCTCCTGGCCGCTCGCATAGCTGTGGGTGACCACCTACAGCTACAGCGAGCGGCCATGATGATGGTCGCGATGGTCAAGACTATCGTGACCATCGGGCTTGCGATGAGACCATTGTGGTAGGGTCTCATATCCGCAAGCCCCATAGAGCTTTCGGCTCTAACAGAGCTCTCAGCTCTCCACTGACTTACTTGTGATGTCAGTGGGGCCGCCCCCAAACAACAGGCGTTCTCATGGGAACGCCTCAGTTTGGGCAGCAACCCCCCCCCGGCCCGCCCACCAAAGGGGGCGAGCTGTCACTCAACATCCGGGTCTCGCGCATGCGCACGATGGAGCCGGCTCCGTCGTGCGCATGCACTCTGGGTCACCATCGACCCGGTTGCGAGCGGGTCTGAATCAGGCCCTGAGGTCGCAGCCTGGGATCACCATCGGAACAATCGCGACCATTGGTTGACCCTTTTGCCAGGCTGTGGTAGCTGAAGCTTACAGCAGCCTGACCGAGTCCATGGACACAGACCCTGGCCTCAGCTCTCCCAAAAAACGGGGGAGGCCATCCCTGCCCCCGCAGTGCCCCCCCAAACACTGCTGCCTGTCAATCAGGCAGAGGTTTGGGGGAACTACCTGTGGTATTGCAGAACGGGTCCTGCGCAAGCGCAGACCACTTACCATCGGAGATGTGCGCTAACCATACTCTTCAAGGAGGCCATGAGCCGAAACGCATTGGAGACATCTCCTACCACACCTGCTACCCCCTGCCTTCCCACCACAAGGACCCAGCCCTATCCAGCAACCAACTCCCGACCTGTGACCGGAGTCACACCACAAGGACCCGGCCCTATCCAGCAACCAACTCCTGACCTGTGACCGGAGTCACCCCTTTGCGCCCAGATCCGCGCTACCACAGCTGCAGCAAGCACCGCGACTACCCTCATCCATCGCCCCTGCATGTGCTGCACAGGAGTTCACAGGAGCACCTTCAGCAAACAGCACCCTGTGCTGGACTGCGACACACTCCCACCCTCTGGCATCAATCTGCACACACCATCGGCTACCCGCCCAGCAACACAGTGATCGGCCCTCCAGACCGCATCGAGGAACCAGAAACAGCCATTCACCAATACACCGGTAGTGGCCACCCACAGACTGTAACTCAGCATCACCCTCCACAAGGGGCAGCCACACACCCCAGGCATGTCGCAAAACTCAGCACCGCCCACCCGGCGCCGCCACCATCCGTCCTAACCAGGGCTAGACTCACATCACCCCTACGCTACCACACCCCATCTGCAACGCCACATCGAAGGCAACCTACCGGTAGGTAAGTTACATGCATGCTACACTGTGCAGGACGCCGCCACAGCAGCACATACCATTACCATCACACCATCCTCCTGACGGCTACCAAGACTGTAGGGAAGACATGCTGGTCTAGAACCGCACGGTAAGGAGCCCCCTGAAAGGGTCCATCCATCTTCCCCCCGAGCCAGTCACACAACCCCACACCACCCCTGGAACCATTCCCGAGCAGCACTGTGCCTTCTCAATAAATGGTTTCGCCCCATACCAGGTTGTTTGTCCATTTTTCCACACAAGCACCACACAATACACACACATCCCTATCCCGTACATCTAGAGAGCGCACCTGACCCACCCTTTTTTTTCATGTTGCGGGTGTCGATGGGCCTGAATCAGAGTTATATGCAAACCTGATGGTGTGTATACAACCCTGATGGTGGGCGATGGGCACATGCACAGGATCTGTATTGCGCATGTGCTGACCAGTGTTTGCAAGTTCGCTCGAAGTGCCTGGACGCCCCAGTGTAATTGCCAGGCCACGGGCATTTCGGGACTAAGTGGGGGCAGCGTCCTAGAAAATGGTGGTGTCGGCCCCATTTTCTGGGCTTGCTGAAGCCATTGGCTGCGTCCTTGTATACTGCTTCACTGGCTTCAGCTGCGTGACAGCACCAGCCCATCCTGAGTATGACCGATGGTCACGCTGAGCAATCTGATGCTGCGTCTCAGATGCAGCAGCAGATCACAGAAGCCGGCGGAAGACGTCTATTTACACAAGACGTCTCCTGAGGCATTCGAATATTTTAGCATTGCTGCTACGTCCAAAACGCCACAGCGATGATAAAAGTGTACAACTCTGAATCAGACCCAACATCAATGTCGACCTTCTGATGTCGACATCAGAGCCGTAACTAGACTTTTTGGTGTCCTGTGCCAGAAAGAGCATTGGTGCCCCCTCATTTTTCAAAGGGACATAATGCACCCAAAAAAGGGGAATGGCCTCACGGGGAAGGGCCAGGGAAGAGACAGGAGAGGCCAGGAGATGCTGGGGATGAAATAAGAGGAAGCTACAAGCAAGAATGATAATAAACTGAACTTTCACAGACCCAAACAGCACCCCCTGACCTGTGGTGCCCTGTGCGATGGCACCGTCCGCACTACCCTAGCTACGGCCCTGGTCGACATGTTCAACTCTGAGATAGTGATTGTGTACAGTTTCACTTACCCTCTCCTCTATTATTGGCAGAGAAAGGTCAATAAATGCTTCTTGAACAGAAGAAATCTGGAAGAAAAGCAAGAAAAGAAAGAAAAGAAACATCACTCACATTATAAGACGGTGCACACAAAATGTATTAATTTAAACAATATTATAATTTCTTCAAAACATGCAATATTAATTCAAATATGATATGTATAGTAAGTAGTGAATCCTGCTAGATACAATATAATTTCCGTTTAACTAATGCAAATAACCAATGCCATTCACAAGTGGCAGCTTAGCTTTGGTGAAGCAAAGCACTGAACCATGTCAAAAACTATATTTACTAAAAACTACATACAAATATTAAATAATATTATTTCCTCTTTCAATACATATTTAAAACATATGATGTGACCTACAAAAAACAATGTCAGTACTGTAGCAGTCTTGTACATGTGTATATACATTTACTCTTTTTTTTTTAAAAAGAAGTGATTTTATTATGCTTCTTAATTTTTTGCTCATAAACAATCTAAACTGTTTAGTAGGTGTGATACTGTCACAAATGTAAGCAACAAACAGATTGATATCTTTTTTGTTAATTCATGCTTTCATAGTTTGCTGCATTATTGTCTGCAAATGTTAAATAAAACAATAGAAATAGTTCCATAAGAGATCCACAATTTACAGCTAATTTCATGTACAGTGTGAATCTACAGCCAGGGCCAAAAGTTTTGAGAATGACACAAGTATTAGTTTTCACAAGGTTTGCTGCTTCAGTATTTTTAGACATTTTTGTCAGATGTTACTATGGTATACTGAAGTAAAATTACAAGCATTTCATAAGTGTCAAAGGCTTTTATTGACAATTACATTAAGTTTATGCAGAGTCAATATTTGCAGTGTTGACCCTTCTTTTTCAAGACCTCTGCAATTCGCCCTGGCATGCTGTCAACCAACTTCTGTACTAAGCATGCACAATTTTACCATCCTAGAGTGACAGCACAGAACTATTATAGCTTAAAGTGGACCTGTCACCTATACAAAGTAAGGCAGTATCTGGGCACTTAAAAAAATTATTTGTGCCTGTGACAAAGCAATTGGGATGGCTAGGCTTCTAAGAAGAAGAGATTAATTAATATATAAAAATGAGAGTTATGGTAAGAACTTACGTTTGTTAACTCTTTCTTCGAAGTCCGTAGTGTCCACAGGGAGACCTTGGGGGTGTAGGTGGTGGATCAGGAATCTGGGCACCACACAGTTAAAGCTTTAGCTCCCAGGATGCATTGGTCCATCCCCCTATGCCCCACCCCCGAGGCTCCTCAGTTCGTGACAAGCCAAAGGCTGGAGAAGAAGAGAGAAGGAAGACTGGTACACACAAGAATCACACTCTCACGGAGGAGGAGACGGGAAACCGGTGAACAGAAACATCGCCCATATGAAGACAGGTGCGTTAGGGCGGGTGCCCTGTGGACCCTATGGACTTCGAAAAAAGAAGAGTTAACAAAGGTAAAGTTCTTGCCATAACTCTCATTTTCTTCTTCAGGGTCCATAGGCTCCACAGGGAGCAGTAGCGTAACTAGAGCAGGGCGAGCGCCGTTGGACCGGCGGGGGCGCTGCCAGCCACGGTACCGGACCGCCCTAGTTAGCCAGTGTAGCGCCGACCGCAATGAGTGCGGTCAGCGCTACACATTTACACAGGACCGGCGCTAGGCTTCCAGCGCCGGTCCTGTGCTGCACGCCTGAGCACGTTCCCTCCCCCTGAGCGCTTGCCCAATAGCGCCAGGAGGCGGGCTCAGGCTGTGCATAACACATGCATCGCCGCCAGCTACTACTGGGGGGACCTCTACTGGGATAGGGGTGGCTACTACTGGGGGGACCTCTACTTGGAGAGGGGTGGCTACTACTGGGGGGACCTCTACTGGGGGAGGGGTGGCTACTACTGGGGGCGCCATTGGGAGGACCTACTCTACTGGGGACTACTACTTGGGGGGAACTACCACTGGGGGAATTATAAAAGGGGCCTACTACTAGAGGCACTGCACTCGGGGGAAAACTACTGGGGGCAATAATAGGAAGGGCCACTACAGGGGGCACTGGATAGGGGGGGATCACTACAAGGTGCCTGCATAAGGGGACCACTACTGGGAAAACTGCATGGGGGGGGGGACTACTGCTGGGGGCACTATATAAAGGGCACTGCATAGGGGGGGGGGACTACTACTGGGGGCACCATATAAAGGGCACTGCATAAGGGGATACCGCTACTGGGTGCACTGCATGGTGGGGACTGCTACTGGGGGCACTGCATAAGGGGGAACACTACGTGGGGCACTGCATTTGGGGGGCCACTACTGGGGGTACTGAGTAAGGGGAACTAATTGGAGGCTGTCTAAGGGAGACCACTACTGGGGATACTGTATAAGGGGCACTACTATGGGCCTGCATAAGAGGGACCACAACTGCATACAGGGGGTACTGTATAAGGGACACTACTGGGGTTAAGGTGCATATGGATAGGAATGTTCAGCATGAAAATAAAGGGGTGTGTCATGTTGACACGCCCCATTTTTAAGTGACCATGACCTTTTTTTTTCCGCGCGTGACGAAGGCGCGCGCACATCTTGGGATGTTGGGGGGGTCTCCCTTTTCAAATTTGCCCTGGGCTCCAAATACCCTAGTTACGCCACTGACAGGGGGCCCTTGGGGATGTCCCAAAGCAGTCCTTTTAAGGGTG
The DNA here is from genome assembly GCA_031769625.1 of Taudactylus pleione. Lineage (NCBI taxonomy): Eukaryota > Metazoa > Chordata > Amphibia > Anura > Myobatrachidae > Taudactylus > Taudactylus pleione. Next base: position 35,148,669 of record JAUIMM010000014.1, read on the forward strand.
GGGATGCTCCTGCGCTGAGAGAAGAAATCGGCGCCCAAAGGAAGCATCCTGTGAGGCGAAGGTATCAAAGGCCTAGAACTTCAAAAAGGTATGGACAGAGAACCATGTGGCCGCCTTACAAAGCTGCTTAGCTGAGGTGCCACAGCGAGCTGCCCACGAAGGACCCACAGAACAAGTAGAATGAGCAGTAACAGTAGCCGGTATCGGAAGGCCTGCCTGCGTAGAAGCTTGTGAGATAGTCATGCGAAGCCATCTAGCCAACGGTTGTTTGCTGGCTGGCCATCCGTTCTTGTGAAATCCATAGAGCACAAATAAGGAATCTGATTTCAGAAGGGAACTGGTACGTTCCACATATATCTGGGGGCACGGACAACATCCAAGGAGGCCTAACCTGCCGAGAGGTCTTTTGATTGAAAGGCCGGGACTACAATTTCCTCATTACTGTGGAAACTAGTATCAACTTTTGGAAGAAAACCAGGGCGAGTCCTAAGTACTGCCCTGTCTTGGTGGAAAAGTAGAAATGGGGAGCGACAGGAGAGCACCCCTAAATCTGACACTCTTCTGGCTGATGTATAGCCAGAAGAAAAAGAGTCTTCGCTGTTAACTACTTAAATTTCACAGAATCCAGGGGTTCAAATGGAGGGCGCAAAGAACTACTGACAAATCCCAAGGAGCCACTGGAGGGACAAAGTGGAGTTGAATCCGGATGACGCCCTGGAGAAAGGTGTGGATATCTGTTAGTGGTGCGCTGGAACCAAATGGACAGAGCAGAGACATGCACTTTCAGTGAGGCCAGGTGGATTCCTTTGTCCAATCCAGCTTGAAGGTAGGCCAGGACTCTGGAAATCCTAAACACCTGGTGGTCGTAGCTTCTGGTACTACAGCATTGGAAAAATGTAAGCCACACTCTGTGGTAGATCCAAGCAGAGGCTAGCTTACGCGCTCTGAGCATAATTTTGACTACAGCACTAGAGAAATCTTTGGACCTCAGGAGGGATGTCTCAAGAGCCACGCCGTCAAAGACAGATGACCCAGAACAAGGTAAAGGCAAGGACCCCAAGACAACAGGTCCAGTCGTTGAAGCAGCAGGAACGGAGTGTTGATGGAGAGACTTCGAAGAAGAGTACCAATGACGTCTGGGCCAAGCTGGAGCCACCAGCAGGACAGTGCCTCCGTCTTGTTTGAACTTCCGAAGAACTCGAGGAAGAAGGGAGACTGGGGGGAAGAGGTACGCAAACTGGAAGGTCCACTTCACTGACAATGCGTCTACAAAGGTTGCCTCGGCATCTCTTGTTCTGGACCCGTACACAGGCAGTTTGTGACTGTGTCGGTAGGCCATGAGGTCCACCTCTGGGAGACCCCATCTGTTCATTAGGAGTTGGTGAAACAACCATTCCCAGAGATGCACGTTATAATGGCTGACTTAGTCTGCTTCACAATTGAGAACTCCCGGAATGAATGCTGCCGAAATAGCCAGGATGTGACCCTCGGCCCATGTCAAAATGCGGGACATCTCTGTCACTGCTGTCTGACTTCGAGTACCTTCTAAATGGTTGATGTAAGCCAGTGTTGTGGCATCATCGGACTGAACCTGTACAGGTTTTCCGTGAAGTATGTGCTGGACCAGGTTGAGGGCCCAGTAGACAGCTCGAAGTTCCAATATGTTGATTGGCAGGGCTGATTCGACCGATGTCCAACGGTCCTAAAATGAGTGCGGACCGGTCACTGCACCCCAGCCCTGGAGACTGGCGTCCGATGTTGGGATTACCCAGTCAAGGATCCAAAAGGGGCGACCCTTGTCTGAGCTTTGATCCGATGGGGTTACCCATTCCACATGGAGAGGATCAGCCCTTGCAAAGGCCTGGAATGGAACGGAGCATATTCCAAGTCAAAGGTGGACACCATGGATCCCAGATGCTGCATTGCCAAGTGGATCGACACTCGGCGACTGTGGAGATATCTGCGCACTCGTAGTTGAAGTGTGGAGATCTTGTCTGATGTCAGAAAGATTCTCTGATCCTGAGAATCCAGCAGGGCTCCCAGATGACTCATTCTCTGTGAGGGATTCAGGGAGGACTTTTTCCAATTGATTAACCATCCGTGCTTGTGTAGGAAAGCAATGGCGGTGAAGCACTTCTGGAGATCCTGCTAGGAGCAGGAGGTCGTCCAGATATGGTAACAGTCGGACACCCTGACCACGTAAGTGGGCCGCCATGATAGCCATAATTTTGGTAAACACCCGTGGAGCTGTGGATAGTCCAAAGGGCTGATCTTGAAATTGGAAGTGTTGCTGTATAGCAAACTGGAGATATCGCTGATGTGAGGGCGCTATAGGTACCTGTAGGTACGCGTCCTGAATATCCAGAGATACCATGAAGTACCCAGGCTCCAGAGCTAGGATTATGGAGTGCAGGGTTTCCATCCTGAACCTGGGTACCCTGATGAATTTGTTCAAGGATTTGTATAGGGCGATGATACCCATTTGGCTTCTGAACTAGACATAGAGTAGAATAATAACCAGTCCCTCGCTGAGATAGTGGAACTGGCACAATTCCCCCTGCTTGCAGCAAGGACTGTATTGTAAGGCCTTGCTCAGGTCTGAGGAGGGCCTGTGTAGAAAAACTGGTGGAGAGAACGTCTGGGAAATAAGAGGGCGTACCCGTGAGAGACCACTTCTCTTACCCAAGCATCCCGAGACCCGTTCCGTCAGGCTGAGGGTTTATCCTCGGGTTTTGAAACAGGGCATCTGGTGTTCCAGGTCTGATTGGTCCTGGGTTTGGCGGCCCTAGTGGAAGCAGACTGCCTAGGAAAAGACTAATCTTTAGGTTTTCCCTGAGGATGAAAGGACTTAAATGATGTAGTCCGAGGCCTAGTAGAAGTAGTTGCTGAAGGCAGAAATGCAGTTTTTGATGCTGGCAACGTGGTTACAAATTTGTCAAGGTCTGGGCCAAACAAGATCTCCCCATTTGTAGGGTAACCATTCTAGGCCTTTCTTGGAATCCGCATCTGCCTTCCATGAGCGCAGCCACATTGTACGGCGGGCAGACATAGCAGCGGCCGAGACTCTGGAGGTTAGGAGACTGGCATCCAATGTCGCTTCTCCAATACAGAAAGCTGCATCTCGAATGTGAGCAAAAAAAGACATCTGATCCCTAGAAGCATCTGAGGAAAAAAGATTCTTCAAGTGCGTCAGCCCGGCTCTCTATAGCTTTAGCCACCCATGCAATAGCCATGGATGGACGGGCAACATCCAGTGAAAGAGAGTATATCGATTTCAGGCAAGCTTCCACTTTCCTATCCGTAGGATCCTTCAAGGAAGTAACTGTAGGAATAGGCAAAGTAGCGCTTTTAATTAAACGCGTAACATGTGAATCCACCGCTGGGGTTGTTTCCCATTTTGCACAATGAGCCACAGGAAAAGGGTAACATGAGGTCAGACGTTTTTGTGGTTGAAACCTCTTACCAGGCTGCAGCCATGTGTTCAGCTAGTTGATCCGATTCTGCTGAAGCCACTTTCTGTCATTTAAACAGCGGGTGCTTGGATTTAGGGGCTGGCTCTTCATCTTCTATTAATAAGAATGATCTGACAACTCGTACCAAGGCAGGAATATTAATTTTTGACCGACTCTCATCCTCCTACAGAGGGGAGTCAGGGTTAGAGAAATCAGCATCTACTGCCTCCTCAGATGATAATTCAGAATCTGAGAGTTGCATGGACTGTGACAATAACACTGCTGTGATAATCCCATAGGATGAATGACAGCCGGAACCACCAGGCGGTCCGCAATAATGGTCAGAACCTGAGAAAATAAAGCCCAGGGAGGCTCTTTTGTACAGACGCTGGGTTGTCTGATGGGCCTGTGGAGTATAACACTTACTACATAACCCATCATGTATCAAATCCTCCTCACTTAAGCCTGCAGCACATAATTTGCATGAGAGCAGTATGGGTGCAGATGCCTGTTTGTTACTCTTGCCTTTGCTAGACATAGCTGCAGAGTAATATGGCACACAATATGGCAGTGGGTATAATGCAACCACCGTGTATGTAGGATACTAGTAGGAATGCAATATACTGGTCCTGTCTTATGCTTGGGTAAGCTGCAGGAGTACACAGCACAAATATGGCACAATGCAACTGTATGTGACAAACCTCACAAATACTTAGTTCTATATATGTGAGGTACAGGAAAACCCCTGAATACACCTGAATGTTAGGGTAAAATCAGAAAAAAAAAGAAAAGGGAAAGATATATGCTGACAGTAGAATGGAAAACAGACAGGCAACGCTAGCATTAGGCACATACAATGCAGAAATAACATATAACTGCAAACTGGCATTGCAATCAACTACACACACTCCTGTAGGCTATAGCGCTACATACGCAGACCCCAGGGAGGTATGTAGGGGAACAGACCCTACATATCCCCCCGAGAGAGCTATGGCTGTGCCTTTAGAAAATGGCCGCCGGAGACCTCAGAGGGGGCGTGGGCCGAGGAGAAGAGCAGCTCAAGGAAGAGAGACCTCTGTGGAATGGTGCCCTGAGCTGAGGAGAGGGGCCGCTATAACGGGGGAAGCTGACCTCCCGTTGTCGATTTTTTTTACCCACCGGGACGCTGGTTCCCGCACCACGGTCTAGTGGATCACAGTGGCTGGAGCCTGTGTCCACACTCAGCACCTCCGGTCTGTCCCGAGACCGGAGGTAAGACTGCCTGCGTGGGTCACCGCCACCTTACCTGTTCTCTTAGCGTCCGGCTGAAGTCTGGGTCCTCCTCAGGGCCTTGGCTAGCACTGACCCCGGGATGCCCGCCGAGATCCCCAGATCTGTACTGGCGTCACGGCGTACAGTCTGCTGCTGCGCGCTCTAAAGTAGTAAAAGTAAAATAATAAAATCATAAAATAAAAAGCCTTAGGGCTGCCTAAGCAGCCCCCTGCGTTAATGGTGACCGATTCCGGCCGTTCACCAACGAAACTGAGTTGCCTCTGGCTCGGGGGCGGGGCATAGGGGGATGGACCAATGCATCCTGAGAGCTAAAGCTTTAACTATGTGGTGCCCGGATTCCTGATCCACCACCTACACCCTGTGGAGCCTATGGACCCTGAAGAAGAAATTTTCATCTCAAAGTTAAATCAATATAAGGTCAGGATTTTAACATTTCATTATTGCGAAGGACCTCACCCGGCTACTTCTTGATGCCGCGTGGTTGAAAAAAAACATTCTGGAGAGAACACTGTTGCTCCTACATGTCCCTGCGAATTGAAAGACTATGGAGGTTATATAATAATGTAAGTGCATGTGCAAGGCAAAATTTCCCAGATTGTGAATATGCACAACTTGCACCAGTATTATGACCTGCGTGTGGCACCTTGCGCTTGGGAAAGACAGATGCAAGTGTGGAACAGTAAGGAAGTCAACGTAAATAAAACATACCTCAGTTGTATGCATTTGGCATACAATGTATCATTGAAATGTATTCCTTACACAATTCCGTATCTACAGAAGATGGGTGTATTTTTCTAGTAGAAGATCATGGATGCTGTACATAATTCTGTGCATTACATTAAAGGTTGCATATACCTTACAGAGCAAGTAACTCAAAATATATACAAGAAAAGGTAAGATGCATCTGTATCTGTGTATACTTAAACAGGCATGTTTTACATTCAGTTTTAGATCATCCCCTTGGTCACTAATTTTTGGAAGATTCTACACTAGGCAATCAGCTGGTCCTCTCATACACATTTCAAGAGACAGCTCCATGTTTCAGACTGCAAAGTGGTAAATTTACATTTAGACACTAATAAACTATACTTACAGTTTCACATTCTTCACACATGATCGTACTGGTTAATTCACCAATGAATATTCTGTCAATGAAATTTGCCTTTTTGCCTTCTCTTCCATAGGCTGGGCACAGAGAATATAATGATATTTAATAATATCAAAGGAAATTCTTGCAATAGTACATGTGTTTAAAAATATAAGAATGTTTTAGTGATTCAGCATTGGTTATGCAGAAATTGGATTACAACTGCATAACATCATCAAATATATGGCACAAATGTAATATCCTGCAACACACAACAAATTGTGAGATGTCTGTTATTTTGCAGCTAAATTTAAAGCAGCTGTTTTTTTTGCTTTTAAAAAGATGCCGCTTAAATCTAGAGACGAAATCACCAAAATCACGCAACATGGTGCATCTTGTAAGCTATAACTTTTGGGCCCTAGTATGCTTGAAACAGAATGATAGATTTTATATGTCCAGATTATATGCTATTATTAGTCCAAAGAATTATTGAATAACACACCACAAGATGGCACTAGAGAATCATCTAGGAAAACACACATGTTTATTTTAACCATAACATCTTATTTGAAACTTTTTGGTGATACATATTAAAGACCCAATTTATGGATAAATGGAATTAGGGCACTGCTGCAAAATTAACATGCAAGAAGTTTCAACTGCAAAAATAGGTAAACTACATATAGACAAAATAATGTCAATACATTTTAGGGGTTAATTCAATTAAACGCAAGAGGTGCGATTTGCCATTGTAACAATGTGGAAACAATGCCAACGGCTCCACAACGCACCTCACTTGAAGCATAATCTTGCCCCAGACTCGTGGACTTTTTATGCAGCTCTATGGGGCTAGGAAAAAATTAGACACGACTTTCCCGTGTCTGCGAGTAACCTGCGGCTATATGCCGCACTTATGCTGATTGTTGGTTGCAGCCCCATAAAGCTGCGTACAAAATCCACAAGTCCAGGGTGAGACTGTACCATGAGGGGGAGTGAGTTGCGGGGCAATTGGTGGTGTATCCACGCCATTACTACAGCAATTCACCCTAATAACGTCTAATTGAATTGACTCCATAATCTTAGAGAAGTTTAGCTTTTTAGTGAACAATCAACAATAATCAACAGCACAGACAATGCAGTACTGCCTCACAGCACTGAGGTTGTGGATTCAATTCCAACTACAGCCCTAACTGTGTGGAGTTTGTATATTCTCCCTGTGCTTGCGTGGGTTTCCTACGGGTTCTTCAGTTTCCTCCCACACTCCAAAATATACTGGTAGGTTAATTGGCTCCCAACAAAAAAAAATTAACCCTAGTGTGTATGTGTGCGAGCATGGGGTAGGGAATATAGATTGTAAGCTCCACTGGGGCAGGGACTGATGTGAATGGCCAAATATTCTCTGTAAAGCGCTGCAGAATATGTGTGTGCTATATAAATGGAATCGGTATGAGATGCCGGCGTGTTCAAATACCGACGCTGGAAGCTCGGATGGTGCAGAATCCTGACAGGGGCAGGCAAGTATCCTAACCCTTCCCCTGCCCCCCCTAACTCTAATCCTCCCTTAGTAGTGCCTAATCCTAACCTCCCCGGGGGGTGCCTAACCCTAACCTACCCTCGGTTGTGGCTAACACCCTCTTCCCGTACCCTAAACCTACACCTCCCGGGGGAGGGGGGTGCCTAACTCTAACCTCCTCTTCCAGTAGCCTAATCTTAACCCTCCCCGGAGGGTGTCTAATCCTAACCCCCCCATCCCTGGCTAACCGCGCATACTTAGCGCCAATCGGGATTCCGGCAGTCGGGATGCCGACACCCATTTTCTGATGTCCTTTGGGATATTGGCGTCGGCATTATGCCGGGCGGCGGTATTGTAACTGCCAGCATCCCGTCCACCGGCACATAAACTGCATTCCATATAAATAACTGGTAATAATAACACTAGCAAAAAAGTGATGTTGCATTTAATTATAATAAATTTTCAATTTTTTTTTTTTTTTTTTTTTTTTTACTGCTTAACAATTTCCTCTGGCCTTCTGGATCTACATAATTTATAAATGTCACCACTAAATTAAGATAATTTCATTATATGTAGAAAAATAAAATACAAATTCTAAAGAATAAAAGTACCTTTGACTTTCCTCTTTGTATCATCATCTGCAGTTTTAGTGGTTGGGTTATTGAATGCTTTTAAAATGCCTGACTGAATGCGCTGTAATATAACAAAAAGAGAGAAGAGATTGATCCTAACTAACTATGGGTAAAATAAAGAGAGACTGATCTAGAATAATAAACATAAATCCAAAAATCTTTTTAATAAATAAATGTCTCTATTATAAGGACTGCATTGTACAGGTTGAGTCTTCCATATCCAAAATGCTTGTGACCATGGGTATTTTGGCTATCGGAATATTCCATATTTTGGAATAATTGCATACACGATTAAATATCTTGGGAATGGGACCCAAATCTAAACACAGAATGCATTTATGGTTCATATACACCTTATACACACAGCCTGCAGATAATTGTATGCAATATTTTGTAGCTCAAACAAAGTTTGTGTACATACATGAAATTCATTTATGTTTCATATACACCTTATACACACAGCCTGAAGGTATTTTTATACAATATTTTAAATCATTTTGTGCCTTAAACAAAGTTTGTGTATATTGAACCATCAAAAAGCAAAGGTTTCACTATTTCAGTCATGCTAAAAAAAATCTGTATTTCGGAATATTTGGATTATGGGAGACTCAACCTGTATCTTGATACAGAAAATTCTGATTATTCTGTAAAGCTATATTTTTACCAAAACAAATGATTTCACATTATTGACCAAAACAAAGCAAGTTTAATATGTGTATATTATTATTACTGCTTTAGTCAAAAGAAAAGCAAAAGTAAAACCACAATGGAGCAGTTAAATTCATATTTAATATGAGTTTTTTCGCACAAAATATCCATCTCCACTATATAAATATTACAGTCCAAAGCAAGTGCACAACAGACTGGATTTTAACCTACTAAAGTCCACTGTTTTCATCCATTTAGGGCTTGTATACACATTTGAACTTGGTTAATGGGTAAAATATATATGCTAGACGCATCTTAATTATGCATTTTTATAGGGTTTTAGGGTTCAGTAGTGAAATGTGTTGTGCCTTTGTATACATTTTTAAATAAGGCATCAAAAATACTATGTTGGTAGCGAGCCCATAAAAAACATTAATGACAAGTTACAGGTGCACATACCGAAAAAAAAAAGTAGCAGCCACTAGGCAATGGGGCTAGCCTAGACATAGAAACAAATAATGCATACCAGCACAACAGCAGAACTATAAACTTGACAACATTATAGTGAAGGGAGGGTAGTGAAGGGAAATAGGATAAATTGGGTGTTGGTAAGGGAGTCAATAAGCAAAGCACAGAGTCAGTAACCAATGGCTCAAGCAAATAAAGGTGGCATTTTAAATGTAAATTGAAATGAGATGATCAGGAGGAGCAGAGTCATAAGGTGAGCGGATCAAGCAAAGGTAAGGTAGTCCTGGGTCCAGGAGGCCACATCAGGCAATAAAAAAGCAGGAAGATGTAGTAAAGTCACACAGAATAAATCACTACAGAGGCTAGGTTAGATTAGACTTGTAAGAGGAGGACCCATTAAAATCAATCCAGCGGAGCCAAGTATGCCAAAAAGCTTTGCAGGCAGCTACCTTGTAAGAAAATAAGTCTTCCATATCCATCAAAGAGTCAAAAGTAGTAAACCAGTCTAGCACAGTTGCAGGAGAAATATGTAAAAACAGCATATAACAAATACATAGATCACCATTAAAGAGTCCATACCAGAATACAATTAGAATGGAGCCTGTAATAATGTCCAAATGGCTTCTTTATTGTGGTCGCTGTTACCTTGAATCCGGATCAATCCTTTAGTATGATGTCTAGGGAATCGGTATGATATGCCGGCTGCCGCATGGCCGGGAGTTCGAATCCCGGCAGTGGCAGCCCGACAAAACAGCAAAGCCCGGCAGCGGAGGCCCGACAGCGTTGGAAATCCCGATCGTGGTAAGGTAAGTATGAACTAATCTAACCTAACCCCCCTAACCCTCCTTAGGGGTGCCTAACCCTAACCTCCCCCCCTGTGCCTAACCCTAACCCCCCCCCCTTCCCCGCTGCCTAAACCTAAGTCCCCCGGGAGGGTGCCTAACCCTAAGTCCCCCCCGGGGGTGCCTAACCCTCCCTCCCCCTAGCCTAACCATAACAATCCCGGGGGGGTGCCTATCCCTAAGTCCCACCCCGGGTGCTCTAAACCTAAACCGCGGCTGTCTAGATATAGACGCCGGTCATTTATCCCACGGAGGGATAAAGCAGTCGGGAAGCCGGCTGCTGGGATTCCAGCAGCCGGCTTCCCGACTGTATACCATGTAATGAACCTTAGGGGTATATTTACTAAAGTGTGAAGTGGAGATGTTGCCACTAGCAACCAATCAGCTTCTACTTAACATTTATCTAGCACATTCTAGAAGATAATAGCTGTGGGCAACATCTCCACTTCTAAAAACCTGCACTTTAGTAAATATACCCCGTGTCTCCCTGCTCATTGACAACTTTGCAGCCTGGATCTTTCACGTCCTACCCACTCTCATTTTGGGGGATTTCAACAGTCCCACTGATAACTGAAATTAGTGCGTCCTCTAAACTCTTGCCTCTGCTTCCTACTTTGGTCTCTCTCCCACAGGATGTAATCTCCCCCATTTCAATGGACACACCCTGGGCTTCGTTTTCTCCTGTCTTTGCACCATGTCCAACTTCTATAAATGACCTGCTTGCTCTATAAACACAAAATTACTCCATTCCAAATGTATCCTGTCTTATTATCACATTGTTCGCCAAGCAAATCTACTTCAGTTTGCAAAAATCCACTCATACCTCTTTCAGACATACATCAAAATACGTGAACATGCATTGACCTGGGATTTTGGTATGTCTGATAACAAACAACCCGTGACTTTGTCCCGGGTCCACGACCCTGCTCTTTACCATGGTCGGACTGAGGGCCTGATTCAGAGCCGGACGCTATTTGCGGACGGTCGTTCCAAAAAAAGGGGCTGGCTATTTAAATTGAGCGCTCGCTCTTTGCGGTTTGTTGACGCCTCTATGTCTGAGCGAGCGAACGAAAAATGCGCTATTTTGTAAAGACGCCCCTTTGCCGTTCACAACACACGTCATCTCCGGTATTTAGTAGATTAAACGGGTACATCGAAAGGCATCTGAACTGCTCGCAGTGCTTGTGGTAGGTTTTTTCTACCGCAATCACTGCGAGCAGTTCAGGCTAAAAGACAACCAAGTGACGTGGTCGATGACACTCCTTTACTAATTATGCACTCCCATTAAATGCCCTTGTCAAGGTGTGTAGGTCTAGACTGTCTGTATTCTTTAAAACCCCCTCCCTCCTCATTCATTGATCCATTGTAATTAGCGGATTATTGGGGTGAAGCACTTACATATATAAACATCAAACACATAAAACAACTTACAAGATGTACTGTAATTAAAACCATAAGGAATCAGTTCAGTCTTAATAATCTGAGTGTATATTATATCGTTTGCGTTCCACTTTACTACACCAGTGGTACGCATCAACTTCCGGTTCCTATTTGCCAAAGTTCATATACAATCCCTAGGGGAGGCTTGTGCGTTCCACCTTCTACGCAGTGGAACGCACGCGCTTCCACAAGGGCCAGAGTTGCTGTCCTGATAGTATGTGACAGACTCTCACTAGTATACTGGCCGGACTCCTTCGGTTTGCGTCGTCTGCCAGTTCCGGTTAGAAGTGGTCCGTTGGATGTTGACTAGGAGCACGCATGCGTTCCACCCCCCGTTGTTGTGGAACGCAAGCGTCTCCCTATGAGTCAGGGATATAGCCCTGTCTATGAGTGACGGACTTTATACTGTTTACCAGATATCTAGGGACCGGGCTTACAGACTTCCCCCGGAAATCTTATGTCCATATATAATAATGTTCCCTTGTGTTCCAGCACTGTATAAAGGTTACATACTAATAAAGGAAAGGTGATCCATCTATTAATATTATAGCGACCATACCTTTCAATCCTGTGTGTAGTCACATTATTACTCTTATTGAACAATATAATGTAAAACATAATATAAATATAAAGGAATATATAAAAACATATAGATAAAGATATAGACATTTAAAAAAATCACTATTCATAAAATCAATGTATAAAATTCATACAGACTGTATAAAATATCAGGTTACTAATATGATGTATTTAAAATACCGGTCTATAAATATATATTGTGCTTTGTACTTATAAAAACCATTTTAATTTGAAATCCATATTCATACCCTTAGGATGTAGAGTACCTAATTCGTAAATCATCCCCATTTCTACTTTCGCTAGATTGTTCTCTATCTTTTTCTTTCTCCATTGTTTTTCAATTGGAAACCCATTACTCTATGGATGTCTCTAATGGAGCTATTGTGATGTTCTTTAAAGTGCAATGATAATGAGTGTTTCTCAAAACCCTTTTTGATGTTTCTTACGTGTTCAGACCATCTTTCTTTCAAGGATCTGGAAGTTCGAACAACATATTGGAGTCCACACTTGCACTGTATTAAGTATATGCAATTGACACTATTACAAGTAATAAATTGTGTAATGTCATGTGTGGCCCCTGTTGTTTTGGAACTGTAATTTTCTAGTTTGCTCTGTTGCCCTACATGGCTTTTGCACATAGAACACATGCCACAGCGATAGAAACCTTTAGATTTAATCCTATTGGTCATTTCAATGGAACAGCACTTTTTACCAGTCTATTTTTCAGATTCTCAGCCTTCTTATATATAAAAATTGGTCTATCAGGGATTACGGATTTCAAGACCGGATCTTTCTGTAATAGATACCAGTATTTTCGTATAATTTTTTCTATTTGTTTGAATTGACAATTGAAGGTGGTGATGAAAGGTATTTTCAGCTCATCTTTTTTCTTATTGTTCTTGTCTTTTGCTTGTAATAATAATTCCCTATCTACCTCTTTCATTTCATTAAATGGGATTTCTAGCTCTTTTTTAGAGTACCCTTTAGCGACAAATTTCATTTTTAACTGGTCAGCTTGTTCTGTAAAGACCTCCACTTCTGTACAGTTACGCCTAATTCTTCTTATCTGACCTTTAGGTATATTTCTGAGCCACACCGGGTGGTGATTACTAGTCATATTAATATAGGCGTTGCTGTCCGTGGGATTAGTGTAATTCATTGTTTGTATGTGATTATTCTTGATGTATATATTCAGATCTAAAAAAGTAATTTCTGATTTACTCTGATTAAATATCAATCACCTTTTCACTATAGTCATGTCTGCATCTGAAATTTCTCCTGTTGGATGCCATATCGTCTACAGTCCACTCCTAGTACAACTAGATACTACAGTTTCAGCATTGGTCTCTAGTCTCTAAGCTCACAGGGTGTTAAATATTCTCTGTCTCTCATCTGCACATTTTTCATCATGTCAATATATACTTGTTATGTTTGGATGTACAATTTTCTTTTGTATGATTAGTTGTACTAATAAACTAATGCACTAGAGTTTTGTGGCACCTTACAAATAAATGAGGATTATGACAACACCCAAGCACTTACTTTAGTTTTCTTTTTCAAACCTTCATTTTAATTTTATTACTGTGGGATACAAATAGACAAGAAGAAAATAAGAGTTATGGTAGACTTACCTTTGTTTTAACTCTTTTTATTTGAAGTCCATAGGGTCCACCGGGATACCATGGGAAAAGTGTGATTGGAGTGATCCAGGCACCAAACAGTTAGGCTTTCAGCTTCCAGGATGCCTCAGGTCCTCCTCCACATATACACCACCGCTGGCCATAACTCTTATTTTCTTCTTCAGGGTCCCTAGGAATCCACAGGGATACCATGGGGATGTCCTAAAGCAGTTCCCTAAGGATGGGGACACTCCTGAGCAGAAAGGAGTACCTACTGCCCAGGAAGCATCCTGAGAGGCAAAAGTGTCAAAGGCGTAGAACCTAAGAAAAGTGTGGACAGAAGACCACGTGGCTGCCTTGTTTCACCAGAGCCACCACGATGAACGCCCACGATACTCCCACAGACCGGGTAGAATGTGCTGTCGTCGTGTTTGGAATAGGGAGATCAGCCTGCGTGTAAGTCTGAGAGATAGTCATACGCAACCATCGAGCCAGAGAGTATTAGCTAGCCAGCCTCGTTTGTGAAAACCATATAACACAAAAAGAGCGTCTGATTTTCTAAAAGAGTTTGTACGATCCACATAGATACAGAGAGTGTGTACCAACACCAGGGAGGCTTCACTTAGAGAAAGGTCTGAAGACTGAAAAGCTGGAACCACAATCTCTTCATTGACATGAAAACGGGACACTACCTTAGGAAGGTAACCGCCTGTGTACGGAGGACAACTCTATCCTTGTGAAAAACCGAAAAGGGGGAGCGACAAGAGAGCACTGCCAAAACAGAGACTCTGCATGCAGAAGAGATAGCGAGGAGAAAAAGTGTTTTTGCTGTCAACCACTTCAAATCCACTGAGTCCAGAGGTTCAAATGGGGGAGCTTGTAGCCTCTTGAGAACTAAAGACAAATCCCATGGTGCCACTGGAGGGACAAAGGGAGGCTGAACTCAGAGAACACCCTGAAAATAAATTCTAACATCCGGCAGAGAAGCAATCTTTCGCTGGAACCAAAGGACAGCACAGAAACCTTTACTCTCAGAGTGGCCAGGCGGAGACAGAGGTCTAATCCAGCCTGGAGAATAACAAGTACCCGGGAAAACCTAAAAACTTTAGGGTTGTACTTCCTGTGGGAACACCATTGACCAAAAGAATGCCAAACTCTGTAATAGATGCAGGCAGAGGAAGGATTTCGTACCCTAAGCATCGGCAGAAACTTTGGCTCTTAAGATGAAAAACTCAAGAGCCACGCCGTCAAAGACAGACGAGGTAAGTCCTGATGCAGGCAGAGACCCTGCGCTAACAGATCCAGCCATAGAGGAAGAGGAAATGGAGTGTCTATGGATAGACTCCATATGTCGATGAACAAATGGTGCCTGGGCCAAGCAGGAGCTACTAGTATTACTGTGCCACCTTCCCGCTTGAATTTCCCGAGAACACTTGGGAGGAGGGAAATCGGAAAAAAGAGATACACCAGCTTGATGTCCCACCTCACTGCCAGCGTGTCCACGAAGGCTGCTGAGGGGTCTCTGGTCCTGGACCCATAACCTTGGGACCTTGTGGTTGTAATGTGAGGCCACGAGGTTTACATCTGGTAGGCCCCATTTGTTTACTAGAAGTTGAATAACCCCGAGTGGAGAGCCCACTCTCCGGCGTGTATGTCCTGACAACTTAGGAAGTCCGCTTCCCAGTTGAGGACTCCAGGGATGAATATTGCCGAGATAGCCGGAAGATGACGTTCTGCCCATATCAGAATGTTTGTCACTTCCCTCATGGCTGCATGACTTTGCGTGCCTCCCTGATGATTGAGATAGGCTACTGTGGTCGCGTTGTCGGACTGGATCTGGACCGACCTTGGAGTAGGTCCTGTGCCAGGATGAGCGCTTTGTATACTGCGCGAAGCTCCAGGATGTTTATGGGCAGGTGACTTTTCTGATTTGTCCATCTCCCCTGAAAGGTATGATGACCTGTCATCGCCTCCCATCTGCGAAGACTGGCGTCCATGGTGAGCAGCACCCAATTTGGAATCCAGAATGGATGATCCTTGTCCAGATGAGCCTTTTGTAGCCACCACGAGAGAGAGCCGAACCTCCGGAGTAAGAAGGATCCTCTGGGACTGTATTAGATGATACTGCCCAATCCACCGGGAGAGAATCAATATTTGCAGGTGTCTGGAGTGGAACTGAGCATATTGCACCATGTCAAAGGTGGATACCATTGACCCTAGGACCTGCATCGCTGATAAAATGGATACCCTTCGCTTGCGTACTCACAATTTGCGTACTCGCAATAATAATGCAGAAATCTTGTCCTCTGGCAGAAACACCCTTTGTGCCTGAGAATCCAGAAGTGCCCCCAGATGTACCAACTGCTGTATTGGAGAAAGAGAGGATTTCTTCCAATTGATGATCCAGCCATGCGTCTGTATGCAGGCAATGGTCAGTTGGAGATGGTGTTGTAGAACAGCTGAAGACTGTGCCAATATCAGAAGGTCGTCCAGGTATGGGAGTATTCTGATTCCCTGAAGCCTGAGGTAGGTCGTCGTAACTGCCATTATTTTGGTGAAGATCAAAGGGCAGTGCCTGAAATTGGTAATGTTGTAGTAGGACAGCAAACCGTAGAAATTGTTGGTTGGTTGGCGTAATAGACACGTGCAGATACGCATCCTGAATGTCCGGGGAAGCCATAAAATTCCCAGGTTCCATCGCCAAAATAATTGACCGAAGAGTCTACATACGGAACTTGGGTACACAAATACGCTTGTTGACTGTGTTCAAATTTAGAATAGGGCGATGAATCCCATTTGATTTCTGAACCAAAAACATTATAGTAATAACCCCATCCTTGTTGAACCAAAGGAACCCGGATTATCACCCATGCCTGCAGCAGGGAGTAAATTGCCTCCTGGAGGGCAAAAATATGAGATATGGTAAGAACTTACCTTTGTTATCTCTATTTCTACGAAGTCCATAGGGTTCCACAGGATACCTTGGTGTATAGGTGATGACGTCAGGCATCGGGCACCATAAAGTTAAGTTTTCAGCCTCCCAGGATGCACTAGGGTCCCCCTCCTATACCCAGCCCCCGAGCCAAGGCATCTCAGTTACGTACCAAGCCATAGGCCGGAGAAGGAGAAGGAAGAAAAAAACGGTGACCAGAGTAAAGCCCATCTGCAGCACAGGTGCGACAGGGCGGGAGTCCTGTGGAACCCTATGGACTTCGTAGAAATAGAGATAACAAAGGTAAGTTCTTACCATATCTCATATTTTCTACATCAGGGTCCATAGGGTATCCACAGGATACCTTGGGGATGTCCCAAAGCAGTATCCTTTAAG
Organism: Taudactylus pleione; assembly: GCA_031769625.1. Lineage (NCBI taxonomy): Eukaryota > Metazoa > Chordata > Amphibia > Anura > Myobatrachidae > Taudactylus > Taudactylus pleione. The sequence goes on from JAUIMM010000014.1 coordinate 35,165,549, forward strand.
GGTGGGGACGCTCCTGTGCTGAAAGGAGAATCTGCCGCCCGAAGGAAGCATCCTGAGAGGCAAAGGTGTCAAACGCGTAAAACCTCACAAAGGTGTGGACAGAGGACCATGTGGAAGCCTTGCAGATCTGGACTGCAGATGCACCACATCGAGCCGTCCACGAAGGACCCACAGACCTAGTGGAATGTGCCCTCACAGAGGAAGGAACTGGAAGGCCTTCATGAAGATAAGTTTCTAAAATAGCCATACGAATCCAACCTGCCAAAGTTTGCTTTGAAGCAGGCCAACCCTTCTTACGGAAGCCATAGAGGACAAACAAGGCGTCCGACTTCCTAAAAGAAGAAGTGCGGTCAACATAAATCCTTAAGGCCTGCACAACATCCAAAGTGGCCTCACCCAGGTGAGTTAGAAGCCGGCACAACGATTTCTTCGTTGATGTGGAAACTTGAAAACTTTCGGAAGGAATACAGGACGAATGCGCAGCACCGCCCTGTTCCTATGAAAAATCAGAAAAGGGGGTCTACAGGAGAGAGCCCCTAAGTCAGAAACACGCCAGGCCGAAGCAATGGCCAGAAGGAATATTGTTTTAGCTGTAAGCCATTTGAGGTCCACTGAGCCCAGTGGTTCAAACGGCGGTCCCTGGAGAGCCCTCAGAACCACAGCCAAATCCCAAGGAGCCACCGGTGGAACAAAAGGTGGCTGAATGCGAAGAACACCCTGCATAAAGGTGCGCACATCAGGGAGCGCAGCAATCCTACGATGGAACCAGACTGACAGGGCAGACACCTGCACTTTCAGGGAAGCAAGGCGAAGCCCATGGTCTAGCCCCGCCTGTAGGAAAGCCAACACTCTAGACAGACAGAACTCCCGAGGGGCATAACCTCTTGGTCAACACCACTGGAAGAAAGTATGCCACACACGATGGTATATCCTTACAGAGGATGGCTTCCGAGCTCTTTGCATGGTTTGCACCACAGAGCTGGAAAACCCCCTGGACCTTAACATGGCCGTCTCAACAGCCACGCCGTCAAAGACACCCGAGCCAGGTCCGGGTGAAGACAAGGACCCTGTGATAGCAGGTCCAGGGCTAGCGGCAACCGCAGAGGAATGTCCACGGACACACTCTGAAGGTCCAAGTACCAGTGCCGCCTGGGCCACTCGGGAGCTATCAACAGGAGTGTACCCACTTCCTGTTTGAATTTCTCATGTTGTGCCTTCCACCACTCAGAATTCTACTACCAGACCACCTGGTATATATACCCTCCCCTGATAGCATTCTGGGCCTGAACATCTCGTCTTCCCGTGGTGTATGGTTCATGCTGTTTCTGCATTCAAGTATATCCCTGAAACCTACTACAGCAACCCCTAGTGCAATCCAGAAAACCTGTTACAGCTGTACCTGGCAATCCAGTAAATCTGCTGGCAGCAACCCCCGATGCTTCCAGAAAACCTGCTACAGCTAAACCTGGCAATCCAGTAAATCTGCTGACAGCAACCCCTGGTGCATCCCGAAAACCTGCTACAGTAATACCTGGCATCCAGTCATCCTGTTACAGCAATACCTGGCCTGTGCTCTGCTGCTAGTCCTACTCCTGGTTGGTCCCTGGCACTCTGTAAACCTGCATCGTGTCACCCTGCCTTGCTTCCTTCTGTGGATCAACTCCTGCTCCTTTTACCTACCTACTCCCTCCCTGAACCTAAAATTCCCAAACCTACCCATTCCTTCCTGAAACCTGTTATTCCCAATTATCCAATCCAGCCTGCACCTGAGTTCCAGCTTTTGTCATAGAAATTCCAGATTACCCTGTTTAGCCCTCGTCTCAGCATTACCTGACTTCCCTTCAGCCATTGTCACATTATTCCAGTCCAGAGTCAAGTTCCAAGCTCATCAGTTCTATCCACATTGTTCCAGTCCAGAGTCAAGTTCCAAGCTCATCAGTTCAGTCCACGTTGCTCCAGTCCAGAGTCAAGTTCCAAGCTCATCAGTTCAGTCCAAGTTGTTCCAGTCCAGAGTCAAGTTCTTAGTTCATCAGTTCAATTCAACAAGTCTTCCCGCCGGTCCCAGTCCGGTCCCTCCAGTTCCTGTCATTTATCATCAAAGGCAGTTTTCACTGCTATATAAATCTTGCAATAGAGCTATCTACATCACCTGTGGTTCCAGTCATGCCGGCCTCCGTTGAAACCCGATCACCACCTGAGACAGGTAACTCGCAGACACCAATTGTGACAGTCTGGAGTCCAACAAGGCTCCGAGGTGCAGAATTCGCTGAGACGGGATCAGGGTGGACTTTTGCCAGTTTATCAACCAGCCGTGACGTTGCAGTACTGCAATCATCAGGTCCAAATGGCGAAGAAGGAGCTCTGGAGATCCTGCCATCAACAGAAGGTCGTCCAGATGCGGCAACATGCGGACTCCCTGCATCCGCAGGTAAGCTGCCATGACCGCCATGACCTTGGTGAACACTCGTGGTGCTGTCGCCAGGCCAAAAGGTAACGCCCGGAACTGGAAGTGATCATTGCGGATTGCAAACCTGAGGAACTGCTGATGGCGCAAAACAATAGGTACATGCAGGTAAGCATCCTGTATGTCCAATGACACCATGTAATCACCAGGTTCCAGCGCCAGAATGATGGACCGCAGGGTCTCCATCCGAAACCGAGGCACCCTCAAGGACTTGTTGAGGGCCTTGAGGTTGAGTATAGGACGGTACGACCCATTAGGTTTCTGCACCAAAAAGAGATTGGAATAGAAACCTTGGCCCCTCTGGGAGAATGGAACAGGCACTATAACTCCAGCCTGGAGCATTGTGTGCAAAACCTTCCACAATTCCAAGGCTTTGTTCTGGTCTAATGGAAGACCTGTGGTGAAGAACCCGGGATGGGGGCCTGTGCCGAAAGGAGAGGGCATACCCGTGAGAAACCACCTCGTGAACCCAACTGTCTGTCGTGGTCATCGACCAACACTGGGTGAACAGAAGCAGGAGACCTCCCACTCTGGCATCCCCCAAAGGGAGGCCCGGACCGTCAGACCGCAGGTTTGTCATCTGACTTAGGGGCCGGACGTCTGGTACTCCAGGCCTGTTTCCTGGCCTTGGCCGATTTCTTTGGCCAAGCCTGATGGGGAAAAGACTGTGCTTTAGGCCTACCCTGGGCCCTGTAAGGCCGACGTACCAGAACTTGAAAAGACCGCAGCAGATGGGAGGCATGCCGACTTGGCTGCTGCCAGCGTAGCTACAATTTTGTCCAGATCCGGACCAAATAGGACTGCTCCATTAAAAGGCAAAGCTTCTAAGCCCTTTTTGGAATCAGCGTCTGTTTTCCAAGACCGCAACCATAAGGTGCGACGAGCCGCAACAGCTGCAGAAGAAATCCTAGAGGTGAGGATACTGATATCTAATGCCGCTTCATTGATGTAAGTGGCCGAATCCCGGAGATTGCCCAAGCTCTGGCTACCCAACACACGGCCATAGCCGGTCTGGACGCCCCCCCCCCCACAAGGGAATAAATGGACTTTAGGCAAATTTCCACCTTGCGGTCCGTAGCATCCTTCAAGGAGGACATAGAAGGCATGGGCAAAGTGGCACTTCGGACTAGGAGTGTCACATGAGAATCCACCTGAGGAGGGGATTCCCACTTACAAAAATAATTGTCAGCAAACGGATAAGCCACAGCTAAGCGCCGCTGAGGTTGATACCGTTTTCCGGGATGTTTCCACACCTCCTCTAAATGGTCTACTAACTGACCCGAAAGAGGAAACACTGTGGCGCCCCCTTAATATCCTTGAAAAAGGCATATTTGGACTTGGACACCGGAGGAACATCATCCACAATGACTAAAGCCGTGCGGACTGCCCGAATAAGGCCAGGAATATAAACTTTGGACTTAGCGTCCGACTCTTTAGTACGGAGAGGTTCTTGGTCAGATAGATCCAGAATCTCCCCATCATCGGATGTCACGTAGTCATCCTCATAAGGAGCAGACAGAGACGCCACAGGCCGCTTATGCGGCCGCAACACAGACTCCCCTTGTAACACTTCCGACAAATGCTGTACAGAATATTTCAATGAATTAACCCACACATGCTCCTGGGAAACTTGGGGAGGGGAAATAGGGAGACTGTGGGGTACCATCAGTTGTCTCGGGAACCCCTGCATGGGTGACAACACCACTGACTGCTGGGACAATCCCATCTGGGAAAACGCAGGTGGCGGAGCTAACTGGCCCACTAGGGTTGTAAGCGCTTTAGCGAAACAAGCCCAAGGAGGTTCCTGTACAGGAACCGTGTCAGTAATTGGCCACGCCAATAAATAACACTGCCAACATAGCCCCTCCGCGCTACCCTCCCCCTCCACTATTGGTACCTTGCACGTAGTACACATAAGCTGGAGAGGAAATTCACTCTCAGACATGATGGTAAGTATGTGACTCCTCTCACTGATACTAGTTAGTATAGTGGGAGAATCACCCTGCAAGCACCGCAAGGGCTTTAGCAGAGTAAGAGCAGGGACAGTAAAATGGCTGACAGTAGAAAGTGAAAGTACAGGCAGCAGACACTAGCAGAAGTCACATACCATGCAGAAGAAATCAATCCCTGCACCATCAGCACTGTTTCTCAACTACACAGACACAGAGTCTGGTAGGACACAGCACTGCATACACAGACCTGTAGTCAACGGAGGAGAGGTATGCTGGGGGACCCAGACCGCGATGCCACCGATCAGCAGCTCCAGCAGCGTTCTCACCATACAAAGATGGCCACCGAGGAGCAGAGAGGAGGTCGGCCTGGGGGAGGAGCGCTGCCACAGGGCCAATCGGCAGCGCAGAGAGGGCTGTGTGCAGCGGGGGAGGCGCGCTCCCCTGGCATGCAATTAATCCCTGGGACGCCGCAGCGCTTGCCGCTCAGCTGTGGCCCGCTGTCCCAGGGGGGTAGTGGAAGCGCAGGTTAGTTCCTGGCTCCCACCGCGGGACCCCTGCTGCTTACCTGCTCCCCTTGATTCCGGCCATGGTCTGAAGTATCTGGGGTCAAAGCTAGCCGTGACCCCAGATATTTACCAGCATCCCCGGATCAGTACCGGCGTTCTGGTACTGGCAGGGTGTAGGGGAGACGGCATGGACGTCAGCAGTGACTGTCCATGCTGTACTCCCAGATGGGCAGCCACAGCTGCCTTGAAGAAACTTCAGGGGCTATTCTTAGCCCCCCTCTAAACAGGTGCTCTGACTCCGAGCCGGGCACCACGAAACTGGGATGCCTTGGCTCGGGGGCGGGGTATAGGAGGGGGACCCTAGTGCATCCTGGGAGGCTGAAAACTTAACTCTATGGTGCCCGATGCCTGACGTCATCACCTATACCCCAAGGTATCCTGTGGATATCCTATGTACCTTGATGTAGAAAACCTTAATAGAGTCTGATGGGGGAGTTGTACAAAAAAATACCTCTGGAAAGTGAGGTCATAACCATGACAGACCACTTCTCGGACCCAGTCGTCTGTTGTTGTTTGATGCCAGTATTTTGCAAATTGAAGAAGTCGGCCTTCCACCCTGGGGTCCCCAAGAGGAGGCCCACCCCATTAAGTAGTGGGTTTGTCGTCCAGCTTAGAGACTGGAGGTCTGACCGGCCAGGAACTCTTAGTTTGCCGCTTGGTGGTCCTGCGAGAACAAGACGGTCTGGAGGAAGACTGTCCTTTTGCACTTCCCTGAGGGCAAAATGACTAAAAAGAAGATTGCCTAGACTTTGATGTAGCTGTTGATGGTAGACCTGCAGATTTTGAGGCTGCCAGAATAGCCACTAACTTATCCAATTCTGCTACAAAAAGTATGTTTCCATAAAAAGGTAAGGATTCCAGAGCCTTCTAGGATCCCATATCTTCTTTCCAGGACCTAAACCAAAGGGCTCTATGAGCAACAACCTAGGCTGCTGATGCTTTAGAAGCAGGGAGCCCAGCATCTATTGCAGCTTCTCCTAAATAGGAGCACGCTTTCTGTATGTGGGAGATATATGTCAGCTGTTACCTGGTAGCATTCGGTAGAGTATTTTCCAATGCCCCGTCCATTCTTCAACAGCCTTGGATACCCAAGCCACGGCCTTGACCGAGTAACAGCTCCAGACAATGAAAACACTGATCTAAGACATGTTTCAAGTTTTCCATCTGTAGGATCTTTAACGGAAGATGCTGACGGTATAGGCAACGTAGCACTCCTGACTAAATGTATCACATGAGCATCCACAGTAGGAAGGACTTCCCACTTAGTACATTCAGTAGGTGGGTAAGGATACAAAGATGATAAACTTTTTGTAACATGGAACAGTTTATTCGTGTTACTCCATGCTTCTCCATAAGTTCAGTGAGCTGCTCAGACTTTGGAAACTCAGCTTTTACCACCTTCTGGTGTTTAAACACTGGAGCCTTAGGTCTAGGAGCTGGCTCATCATCCTGTATATTTAGGATTGATTTGACCACCCTCACCCAAGAAGGGACATCTACAGTAGAAGGATGGTCCTCCTCTGCTGAGATAGACCCTGGAGAAGAACCCGGCGCATCATTTGATTCCTCCAATGATGCGTCTGAATCTACATTCTGAGCTGACTGATAAAATTATATTGTCCGCTTAGGCGCTTTAGTTACTACCGGTCTGTTAGCCTGCAACATTTGTTGAAATGCAGCAACTGATTGAGCCATACTCTGACTTGAGTGGGCATAAACATCCCTCCAGAAAGAATGTACAGGGGGCCCAACATAGCAGGCTGGAATTGCTGTGGGTATCCCATTAAGGGAGGCAGTGTGGGAGTAGCCAAATGGTTCATTAGCTGCGTCATAACCTGAGACAAGGAGGACACCCAAGATGGCTCTTGTAGAGGCTGGTAGACTGGACTAGTGAGGTGGTTCTTTAGAACAAACAGCACACAAACCATCCTGTATAAAGTCCTGAGAGGACAAGCCCGCCAAACAACTTTTACATGAAACCAGCACCAGGGCCTATTTACCCTTATTCTTAGACAAAATAAAAAAGTGCAAATGTGACTGCCCTCACAAATAACTATAAATATGAAGTACCATTTGAAAAACACACAAAAAAAATAGTAGTGACAGTTATACCTGACAGTACAGAGTAAAGTCAGTAACAACACAGCAGAGCTTGCAAAAGTCACATAAAATGCATATACAATATACTCGCAGTGGGCCCTGAAAACTACTCAAAACACAAGGCTTGATAGGATTCTGAGCACTGTATAACCTATACAGGTATACAGGGAGACTAGACCCAAACCTCCTGAGACCAGCAGCTTCAGCACAACGATAGTGCTCGCTGGGCATCTCATATACATAGGAGGGTAGGAGGAGCTACTCAGACGCGGGACAACTTCAGCTGGATTGGCGTCTGGGCTGGAGGAGGAGAGCATCTCTCCACTATTCTGTATCAACCCCCCGGGTGCGCTGGGCTTAAAACATGGCCGCCGCCACTGTCCCCAATTCCAGACTGACTTGCCCTGGTGGTCTAGTGGGGGTGCGGACGCAGTGGTTGCCCCACTTCAGCAACCTCCGCCAGGTTTCCAACCGCCGGAGGTATGGATTGCCAGGTGGTTCCCTGCGAGCGGGGAGCCACCTTACATGTGTCCACGTGCTTCCGGCTGCATCTCGGGACCTAGGATCGCCGGCAGCCAAGCTACGCTGGTGCCGCTGAAATTACCAGTCCGGTAACTGGTGTTGCGGCGCCGGCGGAGGTAGATTAAGCAGCCGCACAGGCGTCCTTTAGGATGCCTGCCGCTGCTTTCACTAAAGTAAAGATAAAATAAAATAAAAAATAAAAATCTTGGGACTGGAGGACCTGAGGCATCCTGGTAGCTGAAAGCTTAACTGTTTTGTGCCATTCCAACCACATTTTGTCCATGGTATCCCTGTGGATCCCTATGGACTCTGAAGAAAAGCAATGTAGTAACTGGTGTAAGTGAAAAACTGTGTTCAGCAAATGCAGTTGACCGTATAACGGGGAGAGACAACCTGGAATTAACTTACAAATTGGTAGCAAATCAAATATATAGATGTCACTACATATTGAGATTCTGTATGTATGTAAATATGTATGTATGTATGTATGTATATATGTAGAGGTCTCAGTAGAATACTGTGGTAAATGACAGCACAATTCTTTTATTTTTGCAGATATTGAATAATAAACGGATCATCATCACTAAAATTTGGGAACATCACTAAAAGTTGAAAAATTGAGAAAACTGAAATTTAAACTGTCATTAAAGAAGATGGCACCTAGTGAAATTCACACTCAAGCTCAAAGAACACATTCGTGGGAAGACTTTTGTGTCTGACGACGATGTCATGACTGCTGTACAGAAATGGTTTGAGGACCAATCACTGGACTTTTTCCTAAATGAAATCAAGAGGTTGGAGCATTGATGGGAGAAGTGTATTGAAGTAAATGTACTATGTCAAAAAATAAATGCCATTTGCACTTAAATTTCTGTTATTCGGGGGCCTTCCATACACATCACTATACACTATATCCATAGACCACTGCTGGCGGCACTCACAGGACTTCCAAGGTTCAAAAAATCATGCTATAAGCAACATTTTAATTATTTGTGTGTGGATTTTCATCAGGGATATACATTATTTCACTTAAGCTGTACATTTTTAAATAAATGTAACTACTTTTCAACTACATTCTTCATGATTGCTGATCATTCTTATTTGTTTAATAGATGGGTAAAGTTATATATTTTTTTTATGAATATTGCACCATATAGTATTACGCATGATTTCTGGTTTTGTATTGAGTGCTGTCTCTTATCTATCTATCTATCTATCTTTATCCATATATATCTTTATCCAAATCTATCTATATATATATATATATATATATATATATTTACACAGTCAGGTACATAAATATTGGGACATTGACAGAATTTTCATATTTTGGCCTCTCTTCACCACCACAATGGCTTTGAAATGAAACAAACAAGATGTGCTTTAACTGCAGACTTTCAGATTTAATTTGAGGGTAATTACATCCAAATCAGGTGAACGGTGTAGGAATTACAACGGTTTCTATATGTGCCTCCCACTTTTTAAGGGGCCAAAAGTAGTAGGACAAACTAAACAATCCTAAATCTAACTTTCACTTTTTAATACTTTGTTGCAAATCCTTTGCAGGCAATTACAGCCCGAAGTCTGGAACACATAGACATCACCAGACGCTGGGTTTCATCCCTGGTGATGCTCTGCCAGGCCTCTACTGCAAATGTCTTCAGTTCCTGCTTGTTCTTGGGGCATTTTCCCTTCAGTTTTGTCTTCATCAAGTGAAATGCATGCTCAATCGAATTCAGGTCAGGGGATTGACTTGGCCATTGCATAACATTCCACTTTTTAGCCTTAAAAACTCTTTGGTTGCTTTTGCAGTATGCTTAGGGTCATTGTCCATCTGCACTGTGAAGCGCCGCCCAATGAGTTCTGAAGCATTTGACTGAATAGGAGCATATAATATTGCCCGAAACACTTCAGAATTCATTCTGCTGCTTTTGTCAGCAGTCACATCATCAATAAATACAAGGGAACCAGTTCCATTGGCAGCCATACATGCCCACGCCATGACACTACCACCACCATGCTTCACTGATGAGGTGGTATGTTTTGGATCATGAGCAGTTCCTTTCCTTCTCCATACTCTTCTCTTTCCATCACTCTGGTACAAGTTGATCTTTGTCTCATCTGTCCATAGGATGTTGTTCCAGAACTGTAATGGCTTGTTTAGATGTTGTTTGGCAAACTCTAATCTGGTCTTCCTGTTTTTGTGGCTCACCAATGGTTTACATCTTGTGGTGAACCCTCTATATTCACTCTTGTGAAGTCTTATCCTGATTGTTGACTTTGACACATATACACCTACCTCCTAGAGAGTGTTCTTGATTTGGCCAACTGTTGTGAAGGGGTTTTTCTTCACCAGCGAAATAATTCTTCTGTCATCCACCACAGTTGTTTTCCGTGGTCTTCCGGGTCTTTTGGTGTTGCTGAGCTCTCCGGTGCGTTCTTTCTTTTTAAGAATGTTCCAAACAGTTGATTTGGCCACACCTAATGTTTTTGCTATCTCTCTGATGGGTTTGTTTTGATTTTTCAGCCTAATGATGGCTTACTTCACTGATAGTGACAGCTCTTTGGATCTCATATTGAGAGTCGACAGCAACTGATTCCAAATGCAAATGTCACACCTAGAATCAACTACAGACCTTTTAGCTGCTTAATTGATAATGAAATAATGAGGGAATAGCCCACACCTGTCCATGAAATAGCTTTTGAGTTGATAGCCCCATTACTTTTGGCCCCTTAAAAAGTGGGAGGCACATATAGAAACCATTGTAATTCCTACAGCGTTCACCTGATTTGGATGTAATTACCCTCAAATAAAATCTGAAAGTCTGCAGTTAAAGCACATCTTGTTTGTTTCATTTCAAAGCCATTGTGGTGGTGAATAGAGGCCAAAATATGAAAATTATGTCAATGTCCCAATATTTATGCACCTGACTGTATATATATATATATATATATATATATATATATATATATACGCACAGACAGAAAAACAGCGGCGCTCACGGATCTTGAACTGAAGAATTACAGTTCAAGGCCCATGAGTGCCGCTGTTTTTCTGTATATGCCAGTCAAGTATCTTTTTATACTGCAGAGGGCACCAGGGCAAGTTGGTTACATTTTTTGTGGAGTGCTGGCTTTTTTTGCGTGTGTGTTTGTATATATATTTCTATATACACATATATAAACACACAGGTTGATTCTCCCATATCCAGAATGCTTAGGATCAGGGGTATTTGGATATCAGAATATTCCGTATTTTGGAATATTTGCATACCATAATGAAATATCTTGGGAATGAGTTCCAAATCTAAACACAGAATGCATTCATGAATTATATAAACCTTATAAACACAGCCTGCAGGTAATCTTATACAATATTTTCAATAGTTTTGTGGCTCAAACAAAGTTTGTGTACGTACATGAAATTTATTTATGGTTCATATACACCTTATACAAACAAACTGAAGGTAATTTTATACAATATTTTTAATAAATTTGTGCCTTAAACAAAGTTTGTATACATTGGACCATCAAAAAGCAAAGATTTCACTATCTCAGTCATGCTAAAAATATTCCGTATTTCGGAATATTTGGATATGGGAGACTCAACTTGTATATATATATCTGTATATATATTATTCTTGCATTCTCCTCTTGTTTAGTAGTTTACAAGTAATCCACTCATTCTAGTGAGTCTTTATCTCCAGCATCTGCATCCTGCTGTTTACATTGGGAAGCATATATTGTTTACATAGGAAATATTTAAATTATTTTAGAAATTAATTTTTAACTTTCATTTCATTTATTCACTTTTTTAGATTTAATCTTATATTATCCTATATCTGAACAAATTCTAAATAAAATGTCATAGCTATTTCAAAAATTACTAATATATGACACAAATTCATTAATATTTTGTTAGTCAATCTGTTAACACTGTCCTTTGTCAAGTAGTAGATTTTACTTTAATGAAAGTTTAGCAAGACCTTATGACAGCTTGATACTGATTAGAAGTAACCGTTTTTGTACTTAATTATAGGGCTTTGAGGCTGTTGCTAAAACAAAATATATTCACTGCAGCATAAAGATGTTATATTCAAAGAACAGCACTATAAAGAATCAAATCAATCAGCTAACCACTACTGAATGTATTTAGTTCTAATTCATTAAACTGTTCAAAATGTGTTATGAAATTTAAAACAGCATCATGAAATTCTCAAAAAAACCCAAAACATGTTCCTCTCTGGATCTCAATTTCATAAGAAAACAATATATGCAATAATTCAAGTTAATTTTTTGTTTAAAGTCAGACTATATTCTATTATGAAAAAGACAGTGAGCTGGTCTTAAGTCTCCTTCATGGAAGCTCTTATACTTGTGTAACAAGTGGGCTCTACAGTGCTTTTAACAGCTTTACAAGCAAGACATATATATATGAAAAAAGCAAAAACCACAAAACAGGCATTTGGAGCTTCGAGGAAAGCAATTATTTAGTGTTATGTTTGATACAATGCTGTAAAGGGTCAATTGTCACTTATATTTCAAGACTCAGGTCTCAAGGTCTGACACCTGGTTCAATTTGCTCATTTATAAAGGGAAAGAAAATAAGACCTACACTTGGAATTGAAAGGGATTACTAAAGAATTCCAAATCAGTTTGTACTCATCTATAGTGATGTATGTTAGGCAAGCAATCTTGTAAATTGCAGTTTTGGTACAGAAACCCATTATTTAATAAAGTAGATTATGTTCCTAGAATAAGTACAACTCTTAAATGGAAGAGCTGCAAATACATATAAATGATGTAGTTTAATTGTACTGATTGGAGAGATTTCTAAGGAAACAAAAATGAGCACAATACTACCTACATGTCCTATACATTCACCTTCATGTGGTTAATGACAAACATTTCCTTGTACAGTATCTACTTGTCTCATGAGGACTAGCATGTGCCTGTGTTTTGTTAAATACATGTAAGTAGTTTTCTACTTGAATTACACTAAAAGCAATTTATAAAATAAATATTTCCATAACATCAGTGGCATATTACCTATTTTGGTCCTGTCAAAAAATAGAGGATTTTTAAAAAAATGTAGATGACAGATATGGAGATGGTAGGGTTCATATACAAAGCAGTACAATTATGGTCCTATCAGAATGACTGCTATAGATCACACTGTTGTGATGGATTATTTGAGGAAAGGTTTGCCAAAGGCTAACAGAATAAAATAGCAATTTTTTATGGTTTACTGTAGTGATGGCCATTGACAGCTGTACCATCGATGGGCGATGGTTTTAAACCATTGTTAGAAATCATCAATGGTTTAGCCAACGATTTTTGAGTTCTGCGCATGGTCGGCGCCACCAACATTTTCTTAAAATTGTGGTCTGCCATCAATGGTCGTTGTCATTGGGCCAGAGCCACCAATGTTTTCTTTAAATTGGGGGTCGTCATTGATGGTGTGATTTTGAGGCCTGCCATCGATAGAAGAGAACTAAAAAAAAACCCTGCTTGCCATCAAGCATAGACCATCAATGGTACCAAACCTCTTGGCAGCCACTGAATATACACTGGTACATTAGGGGCAGCGCACTGCTGCTTTCACATTTCCCCGGAGGCTGCTCCTGCAACCACTAGATATACACAAGGGGGCAAAGGCAATGCTTTTTTAAAATTTTTCCCCGATGGCTGCTCCTCTCTGCGATCGACAAGCAGGGGGAGGATTAGAGGGTGCAGAGGAGTCAAGAGGTCCCTCTGAGAATAGGGTCTGCTTGAAGATTATCTTCCAGGCAAGTGATTCATTTAATTCAACTAGTTTAGTAAATCCTCAACCCTATTCTAAAGCTTACATGAGCCTTAACCACTTGCCTGGCACAGTCATATCAGATACGACCAAACCAGGCTGGGCTTTCCCTGACATGGTCGTATCTAATACGACCAGTCAGAAGTGCCCACTAGGTGGCTGCGGGAAGCTAATCTTCCAGCAGCCGCCTACATCAGAGGGACCTGCGGCGGCGATGACCGCAGCTTATGTGTCCCCTGGCTGGACACCTCCTACCTCCTTCAGGCACTGCGGCGGCTTGTGTGTCCCCTGGCCGGACACCTCCTCCTCTCAGCGCGGCGACGACAGCGGTGGCTTCTGTGTTTCTCATGGCCGGACACCTCCTCCCTTCCCCTCTCAGCGCGGCGGCGGCTTCTGAGTCCCCTGGCCGGACACCTCCTCCATTCTCCTGTCAGCGCGGCGGTGGCTTCTGTGTCCCCTGGCCAGACACCTCCTCCCTTCTTCTCCCAGAGAGGCGGCGGCTTCTGTGTCTCCCAGCGGGCCACCTCCTCCAGGTGTGTCAGTGTGTCTGAATGTTCCAGCCGCAGCTGCTACAGCAGCGGCATCCATACCACACTGTTCAAGCTCCGCCTCTGTCCCGATCACCGCTGGACACAGTAATCGGGCAGTGGATTGTGTTATATATACAGTCAGGTGCATAAATATTGGGACATTGACAGAATTTTCAAATTTTGGCCTCTATTCACCACCACAATGGCTTTGAAATGAAACAAACAAGATGTGCTTTAACTGCAGATTTAATTTAAGGGTAATTACATTCAAATCAGGTGAACGGTGTAGGAATTACAATGGTTTCTATATGTGCCTCCCACTTTTTTAAGGGGCCAAAAGTAATGGGACAAACTAAACAATCCTAAATCTAACTTTCACTTTTTAATACTTTGTTGCAAATCCTTTGCAGGCAATTACAGCCTGAAGTCTGGAAAGCATAGACATCAACAGACGCTGGGTTTCATCCCTGGTGATGCTCTGCCAGGCCTCTACTGCAAATGTCTTCAGTTCCTGCTTGTTCTTGGGGCATTTTCCCTTCAGTTTTGTCTTCATCAAGTGAAATGCATGCTCAATCGGATTCAGGTCAGGGGATTGACTTGGCCATTGCATAACATTCCACTTTTTAGCCTTAAAAAACTCTTTGGTTGCTTTTGCAGTATGCTTCGGGTCATTATCCATCTGCACTGTGAAGAGCCGCCCAATGAGTTCTGAAGCATTTGACTGAATATGAGCATATAATATTGCCCAAAACACTTCAGAATTCATTCTGCTGCTTTTGTCAGCAGTCACATCATCAATAAATACAAGGGAACCAGTTCCATTGGCAGCCATACATGCCCACGCCATGACACTGCCACCACCATGCTTCACTGATGAGGTGGTCTGTTTTGAATCATGAGCAGTTCCTTTCCTTCTCCATACTCTTCTCTTCCCATCACTGTGGTACAAGTTGATCTTTGTCTCATCTGTCCATAGGATGTTGTTCCAGAACTGCAATGGCTTTTTTAGATGTTGTTTGGCAAACTCTAATCTGGTCTTCCTGTTTTTGATGCTCACTAATTGTTTACATCTTGTGGTGAACCCTTTATATTCACTCTTGTTAAGTCTTCTCTTGATTGTTGACTTTGACACATATAAACCTACCTCCTGGAGAGTGTTCTTGATTTAGCCAACCGTTGTGAAGGGGTTTTTCTTCACCAGGGAAATAATTCTTCTGTCATCCACCACAGTTGTTTTCCGTGGTCTTCTGGGTCTTTTGGTGTTGCTGAAATCTCCGGTGCGTTCTTTCTATTTAAGAATGTTCCAAACAGTTGATTTGACCACACCTAATGTTTTTGCTATCTCTCTGATGGGTTTATTTTTATTTTTCAGCCTAATGATGGCTTGCTTCGCTGATAGCGACAGCTCTTTGGATCTCATATTGAGAGTCGACAGCAACTGATTCCAAATGCAAATGTCACACCTAGAATCAACTACAGACCTTTTACCTGCTTAATTGATAATGAAATAACGAGGGAATAGCCCACACCTGTCCATGAAATAGCTTTTGAGTTGATAGTCCCATTACTATTGGTCCCTTAAAAGGTGGGAGGCACATATAGAAACCGTTGTAATTCCTACACCGTTCACCGGATTTGGATGTAATTACCCTCAAATTAAATCTGAAAGTCTGCAGTTACAGCACATCTTGTTTGTTTCATTTCAAAGCCATTGTGGTGGTGAATAGAGACCACAATATGAAAATTCTGTCAATGTCCCAATATTTATGCACCTGACTGTATATATATATATATATATATATATATATATATATACATATACACATTTACATATATAGATATATGTGTATATATATGTGTATATATATATATATATATTTATATATATATTTATTTATATGAAGAAAGGGAAGTGTATGGAACAGCGCCAATCAAAAATGTGCCTAATAATGCCTAATATAATACCTTGGGGTTTATACCCAAAATCACATGAGTAATAGTCCCTATGTAATGGGGTATAAGAAGGGTAATACCCCATTAGAGCAGTACCCTTTGATGAAGTCTGGAGAGGACGATACGCGTTAGTGAGGTCTATTCTCTTGCCATTTGACTTTAATCCTCCTGATTGAAAGCTAAGCCTTTTTAACTTATTTTACATATTATTCCTGGGTGCTTTAAACTCTTCGATTTTTAGCATCTGAGAATTAGCACTTTATAACTATCAATGGACTATTCATTTGATGCTGTTAATTATTTTTATTCCCATTCATAATATTTTTTTATGACATTCGTATATACTGTATCTTATATATTGTAATTTTTAATTAAATTGTGTACGCCCACTTTCTTATTCATACATTGCTGTTTGCACTTTCTTGTTGGCAATAGCACTTTATATGCATTCTTATTTGTGTTAGAACACGTACGTCGCTATACTGATTTATTCTGCACAGTCTTCTTTCCCCTTGTTTTCTTTTCTTTCTAAACAAGGGGAAAGAAGACAACCTTGGGCCTGATTCAGACCCACTCGCGAGCGGCTGTCCGCTCGCAAGTGGGTCGATGTTCTGCACTGAGCATGCGCACGACGGAGGGAGATCCGTCGTGCGCATGCGCCAGACGCGACGAGCTAAGGACTTTCCTTCGCTCGTTGTATCTGACCAAAGGGGGCGTGCTGTCGATGTTGATTGACAGCACGCCCCCTTTGGTGGGCGTGCCTCCCTGACGGGGGCGTTCCTAAGGGAACGCCTACCGTCAGAAGCCGGCCCACTGACATCACTAGTGATGTCAGTGGGAGTGATTTTGGCTCTGATAGAGCCAAAATCACTCCGGGCCTTGCGGTTGAAAACCTCAACCGCAGGCTCCGGCTCGCAGTTTCGATGGTCGCGATGGTCAAGACCATCGCGGCCATCAAACTGCACGCTCGTATAGGCTGTGGGTGGTGACCCACAGCTATACGATCGTCCAGGAGGACGCTCCATAGTTATGGAGGACGGCCCTCATTCAGAGCGTGCGCTCTGCTCAGAGCGTACGGCTCTGAATGAGGGCCCTAGTCTTCAATTTATCATCTAAACAACTGACAGCAACAGAACTGCAGCTGCTTAATAAAGGGTTGTCCTTCATACCATCATGTGAGAGAGACGAGTTTCAATGGAAACTAGATGTATACGGCTTAAGCAGAAAAATGCGTTTAAAAGAATTTTTTCATAATCAAACAAGCAAAGCAAGGGAGTGTGGATATAGAAAAAAAAGTTACCAGTATCACCATCTTCATCATTTGACCCGATTAGCAACAATAAAATGCTTTTCAAGGATGTTAGAAACCACAGTGTTGAAACAGCCTAAAAGTCATAACACCTTTTCCAATATGACCAAACAAAAATGGCAAGCCTTGAAGGATTTGGGAAATGATACAGATATAGTGATCCGCCCTGCCGATAAGGGGGGCGGCATAGTAGTACAGGATTTAATTCAGTACAAGGCAGAAATATACCGCCAACTAAATAATGACAAGGTCTACAGACGGTTGGAATCAGATCCTACTTTGCAGTTCAATAAAGAGCTAGAGAATATTTTAAAGCAAGCAGCGGAAGACAACATTATCTCCAATTATGTACATCGTGCTCTATTTCAGGAACATCCAACTGCACCAGTAATGTACGCACTCCCGAAAATCCACAAACATCCCACACAGCTACCTGGTCGTCCTATCGTCTCAGCTCAGAACTCAGTTTATTATAAAGTGGCCCAGTATCTGGACTCTTTCTTCCAGCCAGTCATCCAGGTTTAGAGGACATATTTGAAGGACACCACCACGTTCATTTGTAATCTACAACAATTACTGCCATTGCCAGAGGGATGTATTTTGTGCACATTGGACATCGTGAACCTATATACAAATATCCTGCATAAGAAAGGCTTACAGGCAGCCCAAAGGTTGCTTGCATCAAGCAAGGAATATGGGGGTCCTGAACTGTCTTTTTTCTTACATTTATTGTATTTAATGTTAACAAGAAATTACTTCCTTTTTCACGGGAAGTGGTTTATACAAGTTCAGGGATCTGCTATGGGCTCTTGTTGTAGCACCATCCTTCGCGAACACATATATGTTCGAGGTGGAACGTGACTTATTCTTTTCGGACTCTTCCATTGCTGAAAAATCATTTATTATACAAGGTATATAGATGATGTGTGATATGGTCTCACATGTTAACACGTTGAATGATACCATCAAATTCACAGTAAACATAAGTGGCAGCACAGTCAACTAATTGGATGTACTTGTGAAACTTGAACGGAATATAATACGGACTAGTCTGTTCAAAAAGCCAACTGACAGGAATACTATTTAACATTCCTCTAGCCAACATCCACCAGGTACAATACATGGACTAGCATATTAGCAATTTTTGCGGATACACAGGATCTCGGATAATCTAGAGAAGACAATAAAGGAAATGGACATAATGATCAATTTCAAGCCATAGATGTATGAAGATTTAATAAAAGCAAAGAACAAAGTACTGAGGTTCCTACGAAATGAGACTTTATTATCTAAATCCTCGAAGAAATTGGACAAAAGAATACCATTTGTCCAACGCTTCAATACATCAAGCACGGTGACCACCAGAAAAGCGAAGGAATTGTGGCCAATCATTACATCTAACCCCGACTTGAATATGTTCAGGGACCACAAATTATTGCCAAGTTATTCCCGGAACAAAAATTTTAAAGATTATTAGTGCATAATGATATAACTGGCATCAAGGTAGAAAAGGTTGAAAATTTCCTTTCCCGTAAACCCGGGTGTTATCGGTGTACGGGGTGTACAACCTGTGGATACCTGAAAAGTGGCAACACTTTCGCACACCCCCATACGGGTGAACATATTGCCATCAAACAAATATTAACATGCCTTAGTACCCATGTTATCTATTATATTAGATGCCCTTGTGGCCTTCTCTATATAGGGAAGACCACTCTACAGTTTCGGGAACGCATGGCCTTACACAGGTCTTCAATACGCTTGGCTTTAGGTGGGCGTGAACAGGAACAACCTGTTGCAAGACACTTTAAACAGTTCAATCATAATTTTGCCATGTTTAGATAATCGATCAAGCCCCGAAACAATTAAGAGGGGGCGACAGGGACAAATTGCTCCTAAAGATGGAGGCAAGGTGGATACATCGCCTCAACACAATATCGCCTCATGATCTTAATGAACAACTCAATTTAAACTGCTTTATATAGATAGGCTGTATATGTCTGATCTTCCTACATTTGGCGTTCCTCTATTTTATCATGATTAAGGGTTAGAGATTCAATGTACTTGTGATAATTTTAATATCTCCATAACACTGTGGGATCCCTTGAGATTATATACTTAGAGAGGCATTATCGTTATCCGATTCCCCTAATTACTTTAGATGTGTACACCTAAGGTTGTTTCATGCAGTCCTATCATGTTTCTATGCCTATGCTACATTGTTACTTTCCCTGTTTAGCCTTGTTAAATTGCTCACGTAATGGGTGTTTATAGTGACTTGTTGCTAGGTAACCTCCTGGAAGTGAGAGGTGCCAGGGAGCGCACGTCGCCGGCTGGTGACATCATCATGCTGCGCCCGGACCCAGGAGGGAAACAGCCAACGGCATTTGGTGATGGGTTGTTCACTATAAAGGTAAGCACTTTGTTTTGTCTTGCTTATTCTGACGAAAGTTGATAAAGCAACTGAAACGTTAAGCACCCGTCTCCTGATTTATTGCTTGGATCGTGAAGTCCTGTGAGTGCCGCCCATGACATCCTACTATATATATTATTGCAATATTTTGGAACCAACATTCCCTATGTTTAAAGGAGTTGCAGTTTGAAAAGCATGTGAGTGCCGAGTTTGTATGATATTTTTTATGTAGATGGTGTGGTCACATACCAAGGGCACCCCAGATGGTCGAGTGCCGTGGATTGAGCCTGTCGTTTATTGAAATTTTGTGGTCACACTTGCTAGGGCACCCTGTTTTTCAAATGTAAGACAAACTTTTTTATTTTTCCAGGTGCTTAGTAACTGATAGCCCTGGGTGTGGTCCTGTCTCTTTAAGGCAGGACCCAGTTTCATGTTTAAAATGTATGCAAGCTTGAGCCCAAGAGGCGGATCAAGTTCATTTATCTGAGAATCAGTGTAGGGACTGGCTAGATGGGAATGACCGTGAAGCGGTGGCCAGCTTAACAAATTATTGCAATATTTTGGAACCAACATTCCCTATGTTTAAAGGAGTTGCAGTTTGAAAAGCATGTGAGTGCCGAGTTTGTATGATATTTTTTATGTAGATGGTGTGGTCACATACCAAGGGCACCCCAGATGGTCGAGTGCCGTGGATTGAGCCTGTCGTATATATATATATATATATATATATATATATTGGCAGTCCTGTATCGATCAAGACTGGATACGGTTCCTTCGATTTGGGATGGTATACTATACAGCAGTGTTGGCTAACCTTGACACTCCAGCTGTTATGGAACTACATAACCCAGCATGCACTGCTACAGTTTTGCTACTAGGGCATGCTAAAACTGTGGCAGGGCATGCTGGGATATATAGTTCCACAACAGCTGGAGTGTCAAGGTTAGCCAACACTGCTATACAGTATACTAGGGATGGTCACCGACCATCGATGATTTGCAAACCATCGATAGTCTATGACAAGTGGTTTTGCCATCGCTGACGGGCACCATTGATGCACCAGCGATGGCAGCCCTCCCAACAGATGTTAAGGAAACATCAGCGTCTGCAGTCTCGAACAATCAATAGTTTATATCGATGGTTGAACCCATCGGCCATCGATGGTACAGTTGACAATGCCCATCACTACAGTACACTATAAAAATTGTTATTTGTATGGTATATGGCATTTAAAATTATTTTTTTTTTAATAAAATCGTGTTGGAAAAGTTTTTAAAAGATGGTCTTGACCTAATTCAATCAGAAAAAAACCCGACAATTTCTGAGCGTTTTTTGGAAAATAAATTAGTCAGTTAAGTGGTTAAACTAGAGTGTTGAAACTATGGCTCCATAGATAAATACTTCAATGGCTTACTACAATTTACTACAATCCGCATATTGAATGCAGATTGTAGTGTGATATTAACGACTGAATTCGCATTGCGAATTCAGGCAATATCACAGGGATTTACTACAAATCCCTTGCAGGGACAGAGCTTGCGATAAAGCTCTGTTCCTGCGAATCCCCTCCGCACACTAGTCACAGTATTTTTGCAAAAAATACTGTGACAAAGTGCCCATGCATGCGCCGACTGGCCGCCGCTGCTACCCCCGGTCGATAAGCCCCGCCCCCTCCCTTAATAGCACTTACCTGCAGTCATTGGTGCTCCGGTGATGTCTTCCATGCCTCCAGTCAGCTGATATCCCATACTGCACTGGGACCCGATCACCTGATGACCGGGCCGCAGTGCACCATGGGAGACCAGCTGACCGGAGGGAGATCATCACCGGAGTCCCGACCACCGGTCCCTAGAGTCAGGTAATTTTTTTTTTTTTTTTTTTAGCAGAGATCAGCTTGCGGTCTGTTTAGACCACACAGCTGATCACTGGGACCGGCTCCGGGCTCTGCGCTCCGGTAACCGGGGGAGACCCTGGATAACGCCACCTCCAGGTGGCGTTATTATCACAGGGCTTTCCCCTGTATTTTTTATTTTTAGTAACTTTGGTGGGATCACATTTCCCATTACAAATATGGGAAATGCGATCTGATTACTAAAAATAAGTGACACTTAGGGTTTGGTGTAGAATTTTACGATTCTACTCCAATTGCCCTGTAATAACTATAGGTGATACTAAAATAATGTGAAAAGGGTGTGAAAACATCCTTTTTCACTTTATTTTAGTAAAAATAATGTTAATAAATAGAGCCCCTGGTCTTAAATTAAAGGCCAAAAAATCCCTTTAAATAAAAAGGCATGTGCACCAGCTACACTGCAGATCACAGTATCTCACTCTACCAATACTGATAGTGATTGGTGCTACAGTATTATTTGTAGATACAAAAATCCTGTATCTGACTGGAATGAGCACAGCACTGATTACAAAGATGGACTTCAATTATTTGTACTATACAGTACGTAACAAAAACCTATTAGTGTATAACCTCCTCTATTACATTTAAAGTAGAAAATGAAGAATACAATGGATAGGCAGTTTACCAATCTGAATAACCTAAAAGGTATTTAGGGCTATAATTAACACCCTCTGGTGGGATTAGAGAGTTAAGCCACTTTTTTAGGTCAAACATAAACAGCGGCTTTAGATATTGATGGGGGAGGCTTAGATTGAGATGTACATCAGTAAATTATACCCTGCATTGTTGGACCAATTGTGGAAATGGTTAGCATTTTATATTAGTGTCATATTTTCTTTTACAAATACAAGTGTAATTTGTGCATTTGCAAAATACTGCACCTTCACAACCAAACACAACATTAACACACATAACAATATTAAGAGGGAGTAAAAAGAGAAATGTACAGTAAGCTGTTTATTTTCTGATTTAAAAAAAATATATATATATTTATCTAACAAGAAGTTCAATTGGGCAATTCTTCAAATTGCATCATTTTAAGAATAAAATCTTATTTATGAAATAGTATATGGTGAAGGCTCATTCATTTTTTTTTAAGCAGCCAAAAAAAGATATCAATGGAAAAAACACATAAATGCAGTGCAAAAGCATATTTTTTGGGAACAGCACTGTATTTTAATAGCAAATTTCTACCCTTATTCTGGGGATGAGTTAAAGACAATTAAAAAAGGAGAGGGGGAAAAGGTATTCTACTGTATGTTCAAAAATTAAATAAAGGTGATCTATATACATTTATCAAGTGTGGAATTCCAGTCCCTTCCTTGATACAAAACAAAATAAGCGAATCATGAAATTAATTATAAAATTATTATGAAAATGTTCATCATAACTTAGCTCTTTCACATGGACTGGAGGATCACACAAAGTCAAAACCACACTGCTGTTGAACCATAAAGTAACTTATATAGTTTGTATCTGAATAACGCAGCTATTATACAGTCCCGACTAGGCAAGCATTGGGTCACTACTGATCATATTATCGGATAATAAATTATTTGTAACTTCATAGTAGACAAAAATAAACAAATGGCAAACTATCTAACAGCAGTGTAAATGAATTTAAAAGCATCCTGGTTGTAGGCATATTGCTGTGGGCTTTTTACATCAAGAAACACATGTTTGTGACACTCCACTACAATTGCATGCTTCACAGCTGTGGATTTCCCATAGAAGACAATACGGCTACAACGAAGGTACTGCTGGATAAGACCGGCACAACTGTCAATGCCTAGGGGCTTCGACAGACCCCCAGACCTGACATCCTCATTTTGTCACACCGTCTACTGCAATGGAAAGGGGGCTGGGGAAAAAATAAAAACAGAGCTAAGCTTTTACTAGTGCTGCTCCCCTGCTGTGTTGCCCTGGGGTGATAAAGAGGATGCTCATACTAATGCACCATTATTGCAAAACAGGCTCTGTAATTGTGGCAGAGGGTGGAATCCAACCTTTATCTGACCATTATTGGCAATGTCTCGAATGCAGGCACAAAGCCTGTTTTCAAATGACTCATGTACGGGTGAGTGCAGAAATTTAGCATGTAGTTTTCTGACAGACGTCAAGATCACAGGAAGCATAAATAGGGTCACCAGCCATTCTTTCCTCAAGTTCACAAACCATGGAGGTGACCTCTGTGTACTAATTCTATACAGATATTAGCAGGTTCATCAATTAAACAATGTTAGAACATAGAGAAGCAAATAAAAACCAATGATAAACAGGTGGATTTACTATAACATTTACTGAATGATGAGGACATAATACAGTAACACCGCTTATGAGCTTTCACAGCAATCTTTCTAAAATACAGCTCTACTTCTACATTATATAATGCAGTGGTTCTCATCCTCGGACCAATGGACCCCAAACAGTTCATGGTTTCCAGGTCACTTCTGGCTCTTTAAAATGTGACAGTTGGAAATACACCTATGCAGGGGAGGACTGGGCCACTGGCAGCACAGAACCATTCCCACTGGGCCGGGTCCCACGCTTCCCTCAGTGGCTTGCCATAGCCCCGGTCTCCCCCCCTCTGGGCTGCTTCACCTAACTGCTGATATCGACGCTCAGCTCCTATTTGGCAGTGTTTGTAGCAAGAAGCTCAATGTAGGAGTAAAATGGCCATGTGATGTGATGTGTGGCCATGTCGGCCTATCACAGACCCTGTTCCATATTGCGGAAACTTAGTACATGGCGCCTAACACAGAAAACACTACTCTGTCCATCACCGCCAAGCCTCCACGAAGGTAAGCACTTCTACTGCACTAGTCTAGATGCAGCTTACTGTGAAACCTCTCTTGATTGCCAATCGGGCATAAGCCCGTGCCACTATTAACATGCTCCCTGATTAAGGTCTTTTTTAAATACTTTGTATGACTGCCAGGTTTTAAAATCATTATGTTGGTGCTCTTATTGAATATAGGGCTGTTTTTTCCGTACTGTTTGAACAATACTGTTCTGGTTGTTTATTAATGTATTTATCTTTTATACATTCATGTCCCATGTCTGTCTGTCTCCTCCACATTATTACTCTATTATACATATTCAGTACCACACATATTGGGGCATATTTATCACAATGCAAATATGAATATTTACACACAAATTTACTAACAATATCTTGCCAGGAGATGGGATCTGATAAGAGCCCAACGTGTGAAGATATGGAAGCAGTGCGATAGCATAGAAGTTCCCTCACCATAAAAATTTGTAAATCAGTAGCCCATAGGCTACTATAGTATAACGCCATCTGGAGATGGCGTTATCCTGCCGGGGCCATGGCCAAAGCTCTGGAATGCTTCACATTTTGGAGATTGCTAAATCTGACAGCTTTGCAGCCCCTATTGAAACCTATGGGGGCTGCAGCTGCTGTCAGAAATGGAGGGACCCTCCTTGGTACGTGCGGGGGATACATAATATTTGAAGGTATCCACCGAAAATGGCTGTTTTCGGAGAACCTCTCAAATATTATTTGAAAAATAGGCCCCTTTGTCTCTTCATGCATTGTATAGCCAGAGAACGTAATTTGTCTTTGTTTTATTGTAACATTTCCATTTTTACTTTATTTTTTCTGCACAATGGATGACGTAGCTTTGCATATGATGACATCATAATGATATTAATTAGCCAATTTGGCACCATTTTTGTAATGAAATGGGGTCTATGTATGCTCAGTTACTTTGGTAGATTGAGAAAGGGTACACAGCTGCCAGAAACGTTGCTGTAAATTTCCTGATATTATAAACAAACACTTTTGATCACATTTTGGAGTGCCATACTGGTTTATAAGGATAAATCCCACATACAACAGAAAAATTAAAGGCTGGCAAGTCAGTTGACATGAGGCAAACAAGCATGTTAGTTGAAGGAGCTGTGACTCTATTTTCATGCCAGGAACCAGCTTCCGATATCCTTTGGATGCGCTTTCAACTAACAGGCTTGTTTGCCCCTGATATGCCAGATTTTATCCTTTCTGTATGTGGGATTTATTCTAAGTACACCATGGTACTTCTAACATACTACACTATCTGTGAACCCTTTTTCTTTTTGTCTGTGATATTATAGATGCAGCCCTTAAGTATTCAAAGAGTGGAGTTGCAGTTGACTTTGTTAGTGACATTATACTGGACTATGATTATAAAACAGAAAAACTTTTGCTAACGGCGCTAACAATAAGTACTACAAATTTATGTGTGTGCAGAAAAATAGGGTCTCTTGATGCTGGGCTGCAGGCTTAAATGCTTTGATCAAATCATGACAAAATCCACTTTGTTTTATTTGCTGCACACACATAAATTTGTAGCATATTACTGTTAGCACCGTTAGCAAAAGTTTTTCTGTTTTGTATACATTTATGGCATTAATATTGCCATGCTGCTGGTACCATGTATGATATGGGTAAAACTGAGCCCGGGCATATTTCTTTTCTGGACTATGATTATATTCTGTCGCTAGCGACACAATTGCACTATGATTTTTGTTTTGTAACTCATATACAGATGGGTTCTTACTCATCTTTGCTGCAGTCGCGCCAAACAGCCCCTCTTGGCGCACCTGGTCCCGTGAGACTAGCGTCAGGCATTTTTTTCTCGCAGAAAATGTGCTGATTAATTTGATATACGACACTGAAGTGATATGATGCAATGGCTGCAGCTATTATCCATGCCAAGTTCAGTTTTAAGTCTCACATATCAAATTAATCAACACAGTCTCCTGGTGCATCTAATGCTGGGCATACACTCTACAATTTTCTGTCATATATCTGTCCAATCTGGCTGGTTGGAATGAAAACCTGGTAATGTATGGGAGCAAATGACAATCGACAATATGGTCTTAAACACTGGAAAATGGACATAAATGATTGTTCAAATTGGTTAAATTAATTTGATTTAACCAATTTGTCTGGATGACCATTTTTTCTGTTTTTCAGTGTTTGTGAGCAAATCGACGATTGTCATTGGCTCCCATACCTTACCAGGTTTTCATTCCAACCAGCCAGATTGGACAGATATCTGACAGATAATTGTATAGTGTATGCCCAGCATTAGTCGCGTCGCATTGCGGCTTAGATTAATTCTTGGCCAAAAAGAGACGTCTGACGTTAGCAGAGTTGCATGGCACCTGGTGTTTCACTGACGCCAGGCATATTGCGCTGCATCGCGCATTGAGGCTAGATGAGAAAGGACACAACTGTATATACTGCATATATATATATATATATATATATATATATATATACAGCCATGGCCAAAAGTTGAGAAGGACACAAGTATTGGTTTTCACAAAGTTTGCTGCTTCAGTGTTTTTAGACCTTTTTGTCAGATGTTACTATGGTATACTGAAGTAAAATTACAAGCATTTCATAGGTGTCAGCGGTTTTTATTGACAACTACATTAAGTTTACGCAAAGAGTCAATATTTGCAGTTTTACCCTTCATTTTCAAGACCTCTGCAATTCGCCCTGGCATACTGTCAATCAACTTCTGGGCCACATACTAACTGATGGCCGCCAATTCTTGCCTAATCAATGCTTGGAGTTTGTCAGAATTTGAGAATTTTTGTTTGTCCACCTGCCTCTTGAGGATTGACCACAAGTTCTCAATGAGATTAAGGTCTGGGGAGTTTCCTGGCCATGGACTCCAAATTTCGATGTTTTATTCCCCGAGCCACTTGGTTATCACTTTTGCCTTATGCAAGGTCCTTCATCATGCTGGAAAAGGCATTGTTCGTCACCAAGCTGTTCTTGGATGGTTGGGAGAAGTTGCTCTTGGAGGATGTTTTGGTACCATTCTTTATTCATGGCTGTGTTCCTAGGCAAAATTGTGAGTGAGCCCACTCCCTTGGCTGAGATGCAACCCCCACACATGAATGGTCTCAGGATGCTTTACTGTTGCAATGACACAGGACTGATTGCAGCGCTCACCTTTCCTTCTCCGGACAAGCGTTTTTCCAGATGCCTCAAACAATCTGAAAGGGGATTCATCAGAGAAAATAACTTTAACCTAGTCCTCAGCAGTCCAATCTCTGTACATGCAGAATATCAGTGTCCCTGATGTTTTTCCTGGAGAGAAGTGGCTTCTTTGCTTCCCTTCTCGACACCAGGCCATACTCCAAAAGTCTTCGCCTCACTGTGCGTGATACACTCACACCTGCCTGCTGCCATTCCTGAGCAAGCTCTGCACTGGTGGTGCCCCGATACCGCACCTGAATCAACTTTAGGAGACGGCCCTGGCGCTTGCTGGACGTTCTTGGACACCCTGAAGCCTACTTCACAACTATTGAACCTCTCTCCTTGAAGTTCTTGATGATCCGATAAATGGTTGATTTAGGTGCAATCTTACTAGCAGCAATATCCTTGCCTGTGAAGCCCTCTTTGTGCAAAGCAGTGATGACTGCACGTGTTTCCTTGCAGGGTAATCATGGTTAACAGAGGAAAAACAATGATTTCAAGCTCCACCCTCCTTTTAAAGCTTCCAGTCTGTTATTCTAACTCAATCAGCATGACAGAGTGATCTCCAGCCTTGTCCTCTTCAACACTCTCACCTGTGTTAACGAGAGAATCACTGACATGATGTCAGCTGGTCCTTTTGTGGCAGGACTGGAATGCAGTGGAAATGTTATTTTTGGGATTAAGGGCCTGATTCAGACCCGCTCGCTAAGCCGTAGACGCAAGCTTTGGGCGATAGTCGCCCGTTTGCGCATGCATTAATATGCGCATGCGTGCGCACCTCAGTGCGATCAGGAATCGTGTGTTCAAAGTACACAGACTGGACGTTATTTTGAGTGACAGTACCATTTGTGGGTGGTAACAAGGGAAGGTGCTTGTGAACGGGGGAGTGGTGCTGCAAACGCAGGCGTGTCTGGGCGTCAAAACGGAGTTTTATGGGTGTGCATAATTAGCAAACATACATCATTGTACACGTCACATGGTTATTTTTCAGCCTGCAGTGATCGCAGTGCTTGCGGCAGTGTAAGGTTTACCTCAAGCGCTGCGTGCAGCTCCGATGGCTCTCGAAGGTTCCGATTGTTCCTACACTTCCTGGAGATGACGTGTGTTGAGAGAGAAAAGTGGGCGTCTTTATACCGGTGTGCGTTCGCTCTACCATCGCTCTCTAAGACATAGAGGGCGTACAAACACCAGACAGTGCGATCGCGGCCCCTTTTAGCTGCGTGAGAGCGCAGCTTAGCGTCTGGGTCTGAATGAGCTCCTAAGTTCATTGTCATGGCAAATTAATTGCAATTCATCTGATCACTCTTCATAACATTCTGGAGTATAAGCAAATTGTTATCATAAAAACTGAAGCAGCAGACTTTGTGAAAACCAATACTTGTGTCATTCTCAAAATGTTTGGCCATGGCTGTGTGTGTGTGTGTATGTGTGTGTGTGTGTATATATATAT
The DNA here is from genome assembly GCA_031769625.1 of Taudactylus pleione. NCBI lineage: Eukaryota > Metazoa > Chordata > Amphibia > Anura > Myobatrachidae > Taudactylus > Taudactylus pleione. The sequence continues at coordinate 35,194,527 of JAUIMM010000014.1, forward strand.
ATATATATATATATATATATATATATATTTATCTTATATAGGCTGTCTAAATCAAAATAAGAAAATTCTACATATAGTTATCCTACATAATATATGCAGCAGCATGTTTGGGGTGATGTTCACCATAAAGTCGCACAAGCTGCTAACTACTAACATATCAATGCCAGGTAGAATGTTATTATTCTTTGGTAATTTCTATTTTCTATTTATTGCACCTCCGACGTTTTTATAATGAGTGAGATCAGCAGATAGAAGGGAAGTGACGACATATAAATATTCATGTCTCTTTTGTAGTTATTTTATATGGCAAACACCACCGTGGCATAATATACAACTTTATGGGCCCGATTCGCAGTGGCGATATTGGAGCCAGTGGAGTGATGTTTATGTCTGCGCATGCGTCCCGATGGTGTTCATATAGAGTCGATTCAGAGGCACACACAAAGAAGTGTATTAGAAATTATCCTGGACGGGTATAGGGGATTGGATGACCAGAAGCAGATTTAGTGTAGTATTGGAGTGTTACTGAAAGTGGTTGCGTACAGAGGAGGAGAGTGACCCCCAGGGAGCTGCATCACTGCCAACCGGGGATGAAGAGTGTATCTGCCAGGAAGATGCACACAGCTGGTGAATGACCATTTGGTTTCATTAGAATGCCCACACTTTATAGTATTGTTATTGAGGGCACTACTGTTTGGTATACAATGAATTGGGGGTGCTCATATGTGTGGCACACTATAAATTGAGGGAACTTCTGTGTGTGGCACACTATGAATTGGGGGCACTCCATGTAGCACACTATGAATTGGGAGTACTCTTGTGTGGCACACTATGAATTGTGTGCCAAGTAAGGAGGACATATGGTAGTCTGATGGATATTGCATGGGCATGTGTGGTAGTTTATACACGTTTTCATATATTTTGGTCGGGTACAATGGCACCCCAAGACTTTTAAACTGGCTTCTAGATTTTACAAAAAATTGTCGCCCTCTGACATAAGAGGATGCTGCACATGGACCGTATATGGTGGTTCCGCCGGGCACTAGGTCACAGCGGCTGTCCCCCGGGGTCTGACCTCCGACATGCTTTGCTGCACATGTGTGGCTACACCGTGCATCTTTCTCCTGTGGTGTCATATGTGTCTGGATGTGCCCCTGAGCTTCTATATGGAAGACAAACAAGGCACCCACAGAAATCTCATTATCCTGTATCACCATCGCTCAATACAGGGAACATCCTGCAATAACCTTACAGGGTGTATGTGCCTATACCACCCAACGCCCAGCATGACCCATACTCTACAGCTGTATCTGACACACCATCTACAGCCTGTACCTGTGTTCAACCCTGTGACCTATGCTACCTATTTCTACCTAGTTAATAAACAAACTACCTGGTTAAGTTTTCTACTGTTTGAACTAACCTTCATTCGCACAACCACTGCGCACCCATCACTCCAGCATTCTCTGCCAATAGGGTCTAAAACTATTTACTAAGAGCCGATATTTCCTATATAAAATTAATTACATGCCAGTTTTAAAACTATTTTTGTTGAAAATCAGACAAAAATGCGTTGTGATGCAGTTTAGATTCGGTCGCAACTGGACCATGATTTGTGGCCTGCACATGCGCCCGAGCCGCACTGTGCATGTGTCGTGAAGGTCTTACGACGCTGGTAGCAATGTGGATTCTGATGTAGTTTCATTGACAGACTGCAGGTGTTTGAGGTGGTGATGGGGAGGTGCGTATAAAATGCAGGTGTGTTGCTAGTGTTTTGGGGGCGTGCCAAAGCCAGAAACTGCATCTTCCAGAGCAGATTCACTGGCCTCGGCAGCCTAGTTGTGGCAGACATTCTGAGCAACCATTGGGTTGCTCAAATGTCCGATGACCCAATCAATGTTGGTGCTGTTCATCTGATGCTGCGTTTTTGGACGCATGCTGCGAATATGAGAAGCTGGCACCTGCAGCCTTTGCATATCCGCAGCGACAGATGCCGCAGCACCGACCAGGACTGTGTCCACATCTGAATAAGGCCCTTAAAAAAGTTCTGTAATTATTGTAGTATGTGTCTGTTTTTTAGTTGTTGTTTTTTGTGATATTTGTTCTAGATTTTATTTTGTGACATAAAAAATGTGCATACTGTAGCTAAAATAGGCCCTCTGTACAGTTGGATGTAAATGCACTTTTATTAGTATCTTCTTTCTCATAAATTGAATCTTTCCACTGTGCATTCACCAAGAATTCTTACACATCCCTCTCTATGGTGATTGGGGCATTTCCGTTTTTACTATTCCCTGCGCTTAGAGAGAATTAAGGGAGGTAGGACGTGGCATGTAAGTGTGAGCAAATTACAGGAAGGGTATGTTCACGCAAAATGCCTCCTGTGCCGACTAAAAAAAGACGAATATGCACAGGTCAGGAGGTGGATAAACAAACTGTGCAAAATACAAACCCATGAGGAGGACGATTGGCAGTTGCTTCTGATTGCCCGAATGCATCTAAATCACTCCCATTGATACTATTACAATTGTAGTGTCGCTGCTGGGAACTATGGCCCTGATTCAGACCCACTCGCGAGCGGCTGTCCGCTCGCAAGTGGGTCGATGTTCTGCACTGAGCATGCGCACGACGGAGGGAGCTCCGTCGTGCGCATGCGCCAGACGCGACGAGCGAAGGAAAGTCCTTCACTCGTTGTGTCTGATCAAAGGGGGCGTGCTGTCGATATTGATTGACAGCACGCCCCCTTTGGTGGGCGTGCCGGGGGCGTTCCCGCGGGAACGCCTCCCGTCAAAAGCCGGCCCACTGACATCACTAGTGATGTCAGTGGGAGTGATTTTGGCTCTGATAGAGCCAAAATCACTCTGGAGCTTGCGGTTGAAAACCTCAACCGCAGGCTCCGGCTCGCAGTTTCGATGGTCGCGATGGTCAAGACCATCGCGCCCATCACACTGCACGCTCGTATAGCCTGTGGGTGGTGACCCACAGCTATACGAGCGTCCAGGAGGACGCTCCATTTTTATGGAGGGCGGCCCTCATTCAGAGCGTGCGCTCTGCTCAGAGCGTACGGCTCTGAATGAGGGCCTATTTGCATTATTACATGGATATCTGCTGTGGGCCCACAGCAAGAAAGCAGATTCCCATTTGATCTTTTAAAGCGAAAAGGCAACAGATCTTTGTGTCTATTTGAACTTTACAATTTATATCTTGTATTTCTGACTGGCTTTAAATTCCTTTCACACGGTAAATGCAACTTTTAATTTATTAATAATACTGTCCAGACATATAGTGAATTGTGTACTGGAACTGGAGTATTTACTATTAACAATGTCTAACCACATCTGATGCAAACCAGACGCATACACTACTGCTCTCTCCTGGAGTAAACCATACGCATAGGCTACCCTTGCCGAGTTGCATGCATCTGCAAGCTAAGCAAAATGGGGAGCTGTTTATTTCTTGCCATATAGAAGTAAATTATATCCATCTGGACTCTAGCCCAACAGTGTGTTTTATTTATAATACAAAGACAGAACAGCACCATACCCTGACCAGCAGTGAGCAAATATTTATAAGGTGCATTGAAAGCCAGACTTAAATATAGTGATGCATCTTTGGCACATGCTCTTACATCAAATATCCATATTTGTTTTTCCCAAGATTGCATAGATCTCACACTTTTTCGGATTCCATGTGCTGTTTTAAAAAAAAACGTGATCGACAGCTCGCCCAGTTTTGTAGGCGGCGAGGGGGGGGCTGCACAAACGGAGGCGGTCCCAATGTCAGTTGTGGACTTCCTGCTCTATTAGAGCAGGAAGACCACTCGGGCTTGCGATACCCGAGACCCTACCACAGGGTCTCCTCACAAGCCCGGTGGTCGCAATAATCGCTACCATCGCCAGGCCGCACGCACACGCTGTGTGAGTGGCCTTGAAACCGGTTTAAAATATGAGATATATGGTAAGAACTTACTCTTGTTATCTCTATTTCTACGAAGTCCATAGGGTTCCACAGGATACCTTGGGGTATAGGTGATGACGTCAGGCACCGGGCACCATAGAGTTAAAGCTTACAGCCTCCAAGGATGCACTAGGGTCCCCCTCCTATACCCCGCCCCCGAGCCAAGGCATCTCAGTTACGTACCAAGCCATAGGCCGGAGGAGGAGAAGGAAGAGAGAGAAAAAAGATCTGGACACACACAAGAATAACATTCTCACCAGAGACGGAAAAACCGGTGACCAGAGTAAAGCCCATCTGCAGCACAGGTGCGACAGGGCGGGAGTCCTGTGGAACCCTATGGACTTCATAGAAATAGAGATAAGAAGAGTAAGTTCTTACCATATCTCATATTTTCTACTTCAGGGTCCATAGGGTATCCACAGGATACCTTGGGGATGTCCCAAAGCAGTATCCTTTAAGGGTGGGGACGCTCCTGTGCTGAAAGGAGAATCCGCCGCCCGAAGGAAGCATCCTGAGAGGCAAAGGTGTCAAACGCATAATACCTCACAAAGGTATGGACAGAGGACCACGTGGCAGCCTTGCAGATCTGGACTGCAGAGGCACCACGTCGTGCTGCCCACGAGGGACCCACAGACCTAGTGGAATGAGCCCTCACAGAGGATGGAACCGGCAGGCCTTCATGAAGATAAGCTTCTGAAATGGCCATACGGATCCAAGCTGCCAAAGTTTGTTTGGAAGCAGGCCAACCCTTTTTACGGAAGCCATAGAGGACAAACAAGGCATCCGACTTCCTAAATGAAGAAGTGCGGTCAACATAAGTTCTTAAGGCCCGCACCACATCCAAAGTGGCCTCACCCACTGAAAGACCAGGTGAGTTAAAGGCAGGCACAACGATTTCTTTGTTAATGTGAAACCGGGAAACAACTTTGGGCAAAAATTCAGGACGAGTGCGCAGCACTGCCCTGTTCCCATGAAAAATCAAGAAAGGGGGTCTACAAGAAAGAGCCCCTAAATCAGAAACACGTCTGGCCGAAGCGATGGCCAGAAGGAAAACAGTCTTAGCTGTTAGCCATTTAAGGTCCACTGATCCCAGTGGTTCAAACGGCGGTCCCTGGAGAGCCCTCAGGACCACAGCCAAATCCCAAGGTGCCACGGGTGGAACAAAGGATGGCTGAATGCGCAAAACGCCCTGCATAAAGGTGTGCACATCAGGGATTGTAGCAATCCTACGATGGAACCAGACAGACAGGGCAGAAACCTGCACCTTCAAAGAAGCAAGGCGAAGCCCATGGTCCAGTCCCGCTTTTAGGAAGGCAAGCACTCTAGACAGACGAAATTCCCTAGGTGCATAACCTCTCGGTCTACACCACTGGAAGAACGTATGCCACACGCAATGGTACATTCTCGCGGAAGATGGTTTCCGAGCTCTGAGCATGGTTCGCACCACAGAGCTGGAGAAACCCCTGGACCTTAACATGGCCGTCTCAACAGCCACGCCGTCAAAGACAACCGAGTCAGGTCCGGATGAAGACAGGGACCCTGAGACAGAAGGTCCGGATGCAGCGGCAACCGCAGAGGACTGTCCACGGACAGACCCTGAAGGTCTGAGAACCAGTGCCGTCTGGGCCATGCGGGAGCTATCAACAGGAGCGTCCCTACTTCCTGTTTGAATTTCCGGATTACTCTCGGAAGAAGGGAAACCGGAGGAAAAAGATAAGCGAACCGGAGCATCCACCAGAGACGCCTTTTCGTCTCTTGTGCGAGACCCGTACACCGGCAACTTGTTGTTGTGCCGGGACGCCATGAGGTTGATCTCTGGAAGACCCCACCTGTCCACCAGCAGTTGAAAGACGTCCGGGTGCAGAGACCATTCCCCCGGATGAACGTCCTGGCGACTGAGAAAGTCCGCCTCCCAATTCAGCACTCCTGGGATGAATACCGCTGATATGGCCAGGAGATTGCGCTCTGCCCATACCAGGATTTGGGACACCTCTACGAGAGCCGCCCGACTTCGGGTTCCTCCCTGCCGATTTATGTAGGCCACGGTGGAAGCGTTGTCCGACTGGACCTGCACTGGGTGACCTTGGAGAACCAGATGTGCCTGCTGGAGAGCATTGAATACCGCGTGGAGCTCCAAAATGTTTATGGGAAGCTCTGCCTCTGCCTGAGTCCACCTGCCCTGAAACAAGAGTGGACCCGAAACTGCTCCCCAGCCCCGAAGACTGGCGTCCGTCAACCAGAACGGACGACCCTTGTTGAGATGGGTCGTCTGCAACCACCAGGCTAGGGACAGGCGAACCTCCGGAGTGAGAACTATCGTCTGGGATTTTAGAGACTGAGGCAGTCCATTCCATTTGGACAATTTCCGGTGCTGTAGAGGTCTGGAGTGAAACTGGGCATATTCCACCATGTCGAATACCGACACCATGGAGCCCAGTAACCTCATCGCCGAGTGCAGAGACACCCGGCGGCTCTGCAGACAACTGTGCACCCTCGACTGCAAGGCAGAGATCTTTTCCCCCGTCACAAAGATCCTCTGCTGTCCGGAGTCCAATAAGGCTCCGAGGTGCAGAATCCGCTGAGACGGGATCAGTGTGGACTTCTGCCAGTTTATCAACCAGCCGTGCCGTTGCAGTACCACAATGGTCAGGTCCAAGTGGCGCAGAAGGAGCTCTGGAGATCCTGCCACCAAGAGAAGGTCGTCCAAGTATGGTAACATGCGGACTCCCTGCAGCCGCAGGAAAGCCGCCATGACCGCCATCACCTTGGTGAAAACACGCGGTGCGGTCGCCAGGCCAAAAGGCAATGCCCGGAACTGAAAGTGGTCGTTGCGGATTGCAAACCTGAGGAATTGTTGATGGCGCAAAAGAATAGGGACATGCAGGTAAGCGTCCTGTATGTCCAATGACACCATATAGTCTCCAGGTTCCAGCGCCAGAATGATGGACCGCAGGGTCTCCATCCGAAACTTCGGTACCCGCAAAGACTTGTTGAGAGCTTTGAGGTTGAGTATCGGACGATACGACCCATTGGGTTTCTGCACCAAAAAGAGATTGGAATAGAAACCCTGGCCCTTCTGGGAGAATGAAACAGGCACTATAACTCCAGCCTAGAGCATAGTGTGCAAAACTTTCCGCAGTTCCAAGGCTTTGTTCCGGTCTGATGGTAGACCCGTGGTGAAGAAACGAGACGGGGGTCTGTGCTGGAGGGAGAGGGCGTACCCGTGAGAAGCGACCTCGAGAACCCAAGTGTCCGTCGTGGTGACTGACCAACACTGGGCGAACTGCATCAGGCGGCATCCCACTTTGGGATCCCCCAAAGGGAGGCTGGGACCGTCAGGTTGCAGGCTTGTCATCTGGCTTAGGAGCCGGACGCCTGGTACTCCAGGCCTGCTTCCGGGGCTTGGCCGATTTTTTGGGGCCAGCCTGTCGGGGAAAAGATTGTGCTTTAGGCCTACCCTGGGCCCTGTAAGGCCGAAAGGACGACGTACCTGAGCTGGACGGAACTGCAGCAGACGGGAGACATGCTGATTTGGCTGCCGCCAGCGTGGCCACAATTTTGTCCAGATCTGGACCAAATAGGACTTCTCCGTTAAAGGGCAAGGCTTCCAGGCCCTTTTTGGAATCAGCGTCCGCCTTCCAAGATCGCAACGATAACGTGCGACGAGCCGCCACAGCAGCCGAAGAAATCCGAGAGGTCAGGGTACTGATATCCAAAGCCGCTTCATTAATATAAGTGGCCGAATCCCTGAGATTGCCTATCAACTCTGTCTGTTCAGCCGAACAGTCGGAATCGAAGGACGCCTCTAACGTATCTGCCCAGCGCTCCATAGCTCTGGCAACCCAACAAATGGCCATAGCCGACCTAGCTGCCCCCCCCCCCGCAAGGGAATAAACGGTCTTTAGGCAGATTTCCACCTTACGGTCCGTGGCATCCTTTAAGGAGGACATGGAGGGCATGGGCAACGTGGCACTTCGGACCAGGCGTGTTACATGGGAATCCACCTGTGGCGGAGATTCCCACTTGGCAAAATAATTGTCCGCAAACGGATACGCCACTGCTAAACGCCTTTGAGGCTGATACCGTTTGCCTGGCTGTTTCCACGCTTCCTCTAGGTGGTCCACTAATTGCCCCGAAAGAGGAAACACTGTGGCATCTCCCTTAACATCGTTGAAAAAGGCGTATTTGGATTTTGATACCGGAGGCTCCTCATCCTCAATAACTAAAGCAGTACGGACAGCACGAATAAGGCCAGGTATATAAACCTTAGACTTAGCGTCCGACTCTTTAGGACGGGGAGGTTCCTGGTCAGAAAGATCCAGAATCTCCCCATCATCGGGCGTCCCGTCGTCATCCTCATAAGGAGCAGACAGAGACGCCACAGGCCGCTTGTGAGGCCGCATCACAGACTTCCCTTGCAACACTTCTGACAAATGCTGTACAGAGCTTGTTAACGAATTAACCCACGCAGGCTCATGAGAGACCTGAGGAGGGGAAATAGGGAGACTGTGGGGTACCATCAATTGTCTCGGGAAACCCTGCATGGGTGACGACACCACTGACTGCGGGGACAATCCCATCTGAGTGAAGGCAGGCTGCGTAGCTAACTGGCCCACGAGGGTTGTAAGCGCTTTGGCGAAACAAGCCCAGGGCGGCTCCTTACCGGAGCCGTGACCGTAATCGGCCGCATCAATGAATAACACTTCCGACATAGCCCCTCCGCGCTACCGTCCCCCTCCGCTATAGGTACCTTGCATGTAGTACATAAAAGCTGGAGAGGAAAGTCACTTTCAGACATAATGGTAAGTATGTGACCCCTCTCACTGATACTCGTTAGTATAGTGTGAGACCACCCTGCAAGCACCGCACCGCAAGGGCTTTAGCAGAAAGATCAGGGATAGTTAAATGCTGAAAGACGAAAAAGAAAGTACAGGCAGCAGACGCTAGCATAGGTCACATACAATGCAAAGAAATCAATTCCTGCACTATCAGCGCTGATCCTCAACTACGCAGACTCAGAGCCTGGTAGGACACAGCGCTGCATACACAGACCTTAATCCAACGGAGGAGAGGTATGCAGGGGGACCCAGACCGCGATGCCACCATTCATCAGCGTCCAGCAGCGCTCACCATGCTTCTTCCAAAGATGGCCACCGAGGAGCAAAGAGGAGGCCGGCCTGGGGGAGGAGCGCTGACACAGGACCAGTCAGCTAGAGCAGAGAGGGCTGTGTGCAGCGGGGGAGGCGCCGGCTGTGAGACAGGGAAGGCGCGCTCCCCTGGCATGCATTTAACCCCTGGGACGCTGCAGCGCTACTGCTCTGCCGCGGTCCGCTGTCCCAGGGGGGTAGTGGAAGCGCAGGTTAGTACCTGGCTCCACGCTGCAGCCAGTCCCCAGGGAGCCCCCTGCCTGGGGACTTAGGACCATGTTCAGCAGGGTCCCACCGCGGGAACCTGCTGCTTACCTTGTAGTCCCCCTTGAATCCGGCCATGGTCCCAAACTTCTTGGGTCACCGCTAGCTGTGACCCCAGATGCTTACCAGCATCCCCGGATCGGTACCAGCGTTCTGGTACCGGCGGGGGTGTAGGGAAGACAGCATGGACGTCAGGACTGACTGTCCATACTGTACTTCCAGATGTGCAGCCACAGCTGCAAAGATGAAAACTTCAGGGGCTCTTCATGGCCCCCCTCTAACAGGTGCATCCAACTCCGGCCGGGCACCAAACTAAACTGAGATGCCTTGGCTCGGGGGCGGGGTATAGGAGGGGGACCCTAGTGCATCCTGGGAGGCTGAAAGCTTTAACTCTATGGTGCCCGATGCCTGACGTCATCACCTATACCCCAAGGTATCCTGTGGATATCCTGTGGAAACCCTATGGACCCTGAAGTAGAAAAAAAAAAATAGGGATGCCTTGATTCAGAGCGAGCGGACGCAAATAGCGTGCGCCTCTGAATTAGGCCCTAAATGCACTAAGTGCTATCAATTTGTGCACACTATGCTTGCCAGTACAGAGAAGTAGGGAGAAGCTAGCCCCAGTAAGGGACCTGAAGGATACTCATCTGTCCCGGAAGAAGCTGTCCTTCTCAGGGGAAGTCTTCGCCATTGAAGAATCTCTGACCAGGGAGTATGAGAAGATTCCCTACAATGTAATCTTTGAAATTTAGAAACTTTTTTTGTAATCAGAACATTTGTGGTTTGCCACAGGTCAGCTAATCAGGGATGCTGCAGTGAGCCAACTAAAGCTTGAAGCGTCATCGTTCCGCTTCATTGATCTGGACAGTGTGAGGAGTGGAAGCTCTACAGCAAAAGGTGAGCTAGCAAGAGCTCCCAAAGAGAGAAGACCATGGGGACTAGGAGAAGTTGCACCATCATGGAAAAGAAGTCACAGGACACCTAAGTCCTGGTAGCAAGAAGGCTCTTGTCCAAAGAGCTGACGCTTGTCCCCTTTCTGTTCAGGTGAAGGCCAATAATGGCATAGTGTATGGCCATTACCGATCATTGATGATTGGAGGTCGGACATGAAAAATCTTCTAACATGCCCGAATAATCCAATATGCGGCCAACCAATTATTGGATTATTCGGGCATGTTAGAAGATTTTTCATGTCCGACCTCGCCGGCTGCCAATGGCCGACTGCCTGACATTCCCCCTCTTCCTTTGCTGTTCCTCCCCAGTAAAGGAGAGCATATATCGTGGCTATACACTGAAAAATCTCAGTGTATGGCCACGACATCTGATGGATTTCAGCTTGTCAGATAAAATGTCTGTCAATATGACAGACATTTAATCTGACAATGTAAGCACAGAATGAAGTGTATTGTAATTGATATGGAACCTATTGATATATAAATTAGATACCATCAGTCCCAAATGATTAAATGAAGAAAACCAATTCGAGTGCTTTCTATGATAGTCAATATTATGGTTAAATTTACAATTTTTCTTGACATGACATCTCTCAATATGGATAGAGTCCAGAGTCCATATTTTTTAAATATAGGAGACATTGATTAGATTGGTCATCAAGTAATGCAACAAAGCAGTTACCGTACAATGACATGTTCAGGCTTACCAGCAGACCCAACCCATGCCATGTGAACACACCCTACACCATTATGGAACCACCACCAGCCTGCACGGTGCCTTATTGACAACTGGGGTCCAAGACCTCATGGGGTCTATGCCACAGCCGAACCTTACTATGAGCCCAAAACAACTGGAAGCACGACTAATCGGACCACGTCATATGTTGCCAGACATGCCCCATTCGAACTCCGATAATCCAAGTCGCCTGCCATGAGCAGCCGGCGTTAAAACATACTCACGAGATGTCAGATTACAACTAATGCAGGTACGGGCATTTCCAAGATGTCACAGTATGGTGAATCTACTATTACCTTACTTATTGCTATCCCATTACTTTGGTACTTCAGTGTGTATATACATTTGCTTGTCTTTATCAGACCCATATATACACTGTAGTGGAACCTGTGTAATTCATTGACAGCTGGTTGGGTATCTCTTACAGCCACAGTCAATAGATTCAGTGTAAACAGAATCTGATAACTGTTGACATGTCAGCCATAATTGCATACAGTTTAGACAGACTATTAGTGCTTTAGAATAGAGGCAACTCAATCTGGGTCTTCTTTTTACACTCTTAAGCTCGCTTCAGCTATAAAACTTCAGCAATATAATATCATGCATTATAAGCACAATGCAGTTACCTGCTCTGGCACTCTGGGTTTACAATTGGCACTGTTTCATTTAGATTTAAAAATACATTTTTAATAGAGATGGGGACTGATTTCTTTTTTCATATATTCCAATTGCTTCCAAAATAAAACCATTAAAATGCAGTGCTGTTATAATACATTTGCTTGTATTTATCAGAAACCACCCATCCCCTTTTAGAAAAGAAACAAAGCCAAGCCCTTGACTAATGCTGGGTACATACTAGCCGATGTGTGTACCCAGTGATGGCAGATGCGACTGGACAATATATATCGGTCGGTCCATACACACTGCACAATCAGGTGTACGTTAACCCAATATGTTGTTCCCCAGCGGCATCCAGAACCATGGTGTTGGATGTCAGATCTTCAGATTGGCCTGCACTGCATTTGATGATGTGGACGATTTGTCGTTCCGATTCGTCCCAAATGACAAATCAGCCAAAATGTATTGTCTAGTGTGCAGCCCTGCTTGATTCTCCTTGCATTAAACCTCCCAGTTAGGGTGCTATCACTCAAAGTTGCCCGTACTACTTTACATACCTTAAAAAGTTGATATTATGGGGTATATTTACTAAAGTGCGGGTTTTTAGAAGTGGAGATATTGCCCATAGCAACCAGATTCTAGCTATTATCTTCAATTATACTAGTGACCTGCCCCGGCTCCTTACAGGAGCAATTTTATCTCGCCACAGCCCCCTGCATCTCATAACTACATACGCCATGCCACCACTGTCCCCTGCTTCTCACCACGACCTTCTGCTTCATATTCCTGCCCTCTGCATTTCAACAGTATCACCACAACCCTCACTGTTGCTGCCTGGTGCCCGGCCACTGGGATGTGCTGGAAAGGGCAGGAGGATTATGGATAAAAGATTTGTATTGCAGCTACCGTAAGCATTATCAGCATGTCCCCAGGGATGGGGCACCTGTGCATATTTCCCCAGCCTCCATGCGTACCCCTCCCCAGCTGCCGAACATGATGATGAGCAATGTCCTCTTTGTATCCTATGTTTCCTGGGCTTCCTGTTAAGCTTTCTCGTCGTGGTGCCCCTGTCCGAGAACAGCGCTGACTTCCATGGGACGTGCCTCCTGTTTACCGAGAGTGTGGGACTGAGCGTGAATATTATGCTGGAGTGGAGAGGGAGCACTTCACATTGGAGGAGTGGTGAATATTATGCTGGAGTGGAGAGGGAGCACTTCACAGTGGAGGAGTGGTGGCCGGAGTCCGTCTGCAGGTTCAGTGTAGGGATGGACATCAGAATCTGATGGTTACTAATCATCAATGTTTTTGATCCAATGGTAGTGGTCCGATGTTTGCCACCATCAAATGGAAATCATCCGATGGTGTTCCAATGTTTTTGTTGTTTTTAAATTCATGATAACTATGCCTCCACTGGCTCCTCTTCCTGGCTACTGTGTCTGCATCAGGGCATCTTCATGTTTTTTTTTTGGATGTTGTCTCACTCTCTGATTGCTTCAGACGAGACCCTGCTCAGTCCCTGACCATCCTCTCTCTAGGCTTCTGCTAAGCAACAGGGCACATTGTTATCTCTGATTGGCTCTCAGTGTCTTAGAGAGCCAATCAGAGTGCTTCGCCCCTGAAGCAGCAGTCAGTCACTCACGCAGCACAACTTCATTCCAAGCCTCAATTTCAGACAGGGATGTGCAGTCAGGGGAGACAGAGCCTCCACTGTCATACTCCTGAGATTTGATATAAAAATTATTAGAATAATACAAAGAAGATATTTATAATTTATAAATATTTTGTTTATTGCAATCATTTTTAGAGTTTATAGCTTTGTGTAGCTCCCTAGGACTGCAGGGAGATGAGAGATGAGGCAGCAACAGCCAACCTTGCTTCTGTATAGTCAGACACTGCCTACAGAGCTGGGGGTGGGGCCACAGCATGGGCAGTAAGCTGCACAGAAATGAGAGCTAATAGAGGCATGCCTCTGAGTATGGGGGCAATGCCTTGGGCATTGATAGACACCTTGGATGTGTCATGTGACCAGGAAGTGCACTGCAGTGTTTAGAGATCGGAGCTCAGTCAGCAGAAGCAAGAGAAGACACAGTGATGCAGGTAAGAGAATAAATGGACACTGAAGCTTAGTGTAGTGAGGGGAGAGTTACAGTGAGTAGGGGGTGAGACAGGACCCAGCACTCATACCCATCTCCATGTGTGTCTCCCCAGCCATTAACTTCACCGCACATCACTGGTTTCAGATGCTCTCTTGCTGTTTCAGCACCCTGACCAGCTACTATACATCAGCTTGGCACAGGATTTTTCTGTCTCTTGGTTTATTAAAATTGTCTCTGCTGAGAGAGAGAGAGAAATAGAGAGACAGATTTTCTCTTTGTTATTACCCTCTGCAAACTTTTTCCTCCTGATTCTATTTACTCTTTGTTTCATACATCATTACCCATTCTCACCTTTATATCCTATATTTTGAAGAAACACCTGTTGGTTTACACAGTGGCGTAACTATAAATTTTACTCCCCCATGCCAAAAAAGTTTCTGGCGCACACCCACCCCCCAAAATAGACCCCAAAACAACAAAGAGGACATTTTTTGGTGCATGCCTATGGTGTGTGCGCTCCCGAGAAGGGTGAGTGGTTTTGTGACACAGTAATGCCTTTATATCACATTATGCCACACAGTAATGCCCTTTACAACCCATTATGCCACACAGTAATTCTCCTTACAACACATTATGTCACTTACACATAATGCCACAGTAATGCCCCTTACACATTACGTCATAGTAATGCCCCTTACACATTAAGCCACCTTAATACCCCTTACACATTTATGACATAAATGTACCTACCCAACAGTGACTATACGGACACCAGCCAATGTATTATGTTACAGTACTTCACATACAGACGCACCCAAACCTCTTTTGACCACCTTATTTTATCCTAAATGATTACAGAATATTCTGTATTCTGTGTATGAGTAAATATAATAAGTAACAAAAAAAACAAAAAACTACATAATGACAAATGCTCTTTGCAGAACTGGCAGGCAGCTATTTATCAGTAGTTGTGCTATTTATCAAACTCTCTTAAGCTAGAGCAGTGGTTCTCAAACTCGGTCCTCAGGACCCCACACAGTTCACTTTTTCCAGGTCATCCAGCAGGTGCACTGGTGTATTCATTACTCACTGACATTTTAAAAGATCCATAGGTGGAGTAATTATTTCACTTGTAATTCTGTGAGGAGACCTGGAAAACATGCACTGTTTGGGGTCCTGAGGACAGAATTTGAGAACATGTGACCAAGGGTGAGTACTTGAATGTGCAACTGTTCGCTTAATAGGCCAAGTAAATGCTATATACTTTTCTGCATGTGTTTTGCAGCATTGGTATACACAGTATACCAACTGATTAAAAACACTGTCTGAACTGAATAATGTGCTTTATAATAAGCTTATGCTTAATGAGTATACTCTCATCAAAATATCTTACAGTGTGTGGTTGTATAATTTATTGCTGGACAATAATGAGAGTTATGGTAAGAACTTACTTTTGCTAACTCTCTCTTCAAAGTCCACAGGGTCCACATGGAGACCTTGGGGTGTAGGTGATGGGAACCAATCCTGGCACCACACAATTAAAGCTTTTGAGCTCCCAGGATGCATTGGGTCCACTCTCCCTATACCCCGCCCCCGAGCAAGCGGCATCTCAGTTGGTAACAAGCCAAAGGTCGGAGGAGAGAGAAGGAAAACTGGAACACGCAAGAATCCGACTCACAGAGGAGGAGACGGGAAACCGGTGACCAGTAAGATAGCCCATATGAAGCCAGGTGCGTCAGGGCGACTGCCCCGTGGACCCTATGGAAATCGAAGAAAGAGAGTAAAATAAAGGTAAGTTCTTACCATAACTCTCATTTTCTTCTTCAGGGTCCATAGGTTCCACAGGGAGACCTTGGGGATGTCCCAAAGCGGTCCTTTTAAGGGTGGGGATGCTCCTGCACTGAGAGGAGAATCCGGTGCCCAAAGGAAGCATCCTGAGAGGCGAAGGTATCAAATGCATAGAACCATAGAAAGGTTTGGACAGAAGACCACGTGGCCGCCTTACAAAGCTGAACAGCCAAGGGACCCACAGACCGAGTAGAATGAACCTTAACAGAAGTCGGAACAGGCAGGCCAGCCTGTGTGTAAGCTTCTGAGATAGTCATACGAAGCCATCTAGCCAATGTCTGCTTATTGGCTTGCCATTCCTTCTTGTGAAAGCCATAGAGCACAAACAAGGAGTCTGATTTCCGAAGAGTACGGTCCACATAAATCCTGATGGCGCGGACCCAATCCAATGAAGCCTCACCTGCCGAGATGTTTGGTGATAGAAAGGCCGATACTATAATTTCCTGATTAATATGGAAACTAGCAACCACTTTAGGAAGGAACTCAAGGCGAGTACGAAACATCGCCCTGTCCTGGTGAAATATCAGAAAAGGAGGACGACAGGAGAAAGCTCCCAAATTCTGATACCCTCCTGGCAGATGCAATAGCCAGAAGAAAAAAGAGTCTTCGCTGTTAACCTCTTAAGTTCCACTGAATCTAGTGGTTCAAATGGATGACCCTGGTGGGCCCGAAGAAGCCCGAAAAACTACTCCCAAATCCCAAGGAGCCACTCGGCGGACAAAGGGAGGTTGAATCCAGAGGACACCCTGGGGGAAGGTGTGGATATGCGGAAGTGGAGCAATTCTACGTTGGAACCATACTGACAGTGCAGAGACATGCACTTTCAATGAGGCCAGGCGTAGGCTGAGGTCCAATCCAGCTTGAAGGAATGGCAAGATTATGGAAATTCGAAACACCTGAGGGTCGTCTCTTGTACGACACCCCCGGAATTATGTATGCCACACTCTGTGGCAGATCCTGGCAGAGGCAGGCTTACGCGCTCTAAGCATCATGTTGATGACCGAGCTAGAGAATCCTTTGGACCTTAGGATGGATGTCTCAAGAGCCATGCCGTCAAAGACAGATGCTCCAGGTCCGGGTAAAGGCAAGGACCTTGAGACAACAGGTCCAGACGTTGAGGCAGCGGGAACAGAATGTCGATGGAGAGACTCCAAAGATCTGAGTACCAATGACGTCTGGGCCAAGCTGTAGTCACCAGCAGGACAGTGCCTCCATCTTGCTTGAACTTCCGAAGAACCGAAGGAAGTAGGGAGACTGGACGAAACAGGTACGCAAACCCGAAGGTCCATTTTACTGACAAAGCATCTACCAAGCTTGCTTTGACATCTCTTGTTCTGGACCCGTAGACTGGTAACTTGTAATTGTGTCGGGAAGCCATGAGGTCCACCTCTGGGAGACCCCATTTGTCCACTAGGAGTTGAAACACCTCTTGGTGAAGAGAGCATTCCCCTGGATGCACAACGTGATGGCTGAGGAAGTCCGCTTCCCAATTGAGGACTACCGGAATGAACACAGCCGAAATGGCCGGGAGATGAGAATCTGCCCATGTCAGAATGCGTGACACTTCTGTCACTGCTGCCCGACTTCGAGTGTCTCCTTGATGGTTGATGTAAGCAACTGTGGTGGCATTGTTGGACTGAAGCTGCCCGGGCTTTCCGTGAAGAATGTGCTTTGCCATCATGAGGGCCCTGTACACAGCCCGAAGTTATGTTGATGGGCAGGGATGCCTCTATCGTTGTCCACCGGCCCTGAAAAGTTTGTGGACCAGTCGCTGCGCCTCATCCTTGGAGACTGGCATCCATTGTTAGGAGCATCCAGTCCGGGGTCCAAAAGGGGCGACCCCTGGTTAGATGAGGCGTCAATAGCCACCTAGAGACAGGTGCACCTCCGGAGAGAGTACCATCGTCTGAGCCTTGATCTGGTGGGGTAATCTGCTCCACCTGGAGAGGATCAGCTCCTGTAGGAGGCTGGAATGGAACTGAGCATATTCCACCATGTTGAATGTGGACACCATGGATCCAAGTATCTGCATAGCCGAGTGGACTGACACCCGGCGACTGCGGAGACATCTGCATACTCGCAGCTGCAGCGTGGAGATCTTTTCTGATGTTAGAAAGATTCTCTGCTGGTAAGAATCCAGAAGGGCTCCCAAATGAACTATCTTCTGTGAGGGAATTAGGGAGGACTTTTTCAATTTGATTAACCAACCGTGCGATTGTAGACAAACAACTGTCAGTTGCAGGTGGTAGTGAAGCACTTCCAGAGAACTCGCCAACAAGAAGAGGTCGTCCAGATATGGTAGGAGATGGATACCCTGACTCCGCAGGTGGGCTGCCATGACCGCCATAATTTTGGTAAATAGCCTTGGAGCCGTGGATAGGAGAAAGGGCAGTGCCCGAAACTGTAAGTGTCGTTTCAGTATAGCATACCACAGATAACGCTGGTGAGAAGGCGTTATGGGAACATGTAGGTATGCATCCTGAATGTCCAGTGATACCATGTAATCCCCAGGTTCCATAGCCAGTATGATCGGCATCCAGGCAAGCGGGAACGGCGAGCAGACTCGGCCGCGGCCGAGACCCTAGATGTCAGTAGTATAGCATCCAGAGCGGCCTCACCGATATATGCAGCCGCATCCCTAATATGGCTGACCAGTGACACCTGATTCTCTGGAACTTCCAAGGAGTCCTCAAGTGTATCGGCCCAACTCTCTATAGCTTTAGCTATCCAGGAGATAGCCATGCAGGCGGGTGACAGCTCCTGAAAGAGAGTATATGGACTTTAGGCAAGTGTCCAACTTCCTATCCGTAGGATCCTTGAAGGAAGAAATGGAAGGCATAGGTATCGTTACACTTTTAATTAACCGTGTAACGTGTGAATCCACTGCAGAGGGTGATTGCCACTTCTTACAATGAGCCTCAGGAAATGAGTAACAGGAGGTCAACCGTATTTGAGATGGATACCTCTTAACAGGCGAATTCCAGGCATCAGTCATGTGATCCAGCAGCTGATCTGACAGAGGGAATACTGCCGAAATCACCTTCAACTGTTTAAACAGGGGGTGTTTGGATTTAGGGGCTGGCTAGTCATCCTCTATAACCAATGCGGATCTGAGCGCACGCACCAAGGCAGGAATATTAATCTTTGACTTATGCTCTGCCTCTTGCCGAGGGGAGTCGGGGTTAGAGGCAATAGCCGCCTCTTCGTCATCAGATGATATCTCAGATTCTGACAGCTGTGTGGATTCAGATGGTCGTTTTGCTGGTCGTACAGGTTTCTCACTCTGCAACATGGTCTGAATGGCCGTAGAGGTCATGGCCCGACTCTGTACTGAGGTAGAGAAAACATCCACCCATGGTGGAGGTCCGTCCTGTAGTAAACCCACTGTGGGAATAATCGCCTGCTGTGGGACAGCAGGGGTCTGCATAATCAGTGGTAGTCCCTGTGAGGGAGGGACGGGCTGCTGTGGTACCCCCATAGGAGAAACAACAGCCGGGACCGTAGGCGGTCCACAATGGAGGTCAGCATCTGAGAAATAACCGTCAAAGGGGGCTCCTGTACTGATGTTGGGGGTTCAAGGCACATGGCGGGATATAACACCTCACACATAACCCATCCCGAACCACATCCTCCTCACTGAATACTGTAGTACATAATCTGCAAGATTGCGTCATAGGTACAGGAATGTGTCCATTACCCTTGTCAGACGTGCACAGAGGATGAGAGCAACTCAGGGAAGCCAGACTGCAGTGGAAAGGCGCGCTGAGCTGAGGGGAGGAGCCGTTTAAACAGGGAAGCTGTCTCCCCTGGCCGATTATTAACCCCTGGGATGCTGGTTTCCCGCACCAATTGTCCCTGGTGGTCGAGTGGAGCGCGATGGCTAGAGCCTGCATCCACACTCAGCCACCGACCGGAGGTATCGACTGCCATGACGAGCGGGTCACCACGAGCGGCGTCCCGCCTCACCTGTCCCCTGATGTCGGGTGCAGTTTGAGTCCTCTCCGGGTTCCCTGGCTAGCACAGACCCCCGGAACACCTGCCGAGATCCCCAGATCAGTACTGGCGTCGCGGCACCGGAGGGGTGATGGAGGAGCAGCGCAGATGTCCCACGCACAGTCTGTTGCTGCGCGCTCTATTCTTTGTAAAAGTAAAATTTAAAAAATAAGCTTTCGGGTCTGCTGAGGTGGTATAGGGAGAATGTACCCAATGCATCATGGAAGCTGAAAAGCTTTAACTGCGTGGTGGCCGGATTGGTTCCCATCACCTACACCACAAGGTCTTCCTATGAAGCCTATGGACCCTGAAGAAGAAATCTTATATTCTAATACAGACCTGCGTTAGAAATGCCAATTTCCCTCAGCTTTGCCCCTTTCTTTTCTGTTATCGCCTAATTGTCTGTGACTCCCCTCCTCTCATCTCCCCAATCTGCTCCTCCTCCTTTCACTCCGGCGATGCTGGGACAGGAGGCAGCACTCAGGCTGGGGCTACAAAGCAGCAGACGGGCTCCTCCAGGTCACCAAGTAGCACGGTGGTCACCGTTGTCTGACAGGGGGGGCCATTGTTACTCCACTGGGTTTATATATAAATACCTATACACCATACATTCCCACTCCTATTGCTCCTTGCTACACCATCTGCACCAATTAATTATATTTTTCTTATATTTTCATTCTCATTATAGCAATATATAAAATATTCCTAATTAATTTTTCCTATTTTAATTTCTTCCATTTATATCTGATTAACTTTTATATAATTGTACTTTCATTACATCACTTTCTCTAGTTTAATTTCATGTGTATCTCTTCTTTTGATCACACTTCTCCTATGGAGTAAATATATTAGATTTATTTATCTATATACTTCTTTCCTCAGCTCACCCAATATTCAACTCTCGTACCTAACAACGACACACACAGTGCTCCACAGCTAAATATTACAACGAATGTCAAATGAGTATAAGATATACCATACACACATAGCACGGCAAAAATAGATAATGGTTTAATTAATGCCCATCTCTTAATAAGTAAATAAATACATATATAGATAAATTAAAAAAAATTACCTTTGTTTCCTCTATACGTAGAGCATCAAGTAAATAGTGAAGAAGTTCTTGGCTATCTTGCTGCTGGAATGTTTTAAACCGAGGGGCTCTGTGAATCATACAAATTAAAATGAAGTTATAGATCACAGCATTGCTGAAGAGAACAGTAAGCTACTACTTAAACATGTATTGCCTTCCTCAATCTTAATCTTATTTTTATCTTTACCTCCAAATAAGAAATTACGTCCAATCTATACCGCCCTCTACTACAAATACCTCAATCGCAAGACTTTTTAATGTCTTTAGTTTCACAGGTCTATAGAATCACATATAGAACTTGATTTCTTTATAGGGAACTGATCACACCTGATGTAGCCAAGATCTGGGGAAGGTCATTGAAATCCTGGCAGTCGGATTTCCCCTATGGCGATTGGGCAGGAAGTGAAACCACTACATAATTATGAACAAGCGATGTATACTTTAAATTCAACTTTATTGCAAGAAGTCCATCTTAAAACTAACAGAGCATAAATCACCCCTTATCAACATCACCATATACCGTATATACTCGAGTATAAGCCGAGTTTTTCAGCACAAAAAATGTGCTGAAAAAGTACCCCCTCGGCTTATACTCGAGTCAAGTGTAGCATCATTTTGGCCGCTCGCTATAGCTGTGGGTGGTCACCCACAGCTATGCGAGCGGCCAGGAGGCCGCTCCAAAAAGGAGCAGGGACGGCCCTGATTCAGAGCGAGCGCTCTGTCAGAGCGTGCGGCTCTGATTCAGGGCCTTAGACATGAACATGAATATTAATATAAGGACTACCTTATGTTACTGGCTTTGAACTGAATAACATCTATAATTTGACAAATATACCAATTAAAATTGAAAAAATAAGATATATATAGGGAGACACCAGACAAAGGAAACAAACAATAGGGAAGGGGAAAGAAATCTTCAGTCCAGAAAAATGTATCAGACAGAGACCAGTTATATCCACAAACAAAGGAATAAAGTAATACAAAGATAATATAATATTACACACCCCTTGGTTAGGAGTCAACAAAATTGGAAATGTTAATATTGGACTTAGAAAGAGGGCCAGGATGTTAGATCTATATATTACGCTATTAATATTAACTTTATGATGAGGAACAAATCTGTAGTTTCAAAGATTTGAAATATTTGATTTTGAGTCTCTGTATCCAAAGTTTCAATAAATGTACCCCATTTACGATAAAAACGGACCACACCTATTTTGACGTCCGAGAGAGTCGAATACCTGTCATAATACATTAGCCGTGTTAGAAACTCTTTTACTGCTTGAATAGTGGGTTTTGAATGGGTAGTCCAAAAAAGCTCAAAGATTGTAAAGAAAACATAACACACCACTCTAACAAGAAAAGATCTTTAGAAAGCGTGTAAGAAAGTGTGTCTGGAGGGAACGCAGTGTCTCACAAGTAGACTTGGAGAAATGGATTTAACAGTGAGTAACAAAAATCCTATTTTTGACTTGATGCTATCTGTGTGACACTGCTCATCACTGGGACATTTCACAGTTGCTACTAAGTGAGGGTCTGCTCATAGTTAGCATTTTTGGATGTGAAAATCTGTAAACGACAGAACTTGGTAAATATATGGACAGAGGACCAAGTCGCTGCCTGACACACCTGCTCAGCCAATGCTCCAACTGCGCCAACGTATGAACCGAGACATGAGCTGGCTATAGCTTGTTTGGATACTGGCCAACCTCTTTTCTACATATTGTAAAAAACACAAAATCTGTCTATCCTGCAAAAACTGACAATCCTATTAAAGTAAATCAGTAATGATCTTTCAAAATCCAATAGAGTAAATTGAGTGTGCACAGGAGGTGACCCTAAAACCTTTAGCAAAGGATTGACAATATCCTGTATTAGATTAAAACTGGGCACTACGCTTTGATATTCACTATATTTATCTGATGGCTTAAGATAGGGATGGGGAACGTGCGGCCCGCAAAATCATTTGGTCTGGCCCAGCTGTGGCTCTCTCCCCCTCAGCGGCAGCAGGCATGCTGGGCTCTCTCCCCCTCAGCGGCAGCAGGCAGTTACCGTGGGGCTGTAGAGGGCTGTCATCAGCGGGGCCGAGCTAGTTACATCAGTGCTGGACCTCAGCGCTGCTCTTCCACCTTGCCTGTCACACGACCATCGGGACTACCCCCCTAGACTCTGCTTGGCAACATACAGACAGCCTCCCCATCTTCTTGGCTACCAGAGCCCACCAAAGGAGTAAGTGAGATGGTGGCCAGCTAACATCACTCGCCTCACCAAAGAGTAGCAGTTCCAGCCATCATAATAGGGGCGAGCTAATAAATTTTTGACCAAATATAGCAGCTAATTTTTAAGTTGATAATTTTGTATGACCCGCAAATGATGTTATAAATATCCAAATGGCCCTCGGCAGAAAAAAGTATCCCCACCCCTGGCTAAAGAGATACCTGTATAAGTCCCTCGACCCTAGATAACCAAACTAGATTGCCCCTTCCTGAACCCATCCAGAAGGAAATAAAATGGCTAGCTGAACTCCTAGTAGCCATAGTGATTTGCTGGGAAGTGAAAAGAAAGAAACCTATGTCCGATAAATGTTGAGGTGCTCACTGCGAGAAAACTAGCAGTTGCCTCAGAAATTCTTCTGCCTTGCCCTGCTTCCAATTCCATGTGTCCTGCTGTCTGGCTAATTACGGTGGGAGGACTCTGCTTGCACCTTCATAGTCTGTGAATAAAATCAGCCTTCTTTAACATGCAGAGCTTGCGGTTCTATGCATAATTGAATCCGGGGCTTAGCCTAGGAATCTGCAGTTCAGGATCTGAGCCAAAGTACTCACTTGTCCACAACAGACAAGACAAATCATTTTGAATCAAGCAGAGCTGCATCAATTGCTGCCTCACTCTAGTAATCAGTTGCTCTTTTGATCTTTTTTTTTTTGCTAAGGCATATAGTTTGGCCATAGGATGTTCTAATGAGAAGCATTCTATACATAACTATGACCATTTATCTATGGCCTTCGTGACCCAAGCAGATGCAAGTTTAGGTCTAAGAGCCGCCCCTTGGCTACAAACATAGACTTAAGCATACCCTCACGCCATACCTGCAGTGCTGGCCTTGCTGCCTGTAGCATATAGAAGGGCTGCTAAAATGCTGTAGCTGACTTCTCTCAGTGCTGCTTCTAAGAGCCATAAAGCCTGGAACACCCACCGAAGCACCTTAGAGTCTCCCCTGTGGCTACTAGTATGAAGGTTTATTCAGAGGGCTCTATTGCTTCGCCACAGGTTAAGAAAAATAATAAGAAAACATACAGTAAGGTAATGAAAACAATAAGTAAAATAAACTATGACTAGCTCCTTTACCTGCACAACTCTTTTGGGCACTTAACTGAAACTGAGGAATGCCTGTGGAGGGGAAGAGCTAAATACCTTAACCTTGTAAGTGCCATATCAGGCACCCTAAGTGAGCAGTGTCTCCGAGATAAGATGAAAGATAAAATAATTATAATAGGTACAGGTTGAGTCTCCCATATCCAAAATGCTTGGGACCAGGGGTATTTTGGATAACGGAATATTCCGTATTTTGGAATAATTACATATCATAATGAAATATCTTGGGAATGGGACCCCAATATACACACAGAATGCATTTGTATGTTATATACACGTTATACACACAGTCTGCAGGTCATTTTATACAATATTTTCAATAATTTTGTGGCTCAAGCAAAGTTTGTGTACATACATGAAATAAATTTATGTTTCATTTACACCCTATACACACAGCCTGAAGGTAATTTTATACAATATTTGTGATAATTTGTACCTTAGACAAAGTTTGTGTACATTGAACCATCAAAAATGAAAGGTTTTATTATCTCAGTCATGCCAAAATTATTCCGTATTTCGGAATATTCCGTATTTCGGAATATTTGGATATGGGAGACTCAACCTGTACTAGAAAACTAGTGTAATCCACTTCAAATAAGAAACAATGCATTAACACTAAGTACCTAATGTACTCAGCTTTGGAGTAACTAGCTAATATATATTATAATAAATACAGCTGGACTTAAGCAAATTCCAGAACATTTTATGAAAAACACATAATAATATGCTATAATGTTTGTTTCAGGTTATGATTTTATGTATAAATTAAGACTCCAGAAATGGGTTTGTACATATGTCTCAGTAAGAAATGGAAACAGACAGTATTGGAATTGATACACAGTCTTGACAGCTAAAAGATGTGCTCTTTTCTCCTTGAAAATATGCTCCAAGCAAGATCCTTGTGGAGACTGGACTGATGGTGGGCTGAGTTGACCGCTCACAGATGTGAGGACATATGGAAGCCAGTGTCAGTGAGCTACAACCTGTTGTATAGTGTCAGCAGTATAATGACAGAACAGGTTGGGACCCAACTAATGGTGACACGAAGTGAAGGGCAACTGTCACAGAGAGATATAAGCTATGTTCTCAACTATCGTTAAAAAGCATGTTAACTTGGCAACCTGTTTTATACCATATGTATGCAAATGCAAGTAATAATAAATATCACATAACCTTCAACTGACAGGAAACTCAATTTTATGCTATAATATTAATTTATTCATTGGTACGATCTTTGTATTGTGAGCTCCTTCAGCCTCATACTATTCTTCTGGTTTGACAACTAGTAGAATTTAAATTCTTAATTTTCAGTCCATTTTCATGATACAAACATTTGGGTTATTTCAAAAACAAATACTAATAATGCCATGACTTGTAGCATAGGTAAATGTGTACTGTTACTGCTATTTAGTGAGGGGGACATATTTGGGTTTTAGCCAATTGCTAAAACACAATAAAAAGTATTTAAAAGTTTTGCCAGCCAGTTTTCATAGCTAATATTCACCAACTAGCTGGCATTGTAGTGCAGAGTCATATGGCAAATTAAAGACTGCCTCCAAATTACCACCATCATTTCTGTGATGATTTTCATTACTCCCAGCGATATGTTTTCCTAGCAAAGCAGTACAACAGCCCATGGCTTCTCCCAGCTTCAGCAAGATGGATTGTATAATAACTAGCCTGCTCTGCTGTGCTGTAATAGGAACAACAATAGTTTAGTCCCAATGGAAAAGTGGAATTAATGCATAGCTGAGAACAGTAAACATTTCAAATTCCAAAACGACACTTTAGTAATAAACAAGTGTGACATGAACCCGTACTTTCCGCAGACCACCTAGTCATTGTAACGTGCCATATTCACATGTGCATGCAGCACTAGTTCACAGTGAATCAGAGATACTACCTAACTTTCCCACCTGCACAATGCACATAGCTTTCTCGAGACAGTCATTCCCAAAGGGAGTTAGGAGTATGAGAATCCTTACTAAGGATCAGAAATATTGCTCCAAATATGAAGCAGGTATGTAATACTTCCATTTCTGGCACTACAAAAATGCTAATAAAGGTACCTATTTGCAGGGAAGTATAGTTTGTAGACACTAGCACAGCAGGAAATATTATTTACAACCTGTACCTGTTCGGACCTTGGATCCACCCCTACCTGATTAAAAAGAAACAGCTCAGAGAGGAGCTGAGAAGATGGCCCATTGAGGCGAACGTGTGTCCTCAGGGCCGGATTAAGGAGGGGGGTGACAGGGGCAGTTGTCCCTGGGCCCCCACACAGGGTTGATGTGACCCTGCCAAGAGCGGCACCTGTTCCCGGGTAGAAGCTCTGGAGCCGCGCTGTTCGACAAACTGCATGCAGCACAGACAGTGCTGCTGCATCAGCTGTCTAAGGGAGAGAGAGAGGGCCAGCTTTACTGTGACTTTAAATCTCTCCGACCCCCGCCGATGCCTCAGCAACCGCATTGGGGGCAGAGCCAATACGGCAAGTCTCGTCACCATGTCCCCGCAAATTATGTAATTAATTGTGGGGGGCGGAGTCTAACGAATTGAGGAGGTGCCGGCCAGGTCCTTTTGCAACCTGCTGCTGATTAAGTGTTCTGTTTTAGGGTGTGTATGTATGTACAGTATGTATGTATATGATATTGTGCTAATGTGTTGGTGTGCATGCTGTGTATGTATGTGTTATTGTTTATATATGTGTTTGTTAGTGTGTGTATACTGTTTATGTGTATGTGTGAGTGGTGTCTTTGTGTGGGGTTTTCGAAGGGGGGGGGTAGGCTCGGCTCTGTGTGGCTTGAAGGGGGCCCCCACAAGCCTTAATCCGGCCCTGTGTGTCCTGGAGGAGATCTGCAAAGAGACCTCAGAGAGGAGCTGCATAGATGTTTTTTGGAGAGAGCAAAATATGGGGTAATGACGTGACCTGCAGTAAGAAGGAGAGAGATGCTCTAGGCAAAATAATCTGCAGAGAGACTGAGGGGCCCATTTATCAATGAGTTTTAAAACTTGTTGCATATGATAAATGGTGCAAAACTCACAAATGGATTGCGCTGAGGATCGACAACCAATAATAAATGTATACTTATGTTTGATTGATAGAATTAGCAATAGGCTACAAAAGGCTTCCTCAGTATCACTTATTTATTTCAATAAAATAATATTAAAGTACAACATACGAACAGCATAATATATTCAAAATGGGTCATCACATCAGGAACAGATAAATATCTCTCATATTAGTATACACAATTGAATAATAAAATCAACAATTACTAAAAAAAATAGAAACAAGGTCACTTTAAGAGAGATACAATCATATAAGTATCCACTCAATGACTACAAGCTTGTAAAGATTGTATAATTTAATGTTTAGTTGTTCACCCATATAATGGGAATAATCCACAAATGCAGGTTGAATATATTATGCTGTTCGTATGTTGTACTTTAATACTATTTTATTGAAACACATAAGTGACACTGAGAAAGCCTTTTGTAGCCTATTGCTAATTCTATCAATCAAACATAAGTATGCATTTATTATTGGTTGTCGATCCTCAGCGCAGTCCATTTGTGGGTTTTGCGGTATAGATATTTTTAGACCAGATTAGCTACTGGTCGATGGACTAGCAGCAGTGGATAAGATATTTTATTTATATTTACTTAGAGCGCCAGGACTTTTGGACTCAGAGCCAGAAAGACTGATTGAGCCCAAGCCTCTCATTTTTTCCTAGTATATGATAAATGGTGCTCAAGCCAATCAGCTCCCAACTGTCACTTTTCAAATAGATGACAGTTGGGAGCTGATTGGCTGGAGCACCATTATCATACGCAAAAAGTTTTAAAACTCGTTTTGTATGATAAAACTTGTTGATAAATGAGCCTGAGTGCAGTGATTTGCTGAGATAGCGACTACAGCAGCATAAGAATATTGGGCCAAATGTAATAGGGTGTCAGTTTTGGTAAATTGCGAGTTTTGTGCTAAACTCGCAATTTTTCACAACTCTCCAATGTAATAGGGTGTCAGTTCAATAGAACTTGCATTTTTCAGAGTTACTAAAAAATCTCCATTCTCAAACTCGCATCCAGATGTTTTCACATTGAAAACAATCAACTCACCCAATGTAATGGGGTGTCTGTTTTAGACTTGCAAAAAAAAGATAACCAAAAGTCCCCAAATAATAGACCTGCTTCAGGCTAGAGAGTATATCCTGAGCAGGGCAGATTAACACAGAAACATGCACATATCCATGAGATACGTGCAAGTTTCTGTGTGTACTTATGTAAAAGGTTTTACATTTTTTGTAAAAAATTACGTGCATCCCCTCCCCAAAAGCATAACCAGCCCCAGGCTTTTTAAAGCCTGTCCTGATTCTAAAAATACAGGGGACAAAATGCGTAGGGGGCCCCTGTATATTAAGGACCAGCACAGGGCTTTGTTGAGCTGGTCCTGGTTCTGGAAAATCAGGGGACAAAATGAGTAGGGGTCCCCTGAAAATTCCAAAACCAGCACCAAACTCGTTCTAGCGGGGGGATAATGCCACACCCAGGGAAAATCTTTCACCGTTTTCCCCGGCCAAAGCATTACAGCTGACTGCTAGTCAGCTCAGGCCAGAAATCCCTGGGGAGTTGGGGATCCCCCCAATAAAGGGGTCCCCCTCTCCAGGGCACCCCAGGCCTAGACTGAGAGCCCAGGGCTATCCCAGTCACCTTAGGGCGGTGGCTGCCGGGTTGATAGTGTTAGTGTTTTGTGTAAATTAAAGGGTTAAATATTCTCTTTATTTGTAGAACCACACGTACCAGTAAGCCTCCCCCGCATGCTGATATTTGGAGAACCACAAATACCAGCACGCGGGGCATTGTAGTTCCACAGCTAAAGAAATACATAAAAAAACAAACACACACCGTGAAGTAAAATGTTAAAACATACCTGCACACTCACACGACCCCAACTCGTTTTGCCCCCTGATTTTCCAAAACCAGCACTGGCTCTGCAAAGCCATGTGCTGGTTCTTCATATACAGGGGCCCCCTACGCATTTTGGCCCCTGTATTTTTAAAAGCAGGACAGGCTTTATAAAGCATGGGGCTGGTAAGGCTTTTGGGGAGGGAGTGCACGTCATTTGTATTTTAAAATACAGACAGAAGCCATCACGGATCTCACTGATCTGTGATGGCTGCTCTAAAACTCGCACCTTTTAATGCTACTCGCATTAAAAGGTGTCAGTTTACATAGTCCTAAACTCGCATATGTAGTAGCCTCGAGCTGAAAAGCTCGCAGGCTATTGAATTTGCGAGTTTCAGTACAAACTCGCACTTTTTAAAAGTGTGAGAAAGTGCGAGTTAGTACTGTTACTTAATCTGACTACCTATTACGGTACATTTGGACCATTGTGTTTAAGCCACTACAGCTAGTATTAAATGGCCTAGCTTCCCACTTGACAGAGAACAGAACTGATTTAGCACTCTCAGTGGGAGCTAGGTTTATTGTGTTCTGTGAAACAATGTTATTTTATTGATAATAAAAAGGTAATTTATGTTCAAAAGTCAGTTAGTTGATGAAAATCCCTTTTTGTGCACCAAAACACTAACTAAAGCACCGTTATCAGTTCTCCAGACCACAGCTTTGTAATCTCAGCCCTGATCCACCTTGCAGATATACTGGTTTCCTTTCTTTATGTAACAATGACTGTGTTGCAGCTATGGTATTCCTATTTATTCTTGGCCAGATATTTCTTGCCCTTTGATGATAATTACATATGTACTGTTAGCAATTCATCTAGCCAGGGACTGTACATTGACAAGGAAACTCCTAAATATACAGTCAGACAGCATTGGATTTGCACAACAGCATCATACACACAGAGAAGCCTTATCCTATAAACACTATAATAGCTAGTATAGGTGCTGCTTAATATATGTACAATATTTTAATAATCAAAATTATATAGCCTGCTAGTTAAATACAAAGATGCTGTACAGTATATGTCTATATAAGGTCAATTTGGATGTGCATATTCGGCCTGCAATCCAGAAAAACATGATGGGAAATCCACAATGGTAAATGCCATCCATGACACTTGAGATGCACAGGTAGATTTGTTGCCACTAATAAGCTACCATTGTGTCTGAAATCTAGGTGACCTGAGCCATACTTGACAAATAAAGTAAAGATATACCAAAGTTTGACTGATCACTGATGTCAAAATTACATTTTACTTCTTACAGATTACAGATTGTATAATACATACAAAAACTACAAAGAAAATTAATAATTTTACAGACACTTGTATGCATATGGGTCATTCCATATGAAGTGGACCAATTTTGAAGTTCGTCCCCACCTGACCATCTCCAATTTTGATAATTTCTTACATGAAGATTGGCATATATGTCAGACTACCTTAGGGAAAAAATGTAGTTCACAGTATGCAATAGTAGCAAAACTGAAAGTGGTGGTGGGTGCAACTGTCAAAATTACCAATATTAGAGATAGTTAGGTGGGGACCTAGGAAGCCCATTAAAAGGTTAGGTTATCATTATTTTTTGGTTAGATTTAATTTTTGCTTTGAAGGATCACTAAACCTCCAAGCTGAAATGTTCAGGTTTGAGAGCATAGGGCCTGATTCAGAGATGAATGCAATGTTGATGTTTACGCAGTTTGAGCGAACTGCAGATCACAGTTTGAACAGTGATCTGAACATGCGTCTGAGTCACAATGTGCATTCGTTAAGTTTCATTTTTGTTGTCGCTCACAGTGAGGATAAATTTGCAAAATGGTTGACAGGCAAGGACTGTTAGTGGGTGGCAACGAGGAGGTAACGACTCAAGAGCAGGTGTGTCACAACCGTTTTTGGGGCATGTTTTATACATAATCAAAATGGCTCAGCTCCCATGGCCATTCTGTGCGGCCATTGGGTTACTCAGAAGTCCGATAATCAACTGATCTGTGACCGAGCTGTGTCTTTGAACACATTTTCTTGGATTAGAAAAGCCGCTGGTGGGTGTCTCAATAACAATGCAGGCGGCTGTAACATTTGCATATTTTTGCACAGCCGCTGTGTACATCTCTGAATCATGCTCATAGTGGCTCTGTTAGAAAGTATTACTCTCCCACTCAATTACAAACAATCTGCAACTCTTCCCAAACTCTAACTCAGTTAGAAGGGGATGCAATCATAATCCCAACTGCGGAGATTCAGGCGCTCAGAAAGCCGGCGCCGGAACCCGACACCTGTCAGAATCCCAGCACCAGCATCCCGACCGTCGGAATCCTGAAGGTAAGTAGTGGGGTTAGCTTTAGGGTTAAGCACTAGGGAGTTAGATTTAGAGTGAGGGGAGGGGGAAGTTAGGCTTAGGCACTAGTGTGGGGAGGTTAGGTTCAGGCACCGGGGAGGGAGGGTTAGTGTAGGGAGAGGAGGAGGGTTAGGATACCTACCGACAGGTGTTGGTATCCTAACCCTGTCCGCTGGGATCCTGAGCACCGGCATCCCGTACCCAACCCGTTAGAAGAGCACCATCCACCTAACATGGCAAAGTGACAAATAGCGATGAAAGAACATGATGGGCATATTTAGTTAAGTATAATCACTATTTATTGTATATTATTCAGCTCAGTAAAACACAGTCCTTATTATATACTAATTTCAAACAATGATTCTACTTGCTCTTTAAAGGCACGTTTTGGTCTCGTGATCCTCTTCTCTATGCTAAAAGAGTTAATTGAGGGACTGTATACATACATACTAAATATATAAATATATATACACAAACACACATACAGCACATTATGAACTTAAAATTAAATGCTGTACTGCATGTATACTATAATGATTACTCAAATGCACAATATGTTAAATGGAAACATTCAATAATAATCAAGGTTAAAAATGTTGAGCTCTAGATCACTGAAAGCTGACAGCTAAAAGATGTGCTCTTTTCTCCTTGAAAATATGCTCCAAGCAAGATGCTTGTGGAGACTGGACTGCTGGGATGGTGTGTTGAGTTGACCGCTCACAGATGTGAGGACATATGGAAGCCAGTGTCAGTAAGCTACAACCTGTTGTATAGTGTCAGCAGTATAATGACAGAACAGGTTGGGTCCCAACTAATGGTGACATGAAGTGAAGGGCAACTGTCACAGAGAGATAAATGCTAGTAAGGCTCAATTCACTCACTTTCTTTTTAAAAACATAATTTGCAATACCAATGCTTTAATTTTAAAAGAAAAGCTAGGGTAATCTTTCCATGTTCAAAGCAACGAAGCACTGTGAGAAAAACAATACCAGAATACATATGAT
Source organism: Taudactylus pleione (assembly GCA_031769625.1). Lineage (NCBI taxonomy): Eukaryota > Metazoa > Chordata > Amphibia > Anura > Myobatrachidae > Taudactylus > Taudactylus pleione. Next base: position 35,226,906 of record JAUIMM010000014.1, read on the forward strand.
TATATTTTCTATTGCTTTCAACAAACAACAAAATACATTTTGAATGTGTCCAATATAATGAACTGCTAATTAAACACTCATCCCTGGGGAGTGATCAGATATTAAAGCAAAAAAAATATACACGACTGTCACATTTACCAATAAACAGTTTGTTTAAAATGGAAATAACCCAGAAAAAGTAATGGTAGGTATATACCAGAATAGATCACCAAGCCATTTGTAGTGGTCCGCATGATACTCTACCTGCAAATTCATTGTGTAATATTAAATAATATTCAATTTACTGATCATGTTCAGTTTTTCTTTGCAAAATTAGGTGGCAATTCAATTATCTACAATATGCCGCCACCATGTCCAGCTACGCTACATTACCATCTATTACAGTAGACAAACTTTGCACATACAGGTAATTAAACGGTCCAGCTATATTGATTTTGCAGACCAATCACAGCAATGAAATGAAAGGGGGGTATCCACTAGGCGATTTTAGCAAGCGATTGCACGATAACGACGTCGTTATCGTGCAATCGCTTGCAAATCGCACATGCATCGGGCATGTTTTGGTCAGAAGCAACCAGCGATGCGCGTGCACGCTGGTCACTTCCGACATCTATCATCGCCCGTACATGCTGGTCAACCTGACGATCCCGTCAGGTTGAGCATGTGCGGGGATGATGGATGTGCCTGGACTAAACGAGTGAACGTTCAGTCTAGGCACATCACTAGATATACAAACGAGAGCACGTTACGGTAGGCTTTGTTAGTCCATAGGGTCCACAGGGATACCATTGGGTGTGTGTGGTTGGAGTGATCTGGGCACGAAACTGTTAAAGCTTTAGCTCCCAGGATGCACCGATTCTCCTCCACATATACCCTGTCTCCAGCCAAAGACAGATCAGTTTTGTAAACAAGCCCAATGCAGGACCAGGAGAGAGAAGGAAGAACAATGTACACAAGAAACACTCTCACAAAAAATTAGGGAATCCGGGACCAAGAGGACAAAACCCAATAAAGCAGGTGCGTCAGGGTGGGCCCCCTGTGGACTCTATGGACTTCGAAGAAATAGAGTTAACAAAAGTAAGTCTACCATAACTCTTAATTTCTTCTTCAGGGTCCATAGGGATCCACAGGGATACCATGGGAATGTCCTAAAGCAGTAACCCCCTAAGGTTGGGGACGCTCCTGAACAGAAAGGAGAATCCGACGCCCAAAGGAAGCAACCTGAGAGGCAAAGGTATCAAAAGCGTAGGACCTAAGAAAGGTGTGGATGGAAGACCACATGGCTGTCTTGCACAATTGTTCAGCAGAAGCGCCACGTTGAACCGCCCACGAGGGTCCCGCTGACCGAGTAGAATTAGCTATAATCCTATTTGGAACAAGACGACCAGCTTGCGTGTATGCCTGAGAGGTTGTCATGCGGAGCCAACAAGCCAGAGTCTATTTATTAGCTGGCCAGCCTTGCTTGTGAAAGCCCTACAACACAAAACGAGAATCTGATTTCCTCAAGGATTTGGTGCGATCAACGTAGATCCGAAGAGCGCGAACCACATCCAGAGAGGCTTCACCTGCAAATGGAACCGGGATACCACTTTAGGAAGGTAACCCGCCCGGGTACGGAGGACAGGTCAGTCTGGATGAAAGCTCAAGAAGGGGGAGCGACAGGATAGCGCTGCCAAATCAGATACCCTGCGGGCAGAGGAGATAGCGAGTATAAAGAGCGCCTTTACCGTCAGCCACTTGATGTCTACTGAGTCCAGAGGTTCAAATGGGGAATCCTGTAGAGCCCATAGAACCAAGGACAAATCCCACGGGGCCACCGGAGGGACAAAGGGAGGTTGAAGACGGAGAGCACCCTGAAATAATTTTCTAACATCAGAGAAGGGTAAGGATTCAAGGGCCTTCTTGGATTCCGTGTCCGTTTTCCAGGACCGTAGCCAAAGGACCCAAGGTGTGACTATGGAGGTCACAGATGCATTAGAGGCAAGTAGTCCAGTAGCCACCGCAGCTTCTTCCAAATAAGAGACCGCTTCCTGAATATGGGAAATGTAGGTCAGTTGGTCCCTGGTAGCATCGGATGTCAGGCTGTCTTCCAGTTCTTCTGTTCATCCTTCGATAGCCTCAGCTACCCAGGCCGTGACCAGAGCCGGACGAGTAATTGCCCCGGAAAGCGATTAGACTGATTTGAGACAAGTTTCGAGTTTTCTATCTGTGGCATCCTTAAGGGAGGATGTAGACGGTAAAGGCAGCATAGAGCTTCTGACTAAGCGTGCCACATGCGAATCAACAGTGGGAGGGACTTCACTGTACACTCACCAGTAGGGAGAGTGTAAAAAGATGCTAGTCTTTTTGGGACCTGGAACAGTTTGTCAGGCGTACCCCAAGCTTCTCCCATGAGCTCAGTGAGCTGTTCTGATTGAGGTAATTCAGCTTTAACCACCTTTGGACGTTTAAACATTGGGGTTTTAGGCTTAGGGACTGGTTCATCATCCGCTATATTCAGGACTGATTTAACCTCCCTCACTAAAGATGGGACATCCACTGTTGAATGACGGTCCTCCTCAACCAAGGCTGAGCCAGGGAGAGAACCTTGTGCATCATCTGCCTCCTCATATGATGTGTCAGAATCTGAAAGCTATGTGAACTGAGAGGATGGCACAGTTCGCCTATGTGCTGCCCGCCTGTAACATTTGCTGCTAGGCGGCAGGCGCTTGAGCCATATTCTGAACTGAGTGGGCATAAACATCCATCCACGAAGGATGCATAGGGCGTACCTACATAGTAGGCTATAATAGCTTTGGGTACCCCATGGTGGGAGGCAGCATGGGGGATGATAAGTGGTCCACTAGCTGCGTCATAACCTGGGATAAGTAGGACACCCAAGGTGGCTCCTGGACAGGGGCTGGTACGGTGGACTGGGGAGGTGGCACATACCAAATAGCACAAAGACCATCCTGCATCAAATCCTGAGGGGACGAGCCCGCTGAACAGGATCTGCAAGTAACAAGCACAGGGGCCTCAGGCTCCTGTTTACCCCTAGAAGACATAATAATAACCAGCCAACAGCACACAATTAGTATATGGCTAGTAATGCAGTGTGACACTCTTCACAAATATAAGAAAATGTGAAGTAATGATGAACCCCCTACACACCTGGTAGTTGAAAGTTAAACAAGAGCAGCAGGGATAAATATAACTGACAGTTAGAAAGTTTTAAGTCACATACTATGCATATAAATATACTTATAATGGGCACTGAATCAACTACTCAAGCCTCCAAGGGCTGGTAGGATTTGTGCGCTGTATAACATGGCCCCAGGGAGAGGTATACAGGGAGACTGGACCCGAATCTCCTGAGACCTGTAGCTTCAGAAAAGCCCTGATTAATGGCTGCTGAGCGTTTCATATAGGGAGGAGGGTGAAGAGGAGCAGCTCAGAGGCAGGAAACCTTGTGAGGGATCACGCTGTGGGCTGGGGCTGCCAGGGGAGAGCCTACCTCCCTCCTTCTGCATCAACAGCCGGGTGCCGCTGGCTTCTACATGGACCCCAATGTCAGCTTTTAACTGCCCCGATGGTCTAGTGGGGGAGCAGACGAACCAGTCGCCCCACTGCAGCGTCCTCCGGCAGGTCTCCACCACCGGAGGTAAGGACCGCACAAAACGCATTTGCCCACAAGCAAGGAATCGCCTTACCTGTTCTTCACCGTTTGTCCGGCTGCAGCCCTGGGTCTCCAGTGGAGCGGCTAGTAGAGGCCCGCTGGCGCCCGCCGTAATCACTGGATGGTGTAGTACAGGCGCCCATTAGGACGCTTTGTTTATGGCTCAGATAAATAAATAATAAAAATAAAGCTTGGGGCTGCCTAAGCAGTACCCCTGTCTAAAGGTGCGACCGGTCCTGCCGGCACCAAACATAAATCTGATCTGCATATATGCAGGAGGGCCAGTGCATCCTGGGAGCTAAAGCTTTAACTGTTTGGTGCCCGGATCACTCCAACCACACACCCCATGGTATCCCTGTGGATCCCTATGCACCCTGAAGAAAAACATCTTAATTATGAATTGATTAATAATACAAAACAAAGCATTGAAAAGCTGACAAAGTGGCAACTGGTTTCACAAGTTGAAGTAACTTGCCGGGTTTTGGCTCCTCACAATGGACCTCCTCCCCATAGTCTTCTCTCATCTCTGCACTAATTCTGACTTCAGCTCACCCCTCCATCTCTCTGACCACCATCTACTCTCCTTCAGCATTAACCTTCCACCCACTCTACACCCCTCCCCTTAAGCCATTCGTGGTAGGCAATATCTTCAGAACAATCTTGACCCCACCAGTCTTGACTCTTCTCTAGACTCCTTTCTCTATCCCATTACTATCCGCAAGTGCCCTGACCAAGCTGTCTCCTTCTATGACTATGCTCTCATTACTACCTTCTATGACCATGCTCTCATTAGTAACCTTGACATTGCTACCCCGACTGTCATCATCAATCTATCTTCTACCCAACCATGGCACTCTAAAATTACCAGCTTTCTCCAAAGTGCTCTCGCGCTGCTGCGTTCCATTCCAAAAGAAGTTGCACCCTCACACTAACGTCCTCCATTTCCAGTTCATTGTCCCGTCCTAAAGTGCCACTTTATCACACGCTAAACAATCCTACTTCAAAGCCCTCATCGCCTCCAAGCCTCGTTGCCTCTTCACTACATTCAACTCCATTCCTCTACCCCCACAAACTTCAACTCCAAAATTGCCATGATATCTTATCACTTCAGACCCCACCTCTCGCACCCTTCCAGGACTGACAACCTTGTCATCCTTCACACGATCTCCAGAGCTGAAGTCCATGCCCTTCTCTCCACCTGCCCCTTAACGTTCCCTTTGAAGCATGCTTCCACATTGCACACCTGGTCAGCTTATTTCTCTTTTTGCACCTTCTCATTATCCTTTAAATATGCTGGAGGGATAATGCTTAAGAGACACACACTTGACCCCTCATCCCTGGCTAACTAATATGCCATCTGTCTTCTGCTTCAAACCACTTGAAAGGAGAGTTTACACCTCACTTATTTCCTCTCCTCCCACTGCCTTCTAGACCCCACTCCAATCCGACTTTCGATCTCTTCATTCCATCGAAACTGATTTATAGGTAACCCCCACCCCGCAAATCAAATGGCATGTTCTCTATTCTTACACTCACTGACATCACAGTAGCATTTGCACCAATGACCACTCCATCTACTACAAACCCTCCACTCTTTGTGAGCTCTCTCATGGTTCATCTCCTACTTCTCCAACAGTTCCATCTCCATGGTTTGGAGGTCTCGATGGTTTTGTCTTTTTCCCCCTTCTCTTCTCTACACTACTTTCCTTGGCATGCATATCAGTAATTCTGGGCTACACTACCACCTTTAAGCTGATGATACCCACATTTTCCCAGGACTGCTCTCAATCTGTCCTTCCCTGTGTCAAGTCCTGTCTGCCAGCCATCTCCCCCTGGATAGCATATCACATCCTAAAACGCAATAATTAAAAACTGTGTTCGGCGACTTTCATCCAGCAAAGGTCCAATCTTCACCCACCATCTCCCTTTCTATTGATAAATTTCTCAATTTACTCCAATCCCAAAGTCTGAGCCATCCTTGATTATGCCATTTCCTTCTCTCCCCACATCCACTCTGTTTCACAATCTTGTTGTTTCAAACGTCTCAATATTTCCTCACCTTAGAAGCTGCTACATGCCCTTATCAATTCCTACTATGATTACTGTAATTTGGTCATCTCTAGCCTTCCTAACTTCTGCTTTGGCTCTCTCCAGCCTATCCTCAACTATGCAATATAGAAAACGAGGTGTCTTCATCAAGGTTAGAGGACACCTCTTACCTGAAATCAGGATATCACAAGGAAACCAAGGAAGGGGGAATGCGGAAAATAATTTGAGCACAGGATCGTACAAATAATAAACAATTCATACTGTAATAAGCAATCCACAGTAATATAGGTAATACCCAGAAATGGAGTTAGGAAAGTATATCAGGTGTGGAGATGCTCCCCCTGAGAGTATAAATATATGAACATGATGGAGGAAGTAAAAAGGAAAACTCTCTTTTTGGGGGGCACTCTACTATAAATTGTATGTATCAAAAAATATTAATAATTAACTTTTAAGTATACATTAAAATACATTAGCAGGTCCAAACATGACAAGGTATACGAACACAGAACACAAGGACATAAACATATAGTAAAAAGCAATATCTCAATTCTTAAGAAGCCAAGTGAAATATTACTGAGTAGTATTTATAAGATCAATTAGCTGTGGTGGTATATATGTCCACTTAGATATCTAATTATCTTCTTCAAATATCTTATAGCAGCACAGTGGCTAAAAATCAGGATGTCAGACACACTAAAGCTCCAAATCCTAAAACATAACCCCTTCCATCAAGTACAAAATTGTCTGCTTCTGGACCTCCAACTTAATTTATGATTGTAGTCACCAGTATTAAAGTCCAACACAGGTGACTGCAATTGTAAAATAAGTGGAAAATATAAAAACTGATTTATTTTGTACAAGGTATAAGGGGTCATGTGAGAGGGTAGGTATGCATCTCACCATGCTGGTGGTCTTAATAAGTGAAATCCTCTCCAAAAGAGTTCTATGGAGCACTTTTAAAGAAGCCAATGGATTTATAATACCTAGCTGTAAACTGCAGTGAAAATTAGCCAATTATACAAAATTGGATTCCAGCAGCAGATAAGAAGTGGGTTCCTTGTATTTGCTACATGGGTGCAGGTTATTTCAAGAGTTATAGGGCCGGATTCAATTAGCCTCCTTGATTTACAATGAGGGGGAAAAGAGTAATAGCCTCTGACTTTTACACCCGAGGCTATTCAATTAAAGCTCTTTTCCTTGAGCAGTAAATTTGTCACTATTGCTCGTTAACCCATAGGTTCCAGGATAAGTACCTAGGTAGGGCAGAAAGCCCTATTTAACACGGATTTCTGTTCGTGCCACAGGAGGAGGTGAACAGAAATCAGTGTTAAGTGGCTGCCACAGGCTGTAATTGAATAGCCTTGGGCACTGCATCATGGATAATTAGCCATTCAACTGAATTTGACCCATAGAGTGCACTAAAAAAAACTCTTTAATATTGAACATTCTAACAGATACAGAGTGAATAAGGTATCTCTTTTGAAACTAGAGTTTCACATACACTTCTAGTAATGTAATGTTAACATTAATACAATGTAATGTGTCATGTTACAAATATACAGTAGTATTTTATGATTTGTAAACTATGGGTGTGAGTCTGGGTCAGACTGGCCCACCAGGGAGCCAGGTAATTCCCTAGTGGGTCCCACTGATTAAAGGCCCCGCCCCTTTCTGTGAGGGAGTGGGGCTTAACAAGGTAGGACAGTCCAACTACCAGTCTGACCCCCCGACCCTTTCTCTCTCATAAAGTCTGAATCTAAATGCAACTGCAGTGAGTTCGGGAGACCGTCTGGTAATTGCTTACAACACACTCGCTGCCGAGTGCACGCAACCCGCCTCCTTGTACGTAGATGAAAGCCCAGGGGTCTGACACCATCACATGCCAGGGTGGTGGTGGGGGGGTTAAGATGTCAGACCCTCGCACTTGAAGTAGTAACCGTCGTCGCAAGCAACAGCGGGATGGAGGGAAAAAAGTCTCCTGGAGGATTGATGCAGGAACTGGAACAGAAGGGTGGAAAAGTACTGGGGTGAAGGGAGTCTGTTCAAGCTCCTCCACCCAAGGTGAACCCCAAGGAGTGGCCATGGAGGGCTGGTCAATGGGCAGCTCTCAGCAGTTAAGTGCACCAGCAGAGCCACCATGTGATCAGGGTAGATGGTCTGTTCGCTGGATTTCAGCCTGGGTCACCCCTTTATGGGGTTTAATTGTCGGGGGTGCTAGCAAATTACAGAAGGGGGTGTTGAAGCCGGATAATTGGCTGAGACTGAATCTTTTAAAATTAAAATCTGCACAACGCCTCATGACTTGTATGTATTTTAGAAGTTGCTTATAAGGTCACCTGCTCGCTGCATGATTCCCCCCCTTCTCCCAATACTAGGTTTATGACACAGGAGAGAGAAATGAAGGGTGGGAGAGAGATACAAAAGGGGTAAGGGGTTGCCTAGTACACCTTGTGTGCCACTGCAGTCTGGCCTAGTGGGTGGAGGATCGGTGGCACCACACCAGCACCCATGATGATTGCATGTGTCCCTTCTTGAATGTGTCTCTGTAAAACAATGCAGAGTATGTGTAGTAAGTAGTAGATCATGGGGACATCGCGCCTTAGTGCCTATAGTAGGGCCCTGTCTAGATGGCAGGGGAGGCCTGTTACCACCCAGTTCCCTCTATATCAGTGGTTCTCAACTCCAGTTCTCAAGTACCCCCAACAAGACAATTTATGGATTTCTTAAATCATGTATAGGTGAGTTGGTGTATTTTGCTAGGTCAGTAACTAGCCCACCTGCATCCACAAATGGAAATCATCAAAACATGACCTGAATGTGGGGGTACTTGAGGATTGGAGTTGAGAACCACTGCTCTATATCATAGTATATATCACAGCCAAACCACTTTATATACCCCCTCTAGGTATATATACTTATTCAGCCAGCCACACAGGGTTTTTCAGAGTCTATCTGACCTTAATTACACTGAAAGCCCCCCCCCCAAACTACACTGGCAGTCCCACAGTTACTTAATGACAATGTATTGTCTTGAGTGGGGTCTACAAAGTGTATTAATGGCACCTTAAGGAGTCCCCACTGACTGACTCCATAGTTACGGCCTTTAGATGAGAGATCCTTTTTTATTTGTAGGGCTATTTATTTGATGTGGTGGCTATTTACATTAATAGTAGGGTCCCAGCAATGCCTTTTTACTTTTGGTGGGTGGTTTGGGTGCTATTTAACACTAGCTGGGATATCGGAGCTTGTAGACTGGCACCAGATTCAAATTGCGCCACCGCTGTCTGTCCATGTCTGCTGCTGCATGTCGGTGCACCAGCTGTAATTAGCTGGTGGCCTAGGGCCAAATCCACACCTGCTGGCCGCTGATGGCACAAAGGGGGGAGGCGAGGGGCTGCTGTAGGGACACGGGGAATTGAACTGCTGGGGGGGGGGGCATAATGTGTAAAGGCACTGCTATTGTGTGGAATAATGAGAGATACGGTAAGAACTTACCTTTGTTATCTCTCTTTCTACAAAGTCCATAGGGTCCACAGGGAGACCTTGGGGTATAGGTGATAATGGAGTCATCCGGGCACCACACAGTTAAAGTTTTCTCCCAGGATGCACTGGGTCTCCCTCCTATACCCTGCCCCCGGGCCAGAGGCACCTCAGTTTCGTAGCAAGCCAAAGGCCGGAGGAGGATAAAAGAGAGAGAAGAAAGTCTGGACACTCAAGAATCACATTCTCACACAGAAGGAGATGGAAAACCGGTGAACAGAGCAAAGTCCATCTGAAGCACAGGTGCGACAGGGTGGGTGCCCTGTGGACCCTATGGACTTCGTAGAAAGAGAGATAACAAAGGTAAGTTCTTACCATAGCTCTCATTTTCTTCTTCAGGGTCCATAGACTCCACAGGGAGACGTTGGGGATGTCCCAAAACAGTCCCTCTAAGGGTGGGGACGCTCCTGTGCAGAGAGGAGAATCCGCCGCCCAAAGGAAGCATCCTGAGAGGCAAAGGTATTGAATGTATAATACCTCAGAAAGGTCTGGACAGAAGACCACGTGGCCGCCTTACAAAGCTGAACAGCCGAGGCTCCACGGCGAGCTGCCCATGAAGGACCCACAGACCGAGTAGAATGAGCAGTAACAGAAGGCGGCACTGGAAGGTCCTCATGAGTGTAAGCCTCAGAGATCGTCAAGCGAATCTATCTAGTCAAAGTTTGTTTATTGGCTGGCCATCCCTTCTTGTGGAATCCGTAGAGGACAACCAAGGAGTCCGACTTCCGAAGGGAACTGGTACGGTCCACATAAGTCCTGAGGGCACGTATCACATCTAATGAGGCTATACCTGTCGAGAGGTCTGGAGATTTAAAGGCCGGTACAATAATTTCCTCAGTAATGTGGAAGCTAGAAACCACCTGACGAAGGAACCCAGGGCAAGTCCGAAGCACCACCCTGTCCCGGTGAAAACTAGAAATGGGGAATGGCAAGAGAGAGCCCCCCAAGACCGACACAATAGCCAGAAGAAAAGCAGTCTTAGCTGTAAGCCATTTGAAATCCACTGAGTCCACGGGTTCAAATGGAGAGCCCTGGAGGGCCCTAAGGACAACAGCGAAATGTCAAGGCCCCACAGGAGGGACAAAGGTAGGCTGAATGCGGACACCCTGTAGGAAACTGCGGATATCAGAAAGAGGAGCAATCCTTCACTGGAACCACACTGAAAGAGCAGATACATGCACCATCAGTGAGGCAAGGCGGAGACCAAGATCCAAACCCGCCTGCAGGAAAGCCAAAACTCGGAATATCCGAAACATCTGGGGTTTTAACTTTTGAGACAACACCATATAAAGTAGGCGTGCCACACCCTGTGGTAAATCCGGTCAGAGGCTGGTTTACATGCTCTGAGCATGGTGTCAACCAAAGAGCCATAAAAAAACCTTGGACCTTATGAGGGATATCTCAAGAGCCACGCCGTCTAAGACAGATGACCCCGGTCCAGGTAAAGGCAAGGACCTTGAGACAACAAGTCTAGACGTTAAGGCAACAGCAACGGAATGTTGATGGAGAGACTCTGAAGATCTGAGTATCAGTGATGTCTGGGCCACACTGGAGCCACCAGCAGGACAGTGCCTCCTTCTTGTTTGAATTTCCTAAGTACTCGAGGAAGAAAGGAGATTGGAGGAAACACGTCCACACCCGGAAGGCCCCACTTGTCCACTAGGAGCTAAAATACGTCTTGGTGAAGACACCACTCCCCGGGGATGCACGTAGTAACGGCTGGGGAAGTCCACTTTCCAATTGGCAACTCCCGGAGTAACCATGTCAGAATGCATGACACCTCTGTATTTGCCACCTGACTTCGAGTTCCACCTTGATGGTTGAAGTAAGCTGTCAGGGTTCAGCCTAGGATCGGCTATCTCTTACCACTGTGCCGGCTTCCCCTGACTTCCTTGTGGTCAGACGCCTGGTGCAATGAGGGGTGTGATGCTGAGTATTCTACCTTAGGCGCTTTTGCGGACTTCCATGGTTGGCTGTGTGTTTTGGGGATCGGAGTTCCCATCATGGGCGCCGCCATGACAGTTCCTCTCATGTGACAGTCCTCCTAACCAATGGTAGCATGATCTCAGTCAGCTGACGCTGTGCTCCAGTAATCTGCTACCCCTGGGTATAAATCCGCCTCCAGAACTCAAGGAAGTTGCCTGATCAACAGTTGTCAATCCTAGTTTACTAGTTGAGTTTTGTTTCCGGCTGCCTCGGATTCCAAGCCTTTTGTTCCAGTGCTTTCCAGCGAGTAGCAGAGCTATAACATTCCTGCCTGTGTTTCAAACCTCCAGAGTCATTCCTGTGAGCCACAGAGCTATAACATTCCTGCCTGTGTTCCCAGTCTCCTGTGTATTCCTGTGAGCCACAGAGCTATAACACTCCTGGCCTGTGTATCTAGCCTCCAGCGAGCTACAGTGCTTTTATAGCTCTGTGTGTGTTGGAGTTCCAGTGTCTCCTTTCAGCACCAGGGTGATTAATAGCTCTACCTGTGCATGCTGTTTTGTGATTCCCAGCTACAAGGTTATCCTGAGTGTTTCACAGCTGCACCAATTACAAGCTACAAGTGTTCCTGTGAGCAACAGTGCTGATTATATCCCAGCCTGAGAGCTTTGTTTTCAGTGACACTGCAATCCCATCTCTGCCTGAAAATTTGCTACCAGTGTCTCCTGTGAACTACAGTGCTATTCCATCACTGCCTGAATATTTGCTACCAGTGTCTCCTGTGAGCTACAGTGCAATTCCATCTCTGCCTGAACATTAAAGTTACCAGTGTCTCGTGTGCACTGCAGTACCATTCCATCTCAACCTGTGTATATTACCAGTGCCATTCCGTGTGGCTAAGTGTGTCCACACACCGTTCCCTGTGTATCCTTTGTGTGCCACCCTGCAGTTCAAGTGCTATTTACAAGTACCTCACAAACAGCATCTCCTGGTGAATCTCCCGGTGCAATAGTGCCTTGGTTAGGCACTTCCCTTGGGCCACTGACATTCGAGTCTCTATTCCCACGGGGCTTGGATACCTGGTCAAAGGACCGCGACCTGCCTGCATGGTGCAGCTAAGCCCATATCCCACTTGGAGGGGTCACTGGCGAACACCTCCCTGCAGGTTAGACTCCGCACCTTTGACCAGGTCTCGTCAAAGTCCCAGACCTGTGGATGAGGAGTCCTGATGTCCAGGCCAGTTCCCCGAATTCTTCCAAACTACCATCACAACCCCTCACTAGGGGATTCGAGTACGTCAAACCTGACATAAGCCATGGTCGTGGCGTTGTCTGCCTGAACTTGCACAGGCTTTTCGTGAAGAATGAGTCTGTCTTGCTGCAGGGCCCTGAAGACCGCCCGAAGTTCCAATATGTTGATTGGCAGGGCAGACTCCTCTGCTGTCCATTGGCCCTGAAATAAGTGTGGACCTGTCACTGCGCCCCAACCCCGGAGACTGGCGTCCATCGTCAGGAGGACCCAGCCCGGAATCCAAAAAGGAGCGCCCCTTGGTGAGGTGGCCCTTCTGCAGCCACCAAGCAAGAGACAGACGCACATCCAGAGACAGCACCATTGTTTGTACTGTCATCCGATGGGGTAATCCAATCCCCCATCGATACCATGGATGCCAGTACTTGCATTGCAGAGTGGATTTACACTTGGCGACTGTGGAGACATCTGCGTACTCGCTTCTGCAAAGTGGAGATCTATTCTGCGGACAGAAAGATGGAGCATCCTCTGGGACGGAGTCAAGAAGGACTTTGTCCAATTGATCAACCACCCGTGAGTCTGAAACACAGAAATTGTCAGCTGTAGATGGTGGTGAATTACTTCTGGAGACCGTGCCAACAATAAGAGATTGTCCAGGTAAGTCAACAGTCGAACCCCCTGATGCCGCAGATGTGCTGCCATGACAGCCATAACTTTGGTAAACATCCGAGGAGCTGTTGAGAGACCAAATGGCAGAGCTGGAAACTGGAAATGTTGTTGCTTTATAGCAAAACGGAGGAAACGCTGGTGAGATGAAGCAATTTGAATATACCGGTATGCAACCTGAATATCTAGCGATACCACAAAATCCCCCAGTTCCATAGCCAGTATAATTGAGCATAGGGTTTCCATCCTGAACCGAGGTACCCTGAGGAATCTGTTCAGGGACTTGAGACTGAGGATAGACCGATATGATCCGTTTGGCTTCTGGACCAGAAGGAGATTGGAGTTATAACCCGCTCCTCTCTGAGTAAGCGGTACTGGGATTTGTAATGCCTTGTCTTTGTCTGGCAGAGGGCTTGCGCAGAAGGACTGTTGGGGAGGCCTTCTGCGGAAGGCAAGGGCGTACCCTTGATAGACCACTTCTCTTACCCAAGTGTCTGTGGTGTTCTGACACCAGCACTGGGTGAACTGAAGAAGTCGGCCTCCCACCCCCAAGGATAGGCCCATCGCCTTTGGCCACCGGACGTCTGGTACTCCAGGCCTGTTACTTGGGCTTCTAATTCCTTTTGAGGCCTGACTGTGTAGGAAAGGGCTGACCCTTTCCTAGGCCCTTACCTTGGGGCCAAAAGGACGAGGTCCGGGATCCTGAAGACGTAGATGCTGAAGGCAGACACGCAGACTTAGCCACCGCCAAAGTATCCACAATCTTGTCCAGGTCAGGACAAACAAGATTTTCCCATTGTAGCAGGCGAAATCCTATAAGATAAGAGAGTGACATCAAAAGCAGCCTCTTGATATATGTAGCTGAATCACAGAGGTTACCCACCAGAGCCACTCGATCTGTGGTAGCATCTGACGTAAAAGACTCCTCTAGGGAGTCTGCCCAGAACTCTGTAGCCTTGGCCACCCAGGAGATAGCCATAGCTGGCCTGGCGACCACCCCTGAAACACATACTTATACATTTACTTTAAATACACTTCTACCTTCCTATCAGTGGTATCCTTTAAGGATGAAATTGACGGCATAGGTAGAGTAACACTTTTGTGTAAACGCTGAGAGTCCACTGCAGGAGGTGATTCATATTTAGTGCAATGTTTCTCAGGAAAAGGATAGGCATAAGCTAGGCGTCTTTGAGGCTGAAATCGCTTCCCAGCCTATTTCCACGCCACTTCCATGTGCTCCACTAGCTGATCAGATAAAGGAAATACTGCAGTAGTCGTCCTTATTTCCTTGCATAGCGCATGTTTGGACCGGGGAGCTGGTGGTTCGTCCTCCTGTATAACTAGGGCCGAACGGACAGCACATATCAGAGCTAGAATATTGATTTTTGACTTAGACTCCTCCTCACGGGAGAGTAATAGAGGTATCTGCCAGGGTCTGCACCGTAGTAGACAGCGTATCTACCCATGTAGGAGGCACAGATTGAACCTGCATGGGTGAATTCTGTAAAGACAGGCCCTGTGTGGGCATAATCACCTGCTTTGTGAACCCCATCTGGGGAAACACAGGGGGTGCAGCCCACCGCCCCGCCATGGTTGTCAATGCCTGAGCAAAGCACACCCATGGAGGCTCCTGCGAAGTGACTGGGAACACAGAAGGACCTGGAGGATTATAACACCTCACACATAATCCCTCTGGAACCCTGTCTCCCTCGCCTAGTCCTGCAGCACATGATTTGCATAACTGCAGGACTGGAGCGGAATCATGCACATCATCCCCACTTTCAGACATAGTAGTGAGGGAAGTGAACACGGTTTGTAACAAACCACACAATAAATGTAGATATATAAATGTGAGGTAACATAACCACCCTGACAACACTTGTAATTGTAAGGGCACAGAAAAAGAAATGGTTATATTGTCTGACAGAATGAGTAGAAATACAGACAGACAGCACTAGCATAAAGTCACATACAATGCAGAAATTACAACTGCACAATGGCATTACAAATCAACGAACCAGACTAGGTGTCTGGTAGGATATAGCGCTACATACACTGACCAGGAAGGAGAGGTATGCAGGGGGACCCAGGCTCCACATTCCCTGAGAGATCTGCGACATTGCCAGGAGAAAATGGCCGCCAGACACCTCAGAAGGGGCTTTCCTGTGGGAGGAGTGCTGTTGCAACTCAGCCAGACCGCAGTGGAAAGGCGCGCTGTGCAGCGGGGAGCAGCCGGCTGTAAACAGGGAAGGCTGCCTCCCCTGGCCGGTGTTTAACAATCCGGGGCGCTGGAAGTGCAATTTCCTCATTACTGCACTCCAGATATTGTCCCTCAGGAGGTCTAAGTGGAAGTGCAGGTTCCATGTCTGGCTCCACCACTGTCATCCCCTGGTATGTTCCCAGAGACTTGGGGGAAGGACTGCAATAAGCGGATCACCGCAAGCGGTAATCCATGACTTACCTACCACCTCGTGAATCCGGCAAGCACAGACCCTGGGTTCTTGGCGCAATCCCCAGATCAGTACCAGCGTCTCGGAGCCAGCGTGGACTTCCTCGTCTCAGCGTCTCGGTGCCAGCGTGTGATGGAGCGGCAGCATGGACTTCCTCTGGATTGTCCGCTCAGAAGAAATGAAGAAGCTATTTTAAACCAAAAAAATCTACAGGGGCTGGAACGGCCTCACCGCGTATCAGTGACCCGACTCCGGCCGGGCTCCCAAAGAAACTGAGGTGCCTCTGGCCCGGGGGCAGGGTATAGGAGTGAGACGCAGTGCTTCCTGGGAGAAAAATTTAACTGCGTGGTGCCCCGATGACTCTATCATCACCTATACCCCAAGGTCTCCCTGTGGAGCCTATGGACCCTGAAGTAGAAAATGTGTAATATAGGGCACTACGACTATGTGGCATAATCTGTAAAGGGCATTACTGTGTGGTATAATGTGTAAGGGCATTATTGTGTAGTATAAGGGGCATCATGTGTATAAGGGATACTAATGTGTGGCATAACCTGAATGGGCTCTGATTGGGGGCAGATATATGCATCCTTGCATGCAAACACAGAGGCTCTGTATTTAATATGAACTTGCACAAGTAATCAGTAATAAGACTGAGGTTAAAAGGATAGTTTTGTAGCTTTCTCACAGGTTTTGTGATTGTGTGAGACTGTGTTGTCCTGACAAAGTTCAAATTTAGGCAAAATCCTAATCCTGGTCAAACTACACCACCATGCCAAATTTGGTAGTGCTAGGCCCAAGACTCTAGCCGTGCATCGAGGACAAACAGACACGCTCTCTCGCTTATTATATAGATTTCAAATTTCCGGATCAGGGTGGTTTATTAAATGTGAGTAGTAATAAATGTTCAGGCTGTGGGGGAGGAAGGGTGAAATGGGTTTATATATTAAATGTAAATACTATAATGTCTGGACCACACTTGCAGACAATCTGGCTGCCCCCTTCGAAAGGAAACAGCCAGGTCGGCACAGCGGGGGGCGTGATGTGTGCATGGGGGTGGAGCATGAGGGCGTGACTGTGACTGGCCACACCTCTTCGGCTTTGCGCCTCCTCCCTTCAGTGGGCCCCTTCCATTGCATACCATTGCTGCAGGTGAATAAATTTTAAATGTTTGGAAAGGTTTAGTATTAGCAGGAAGTGGGTGTGCAATCCTAGCTTAACTCTAAAAAAAAAAGTGAAAAAATATAGCTGCCCAACATACTGTATGTGTAACACATATAAGCAGACAATATTTTCCCTCGATATGAAATTAAAAAAATGTATTTGTTACATCGTAACAAGGTTTGCCAGGGTACAAATTCTTATCTTTTAGCTGGATTTGCGCCTATGGGGGAGAGTAGCTCCTTTTATTCCTGCCTCCCAGAATTCTCTGATGATGCCCTTCCCTATGGAATGCGCTCTCTTATTCTGTCAGGTTCTCCCCCCAACATTATTTCTTAATTCTAGCCTACCAGATAGCATGAATTGGTATTCCCTCCTTCATCCCTTAGCCTCTCATTCTCCCCTTATGACTTTACTTTCACTATTAAAATGTAAGCTCTAGCAAGCAGAGCCCTCCCACTTCTTGTCACAAAGATCCCCCCCATGCTCTCTAACTCAGCTTTTAGGCATACACTGCAGCTATACTTTCACTTGAAAATATTTTACTATGTTAGTTTATTGCTAGGTTTACCCGGGTTGGGTATGATATCCCGGCTGTCGGGATGCCGCTAGTCAGAATACCAACAGCAGCATCTCGATAACCATATGAGTGAATGGTGAGTATTTTTGTAACTCCTACCCTAACCCCTACCCTTCTCGGTGCCTAAACCTAACCTCCCCCTCCCTGCACCCTATACCTAACACCCCCTCCCCAGTGCCAAAATCTAACCTCCGCCCCTAGTGCCTAAACCTAACCTCCCACTCACCGCGCCCTAATCCTAACCCTCCCTCCTCGGTGCCTAACCCTCCCCCTAGTGCCTAACCCTAACCTCCGCTAGCTAAAGCTACCCTCCCCCCTGCACCCCGATACTTACCTTTGGGATGCAGACGGTCGGGATACTGGTGCTGGGATCCGGACCTGTCAGGATTTCGACGCCGGTATTAAGACTGTCGGCAACCCGCACACCGGGATGCCGACTACATCCCATTTACCCTGTCTGTATCTTTTGCTATATACGGTGCCAAGGGAATATGGTACAAAATGTCAACAGATATGACCTGCATGTCGACATGGCCAGAATTTTGACATTGTGCATGTCGACATAACGTTTTCAGCCAACTGTAGCTCTGACCCTAACCACAGCATAACCCTACATCTATATAAGACTGTCAGCATTCTGCCTGCCAACATTCACAAAGTCCATGTCGACATTCAGACCACATCAACATAATGACTGCACTGTGGAAACCTGTGGTGCCTTATAAATAAATATTATAATAATAATGTATCACACCTTCTAAGGAGTAGAGATGTGGAGAAGCTGCCCATAGCAACCAATCAGCTTCTACATTTTATATGATGTTCTTAAGAAATGCTAAATGGAAGCTGGTTGGTTGCTATGGGCAATTGGCCTGATTCAGTGATGTACGTTCATCCGATGATGAATGTACATCTCTGGTGGTTAGAGGTGTGCGCAGGACACGTTCTGCGCTTGTGCAGAATGGGTCCTGCGATTAAACTCGCAGAAACCCCCAAGCTGGAGCATGATTGACATGCTGCGGCATTTGGGGGTCGGAGCTGGAGCGTGGCTGGTCACCGTTCCGCCCTCGTGTTCCGGGAAGGACGAGGCCAGGGTCTGCGTCAGCGGAAGCAGATTCCCGGCCTCTGAAATGACCAGCATTCGGCGGAAAGCTTCAACTACTGCAGCCTGACCAAAGGAGCAACCATCGCGACCATCAGATGCGATGGTGCTCGCAAATGCAGCAAGTAGGTGTCTGACACCTTCTTCTGCATTTGCATTAAGATGATTGGAATTGCAAAACTGCTTGTTTGTGGCTCTGCAATTCCGTCCATGGCCCGTATTCAATTAGAGGCGAAAAGTGCCGGACTTTTCGCCTATTACATTGCATTGAGTTTACGTTTAGGCGAATTCCGGCAAGAATTGAATTTGGAGATAAGTTCCAACCAGGTGAAAAGCGGCAACAGGCGAAACTTTTTCACCGATTGCAGCTTTTCGCCTCTAATTGAATATGGCCCCATGTCTAAATCAGGCCCAATGTCTGCACGTGTCCACTCCATAGAAGTCTTGATAAATCTCCCTCTATATCTCTATACCTGTTGACTATTGCATGTAATGTGTACAATACACTGATTTGTATAAAAAAAAATTAATGAAGTTAATAAAAATATTTCTGATCTGGTCTATTTTACTAGTCAGACAGTCCCCTCTAATTCAAGCCCTTATTTTATATCAATTTCATTGTATAGACTGTCATTTACTTGTAATAGATGGTGCAGGAAAGAGAAGCACCCATCCAAAATATATGACAGAGTTTCCCAACTCCACCATTACAATCCAGGTTATAAGGATATCCATGCTTGAGTCCAGATGGTTAAATTAAATTGACGGAGGTACTAATTAAGTCACCTGTGCTCAACCATGGATATCCTTAAAACCTGGACTGTAATGGCAGAGTTTGGGAACCACAGCCTTAAATCAAAGATGTGCTTTAAAAAAAATTATAATTCCAAATTAAATTATGGACTGGCTTACCCATGTTAGCATATTAGCACTATAGCATCTCTGTGTTCTGTTTTGGCAACCCTCACCAGGGGAGCAGGAAGATGGGTGATGGATCCTACCTATGGATGCACCCTGTGCCTTTCTATGTAGTGGAGTGCCTCTCCAGGCATATCGTAAGATGGAAAAGGGTAGCATGCAGTCTCTCCAGTGAGCCGTCAGGATAGCGACCATACCTCCCTCTCGGTCTTGCGCCCTGCGTGACGGAACCTGTTGCAAGCCTTTGTTACAGCCTGTTGCAGATCATGACACTCTCTGTCAGCCACTTATCAAATCATGACACAGAATTAGCCATTCATTGGCAAACTGAAATTAAAATGAAGTGCCAGTATAATGCCAGGCTACCACAAATAACTTGCTGTAAACATTAAAAAAACATTCTTCCTTACAGCGCAATATGCTCATCAGATGTGTCTTCATACACTATTGCTGCAGTCGTGCCAAACATCCCTTCCTGGCACACCATGACCTGTGCATCTTGGCTTGCGCCAAGCGTCTTTTTTTCCCAAAGATGTCTTAGTCGCAATGTGATGTGACCAAGTCACTTCACAAGACTGCACGGATTAATTTGATGCCTGACACTTAAATATCTGTGTGCAACTGAGCCTGAATCTGTATAGAAAGTGCTACGTTGCAGCGGCCACGCTTAACTCCGAAAGGAAGGAAGCCTTTTGGGGAAATACACACATAGAGAGGAGGACTGCAATACGCGAAAAGAAAAAAAAAACCCAGTGAGAGAGTCAGAGTTAAGCGCAGCGCTGATACAGCTGCCGGAAGCACGGAGAAACACTGCCTTTAACAACGGCTGCCCAGCTAAAGAACAGCACTCACGGACAAAGCGTGAAGACCCACCGCAAGATCAATACACCGTTATGAAAACAAACGATCACCCTGTTGCTCCAGGACGCTGAGGTAAGAGAGGGAAAGCATTTTTGGGTCAGTGTATAAGGTGCTCACTCCTTAGAAGTCTCAAGTGTATAGCCACAATCCCCTGAGTTATCCAGAGATAGAGCTTAAACATTATAAAACATATTTTATCTGGTTGACTTACACACACATTTGCCAAGGTGGGAAAAACTTGGGATTATCTGCTAACAAATTCATGTTTGCTACAGATTTCTCACCATATGTTATTCTCTAGACATGTCAGAGGATTCTTGGATATTTAGGAAAAACAAACAAACATAAATATATAAGAAAAGGCAAACCAGTCCCTTCAAAACTATAACTGAGCTTTCTTCCCACATGCAGGAGAGACTAACAGTAGTGAGAGGGCACATGCAGAGTATCCAACAAAGGTTACACAGTTTTAGGGGCATATGCAATTGCAGGTGAAATTTTGAAAAAACGCCGCAGCCTCAATTTTTTACCTATTCAATTGCCCGATAAGAAATCTGGCAAAATTACTGAGGTTAATTTCTCGTTGCCCCAGAGCTGGTCTAAGAAAAAGAAAAAAAAATCACTATATTAAGATAAAAATGTCAGACACACTTTAAGAACCCCTTGGACACCCCCCTAATGACTAAACATTTGGAAGTTTTCAATTAGCTTAGCATAATTAACGGACATTATTGGCTGTTAAAAGCAATAACGACCTCAAATTACCCCAAATTAATAAATTTGGTTAATTTTTGCACCCCAAATTTAATTTTAGCATTTAAATAAAAAAATAGCTTTATTATCTATTTTTATTATACATTATTTAATTGGACTAAAATTACCTCCAGATAACATTATTATTATTTTTGCATTTTTCTTTTTGTTTGTAATATTTTAACTAAAAAAAAATGCTGAAATCATCCTTTGAATGCATTTTTTAAAAATAATATATTTTTCTTTGGTACAGTAATAACCATTATTACTGTTGCTCAACATTTTAAAAAAAATTTTAGGAGACAGGCTGTTCCCCATTTTTTATTAAAATTTCCTGCAGGGTTTTGCCCACACAAATTTTGTGACCGATTTTCTTCTAGTGGATACCGCAGGTGTCGGGAGCGCGCATACCCGTGTTAATAGAAAATTGGTCGCTATACTCACGTAATTTTTTGCGGGTAAAACCTCACCTGCTATTGGATATGCCGCATAATGAACAAGTATGTACTTTTGCTTATGGTGAGAAACTGCCAACCTTAGAAAGTATTTTTTTTCAAGCTGTACGTTTGAGAACCCAGAAAAGGTGGACAAAGTAAATTATAGAGTCTAAAAGCTGCGAATAGCAAACCAGAACGGATTTATCAAATATTATTCATAAAGCGCTGGCAGGATAGGCTAGCTGCTCTTATCTTAGCTTTCCCCTCCAGCATTGTCGCTGTTTTTGTTTCCTGATTTAAAAATCGCAGGAACCCGTTTAAGGCCCCAAATAGCAAAGTTTGTCATGAGAACCAGAGAAAATTTTTTTGAGATACCTGGATGAACAGTCATTTTAAATGACAAGGAGTTAAAGACATCCTAAAAGGCAGCCAAGGCAAGAGAACATTTTTTTTTTATTGTTTTTATTGAAGCATTGTAGAAAGTTATACAATGTACATAATAAACAAAAGAACAAACATTTTTTTTTCCAGAGAATAATAATCTCGAGAGGATTACAAAAAGGAATTGACTGAGCAGTACAATGCATTATACAGTATCTAAAAGAATTCTTAAAAAAAAATCTATATATAAAACAGACGTTGTCAGTCCAAATTCGAAAAACAACAGTAACAAATACACTGTAGACTAAAATGATAAAAGCAATAAAAAAAAAATTTGAAACAGCAAAATAAATAAAAATATATAAAAGTTCTCTCTCCCACTCCAAGACACCGCAGTCCGAAACACTGCAGTCCCCAACCATCACTCAAAATACAAGGCCTTTCAGGTGCTAGCAGACACAATTGCTATTGGAGGATCATTGTGCAGTACGCGTAGCAAGTACCAGGATGTGTTTTTGAGAAAATGATGAATTTGATTTCTCATTTCCAGGGATACTCTGGAATCCTTATCTAATGTTACTTCAATCCAGTCCATACGGAATAGGTAAAATAGTTTGGACTTAAATAACGAAAATGATAGAGAGGATGGGGATATCCTTTCATGCAATATTGTTTTCCGGGCTGCTGCGCTAACCGCCATGAGTAGACATTTAGTCCCTTTGTTAATCCTCATGTTAGCAGCGACAAGGCCAAATATCACCCACTCCGTAGTAAAGGGAATATAATTTAATAAAGAGGCCTCTGCATAATTCTTGACTTGAAGCTAAAACCTCCCGATTAGTGGGCATGACCAAAACAGTGATGTAAGTCTGCATAACTCTCACCGCATCTATAACAGAGGGAGAGCACCCTTTGAGAAAACTTCTGTGCGGAGACATATATGCCCTATGAAAAATGTTTAAAAACATTTCCATATACATCGAAGATGTAAGAATTCTACATGAAGCATTGAGAGAAGCGAGGAGGTCCTCACTCGAATATGCAGGAAACTTAGATACCATTGTGATAACCTACTGGAGGAGGTTGAGTGATCCAGACTCACTAGGAAATGCTGACAATAAATTGAGATGGTCTTGCTAAGTATAGGGTGCCGAGACAACAGGGTATCCACTGGATTTTCCCAGTCTCCATTGGAGAATACCCCGACCAGTGAGTTGATATAGTGTTTAGCCTGCAGGAAAGCCAGGGGGTAACCTGATAAAGTACCATATTTTTCCACAGCCTCAGTGAATGTCAGAACATGACGCAAACTTCTCTCCACCAAATAACCAAGAGAACATTTTTAAGGAAATCATACAAATGCTGGAGTTAGATGTAATAATGCACAACTGCAATTATTTACAAGAACAGAACTTGGAAGTGTCATGCCTATGCTTCTGGTGCATGAACCACATGAAAGATGGGGACAGCCAAGTACAGTACCTCACCACTATAACAACAGGATACTAGCAAGTGTTGTTAACAGAGTGAATGAAAACTCTGCCTTACGTACACTAAAATTACTATTTCAGTAAAAGTCGCCCTTTGGGTAACATAAGGCCTCAGACATTTTTTCCTAGAATGATGGATACAATTTTAAGAGACCTGGACAGCATGGGTAAGCTATGCAGCAGGCTCACATTTATCAAGGATAGTGGCGGTACCAATACCGCTGGCTGTCCTCCTCAGTGGCTATCAGATGTGGTAAAACAATAAAAAAAAGCTCTATAATTCAATTAAAGAATTTCTCTTGTTTACAAAAATATTTTAATTTCATTTTATTTTTCTTCCCGATTCAAATAGAATCTGCACCTGGAAGACTGCATTCCAGCTAGCTGTCAATGCTGTGAGTTACTGTACAGTATTACTGCTGCTGGCCAATATCGCTCTCCTGTGATTTCTTTTAAAACTTAACAGAAGCCACCAAAAATATTTTCTATTGCCGTGATGAACAATAATACAAAATAGGACTTTTCAAGGCTGTTTCTGTCGGTTCAAGTCTGATATTCTGGCCTCAGAGACAGATTACAAAGTACGTTTTAGTTTGTTTGTTTTTTAAGACTTTCCCAACAGTTAAACATATGTGGTACCCCAGAACCTGGGTGCACCCCATGTTGAGGATACCCATGATAATATATATATATATATATATATAAAATTAAGTTTTTAACAAATGTTAGTGTTTGAAAATGCGGCCAACGTTGTATCTATCTTTATAGTATATTTATGGCACTCCACCTCTGTGCCATTACTCTATTTAATAATCCCTCCAGCAAGAACAAAGTGGCACAATCCAAAAGCCCAGTTAATATTAGTCTGCGGGGGTCTTGAGACTGGGACTCTCCCAACAGACTAGTAAAGGGAAAACTCCCCTCCCTGCTTGGAGTAAGGACAGCCTGAAGCGAGGGTCCAGTGGGAAGCAGTCTGCAAACGTCGGGGCTGAGCAGAGGATATAAAAGAGCCCCAGCATCGGACCAGAGTGCCCTGAAGGAGCATCCTGAGGGGAGAGACCTGCACTAAGGGACTTAGGCAGTGGCTGTCAGCACTGTGTACCTGGCGACAGTAGCAGAGCAGCACCATGGCGAGGGACCTCCAGGATTAGAGTGACAACAGCCGGAGGTGGGCTTGAGACATTTGTGTAAGCCTCCCCTGCATACTCCTCAGTGAAAGCAGGCTAATGTAGGTGAGATCAGCGGCAGTAGGAGGCGTGGCTTGGGCGGAGTCCACATTGTGTAGCCGGAGCCTGACTGATCGGTGTGAGGAAAAGGCAGGAGGCGCAACCTTTGGGTAATAGGAGAAATCTGCACACTCTCCATTAAAGTGCCCCAGACCTCTATTATTTATCAAGCAGTGAAAGTGGACTAGTGGAGAAGTTGCCCATGGCAACCAATCAGCTCCTACCTATTTTATAGAATGTACTTAATAAATGTTTTCAAATCTGATTGGTTGCAATGGGCCGGCCGCGCGGCTGTTTGCCAGCTTAGCACGACGCTAACAGCCTCGCGGCCAGCTCTTTAGTCGGAGAATGCTGGTTCTCAGGACTAAACACCCAGGTGCTGCAATTCTCCAATTTATCAGCACAACTTAAACTGCAACAGTCAGCCAGCTGATATTGTAAAGCAAGGATAATACGGTAAATATCAGCTACAATTAAAAGTAAGTGAAACCCCAGACAAATATTCAGAATAAATCCCAAAAGCAAAGGATACGGTCCTAAGGAAATCTCTGGAGTCACTATTATTCCTAAAGAACAAGGAGAGGTTATTAAACTTATAGGATAGCCACCAGTTTACTTAAACTCAAGTAACCCAGGCAACGATTTGTGCACCGCCGTAAAAGCGCTTGTAAATGTAGATATAATTTTTTTGATAGCAGAAAATGGTTACAAGTAGTGAGGGGATTAGAAGTTACTTTAGGGGTAAAAAGTGTGTAATAGTTAGGAATTGTTTGCAAACCTTTGTTTTTTTTTTTTAAATTGAGTTTTTTTATTGACATTTTTGATACTTGTACCCATTAACAAAAGTAAAATTAAAAAAAAAAAAAATAATTAAAATAAAGTACAGAATAATTGAATTGAGGCAAATGTGAAATATCAGAGTACATATGAATAGAATATAGTACATACATAACAGGATAAGTTGAGTACTTCTCAACACAAAATATAAAGCAAAAACGACCTGAAGGCGCCATTCAGGCCTGTAGATCCGGAGATATAAGAGATACAGTATGCAAATATGATAACAAATAGTACAGATACCCCGACATTACCAAACTTAATATAAAAATCATAGAATACATAAAATAAATGAAAAAAAAAAAAAATCAAACCACCCCCGAAACCCCCCACCCTGTATGGCCTAACCCCAACCCAGGCATACTTGGATCCCTAAATAGAAAAATACCCTCCCTAACTCCCTAAGCTACACTAAACACTACCAAAACCCTTCCAACCCAAATAAAGGATTTTAAAGACCACATAGATGACCAGGGCAATAAACAAATGGCCCTAAACTAGGCTAAGGTCAGCTCTCCCGCATTATACGGAAATGGAGTTCCTCCCTTACAGCATATTTTGCAAATTACAAACATATAGAACACAGAAAATAAAAGAAAACAGGAAAATAAATAAAAAATATACAGAGTCAAAGTGATAAGAGAAAGGGGCAGAGAAAGCATCTCAATTGGCTAGGCATGATGATAGGCTTCAACACACTAATCTGGCCAGGCCTCAGCCCCTTGAAAGGATGGAATTAAAGAGACATTCCCGTCTGAGCTCACTTGAGGATTAGCAGGAGAGTACATAGGGTACTGAAATGACAAAACCCGCAGTCTCTGCACACCTAACAGGATTTGAGAACGAGTCTTTTGAAGGACCACAACTATATTGAAACGCCCAGGAATGAAATAGTGTATAAACTTGGGTACGATCACATCCATTGGAAAGTATGAATCCAGTTGCAGAAACCTTGAGGGCCGTAGACTCAGGAAGTGAATATATGTCCTGCACCACTCCATCACAATACTTCGATGAGATACCACAGGGAGAAAGGATTTCCGCTTTAATATCATCAAACTTATTGAGAAGCCGCTGAGTCGAGGCAGTAATAGCCTGAAGGATTTGTTGCAGTGAGTTATTCATTTTTCCAATACTGTACAGCCACGGAGAACTATAAATTCACTTTAAGCAGGTGTCCTACATGGAACGGACCACAGGAGCCACCAATCCACCAGGAGCAAACAGGAGTGAAAATCAGATGACTGCTGAAACAGGATACAGTGTAGCAGTGTAGGGTCCCTCAGTAGAAAATTAGCAGACTGCAAGGATGATGAAATGACCAGGATGCAGAACACAGAATCTTCTTTCCAAAATGGCTACTGCTGCTGGAAGCTGTCAGCATAGAGAATTGCAGACTCGGATCCCCAGAGAAATGCAGGCACAGGCACTGTCACCAGCAGGTACAGATCCACACTAATTGGCAGCTAGAAGGTGAAGGAGGACGTCTAAGCCAACCCAGTATGAAGAGGTACTGCAGGTAGTATACAGCAGGGGTCAAAGAGGTCCAGGAGCCGGAGCAGATGAAACAGCCAGAGAGGAAGCACAGGAGCAGCAGAACAGCAGGGAGACCCGGCAAGGAGCCCAGCGTCAAGATGGCGGCTAGCACACAGCGCACCCAGACACTGGAGCTCACGGACAGGAGCCAAAGCGGAGACAGCCAGCAGGAGTCACTCCCAGGGCACCGGAGACTTGCAGGTAAGTAATCAACCGCAGGAGCCGGCGGGGACACCAGGCAGGAGAGAGGCAGAGAACCAAGCCACGGAGATACAGGGGAAACAGCAGAGAGGGACCGCACACACAGCCCACCGCAGCACTCCAGGGAAGCAGGAGGGGATGCCCCACTAGTATAGGTACACCAACGGAGGAACTGCCAAACAAACAGGATGAATATCAGGATATTCGCGGGAGAGCTGACAAAAAGCTGCCTACACCATGCTACTCCAGGCCACGCCCCCTTGCAAACCTTTGTTACTGTTTTAGTGTATCTGCAGGTTCTGGATGAATAATAGTAATGTACACTTGTGATATGACATGTTTATTGCACTAACCCTTGAATTCTACAGCGTACCTGCAGAGTATAGTCGTTTTTGGTCTACGCTGATTTCCAGTATAATAAAATTGTTATTTGTTCAAAGTGTGTCTCACTGATAGACGAATTGCAAAACAATGATACATTGTCATTACATAGTAAAGGTGGGTACACACCTGACAGATATATCTGCAGATCGAGTGATCTGCAGATGATGGTCGTTCATACACACTGAATGACCATCATCTGCATGCTGCAGCAGGTCAGGCCGGACTGGGAGCAGGTAGGGGGCGTGGCCTAACCAAGGAAGTAGTGACCACACCCCCTTCGGGAAAAAAACCCAAAACAAAACATTTGCGACGCAGCGCTAGCGGCGCGCTGGGGAGGGGGGCACTGTGAGCCCCTCAGACCGGCGCACAGACAATGGGGGGCGCGATCAGCATGATCGCTCCCCACCTTTGGCATAGGAGACTGCTCGGGCTGCTGCTTTAGGAGCCTCGGACAGTCTCCCATGCAGCTGGGCTGCTGTGGATGGGGAGGGAGCTGTGCCGGAGTTGGGTAAGTACTACCAGCTCGCGGCTCCCTCCCCCCCTCTCTCTGCACCCCTGTGTACGGGCGATCGGCTGATCGCCCGTACACAGTTGCCAATGGACAGATATGTCTGCAGACGTTCACAAACATATCGTCTGTACACACTGGCCGAAGGGGGCACGATATTTTGAATATATCGCCCAGTGTGTACCCAGCATAAGACTTTGTTAATTGTTTACCCTGTTCTAATACTAATTAAAGAAGAAAGGGAAGGTGAATCAATTGTGAAATCTTTTAAAGGCCACTCCAGTTATTGAACGTATACGTTTATTCAATGCTTGTCTCCTTACCACTCTGTATATCAACAAAGAACGTAAAGACTTATTTATTTCTGCTAGGAAGACTATACATCAACTGACACCACCCAGCTATACTAAAAGTTCTCTCTGTGTACCACACACATATGAAACCTTACCTAATTAACAAACACTGAACACAGAAAAAGAGAGATTTGCCCCCCAGCACACTGCAGCAAAAACAGTACTTAAATCCTACATGATAATAGAGATTTAGAGGTATTAGTTACACACATTTGCAAATATATGAATAAGCGCCAGGCCAATCGTCAAGGCTCCTCTATACAGGCGTCCCTAACATTAAGGGGCTCACGTCAGAGAAGCAAGGCACCCCAAAAAAATTCCAGCCAAGGGCCATCCCCAGGGCATCACACGAAAAAGGGAAAAAGGTGATAGTGAAGTATAAAGAAAAGATGTGTAAAGATAAATCAATAAGTGTTAATGAAATGATAAAGAATTAAAATGACATAAATAATGTACAAACAAATAGACAGGTGACAAAAGTATTCTATGTGAATTAAGTGGTGATGCCATGAGAAAGGCCCAGTTAGAACCCCCGGGGGCCCAACTCCCAAACGCTCACCCCAGAATAATTATTGCTACATAATGGTAGTACCCACTCTGGGTCATATAATTACAATTGATGTACTCCATGATAAGTGGCATCACCACTTAATTCACATAGAATACTTTTATCACCTCTCTATATGTTTGTACATTATTTACGTCATTTTAATTCTTTATCATTTCATTAACACTTATTGATTTATCTTTACAAATCTTTTCTTTATACTTCACTATCACCTTTTTCGTGTGATGCCCTGGGGATGGCCCTTGGCTGGAATTTTTTTGGGGTGCCTTGTTTCTCGGACGTGAGCCCCTTAATGTTAGGGAAGCCAGTATAGAGGAGCCTTGACGATTGGCCTGGCGCTTACTCATATATTTGCAAATGTGTGTAACTAATACCTCTAAATCTCTATCATCATGTAGGATTTAAGTATTGTTTTTGCTGCAGTGTGCTGGGGGGCAAATCTCTTTTTTTTCTGTGTTCAGTGTAAACCCCACCCTTTACAAGCACCTGTGTTATGCTATTAAGCTGTTCTGAGCAACTACCATTTGTTTTGCTAATTAACAAACACCCAAAATTATACAGCAATAAAAACCCGACTCTGCCCACAACCATCTTCTCATGAATAATTAGACAATGAACAAATGACCAGTATTCTTCGGGGTAAATCGAAGAGTTTTTCTAAAATATGGGAGCCCTGGACATCTCATTCCCAGGTCCCCCCTGCTTTTTCTTGATTTTTCTAAATTGGACATTACCTCTGACTCCTATGCTTGGCCACCCCTGTGCCGGTAGTTTAGCGGAGTCCTCATCTCCCCCTCCTTTTTCCCTTCTTTTCTACTCTTGATTCTCCTTTTTCTATTCTAAATATTATTATTTTGTTTGTTTTTGTTGTTCTTCTTTTCTATATTTTAATAAAAAATTGGTTGAGACTGCAGATTTATGGATACTCATGGTTTGTCAATACATGTATCTGACGGAATCGGTATGTAATGCCGGCTGTCGGGATGCCTCCTGTCAGAATACTGACGGCAGCATCCCGATGGTTGGTATCGCAACAGGGGTCGGGTAAGTATACTTACCCTCCCTCCTTCTCCCCCTAACCCTCCCCACCCTGTACCCTAACCCTCCCTGTTAGTGCCTAAACCTAAGTCTCCCCACTTCGTGCCTAAACCTATCCCTCCCCCCTTAGTGCCTAACCCTAACCCCCCCCAGTGGTGCCTAACCCTAACCCTCCCCCGAGGGGTGCCTAAATCTAACCTCGCCTCCCAAAACCTAACACTAACCCCGCTACGCTACCTACACCTAACCCACCCCTCCCGTGGCTAACACTAAGGGCGCCCCAGACTAGCCTTGTTCGGGCTGCCGTCCTTCTGTGTTCCGGCATCGGGATTAATATAGCTGTCGGTATTTCGTCGCCTATCTTAAAGCCCTTGTCGGGCTTCCCCTGTCAGAATTGAGACTGGCGGCATCGCAGTCGCCGGTCTCATAACTACACCCCGTATCTGAGAATGTGTTGATTTTCCATGTATTCTTACTATATAATTGAATTTTTTTGGACCTCTACATAGGTCATCTATGTATTGTGTCTCATCCTCTCAATAAAATTTGTCTTTTAAAAAAAAAAAAAATAGAAAGACAAAACACACACATATACAGAACATAGCTTAGATGAAGGAAAATATCATAGGCTAGAAAAAAGAAGAGTTATGGTAAAACTTACCCTTGTTAACTCTCTTTCTTCGAAGTCCATAGGCTTCACAGGGGAGACAATGGGGTGTAGGTGGGATCTGGAGGACCGGACACCAACAGCAAAGCTTTTCAATCCCAGGATGCTCCGGTCCTTCCCCCTGTACCCCGCCCACAGCCTGAGGGCAACACAGTTTTGTTAACAAGCCCAAGGCAGGAGCAGGATAGGAGAGAAGGAAGGCTGGTACACTGAAGAATCACACTCTCACACAGAGAAGGAAACAAGTGACCAATAGAAGAAACCCATAGAAGCCAAGTGCGTGTGGACCCTATGGACTTTGAAGAAAGAGTTAACAAGGGTAAGTTTTACCATAACTCTCCTTTTCTTCTTCAGGATCCATAGGGCTCTACAGGGGAGACAATGGAGATGTCCCAAAGCAGTTGTACAAGGGCGGGAACGCTCCTGAGCTGAGAGGAGAACCCTGCGCCCGAAGGAAGCATCCTGAGAGGCAAATGTATCAAAGGCATAAAACCTAAGAAAGGTGTGGACAGAAGACCACGTGGCCACGTGGCCACCTTGCATCCACGAGGGACCCACAGAGCGAGTAATATGAGCAGATACTGTAGCCAGCACAGGAAGGCCAGTCTGCATGTAAGTCTGTGAGATAGTCATAAGAATCCATCTGGCCAGAGTCTGTCTGTTAGCTGGCCATCCCTTCTTGTGGAATCCATATAGGACAAAGAGGGAGGCCGATTTCCTGATGGAAGTAGTACGGTCCACGTAGATCTTCAGAGCACGTACCACATCCAAAGAGGCCTCACCTGCCAAGAGGTCTGGTGATTGAAAGGCTGGAACCACAATTTCCTCATTAAGGTGAAAACGAGAAACCACCCTGGAAAGGAAACCAGGGCGCATTCGAAGAACAGCCCTGTCCTGATGAAATATTAAAAGGGGGAGCGACATGAAAGCGCCCCTAAATCCGATACCCTACAGGCAGATGCTATAGCCAGAAGAAACAGTCTTAACAGTGAGCCACTTGACATCCACTGATTCAAGGGGTTCGAATGGAGGTTCCTAAAGTGTGTTGAGCACCACTGACAAATCCCATGGAGCCACAGGAGGGACAAAGGGAGGTTTTATACGTAGAACACCTTGCAAGAAGGTGTGAACATGCGGTAGAGGAGCAATTCTGCGTTGGAACCAGATGAACAAAGCAGAGAAGTGTACTTTCAGAGATGCTAGACGGAGGCCTAGATCCAATCCAGCCTGAAGATAGGCAAGTATTCTAGAAACTTTAAAAACTTGAGAGTCATAGTTTCTAGGAGCACACCATTGGAAATATGTATGCCATATTCAGTGATAAATTCTGGCTGAGGCTGGTTTACATGCTCTGAGCATGGTATGGACCACAGAGCTAGAAAATCCCTTAGCCGTTAGGAGGTATGTCTCAAGAGCCAAGCCGTTAAAAGACAGACGGGCCAGGTCTGGATGTAGACATGGACCCTGAGACAACAGGACAAGAAAAAGTTGAAGAGTAATGTCTATGGAGAGACTTTTAAGACCGGAGTACCAATGGCGTCTGGGCCAAGCCAGAGGTATCAACAGGTCTGTGCCCCCTTCCTGCTCGAACTTTTGAAGAACTCGAGGAAGCAAGGATATTGGAGGGAAGAGATATGCCAAAGGCAAGGTACACTTCACAGATAATGCATCCACGAAGGCCGCGTTGGGGTCCCTTGTCCTGGCTCCATACACTGGAAGTTTGTGGTTGTGTCTTGAAGCCATGAGATCCACATCCGGTAGACCCCATTTGTCCACCAGGAGCTGAAAGACTTCTGGATGTAGAGACCACTCTCCTGCATGATCGTCATGACAGCTGAAGAAATCCGCTTCCCAATTGAGAATTTCTGGGATGAATACTGCGCAGATGGCTGGGAGATGGCTTTTGGTCCATGTGAGAATGTGGGACACTTCTGCCATTGCTGTCAGACTTCAAATGCCTCCTTGGTGATTGAGGTAGGCCACTGCCGTGGCGTTTTCAGACTGTACTTGTACTGGCCTGCCTTTAAGAATATCCTGAACCAGAGTGAGAGCTCTGTACATAGCTCGAAGTTCCAGGACGTTGACTGGTAATACTGCCTCGACTGTGGTCCAGCGGCCCTGGAAGGAGTGCTGGCCAGTCACTGCGCGCCACCCAGTCCGGGATCCAAAAGGGGCGACCCTTGTCTAAATGGGATGTCTGTAGCCATCAGGCTAGGGACAGGCGAACTTCCGAGGGAGGCCCATCACCTGTGATCTGAGCAGATGGGGCAGCCCGTTCCACCTTCACAGCATCAGGTGTTGTAGGGGCCTGGAGTAAAACTGAGCAAACTCCACCATGTCGAAGGTGGACACCATGGATCCCAAGGTCTGCATTGCAGAGTGAACTCACACTTAGCGACTATGGAGCAGTCTGCGCACTCGGTGCTGTATTATTGAGATCTTGCCTGCTTTTAGGAAGATTCTCTAAACCGGAGAGTCCAGGAAGGCTCCCAAATGTACAATTCTTTGTACATTTCTTGGAAGCTGCCAAGGAAGTCACAATTCTGTCCAATTCTGGTCCAAACAGGATATCCCCAGAATAAGGCAGAGACTCCAGAGCCCTTTTAGACTCCGAATCTGCCTTCCATGAGCGGCGCCAAACAATACAGCAGGCCACTACTGAACTGGAGGCTAGGAGAGCTGTATCCATAAGCTGCTTCACCTAAACAGAAGGCTGTATCTCTAATGCGAGATATGTAGGACAGCTGTTCCCTCGAAGCATCAGGGGGAAAATGTCTCTTCTAGGGCCTCTACCCAAATCTCAATAGCTTTTGCCACCCAGGCCGTAGCCCTAGCAGGACGAGTAAGAGCTACTGTAAGAGAGTATATAGATTTTAGACAAGCTTCCATCCTTCTATCCGTAGTCTCCTTCAAGGAGGTTGCAGTATGGGTAGGTAAGGTAGCAATCTTGACCAGAGGTGTTATGTGGGAATCCACTGCTGGGGGAACTTCCCATTTAGTGCAATCAGTAGCGGGAAGAGGGTAAAAGGAACTTAAACGTTTAGGCAGCTGAAATCTTTTACTGGTCATATTCCATGCCTTGCTCATGTGATCAGATAGCTGGTTAGAGTGAGGAAACCCTGGTAAACTAGCTTTTGTTGTTTAAAAAGTGTCTGTTTTGCCTTAGGAGTGGGTTCTGCCTCTTCTATTTGCAGAATATATTTTGAAGCTCTCACCAGTGCAGGTATATTCAATTCAGAGGGGTGCTCCTCGTTTCTCGAGGGGGGAGTCAGAGTGAGAGAGTTCTGCGTCTTCTGCCTCCCCAGATGATACATCAGAATCTGATAGCTGGGTGGACTGGGAAGATAACACAGTACGCT
The DNA here is from genome assembly GCA_031769625.1 of Taudactylus pleione. Classification (NCBI taxonomy): domain Eukaryota; kingdom Metazoa; phylum Chordata; class Amphibia; order Anura; family Myobatrachidae; genus Taudactylus; species Taudactylus pleione. The sequence continues at coordinate 35,260,803 of JAUIMM010000014.1, forward strand.
TAGTAGGATTACTAGGAGAAGGTCTCTCTTTTTGCAGCATTTGCTGAAAATCTGTAGAGGTATCCGCCAAACTCTGTACTGAATTAGAAAGTGTGTCTACCCATGGGGAGGCAAAGGATTTGCAGGGAGCACCTGCTGTGGCCATCCCATATGGGGAGCTACCACAGGGACCGCTAGGTGGTCAGCAATTTTTCTCAGCACCTGTGAAAAGGTAGCCCAGGGTGGTTCCTGAGGAGAGGACACCGGGGCTGATGGGCCCGGGGCAGTATAACAAGTTGCACAAAGACCTTTCCGAATGAGGTCCTCTTTAGCTAAGGCCCTGATTCAGCTTTGGGAATAGAGTGAGAAAGAGCATGTAACGGTGAACCAGGACAAACCATGTTACAATGCAAGGGGTGCAAGTACATACATTTTATTTTGCATGTAGGGTAAATACTGGCTGCTTTTGCATGTAGCCCACAAATGCTGCACAGCTTTATTGTTACACTGCAATTTAGATGTCAGTTTGGACACAACCCTACCAAATCTAAATCTCTCTGCACATTTTAAATCTGCCCCACCTGCAGTGCAGCATGGTTTAACCAAGATGATCAGTTGCGTGCGGTTTCTCACTCTATTTCCAAATCTGAATCAGGCCCTAAGCCCGTTGAGCAGGATTTACAAGACACCAGAGTAGGAGCAGCAACAGCAGCCTGCTTGTTATTATTTCCTCTGCCAGACATAGCCACAAGAATAATAAAATACACAATCTGGCACAGTGCAGTGAGCAACCCAGATGTATGTGTAATATGGCACACTGTAGTGTGCAACCGCGCAATATAGCCCTCACAAATATAGAGGTATGTGAGGTACAATGAACCCCTATACCTTAGTATGCCAGGGTTATAGTAGAATAAAGGGAAAGGTATAAAGCTTGACAGTATAGAAAATAGAGATCAGCACTAGCACAAGTCACATACAAACGCAGAAAAAAACAATATAGCTGCAGTGGGCACTAAAATCGACTACAGAGACCGAAGTGGCTGGTAGGATATAGCGCTGTATAACCTGGCCCTTGGGAGAGGTAAACAGGGAGACTGGACCCAGCGTTCCCGCTTGCAAAAAATGGCTGTCGTGAGTCTCAGAGGGGGCGGAGGGTGAGGGAGGAGCAGCTCAGGAAAGAGCAAGACCACAGTGGAATGGCACCCTGAGCTGGCGGAGGGGCTGCAGGGAGAGAGCCTTCTCCCCTTGCTGACATTAACCACTGGGTCCCCTGGCCTGTAAACTATGCCCTGCGCCAGTGATATATAAGCCCTGGTGGTCTAGTGGAGTCCTGGGCGAACCAGTGTCTACATCAGCGGCTCCGGTCTGTTTCCTGAGACCGAAGGCAAGACTGCGCAAAGACGTAGGTCCCCGCAAGCGGGGATCCGCCTTACCTGTCCCCTGGATTCCGGGCTGTAGTCTGGGGAGCCTGCTAGCTAGTCCCCCTCAGAGCCCCGCTGGAAGTACCTAGCCGAGGGCTGGTGCCATGGCGCTGCTGACGGGTGATGGAGCAGCAATGCAGACGTCCAAGGGACTGTCTCTCGCTACTGCTCAGTAGTAAAATAACTACAAATGAAGATAAATAAAAAAAATAAGCTTGGCCTGCTTAAAGCCGACCCACTGTTGAAAATGGTGACACAGCTCCTACCGGACACCATCGAAACTGGGTTGCCCTCAGGCTGCGTGCGGGGTATAGGGGAAAGGACCGGAGCATCCTGGGATTGATAAACTTTTATGTTGGTGTCTGGTCCTCCAGGTCCCACCTACACCCCATTGTCTCCCCTGTGGAGCCCTATGGACGCTGAAGAAGAAACTTTTATTACTTGTAGGTAACTTAACAGCGATCACTGAAATGGTCTATTACAATTGTCATTTTGCATAGGTTCTACATCCTATATCATTATAGAGTTTCCAAATATTGACACGTATGGTGTCAGCCTATGGAACAGGGCCAGAACAACCATTAGGCAATTAGATAAGAGATTAGGGCACAATGGATCCTGTGATCAAGCTTTTTTTAAAAAAAATTTCAAGTCCTCACTTGGTCTTAGATTCAGAGGTGTAAGGAGCACATTCACAGGGGACGCAGGGATCATGGTCTTTGCTGCCATGATAAGGCCATTAATAAGGCTAATTAGGGGACTGGAAGCAAGAGTGCTCATTGCATGCACTGCCCCACACAACTTCTATCCAGATTGAGGGACAAAAGTGTTGGGAATGTCCCATTTCAATCCGCTATACTCGTAAAGGAGGAGCAGCGTTTACAAAATACACACCTGTCACTTGATGTGAGAGCAGACTGTAGCCAAAATAAGCAGACCAGTATTATACAGGATGTTCAATAATACAAGTCATAGCATGCCTGATATGCTGGGTCTTTTAGTTCCCCAACTGCTGGACGAGGACAGCAGAGGATTACTTTCTGCTCTATGTGTCTGTGGACTGGATGAGAGTAGTGAGGGATGGATATCTATGTTGCTGCTTATGTGAAAGAGCAGAAGAGTGTTCAGTGCTATCTGTGGGGAACACTATGTATACCTCAGTATAGATGTGTCAATGATTACACTATGTGGATTAAGAGTAATAATTTTGAGAGCATATATGTGGTAAGTACTGTAAATAAAGTGGTATAGTGGAAAGATGCAGGGAATGATATGGAAAGGCATTTTGGCATGGACAGATTGGAACGCAGAGGGAAAACCCCATATCTTGCTATACTGTGGAACAACAGAAAGTGGCTCCATAAAAATGTAAGTTTATTTTTAAGACTGGTCTGACATGTCAGTATAAGAAGTCTGGTACTTCTCAAAGCTGCTCTGTCACTTACAGCCCGTCAACCTAGACTTTTCATCACAGTGGAAATTTAGAAATTTAAATCAGGTACATTATTAGTAAAATCAACATTAATGGAAATATTTCTAAATTGTAAAACTATCCTTTTAACTGGAGTTTTGTGTCATGCACTTGATTTCAGTTGGCCAACAGCATGAAAAAGGTTAATATATGTCAAGCACTATCTCTCCAGATAAGTAAAAATTAAAATCTGCGCTTCTGATATTCAGAGCAGTGGAAAACAAACAGACGGGCCCTGTAGCGATATATCCAATCTGTCCCAGCAAAACGTCTGACAGCTGCAACACTAACAAAATTAACAGTGGATGAATTAGTACCAGACGCTAAACAGTTGCCATGGAGAAAATCATCCTCGTAGTTTTAGTTTCCAGCATGGCAAAGGATGGGAGCTGAAGATACAGCACTGGAAAAAACAAACTGGCTCAGTCAATGATCCCTTTAGTTGTAGCCACTGTGCTTCAATATTTTTTAACACTCTTCATATAAATAATAGGATTTGGATTTTACTTTATTTTAAAATTTTAATTATTTATAAAGCACACAATTATCTATGTTAAACTAAGTAGCTTGAGATATACATGCAGCTAAATTCTGCATTGCAAAAGAGACGGCACATTTGCTTGTGGCGTTCTGGGCTCAAGCAAGATTTGCATAAGTAAGCGCTGTGCACTATATAAACAAAAGAAAATACAAAACAGGTTTTAGGAAGGTTTAACAACAATAACCTGTGAAAGGGCAGTTTGCAAACATTCATTAGTGCTCACATACATTTACATACTCCCAACACAATCTAAGCAAGTTTGAAAAAAAGGCATCAAATATCATGGAAAATGAGCAAATTACCATGGAATCTCATAGTAATTGCAATCGTATTATTTGCCTGGCTCCATAAAGGGATGTGATATGCACACCAATGTCCTTATTCTCATGCAGTAGAAATAAGAAAAACATGTTACTTTATAAATAGAAAAAAATAAGTTTACTATTTGGCTTCTAGGGGCCAATGAATAAATGAACATAGCTTCTTGTGTGATGAAAACACCCACTTACTCCTGACACTAATATACTGTACGATAGGCAGTATGACAGAGTTAATAAATAATACCCCTTTCAGACATCTCGAGAATCCCAGGAATTTGGCCTGCCTCGGCCAAATTCCCGGGTACCCGAGTCTGTCTGAAAGGTGCCTACCCGGGAACATGTTCCCGGGTAGCCGCCCCTGCAATCGACCAGGGTTTTTCCCGGGACTTAAGTCCCGGGAAATTACCCTGCTTCTGTCTGAATGGTGCTACCCAGGCAATTACTACTCCCAGGCAGCACCAAGCAGCTTTTACATTGACAGCGCAGAGCGTCCTATAGGACGCTCTACGCTGCTGCTCATTACGAGTTGGCAGTGCAGAGCGTCCTGTAGGACGCTCTGCGCTGCTGCTCATCACCCCCCACACCGGTGGCTGTGGCGCTGACAAACGAGTCAGTGACCATGGCCAGGTCCTCACACCGGCGCTGGAGACCGCCAGTGGTTTGCAGCCACAGCGGGCCACCCGCACTCCCGCTGGACCACCAGGGTAGATAGGAGTTATTATATTATAGATAGAGGCTGCACTTTGATTGGATGGCTGCCTGCTGCATGATGATGACATCATCAGCGGCAGCCGGAGAGGGGATAGGTTAGGAAGAGCAGAGGAGAGGCAGGTAATATTTAAAACTAAAAAACCTGGCTTATGTCTGAAAGGGGTCTACCTGGGAATTTCCCGGGTAGACACTGCAGTGTGAAAGGGGGGTCTCGACCAAATACCCGGGAATTTGCACAGGAGAAATTCTCGGGTCTGAGCAGGAAATTTCCCGAGTTGTATGTCTGAAAGGGGTATAATTCACTGCAGTCTTCTCTCTACATAACATTACTAAAAAACTCAAGGATTTCAGAATGGATATTATGTATACTTTTACATAAATAAATACAATTTATAAAGCTAATATATTTCCTAGTTTTGTCCCTTCTCATATTACAAAAGCCTGTGCTTGAAAACTGATAGAGACCACTGAAGAAAGCTATTGATGGTCATTGGATATGACATTTCAATAAATGTCCCTAAATGTGTTTAAATGGCCATATCATTGCACTTCTCATCTCATTAATGATGCATGATCCATTGCTTGTGGTTTGAGATAGATACTCATAAGTATTTTTGTTCAGTTTTCTACAGGTTAAAAGATCACCAGCATAGCTGGTTCTAAGGCACTTTACCAAGACTGATAGCAAGAATGATTGTAAATGAGCAATTATGGCTCTAGCAAAAGGAAAGGGTTTAATAGGCTTTCAATAAAAAAATATTTTAATTGTAGGAAGCCATCTACAAAACATATTATTTAAAGAATCTAGAAATGATAAATATATAAAATGTGCACCAGAATGAACCATAAATGATTGATGAAGCAACCAGTATTAGAGTGCATGTGTTTGTAAAGGAGTGAGATGAGTGAGCGTGTCCCAGCTGTAAGAGCGTGCGAGACTATATAATCAGAAACATTCTGTTGAACTGTCCTTTCCTATTAACTCTGTTATAAATATACATCATAATATAGGGATGCCAAACGTGTCACTGCTGCTCTACCCTCCTATGGACCAAAGGTTAATGCAACACATTGCTTCCAGATACATGGCTTGTCCCTCTGGTATAGGAGGAATGTAACGCTTCAGCAGCTAGTAACAAAATATGGATGCCTCTAAAGAATGAAAAACAACAGACTGGCAGTTTCTGGCCAGCATATACCCAATATGAGCAGGCAGAAGTAATGAAACCTCCTGCTAACCCTGGTGGGGACTACAACATGCTGTGGCGTGGGCACTGTCACTGTGCCATTTTGCCACAGTCTGTTCAGCACTGGCAACGGAAGAGCCTGGTGTGCAGCTTGAGACTCTAGTAAAATAAAGATACGTTCTGAAGTGACCAGTCACAACATAGCACTCATATGGGTGACTGGGTAACAAAAAAACTGTAGCTGACAGAATAAAACCTATAGGCATACTTTCAGATTAAAAGTGCCATAAGGTTCTATTATTAGTATCATAAGAAAAAAAAACACATTCGATTTTTTAACAGCATTGTTTCTTTAACTTAAATTTTCTTAAATTACCAAAATTAAAAAGATATTAGTTTGTGATGAGCTTACATTTACTTGTGTGCTAACTGTTAATTTATTGTTAGAAAAATAATAGGGGAAATTCAATCAAATGCGATGTTGAATAGCGCTGGAATAAGTTCCCGCAGTTATTCAAATTGGTCGCACTGTTAACCTCTGACTAGAGAATTTCTATTCTAATTTCAGTTGGCAGGCTTCCTTGCCCTCAGTATCGTCTGAATCACAGAGGCCGAAAAACCCTAGGCCTAGAGGACGACAGACTCAACAGCCATGCCGTCAAAGCCAGTCGAGGTAAATCCTGATATAGGTAGGGACCCTGCACTAGCAGATCCGGCTTTAGAGGCAGTGGAAGTGGACTGTCTATGGATAGACATGTCAGGTCGGAGAACCAATGCATCCTGGGTCAGCAGGGGCTATTAGTATTATCCTGCCGCCTTCCTGCTTGAACTTTCTGACGACCCTTGGGAGGAGAGAGATTGGAGGAAAGAGCGTCCACGAAGGTGGTTGAAGTGTCCCTTGTTCTGGACCCATACCTGGGGACTTTGTGATTGTGACATTACGCCATGAGGTTTACGTCCGGTACTCCCCACTTGTCCACCAGGAGTTGAAAGACCTCCAGATGAAGAGCCCATTCTCCATCATATATGTCCTGGCGACTTAGGAAGTCCGCTTCCCAGTTGAGAACACCTGGGATGAATATTGCTGGAAGATGGCATTCTGCCCATAGTAGAATTTCTGCCATTTCCCTCATGGCAGCCAGACTTCGTGTGCCGCCTTGATGATGGATGTAGTCCAGTGCTGTCGCGTTGTCGGACTGCACCTGGACATGCCTATCCTGTGGGAGGTCCTGCGCCAGTATGAGCGCTCTGTGCACTGCACAAAGCTCCTATACATTTATTGGTAGGTGACTTTCCTGCACCGACCACCTTACCTGGAATGTGTGGTGACCTGTCACCACTCCCCATCCTCTCAGACTTGCGTCTGTGTTGAGAAGTACCCAATCTGGGACCCATAACGGACGACCCTTTTTTAAATGAGTTGTCTCCAGCCACCAGACGAGGGAGAACCCAACCTCTTGCGAGATGCGGATCATCTGGGACTTTATCCGATGATACTGACCATCCCAATGAGCCAGGATCCATTGCTGCAGGGGCCTAGAGTGAGGCATAGGCTACCTTATCAAATGTGGATATCATGGAGCCCAGCACCTGCATTGCCAAGTGTCCCGAAACTCTTTGCTTGCAGAGAAGACTGAGCACTCAAGACTTTAGTGCCACAATCTTGTCCTCTGGTAGAAGAATCCTCTGTCCCAGAGAATCCAGCAGCGCCCCCAAGTGCACCATCTGCTGAGTTGGAGTAAGAGAGGACTTCTTCCAATTTATTATCCAGCCGTGCTCTTGTAGACAGACATTGGTCATCTAGAGATGACATTGTAACATCTCCTGATATTCTGCTAATATTAGATCGTCCAATATGGCAGTATCCTGACTCCGTGTCTCCTGAGATGAGCCATCATGATTGCCATTATTTTGGTAAATACTCAAGGAGCTGTGGCCAGCCTGAATGGTAGAGCCTGAAATTGGCAATGTTGCTGATCTACCGCCAATCTTAGAAATCTTTGGTGGGATCATGCAATCGGAACATGCAGATATGCATCCTGTATGTCCAGAGAGACAATGAAATCCCCAGGCTCCATCGCCAGCATAATTGACTGTAGGGTGTCCATACAGAATTTTGGCACATGGATGAACCTGTTGAGAGACTTCAGATTCAGGATAGGGTGATGTGACCCATTTGGTTTTTGAATCAAAATAAATTAGAATAATAACCCTTTCCCTGTTGCCTCACAGGGATGGGGACTATGACTCCTGACTTCAGGAGGGCCCCAATAGACTTGCGGTAGGCCGAGGCCCTGCCTGGATCTAAAGGGAGGTTTGTATCCACAAACATCTGAGGGGGATGCCTCAAGAACGCGATGGCATAACCCTGAGAGACAAGCTCTTGAACCCAGGCATCTGTAATTATCTGATACCAGGCCTGGGAGAACTGTTAAGAGTTGGCCTCCAACCCTGAGACCCCCCCAGGGGGAGGCCCGCCCCATCAGACAGTAGACTTACTATCTGGCTTGGAGGCAAGATGTTTGCCTGACCAAGATTTCTTGGGCTGATGTGTCTTGCGGGCATGACTCTGTCTAGAGGAAGACTGACCCTTCGCCCTACTCTGTGGACGAAAGGTCCGAGCTACCGACTGCCTAAATTTAGGAGTAGTCGTGGATGGCAATTCAGCTGACTTCGGTGTTGCCAGAAGTCATTATGTTATCCAACTCTGGTCCAAACAGTACCTTTCCTGCAAAAGGCAATGATTCAAGAACCTTCTTGGATCCTGTATCCGCCCTCCAGGTTTTTAGCCAAAGGGATCTTCGAACTGTTCGGGTTTTGGTCTGGAGACCCCCCGCTATTATATTCACCATACCAAAATTTTTGTTAGCTCCACGGCTCCACAATATAGGGAGTCACTATACCCTATATCAGGTTTTAACAGAGTGACTATACCTACTATACAGATTGATATCATTCTGGTTGCTAATAGCAACATATGCTGATTAACATCAAGGCTCTATATAGAGTTATAAACATCTATCTTTTTTTCTATGATATATTGGAAACAGTATGTGTTCACATTATTAATGTAACATTTAATCTTTCTTTATTCAATGTGCAATGTTTATATATGTTTTTAGAGTTGAACTGCAGTTCATTTTTTCATATGTTCAATAAAATATAGATTTATAATTTTCACAGCCTATGTTTTTTATATAGTGATTAGCGCAGACACCTTATTTGTATTCTTGTTCATTTTTGAGGGTGATTTGCAGGTATCCCTCTGGTGTCAACAGCAAGTCTATATATTAGACAACGCCTGAGTGATTAGCACACCAATTTTTCTTTCTCATAACTGACAGTTTGAAACAAAAAGGCAGTACAATACAGCAGCTAGCATTAAAGTCACATACAATGCATAAATATGCACAATTGCTATGCAAATGGTACTCTGAATCAACTAGCCAGCCCCGGAGGGGTAATGGTAGGATATATAGTGCTACATAGCAGGCTCAAAGGAGAGGTATACAGGGAGACCGACCAACAGCTACAGCAGTACACAGACACAAACGCGATCTGCGAGCGTCTCACCACAAAGTGGTCAAATACAGCAAATCAAACGCTGAACTCCGTATCGGAAGTTGCGTCTGGGTTGGGGGAGGAGTGCCAGTGGAGCGCCTTATCTCACCTATGCTGCGATTTTGATGTCACGCGTACGCTGGCCCCATAATGGTAGACTCTTACTTGTGCGTCTACTACCCGTCCCCGGCGACAGACGATAAGGACCCGGCCGGCTTAGTGAGGACACGTTACACGAGGCCTGCACTCACAGCTGCACCAATGCGTCTCTTACACCGGATGCTAGTGCTGCAGCGCACTTACTTGTCATATCCGTGCCAGACCTGCCTTCTGGACCTCAGCACAGGCGCTAGCTAAGCCTCGCTGAGGCCCACCGACAATCTTAGGGCATATAGCGATACTGGTGTTTTCGGCCCCGGCGGAAGTAGTAGGAGTCGCAGTACCTGCGTCTTTAATGGCGCGTAGTATTGCTAAACACTTTAGTCATTTGAAACTAAGAAAATTAGAAAAGAAAAAAGCCTGGGACTGCAGTCTGGATACTTACCGGTGCGTCTGGATACTTACTGCGCACCAAACAAAAAAACTGAATGCTTGTGGCTGGGGTATATAGGGAGGAGGACTGATGCATGCTGGGAGCTGCAAAGCTAGAAGCTGTTTGGTGCAATGGATCGTTTCCACTACACACGCCCAAGGTAGATTCTGTGGACCCTATGGACCCTGAAGAAGAAATAGGATTTTTATACATATACACACACATATAGTCGGCCAGGAGAATTCTTGCGGTCCAAATAAGTAAGGGGTCCCAACCAGGGGAAGGGTTAGATCGTAGGAAGTCCTTAACGAGTTGAGATCCCACAGGGCAGAAAGCAGAGGCTGCACCAAGAGAGATCGGAGACTGCTACACCTTGCAGAGGGGCTCAGTTAGCAGGATAATCCATTCTAGAACAGATAGATAAGACGGCAACGTGAACCTGGCAGCGAGCCCAGGCAAAACCAGCATCCACCTCGCCTGGAATAAACATCCACACCCCGGGTATAAGCCAAACGACAGACAACTTCCAAAGGTGATGGAAGTGTGCAGTCGGTACCAGCTTCCCGACACGAAACATAGCAGAAAGAACAACGGTGATAACCTAGGACTTGGAAATCACGAAAGCAATAGCCACACCGAGAGTGCAAAATCCCTAAGGATCTCTTCAGAACAGCAAGCCTACAGGAAAGAGACGCAGCCTACTCAGTGAGGCTGTAACTCTAGGAGGGCTTTCATAAAGGTGCCTTAGAGAAGACAGAAGGCCGTGGACCAACAGGAATACACAAGCTTGAATATGTGAAGATAAGAAGAGGATAAATGGCACCTGTCTCAAGAGGGAACCAAGGGGTGGACTCAGTGTCATGAAAAACATTACCGAACAGAAAAACATAGCAAGGCTTCCTGCGTGGCAGTCCAGACTGTAGCAGAATCCCAACAGATTCTAGCGGAATAGTGTCGTAATCCTCTAGTCCAGCCTGAGAGATGAATCAGGAAGGCCCCCAAACAAGCATCAGTGATCGCGAAGCAGCACTGCGAACATATCTCGCGCTCTGAAGAGAGACTACCATTCTGACATCTGGCAGAAAAGGTGAATTATATAACGATTCCTGTCAGATAATAACTGCCCCTACAAGATGGGAGGAAAAATGCTCCTATCAGAGGGGTCACAAAAGAGGGATATAACTTTTCGGAAGACTGAAACTGTAACCAGAGGCTCCAACTGGGTGACGAAGCCTCAACCAACGCTCACACCTACCAGAGACATCATCTCTGGTATCGAAGGCAGGGTTATACGAGCAACCCCAGTGGAGGCAGACAATGCATCTCTCCGGAGGAAGGAATAAAGCTGTGTTGGTACCATGAACTCACACTCCAGGAAAAATCCAAGGTGTAGGGTCAACTGGCGTGAGCAGGTACCAGATATGTTCAAATGACTGCAAGGACAGCGGCTGTGTTGGAATTATTAACCCACACACCAGGAAAACTCTAAGGTGTAGAGTCCACTGACGTGAAAAGGTACCATATATGGGCAGATGACTGCTAGGACAGCAGCTAGGGGGTGCAATGTCAGCTATGCATTATCTGGATTATATACTCAGGCATTGCAGGAGTAAACCCACTTACATGTGAGCGACCTGAAGCCCCCTGGTCATCTCATAGAACTTCACTGACCTGCCCAATCTCTCAGCAACCAGCACCGTCAGGTATGCAAAGTAGCAATGAGTAGCTGCTCTACAGCTCGGACTCCAGCCTGGAGATGATACAGTAGAAGATGCTGTAGAAACCTAGCAGAATTATTAGTGGAGACATATATGGTCATAGAGAGGGGCCGCAGTCAGGGGAGAGATTGACTAACAACCCTGTTACCTGAGAGTGTTGCCTTAGGGATGCATAGATAGAGAAAATATACATATACCCACAACTGTCTGCCTGAACCCTCTATGTGCAAAAGAAAGATAGACTGGGAAAACTTTATAGTATCTCCTGAACATCTCCTACCCAAGAGACATAGGTTATCATTACACTAATACTTAGTAATGTCAAATGCTTATTAGCTAAAGAGGCAGAGTAACAGGAAGCCTAGCGTAAGATATGAGCTAAGACCCTGTTGCGCCGAACATTAAAATAGTGGTTACAAATTATATAATTGAACAGCAGGAACTGGTCCCACCAAGTTTATGCTTAATGCCCACTAATATTATGCAAGCCCGGCCCGACCCTAACTAACTTCTTGGAGGGTGGCTCCTGGACATGCAGATTAGAAAACCGGAACTGCAGACTGTTATAATTTAAACCAAGAGAGAGGATGTTTAAATTGGAAACTTATATGGCGGCTACTGCATAAGAGACTTATGTTGCTGAGCTAGATCTGTACAGTCTGCAACAAAACAATACTGCAAAGTACCGGAACCCTAAAAAAGGTACCTACTGTATACAGTGATACAGAAGGCGTATAATGAAAACTCTCTCTTAAGGGAAAGTTAGTGCTGAGCGTAGTTAGTATACTGCCAGACTCCCGCACCCGGTGAGTCCAAACTCCCAATCGCAGCCTACTTAATATATATGGTACTTAGAAGATACATTCTTAGAGAGAACATACCTCCCATTCAATAATAGATCCCCAGATAAGGTGCATCATATATCAACTGATAGGAACAATACAAAATTTTAGTCAAAGGCCGCGATAGCCCAAGGCCTAAGAGATGTGAGGCAGAATGCCCACTATCAGAACAGCTTAAGCTGTACCTGGACACCTAGTGTCCAGAAAAAATATGAGATATAGTAAGAACTTACCCTTGTTATCTCTATTTCTACGAAGTCCATAGGGTTCCACAGGATACCTTGGGGTATAGGTGATGACGTCAGTCTTCAGGCACCACAGAGTTAAAGTTTTCAGCCTCCCAGGATGCATCTGGGTCCCTCTCCTATACCCCGCCACCGGGCCAAGGCATCTCAGTTACGTCACAAGCCATAGGCCGGAGGAGAAGAAAGAGAGAGAAGAAAAAATCTGGACACACACAAGAATCACATTCTCACCAGAGGGAGACGGAAAAACCGGTGACCAGAATAAAGCCCATCTGCAGTACAGGTGCGACAGGGCGGGAGTCCTGTGGAACCCTATGGACTTCGTAGAAATAGAGATAACAAGGGTAAGTTCTTGCCATATCTCATATTTTCTACTTCAGGGTCCATAGGGTATCCACAGGATACCTTGGGGATGTCCCAAAGCAGTATCCTTTAAGGGTGGGGACGCTCCTGTGCTGAGAGGAGAATCCGCCGCCCGAAGGAAGCATCCTGAGAAGCAAAGGTGTCAAAAGCGTAATACCTCACAAAGGTATGGGCAGAAGACTACGTAGCAGCCTTGCAGAACTGAACTGCAGAGGCACCACGTCTAGCTGCCCACGAAGGACCCACAGACCTAGTGGAATGAGCCCTCACCAAGGAGGGAACTGGAAGACCTTCATGAAGATAAGCTTCTGAAATTGCCATACGAATCCAGCCTGCCAAAGTCTACTTTGAAGCAGGCTAACCCTTTTTACGGAAGCCATAGAGGACAAACAAGGCGTCCGACTTCCTAAAAGAAGAAGTGCGGTCAACATATATTCTCAATGCCCGCACAACATCCCAAATGGCGTCACCCACTGAAAGTCCAGGTGAATTGAAAGCCGGCACAACAATTTCTTCATTGATGTGAAAACTGGATACCACTTCGGGAAGGAATCCCGGACGAGTGCGAAGCACCGCCCTATTCCTATGAAAAATCAGAAAAGGGGGTCTACAAGAGAGAACCCCTAAATCCGAAACCCTTCTGGCCGAGGCAATGGCCAGAAGGAATATGGTTTTAGCTGTAAGCTATTTAAAGTCCACTGAGTCCAGTGGTTCAAACGGCGGTCCCTGGAGAACTCTCAGGACCACAGCCCAATTCCAAGGCGCCACCGGTGGAACAAATGGTGGCTGAATGCGAAGAACACCTCGCATAAAGGTGTGCACACCAGAGAGCGCAGCAATCCTACGATGAAACCAGACTGACAGGGCAGACACCTGCACTTTCAGAGAAGGCAGGCGAAGCCCATGATCCAGTCCAGCATGTAGGAAAGCCAACAACCTAGACAGACGGAACTCCCTAAGGGAATACCCTCTAGGTCTACACTACCGGAAGAAAGTATGCCACACACGATGGTAGATTCTTGCCGAGGAAGGTTTACGAGCTCTTAGTATGGTTTGCACCACGGAGCCAGAAAAACCCTCTGGACCTTAGCATGACCGTTTCAACAGCCACACCGAGTCAGGTCCAGGTGAAGACAAGGACCCTGTGACAGCAGATTCGGTCGTAATGGTAACCTCAGAGGAACGTCTACTGACAGACTCTGGAGGTCGGAGAACCAGTGCCGTCTGGGCCACTCGGGAGCTATCAACAGTAGCGTACCTCCTTCTTGATTTGAATTTCCGTATTACCCGCGGAAGAAGGGAAAACAGAGGGAAAAGGTAGGCAAACTGGAACGTCTACTGGACGGACAGGGCATACACCAGAGACGCCTTTTTGTCTCTTGTTCGAGACCCGTACACCGGCAACTTGTTGTTGTGCCGGGACGCCATGAGGTCTATCTCTGGAAGACCCCACTTGTCCACCAGACTCTGAAAGACGTCCTGGTGTAACGACCACTCTCCCGGATGCACGTCCTGCCTGCTGAGAAAATCCGCTTCCCAGTTGAGGACTCCCGGGATGAACACTGCTGATAATACTGGGAGATTGAGGTGGGTCGTCTGCAAACACCAGGTTAGAGACAGGCGAAGGTCCGGAGTGAGCCCCATCATCTGGGACTTGAGACACTGAGGCAATCTATTCCATCAGGATCAGATCAATAGCAGCAGAGGTCTGGAGAGAAATTGGGCGTACTCCACCATGTCGAATACCGACACCATTGAGCCCAATAACCTCATTGCCGAGTGTTTCGACACTCGACGACACTGCAGACAACTGCGCACCCTCAACTGCAAAGCAAGGATCTTTTCCTCCGTCACAAAGATCCACTGCTGCCTGGAGTCCAATAAGGCCCCGAGGTGCAGGATCCTCTGAGACGGGGTGAGAGTGGACCTCTGCCAGTTTGTCAACCAGCCACGACGTTGCAGTACCGCAATCGTCAGATCCAGATGGTGTAAAAGAAGCTCTGGAGACCCCGCTATCAACAGGAGGTCGTCCAGATAAGGCAACAGTCGGACTCCCTGCGTCCGCAGGAGAGCCGCCATGACATTGGTGAATACCCGTGGAGCAGTCACCAGGCCAAAAGGCAGTGCCCGGAACTGGAAATGTTCGTTGCAGATTGCCAATCTGAGGAACTGCTGATGGCGCAAAAGAATAGGGACATACAGGTAAGCGTCCTGGATGTCTAATGACACCATGTAGTCCCCAGGTTCCAGTGCCAGAATAATGGACCGCAAGGTCTCCATCCGAAACAGAGGCACCTTCAAGGACTTGTTGAGGGCCTTTAGGAGTATTGAACGGTAAGACCCATTGGGTTTCTGCACCAAAAATAGAACGGAATAGAAACCCAGGCCCCTCTGGGAAATTGGAACATGCACTTAAACTCCGGCCTGGAGCATAGTGTGTAAAACCTTCCGCAGTTCCGAGGCTTTGCTCCGGTCTAGCGGAAGGCCTGTGGTAAAGAACCGGGATGGAGGCCTGTGCCAAAAGGAGAGGGCATACCCGTGAGAGACCACCTCGTGAACCCAAGTGTCTGTCGTAGTCCTCGACCAGCAATGGGCGAACTGAAGCAGGCGCCCCCCACTTTGGGGTCCCCCAAAGGGAGGCCTGGACCGTCAGGCCGCAGGTTTGTTATCTGACCTAGGAGCCGGACGTCTGGTACTCCAGACCTGTTTCTTGGGCTTGGACAATTTCTTGGTCCCAGCCTGTCGTGGAAAGGACTGTACTTTAGGCCTACCTTGGGCCCTGTGAGGCCGAAAGGACGACCCACCAGCACTAGAAGGAATCGTAGCAGACGGAAGACCTGCAGATTTTGCTGCTGCCAACGTAGCTACTATTTTGTCCAGATCTGGACCAAATAGTACCTGTCCAGACCTTCTAATCCCTTTTTGGAATCCGCGTCCGCTTTCCAAGAACGCAACCATAAGGTGCGACGAGCAGCCACGGCTGCAGAGGAGATCCTAGAGGTGAGCATACAAATATCTAAGGCCGCTTCATTAATGTAAGTGGCCGAGTCTCGGAGATTGCCCACCAACTCGGTCTGTTCAGCCGAACAGTCAGAGTCCAAAGACGCCTCCAAATTATCCGCCCAGCGCTCCATAGCTCTGGCTACCCAACACACGGCCAGAGCCGGTCTGGATGCTTCCCTGCAAGGGAATAAATGGATTTTAGGCAGATCTCCACCTTGCGGTCAGTGACATCCTTCAAGGATGACATCGAAGGCATAGGCAACGTGGCACTTTTGACTAGGCGTGTGACATGTGAATCCACTTGTGTAGGGGATTCCCACTTAGAAAAATAATAGACCGCAAACGGATAAGCCACGGCTAAGCGCCTCTGGGGCTGAAACCGTTTACCTGGACTTTTCCACGCCTCCTCTAAATGATCCACTAATTGATCAGAAAGAGGGAACACCGTAGCCTCACCCTTAATATCCTTAAAAAGGCATATATGAATGTGGCCACCGAAGGATCAATATCCTCAATAACTAAAGCCGAGCGGACCGCTCGAATAAGACCAGGGATATACACCTTGGACTTAGCGTCCGGCTCTTTGGTACGGAGAGGTTCTTGGTCAGATAGATCCAGAATCGCCCCATCATCTCACGTCTCATAGTCATCACCATAAGGAGCAGATAAAGATGCCACCGGCCGTTTATGAGGCCGCAACACAGACTCCCCCTGTAAAACATCGGACAAATGCTGAACCGATGTAGTTAGAGTATTAACCCACGCAGGCTCCGGAGAAACCTGGGAAGGGACAGGGAGACTGTGGGGTACCATCAATTGTCTCGGGAACTCCCGCATGGGTGACGACACCACTGACAGCTGGGAAAAACCCGTCTGGGTAAACGCAGGTGGCGGAGCTAGCTGGCCCGCAAGGGTTGTAAGCGCCTTAGCGAAACAAGCCCAGGGAGGTTCCTGTACCGGGACCATAATCGGCCGTGACAGTGCCAGGCACTGGGGACATAACCCCTCCGCGTTACCCTCCCCCTCCGCTATTGGTACCTTACATTTAGTACACATGAGCTGGAGAGGAAAGTCAGTCTCAGACATGATGGTAAGTATGTGACACTCACACCTATACGTATTGGTATAGTGTGAATAACACCATGCACACCGCGCACCGCAAGGGCTTTGAGCAGAGCAAGATCAGGGATAGTAATAAGGCTGACAGTAGAAAGTGAAAGTACAGACAGCAGGCTAGCAGATTAGTCACATACAATGCAGAAGAAACAAATCCCTGCACTATTAGCGCTGGTTCTCAACTACTCAGACCCTCAGGCTGGTACACTGACCTGTGACAAACAGAGGAGAGGTATGCTGGGGGACCCAGACCGCAATGCCACCGCTCACAGGCTTCCAGCAGCGTTCACCATGCTTCAAAGATGGCCACCGAGGAGCAGAGGATGAAGGAGGCCGGCCTGGGGGAGGAGCGCTGACACACTAAGGCCAATCAGACAGAGCAGAGAGGCTGTGTGCAGCAGGGGAGGCGCCGGCTGTAAGACAGGGAAAGCGCGCTCCCCTGGCATGCATTTAACCCCTGGGACGCCGCAGCACATGCCGCTCAGCAGCGGCCCGCTGTCCCAGGGGTAGTGGAAGCGCAGGTTGGTCGCCTGGCTCCACGCTGCAGCCAGCCCCCGGGAGCCCCCTGCCTGGGGACTCAGGACCATGTGACCAGCGAGGACCCACCGCGGGACCCCGCTGCTTACCTGCTATCCCCTGGGATCCGGCCATGGTCCAAGACATCTGGAGGCACCGCTAGCCGTGACCCCAGATGTCTACCAGCATCCCCGGATCAGTAACGGCGTTCTGGTACCGGTGGGGTGTAGGGGAGATGGCATGGACGTCAGTACTGACTGTCCATGCTGTACTCCCAGATGTGCAGCCAGCGCTGCCTTTAAAAGAAACTTCAGGGGCTCTTCATAGCCCCCCTCTGCACAGTGCCTCCGACTCCGGCCAGGCACCGACGAAACTGAGATGCCTTGGCCCGGGGGCGGGGTATAGGAGAGGGACCCAGATGCATCCTGGGAGGCTGAAAACTTTAACTCTGTGGTGCCTGAAGACTGACGTCATCACCTATACCCCAAGGTATCCTGTGGATACCCTATGGACCCTGAAGTAGAAAAAATATATATATACTTAAAGCACCTGGTATTCCCTGGCAGTCTTCCGTCCATGACCCTGCTTAGCTTCCCGAGATCGAGCGAGTTCAGGTGGTGGGCTGTAGGCCCGTATCGTAAAAAGGTCGCTTGCTGAAACATTGCTTAGTAAAAACATGTGTCCTAGGAAAAGGAACCTGCAACTGTCACAAGGTAAAGCTGTAGAACATGAACTCCAGCAATTAAAGCCACCTAATCTATTATACACTGGGCTAACAATCTCAGGTTCCAATTTTAGTGCATGCGTTGCCGAAGCAGCTCGGGTCCCGGGAGATCCCTCCACCGGCTGATATGCGGTAAGTACCCATAGGCTACAGCAGCTAACGCTATCTTCAGATGGCGTTAGATGCTGGGGCCAATATCCGGAATGCGAAGCATTCCGGATATTGGTACATTTGGCAGCATCGCATCCCCCATAGAAACCTATGGGGGAAGCAGCTGCTAGCGGTACTGGGGGGATCGCAGCAGGTATCGGAGATACCTGCTACGGTCCCTCCTTGATATATCCATGGGATACTTAATATTGGAAGTAAACCCCCGAGAACGTGATAAATGGGCCCCCTGGAGAGGTGAGCATACTCACGGGGCAGGGAGGGGGGCTGTGGGAGATCCGGACCCAGCTGGTTTCAGCTGTGGCGGGTCATAACGACTCCCCATGCACAATGAAGCAGCACTAGCAAACATCTCATGGCGCTCGAGTGTAGGGAATGGCGGGTGATTTATTAGGAGCTTCGCCACTAAGTCCCGCCTAAAGCCTCCGAATCCAACAGATAGTACTGGCTGGAAGGGGCCAGAAACTGAGCACCTTACTAAAGTGCTGGAGCTCAGTAAGAACATAGAAATGCCGGGACCGTGGTTCAGCGCTGCACGTCTCCCCTCAGCACTACGCTGCCCTGCATCTCTTCCCTTGTTATCAGAGCAGGAGAGCAGAGTCTGCAGGGGCGCGTCTAATAGAGTGCAGATAAACAACACTCATACTGGCAGTGGGTGTTCGACTCCCAGCTGAGTCCTTGCTGTAAAAGCCCGCAGACAGCGCTGTTTACCTCAGCGATGTGTTGGGTGATCGCTCTAATGCAGGACACTGCTGTCTCCTCAGTTGCATATGAAGGAGGGAAACAGCATCATACCGTGACAGCTTGCAGAATGTCACTAAGCCCAGCTCGATACATACACCGCTCCAGCTACCCAGGAGCGGTGGTTATACTCACCACCTGCTGCAGCCGGGAAGCTGGGTTGAGGGGGCGGCAAGGAACCCCAAAACGAGCCGGTGTCAGCTGTGGCGGGATCTCGCAGAGCGCTGGCTCAGTGTGGGCCCCATCTTAGGGTTACTGGACACAGGCTGCAGTAGCCGTGGCGGTGCCCTCCTGGCGGCTCCAACGTAGCAGGCAGACTGTTCTCAGTAAAAGTGTGAGTAAAATAAAATAAAAGCCTAATTATTAATAAACAAGGGCTGGAGACAGCCCCATGTGCACCGGCTCTTCTCGGGAACATTTCTAAAACTGGGGCTGATGGGGCATAGAGGGGGAGGAGCCAGTCACACTTTTAAATTATTTAAAGTGCCGGGCTCTACTCTACAGCGTCTATATCCATTGTATATGCTCCAGATATATCTTTATTGAAAATATTTGTTTCCCTTTGTCTAATAATAATAATGAATAATAATAAATCATAATAAATAATATAGATGTGTTAACTTAATACCACAGCCCAATCACTTTCAAAGATGTCTTTACATGATGTTTAAATGTCTAGAGCAGCAATGTTAAGGAGGGTGCATAAAATGGTTTTATGTTATATTTTCATTAATTTATATATTGCAAACAAAGAATCTATACCGCATGCGTCTCAGCTTCATTTAGCACAGTTTATACATTAGAAATATTTTGCATGTAAGTTACTGCCCTGCTATTCGCAGAATAAATATTACATACTAGCTGTTGCCTGTGGCTTCGCCCACGATGAAATCACTTGTCCAAACATTTATTTTTTTATTTGAGGCATTCTAGTTGTATTGCTTTGCATAGGAGACCAGACACAGGAGTGGCCTACGTGACTAGCAGCGCTATACAGACTGGTGGCAGCAGCACCTTCACCCAGCACTCGCACCATTGTCACTGTGTGCCTGGTGCAGAGACTGCTATGTAGCCTATCCTTACCCTTACCAGCTGCGCGTATGGTGTCACACCTATCACTTGCACTGATGACAATAAATTTTATTTTTGTTATTGCTCAGCTTTAACTTGACAGATTGAGATGAGTTACAGTGCAGGTTATTTCTAGGTATTTCCATTACAAAATGATTCAGAAATCGGTTCATTAGTTTTTGTGCCAACTTTAAACAGACAGACACAATAGCCCTCATTCAGAGCCGCTCGTTAGCGGCAGTACGCTCGTTCCGAGCGATGTTTGCACATCTGCGCATGCGTACGCTTTTTAGTACGCATGCGCGAACCAGTCAGTGCGGCCGAAAATCGTTTGTACGCTATATAGCGAGTGCCTGCTATTTTGAGTGACAGAATGAGGCGTATGTGGGTGGTAACAGGGGAAGGTGCTTGAAAATGGGGAGTGGAGATCCGAACGCAGGCGTGCTTAAAGGTCAAAACGGGCGTTTTATGGGTGTGTATATTTAAAACAGCAGCGTCAATGACCACGTCACTGGGTTATTTTAGAGCCAGAACTGCTCGCAAATTTGTGGTAGCAAACACCAACCACAAGAATAGCGAGCAGTTCATACGCTGGTCGATGTACTCGATTAATCTAATAAATAGCGGACATGACGTATGGTGCGAGCGGCCAGGGGGCGTTTTTAACAAATAAACGAGCGTATGTTTTGCTCGTTCGTTCAGACTTAGAGGTGTGAACAGACTGCAATGTGCGTACGGATCATTTGAATAGCCACCCCTTGTTTTTAAACGAACGACCGCAAATAGCGAACGGCTCTGAATGAGGGCCAATATTCTTATTATATTATTAGTATAAATATACAGACACCTCTTCTTGGAATTAATAATGATTTGTATAAACAATTGAGCATCAATTATAAGGTCTAAGGGCCTGATTTAGACTTGGGAATAGAGAGAGATATCTCACTTAACTGATCATATTGGTGAAACCATGCTGCACTGCAGGTGGGGCAGATTTAAAATGTGCAGAGAGATTTAGATTTGAGAGGAGTGAGTCCAAACTGACATCTAAAGTGCAGTGTAATAATAAAGCTGTGCAGTATTTGTGGACTACATACAAAAGCAGCCAGTATTTACACAACATGCAAAAACATTTATGTATTTTCTCACCCCTTGAATTGCAACATGGTTTGTCCAGGTACACAGTTAAGTGCTAATTCTCACTCTATCCCAAAGCTGAATCAGGCCCTAAGATTGTTCACACACTGCAGTTTCCATTTGTACATCCGGGGCCGGTGCAAGATTTCTAAATGCCCTAGGCATGGTTAAATCAAATTGACTGAGACACTCTTGAAGTCACCTGTGCTCAAGCATGGATATCCTTAATATGTGGACTGTAATAGCAGAGTTTGGGAACCTTTGTCCTAGGCAAAGCATTGGTCTAGCCCCCTTCCCCTTCCCAATGCCTTTGTCCCAGCCCCACACACAGTTAATCATTTTGTAAAAGAGAAAAGTATTGCAATGAGACTTGTTTGTCATTGTCCATACCCCCACCCCTCACAATCTGCATGACCTCTGTCCACCAGCTTTACCCTCAAATGCCCCTCTGCTCAATAAGTTTACAATCACATGTCCCTCTGCCACCAGCCTTTCTCACATGCCCCTTTGCCCTAAGTTATTTCCACATGTGCCCTTTACAACAGCATTTCCTCACTTACCCCCCCCTGCCCACCAGTGTGTCACAACATGCCCCTCTACCCACCAGCTTCTCATATCCTCCCTGCCCATTAGCTTGTCTGCCATGCCCCTCTGCCTAGCAATTTTTTGTCTCATGTGCAAGTCTGCCCACAAGTATATACATCACTTTCCCAACTATCCACTTGTTTTTCGCACATCTCTCTCTATCTGCAGCTTTTGGTTCACATGCAACTCTGCCCACTACTGTATATCTCACTTTCGCCCCTGCCCACCAGCTTTCCTCACATGTCCTTCTGGCGACAGCTTTTGTATTGCATGCCCCTTTGTCCACAGCTTTTGACTCACATACTCCCTGCCTGTCCATCAGATATTCCTCCAGACTGAAGTGCTGTGTAGCAAGTGAGGCTAGGACAGGGGCGGATTGGGCCACCGGGAAAGCTGGACCGATCCCATTCACCCCTCTACCGGGTCGGACGGCTGATGCCTCGATCGAAGCTTAGCTCAGCTCTAGCAGATGTCAGAGCGAGACTGGCAGCTGTAGTTAAAGTTAATGGCCACGGACGGGAGGACTGCTGCACATGCTCACTCAGACACTGCAGCTCCGCCCATGGCCTTAGACCTAGGGTGTCACGGCCCCACCTCCAGCTGTGACAGCCAGCAATACAGGAGCTGGTAAGTTGTCAGGGACGTCACAGGGTTAGGGCGAGCTAGTAAGGGACACACAGAATTGGGCTACGTGGGAGGACACAGGGACACTTACTCGGCTGGTTGTATTTTAAATGCTTTGTGCCAGCGAGTCTTTCCCATCTGTCACTGGGGAGGATGATGTTTTTTTTTTATTATTTATTACTATTATTATTATTATTTTTATGGTAGGAGTTGGCTGTGAGGCAATTGCTCTGCTGCACGGCCCCTACCTTTCGGCTTCCGCCATACAGTGTGAGACTGTGAGTCGAGACACTGACTCCACATCTGTCTCCTTCCTCTGCACAGTGGGGCTCCTCCCATTCCTCTGTGCAGTATTACAGTGCCTCCCATTATTTCTCTGCAGAGCGGGATGATGTTGTTCCTTAAAGTTCCCATGTGTCAGAGGTGTGCCAGTGAAGTGCTGGCTGAATGATACACATAGCAAGGTAATGCTGTGGGGAGTGAGCTGAAATATAATATAACTGAGGGAAGTTAATGATGAGGGCGTCAGGTATGATCATATGAGAGAGGGGTTTAATAATCTTAGCAGTTATGTTCATGCATGTCTGGCCCTGTGTGCATTATATCCAGCTCCTGCAATACCTTTATTATTGTACTGTATGCACCAGGTGGGGGCACTGCAGGGGGACCTGTGCCCACCTCAGCTGCTAGTGCCACTGCATGTAGAACTTCAAGGTCTTACCCCATTTCCAGCACTGCCTGAGTGATATGGCTGGACATGGCTCTCTTCCCTCTCTCTCTAGCTTTCTTCTGACTGACTGTCCCTTTCTTCTGTCTGTCTCTCCTTCTGTTAGTCTCTTCCCTTTGTCTTCTCTCTTTCTGTTTCTTCCCTCTGTGTCTCTCCCTACTGTCCTCTCACATCCTCTGTCTGTCTGTCTCTTCCTCTAATCTGTGTCTCTCCCAGTATTGTGTTTCTGTTGAATATATGTATTGGAGATTTAGGGTATTCTGTGGGGGTACATGTATTTATAGAGGAGACTTTATTTAGTGCATACAGCCGCTTACATTAGACGACCCTTACTTATTTTCAGAATAGGTAAACTGTCATCTGTCAGTGTCATACCCATTTAATGCCAGTCACTGAGGTGTGAGGATGTATTGCTGATGAGTATAGATGCGAGTACAGATGGTTCCTCTTACATCTAGCCTCCTTCCGTGTTAAACAGCCCTTCTAGTAGCACCATGCCGTGGCGTGACTCAGTAGCGCCGAGCGTCTTTTGTGCAACTTTTTACCTTCAAATGCGTCTTTTTAACACAGTGATGCGAAAAGATAGCACAAGCAGCTTCTGCTGATTAAAATTATATGCAGCATGCCTATGTTCTCTGAGCGAGTGCGGGTGTATCTGTATGCAAAACGCTACGTTACAGTGTCCGCGGCTGTAACACTGTAATGTAGCGTTTCGCATGCAGGTACACCCACAGACGCACACAGAATAGACACTTAAAATGGGCATCTCAGTCCTGGCACTTTCGGATGCACGGATAAACACCAGGGAAGGGCTTTGTATCGGCACTAGAATAAAGTCATTACACAACTGAAGCAAAAGACGCAAAGAAGGTCGCAACTGCGTCCAACTCAGAATCAGGCCCTGTGAGGGGGTTTCCACCCTCCTCAACAGACCCCGCCCCCTTGTCAGATCCCACCTCAATTGGGGCTGCATCCATAAGTTTCCCGGACTGGTTTTCCATCCCAATCCGCCCCTGGGCTAGGAATGAGTCTTTATTCTGACTATGATAAACACTGTCATATGGAAATATATTTTCCTAAAAGTTCACATAAACCAAGTGTAATATGACAAATATAAAGATTGAAGCTAGTATTTGTTTAATGCAATAAATCATAATTTTAGGCATAGACACTAGAAGAGCATAGTTTATTAGCAACAGCCATTTATAACATGAGTCATATCAACTCTCACTTTGTATAAATGAAACAAGCACCAATAAAGCACTATTGCTTGGCAGCAGTACCTCTTAAGAGAACAAAGCGTGGCACTCTGTCAGAAAGAAGCACATCTGTCAGCCAACAGAGCACATAATTAGGTTGGTGATTAAGTGATTAGCCATCTTCTGTCCAATTTTGTTGAAATAATAAAATGGGTCTTACAAGCTAAATGAACACAGTACACAAGCTGAGTAAGAGCATTATGATAACTAGGTCCTTTGGTAATTTACATGAAATGGCCAAAGAAAATATAATTTATCACAAATTTACTCAATGTCTAGGCCACCTATTTACACAGGTGTCTCAATGTATTTTAGTTCTTATACTGCAGTGCAGGTTTTACCAGGGAGGACTTCATTTGTCTGCAAAGTCCCAGAAGTTATTCTGGCACTAGCAACAGGACACAATTTAACACTGCCGCCAGTTACTGTCCACCCCATGCAATGCCAGTAATGCAGAGCTCCAGGGACCTAAACATCACCATGTAATCATATGTATAAAATAAATATATTCTGCCAGGAAATAAAAAGTATCTTTTTATTTGTAATCCTGGCGGGCATCCATTGTAGTAACAAATGGTAAGTGGAAGACACAAGAAGAAGCTTGCTGTCTAATACCAGGGCCATGTCGACTTTCCATATATCAGGGACTGTTTAGCAATGAAATAACTGCCACTAAAATTCTTTGAATACGGCCCATACATTAAACCTTTTATTGTTACAATTCAAATATAGGTGCATGTTCCATGGTAGTGTTGTTGGAAAACATACACAATGGCACTTATTCCTGAACTACATGGTAACACAAGACAGCAATATTAATTTCATTAATGGTACAATCTTGAGTATTGTGGGGTTAGGACTAAAGAGCAGTACAACTAGTGATTGGTGCATTTAGATGATACAGATCTGCCCAGCTACATTGTTGTCTATAGCGCAGTTAATCGTGCTATGCGTGGCGCAAGACGGACTCCTGCGATTGGATATGCGCATTCGCATCTCCATAGGACTGAATGGAGACGCACTCCCGTGATCGGGGACGTGCCTTCGTGTCTCCATAGGACTGAATGGAGATGCACTCCCATGATCGGGGACGCGCCTTCGTGTCTCCTTAGGACTGAATGGAGACGCACTCCCACGATTGGGGACGCGCCATAGCGATCATCCACAATGAACGTGGGCGCATATGTACATGCATGTCCACAATCAAACGAGTTATCTATGTAGTTATTAAAATGGAAACTACAAGTAGCGTTTCCGCTAGGCTGTTTCAGCGGGGCGCCGTGCCCTGCCCTATTTTTGAAGGGCAGAAAGCACCCTGCCCTCCAGTGCGGCGCCTCACTGAAACAGCCTGGGGTTTCTCTCCTCCACCCGCGGACCGCAGTGTCCCGCGGGTGGGGAAATGGCAGAGCAGCTGTCACCGCCGGTGAATGGATGCCGGGCATCCATTCACAGTGAACACGGCGCTTGGGGGGCGCTCGGCATTTCCGTGAGTACTGGGCACGCCCCCAAGAGTGATGAAAAGGATATGCGTCATAAAGACACGCCCCCTTTTCATTGGTCACGAACCCTTTTAGGGTGCGCGCGGAAGTGCCCTTGCTCTAGGTCCTTTTTTTTTTTTTTTTAAATTGTGTTGGATAAGTTATAAATGGATGTTCAAGACTTAATTCAATCATAAAATAAAAACGACAATTTATGATAGGTTTTTGGAAAAAATATTAGCCAGTTAAGTGGTTAAAAAAAAGCAATATACAAAGAGGAAAGGACATGACTTTACTAGGCCTTTCCACATTTCTAAATCATGCTTATTCTGCCTAGATCAACCCTAGTTTCTATGTTTTAGCAATCCCAACCAGTGTTTGTCCTATTTTATATGGTTACCCATAGGAAGAGTTAGTGCATTCCTATTATTGTCATATGCAACATTTTATATAAGGTGAATTGCGTGTTAGTTTGATAAATATAAAGTTATGGTAGACTTACCTAGATAACTCCTTTTCTTCAAGGTCCATAGGGTCCACAGGGATACCATGGGGAATATTATGGTTGGAGGACCAGGCACCAAACAGTTAAAGCTTTGGCTCCCAGAATGCCCCATGTTCTCCTCCATATATACCCCGCCACTAGCCATAGGACTTCAGTTTAGTTAACAAGCCTAAAGGCAGGAGAAGTAAAGAGGAGAAGGAAGAACAATCGTACACCAGAAACACTCTTACAGAAGATGAGGGAACATGTGACCGAAAGAAAAAACACCCAATGAAGCCAGGTGCGTCACGGTGGGTGCCCTGTGAAGGCTATGGACCTCGAAGAAAAGGAGTTATCTAGGTAAGTCTACCATAACTCTATATTTCTTCTGGGGGTCCAAAGGGAACCACAGGGATACCGGGTGTGGTATAAGAGATAGACAGTAATTAGTTACACAATGTCTAGATAGACACCAGATGTTAGACAGTCAATAGTTAGACAGGGAAAAAAGTTAGACGCAAACAAAAGTCAGACACACTAAAGTTAGACATGTAAAAAGTTAGACATGTAAAAAGTTAGACAGGGTCAAAAGTTCGACACGAAAATGGTCGACAATTTTTTGTTTTTTACCCCTAATCTTCACCCTAACCATCCCTTTGGTGCCTAACTCTAACCGTCTGGGTAAGTGCCTAACCCTAACCGTGGGGATAAATGCCTAACCCTAACAAATAATTAAAAAAATGTGTCGACCATTTTTGTGTCGATCTTTTTCATGTTGAACTTTTGACCCTGTCGACCTTTTGTACCTGTCGAACTTTTTAAATGTCTAACTTTAGTTTGTCTGACTTTTGTCTGTGTCAAACTTTTATCCTTGTCTAACTATTAACTGTCTAACATCTGGTGTCTATCTAGACATTGTCTAACTGATTACTGTCTGTCTATAGTCCGGAACCCACGGATACCATGGGGATGTCCTAAAGCAGTTCCCCTAGGGTGCGGGACGCTCCTGAGGAAAAAGCAAAACTTGTCGCCCAAAGGAAGCACCCTGGGAGGCAAAAGTATCAAAGGCATAAAACCTAAGAAAAGTGTGGACAGAAGACCATGTTGCAGCCTTGCACAATTGTTCAGCAGAGGCACCACGACTAAATGCCCACGATGGCCCTACAGACCGAGTATGTGCTGTCACAGTGCCTGGGACAGGAAGATCAGCCCGTGTGTACACCTGAGAGATAGTCATCAGTAGCCATCTCGCTGAAGTCTCCTTATTAGCTGGCCATCCTTGTTTGTTAAAACCATATAATACAAAAAGAGAATTTGATTTTCTAACACACTTTGTACGCTCCACATAAATACGGAGAGAACGAACTACATCCTGGGAGGCTTCACCTACAGAAAGGTCTGGAGCCTGAAAAGCTGGAACAACAATTTCTTAATTTACATGAAAACGGGACACTACCTTAGTAAGGTAACCCTCCCTTGTACAAAGAAGAGCTTTATCTTGGTGAAAAATCAAAAATGGGGACCGTCAAGAGAGCCCTGCCAACTCAGAGACTTTGCGTGCATAAGAAATAGCAAGGAGAAAAAGTGTCTTTGCTGTCAACCACTTCAATCTACAGAGTATAAAGGTTCAAATGGGAAAGCTTGTTACCCCTTAAGAACCAAAGACAAATCCCACGGTGCTACCGGTGGAACAAAAGGAGGCTGAACTTACAGAACTCCTTGGAAAAAACTTCTAACATCTGGTAACGAAGCAATCTTCTTCTGGAACCAGACTGACAGTGCACTCTCAAAGTGGCCAGGCAGAGACCATTGTCTAACCCTGCCTGCAGAAAAGCCAGTATCCCGGAAATCCTGAACACCTTAGGATCATATTCCTTATAAGAACACCATTGACCAAAAGAATTCCAAAGTATGTAATAGAGGTGAGCAGAAGCAGGCTTCTGTGCTTTAAGCATCGTCTGAACTACAGAACTGGAAAAATGGTATAACATACCTCAGTTAACGCTTTTCCGTCGTGGTCCATAGCGTCCACAGGATCTACCTTGGGGTTTGTAGTTGGAGTGATCCATTGC
Source organism: Taudactylus pleione (assembly GCA_031769625.1). Lineage (NCBI taxonomy): Eukaryota > Metazoa > Chordata > Amphibia > Anura > Myobatrachidae > Taudactylus > Taudactylus pleione. The sequence goes on from JAUIMM010000014.1 coordinate 35,289,402, forward strand.
ACCAAACGGCTTACAGCTTTGAAGCTCCCAGCATGCATAGGGCCTCCTCCGTATATACCCCGCCCCCAGCCACAGGCATTTAGTTTGTAAACAAGCTTAACGGCAAGAGACAGAAAGTGGAGAAGGAATTACAATGTACACAAGAAACACTTAAAAAAAACTAAGAGGGAATCAGCGATACAAAAAGAAAGGAACAGATCCCAACTGAGGCCAGGTGCGTCAGGGCGTCTGCCCTGTCGACATCGAATAAAAATAATTAACTGAGGTATGTTATACCATAACTCTTATTCTCTTCTTCAGGGTCCATAGGGTCCACAGAATATACCTTGGGGATGTCCTAAAGCAGTTTTCTTAAGGGTGGGGACGCTCCTGAGCAGAGAGGAGAATCCGCCGCCCAAAGGAGGCATCCTGGGAGGCAAAATTATCAAATGTATAGAATTTGATAAAGGTACGGACGGAAGACCAAGTGGCTGCCTTGCACAGCTGTTCAGCCGAGGCGCCATGTCTAACCACCCATGATGGTCCCACAAACCGAGTAGAATATGCTGTCACCTTGTTCGGAACAGGGAGATCAGCCTGTGTATAGACCTGAGAAATAGTCACACGCAACCAGCAAGTCAAAGTCTGTTTATTAGCTAGCCAGCCTCGTTTGTGAAACCCATATAACACAAAGAGCGCATCTGATTTCCTGATGGAGTTGGTACGATCCACGTAGATAAGCAAGGCTCGAACCACATGCAGGAAAGCTTCACCCTTAGAAAGGTCTGAAGACTGAAAAGCCGGGACTACAATTTCCTCAATCATATGAAAACAGGATACCACTTTTGGAAGGTAACCCGCTATAGTACGGATGACAGCTCTATTTTGATGAAAAATAAATATGGGGAGCGACCGTGCTGCCAAATCAGAAACTCTGCGAGCTGAGGAGATAGCGAGGAGAAAAAGCGTCTTTGCTGTCAACCATCTAAGGTCCACCTTATCCAAGGACTCAAAAAGGAGAAGCTTGCAGTGCCCTGAGAACCAAAGATAAGTCCCACGGTGCCACTGGAGGGACAAATGGAGGTTGCAGATGGAGAACCCCCTAAAAAAATGTTCTAATATCCGGCAGGGGAGCAATTCTGTGCTGAAACCATACTAACAATGCAGAAACCTGAACTCTCAGGTAGCCAGGCGAAGACCTAAGTCTAATCCCGCCTGAAGAAAAGCAAGCACTCACAAAACCCTGAACACTTTAGGGTCAAATTTTCTGTGGGAACACCTAAGAAAAAATGAATGCCAAATCCTGTGGTAGATGCGGGCGGAAGCAGGCTTCCTTGCCCTCAGCATCATCTGGATCAAACAAACAGAGAAACCTTTGGCTTTTAAGACAGAAGACTCAAGAGCCATGCCGTCAAAGCCAGCCGAGGTAAATCCGGATATAGGCAGGGACCCTGCACTAGCAAATCTGGTCGTAGAATCAATGTCTCCTGGGCCAGGCAGGAGCTATTAGTATTATCCTGCCGCCCTCCTGCTTGAACTTTCTGATGACCCTTTGGTAGGAGGGAGATTGGAGGAAACTGGTATGCCAACCAGAAGTCCCATCTCACCGCCAGAGCATCCACAAAGACGGCTGAGGGGTCCCTTGTTCTGGACCCATACCTGGGGACCTTGTGGTTGTGGCGTAATGCCATGAGGTCTAGGTCTGGTAGTCCCCACTTGTCCACCAGTTGAAAGACGTCCGGATGAAGAACCCAGTCTCCGGCGTGTATGTCCTGACGACTTAGGAAGTCCACTTCCCAGTTGAGGACTCCTAGGATGAATATTGCAGAGATTTCTAGAAGACGGCATTCTGCCCACTGCAGAATGTTCGCCACTTCCCTCATGGCTGCCGGACTTTGTGTGCCTCCTTGATAATTGATATAGGCCACCGCAGTCGCATTGTCGGATAGAATCTGAACAGGCCTGCCATAAGTAGGTCCTGCGCGAGAATGAGTGCTCTGTGCACTGCACGAAGCTCCAAAACATTTATCTGTAGGTGACTTTCCTGATCAGTCCACCTTCCCTGAAAGGTGTGAAGACCTGTCACCGCTCCCCATCCTCGCAGACTTGCATCCGGGGTAAGGAGTACCCAATCTGGGACCCATAACGGGCAACCCTTGTCTAGATGAGTCGTCTGCAGCCACCAAACGAGGCAGAGCCGAACCTCTGCCGAGATGCGGATCATCTGAGACTTTATCCGATGATACAGACCATCCCAATGAGACAGAATCCATTGCTGCAGGGACCTGGAGTGAAATTGGGCATAAGCCACCATATCGAATGTGGACACCATGGAGCCCAGCACCTGCATTGCCAAGTGAACTGATACTTCCTGCTTGCAAAGTAGACTGTGCACATGAGATTGTAGTGCTGCAATCTTGTTCTCTGGTAGAAGAATCCTCTGTCCCAGAGTGTCCAGCAGTGCCGCTAAGTGCACCATATGCTGAGTTGGAGAAAGAGAAGACTTTTGCCAATTGATTATCCAGCCGTGCTCTTGTAGGCAGACAATGGTCATCTGGAGATGACACTGTAACATCTCCCGAGATTGTGCCAATATCAGGAGGTCATCCAAATATGTCAGTATCCTGACTTCTTGTCATCTTAGATGAGCTGTCATGACTGCCATTATCTTGGTAAATACCTGAGGGGCTGTGGCGAGCCTGAAGGGTAGAGCCTGAAATTGGTAATGTTGCTGATCTACCGCCATTCCCAGAAATCCTTGGTGAGATCGTGCAGTAGGAACATGCAGATAAGCATCCTGTATGTCCAGAAACACCATGAAATCTCCAGGCTCTATTGCCAGCATAATTGACAGTAGGGTTTCCATACAGAATTTTGGCACATGGATGAATCTGTTGAGAGACATCAGATTCAAGATAGGGCGATGTGACCCATTTGGTTTCTGAATCAAAAACAAATCTGAATAATAAACCCTTCCCTGTTGCGTCACAGGAACAGGGATTATGACTCCCAACCTCAGGAGGGCCCCAATAGCCTCCCGGAAGGCCAAAGATCTCACCGGGTCTTCCGGAAGGGTAGTACCAACAAACCTCTGAGGAGCATGCCTCAGGAACGTGATGGCATAACCATGAGAGACCACCTCTCGAACCCAGGCCCCCGTAGTCGTCTGATGCCAGGCATGAGAAAACTGTAGAAGTTGTCGAAACCGAATAATTGGGTAAGACAGAATCTGTATGGCAATCAGGAAAACCTGCACAACGCCATCTTGTGAATGGCAGCAAGACTCCATTTTAGAAAAGAAAGCTTACACAAGCGCCATTTTGTCAAAAATACATAGTATATAATCCACAGTGCAAAATTGATAAAAGTAGCAATTTTGCTACTCACAAAGCAAAGTTGCTAAAAAGTAACACGAACAGCTTTTTAATAATCTTCCCCAACACATACCGACAGTTTTCAGCACACATAAAAATGACTTCCCAACATGATAAAATCTCACAGCGCTATTTTGAAAAAAAAAATAGATAGTCAGCCTTCCCTCAAACGCATGCAGACAGTGTTTAACACAAACACTAACTTATTAGCAGTTGGAATCCTATACAAAGCCCATCCTGGAGAAAATCCCTATACCATAACACGACACAATATACCGTGGTGCTATGAGCATTTTTACATAAGAATATATGAGCTGTGGCAAATGTAATGTAGCCTAGCTATGGAGCTACACAATTGAGTCCATCCCCACAACCAAAACAAGCAGAATAAAGAGTGAGGCTCCGACTGCACTGCTGGGAGCCTCCACCCTGTATGAGAACTAAATTCACTGTATAAACACATTTTACAATTCCAGTTTAAAAACATCAGAAAAATATGTGTGTGCATATATATATATATATATATATATATATAAATGTATGTTTGTGTGTGCATATTGCCCATCATGCATGGACTTACGTGTATAATATCACACACAGACTTATATTTGAAAAGTAGCAAAATTCCCTGCAACTCATACACACAATGTTAAACAGAACACAGTCAGCTTTTTAGTGATCCTTCCCAAAATCATACTGGCATGGCCACACACACACATAGATGCCCTTCCAGCTTAGTGCTGCTTGCTGAGTGCCCCACCGACCCTCAGACGCACAACACAATTCAGTGCTGGTTCTCCCCGCATACATACATTTAAAAGCAATGGTCCCGTAACGCAAAAAGGATAATTATTACTTGGTTTAGTCGCAATGCTAGCATATAAAGAAATGAATGTTTTCTGTAACTATGGCTTAGTAAATGACAATTGGACCGTGTTTGGTGCCGTACTGATCTACTTTGTTCCCACAGCGTTCCAGTGGCATCGGTGAGAAGATCAGAACATGCGGCTATGAAATATGAATGTTAGAGAGAATAACTTCTTGAAATGTTGTATGCCATAGTTTAGACTAGATTTATTATGCAGCGGGAAAGTGGACACAATCAGGTTGTTGGAGGCTGGGTTGTGTCTTTGCACTGACCTATGAATTGTACCGTAACGGAAGAAGCAAGAAGAGGAACCAATGAGAACCTGCCAACGTATTCTATTGTATTGCTTATCCCAGTACGGGTATATATGTGAGTGCTCTGAAACAAGATGCCAGTCTGTGGTATTCCTGTTATGCTGTTCGACGGAGGTCTCATTATTGATGCCGGTATCTGGTCCCAGAGCGCACGCGTATGTATTGACTGTACCTTATGACCTAATGTTTGTACAATTTAGTTTGCGCTCATTGTTAGATCATAGCGTGGTAACATCTGTACTTTTACCTGAATAATAATCTTTAGCGCGTTGGACCGCTGTTCAACTGTCTTAGAGTTTTATTAATGGTATAATTAAACACATCTTGTGGTTTTAGAAGGTATAGGCAGGTTTTGTCTTAGAGGTTCTAGGCAGGTGAATCTTAGAGGTTTATAGGCAGGAATGTACTAAAGGTTTATTTACAATTCAACAAAGTCAACCTCCAACCCTGAGATCCCCCAGGGGGAAGGCTCGCTCCACCAGGCAGTGGGACTTATCGTCCGGCTTGGAAGTAGAACGTCTGGTTGACCAGGTTTTTCCTGGTCTGCGATTTCCTGTGTGACTACCCCTAAGTATAGGCAGTCGTCAGTCGTAGATGGCAACCCTGCAGATTTTGATGTCACCAGAGAAGACACTATGTCATCCAGCTCTGGTCCAAAAAGTAAATTCCCAACAAAAGGCAAAGACTCCAGGACCTTTTTGGAGCTTGTATCCGCCTTTCAGGTCTTTAGCCAAAGGATTCTTTGAGCCGCATAGTTGTCGATATCCTAGAAGCCAAGAAACCTTTATCAATGACCGCTTCCCCCATATACATAGCTGCTTCTTGCATTTGCCTGAGACAAGACAGCTGTTCTCTGGTAGCATTCGGCATGCTATAATCCAGAGCCTTCATCCATTCTTCCATAGCTTTGGCTACCCAGGCTACAGCCATAGCTGGTCTGGTAACAGCTCCAGATAATGAAAACACTATTTTTAAATAGTTATCAAGTTTTCTATCTGTAACCTCTGTCAATGAGGATGCTGCAGGAATGGGTAATGTAGAGTTCTTGATCAATCTAGTTACATGAGCATTGACCGATGGAGGAAATTCCCATTTGTTACATTCACCAAGTGCAAATGGGTAATGAGAGGTTAAATTCCTTGCTACATGAAAATGCTTATTTGGATTACACCATGCTTCAGACATGAGATTCGTCAGTAGTTCAGACTGAGGAAAATAATCTTTAGCCACCTTTTGAAGCCTAAAGCCCGGAGTCTTAGATTTCGGTGGAACCTCCTCTTCCTCTATACTGAGGACAGATCTAACCGCTCTCACCAGGAAGGGAACATCCACAGAGGATTGATGGTCTTCTTCCACTGAGCAAGACCCCGAACTCTGAGTATCAGAGTGCAATGGCATTGAGTCAGAATCCTGAGGCAACGTCTGAAGAGAACCTCTCTTATGCCCCTGCTTTACTGCACCACCTGCTGAGGGGCTATAGACTGCAGCATCCCTTAAGCTACAATTTTGACAGCACGGGTACGTTGGCCTCACAGTAGTAGATGCTGCTAATGCGCTCTAGTGCATCTACTACCCGTCCCCGGCGACACACGATATGGCCCTGGCCGCCTTAGTGAGGACACCTTGAACGAGACCTTCACCCGCAGGTGCCTCCAATGCGGCTCCTACACCGGAGGCCTGTACTGCTTCGCTCATGATTCCCCACACAAGGAATCATCCTCCTGCCATCTCCGTGAATCCGATCGCAGTCCGGACCCCAGCGATGCCGCTAGCCGAGCCACGCTGAGGCCTGCCAAAATACCCAGGGCATACAGCGGTACTGGCGTTTTGGCATCGACGCATGTAGAAGGAGTCGAAGCATAAGCGTCGTATTCGGCTCCTAATACTGCTAAACTCAGAAGTTCAAAAAACTAAGGTAAATCATAAAAAGAAAAAACCTGGGACTGCCTGGGCAGTCCCGCTGTTATAACTGGTGCATCTGAACTTGCCAAGCACCACTCAAAAAACTGAATGCCTGTGGCTGGGGGTGGGGTATATAGGGAGGAGGCCCTATGCATGCTGGGAGCTTCAAAACTGTTTGGTGCAATGGATCACTCCAATTACATACCCCAAGGTAGATCCTGTAGACCCTATGGACCCTGAATAAGAAATCTCTTCGCTTTTAAGATGGAAGATTCAAGAGCCACGCCATCAAAGTCAGAGGGGGTAAGTCCGGATGTTGGCAGGGATCCTGTGCTAGCAGACCCTGCCACAGAGGAAAAGGATATGGACTGTCTACCAACAGATTCTGTATGTTGGTGAACCAATGACGTCTGAGCCAAGCCGGAGTCACCAGTATTACTTTTACGCCTCCCTGCTTGAATTTCCTGAGAACTCTTGGGAGCAAGGAAATTGGAGGAAAGAGATACCTGAAGTCCCATCTTACTGCCAGTGTATCCACGAAGGCTGCTGATGGGTCTCTGGACCCGTACCTGGGGACCTTGTGGTTGTGGCGTGATGCCATGAGATCTATCTCTGGTAGACCCCATTTGTTTACCAGGAGCTGAAACACTCCCGGATGGAGAGACCACTCTCCGGCGTGTATGTCCTGGCGACTTAGGAAGTCTGCTTCCCAATTTAGCATTCCGGTATGAATATTGCTGAGATGGCCGGAAGATGACGTTCTGCCCAAATCAGAACCTTAGTCACTTCTTCCATGTTGAGGTAGGCCACTGTAGTCGCATTGTTGGACTGGATCTGGACCGCGCTGCCCTGGAGCAGGTCCTGTGCCTGATCAGTGCTCTGCATACTGCTTGCAGTTCCAGAATGTTTATTGGCAGATGACTTTCTTGAGTTGTCCATCTTCCCCAGAATGGGCGCCCTTTGTTTAGATGATCCTTTCTCAGCCACCACAGGAGGGAGTGACATACCTCTGGAGTGAGAAGCATTCTCTGAGATTTTATAAGGATGATGCTCTCCGTTCCTCCTGGAGATAATCTATCTTTGTAGAGGCCTGGAATGTAACTGGGCATATTCCACCATCTTGAAGGTGGATACCATGGACCCCAGCACCTGTATTGCTGAGTTAATGGATACCCTCTGATTTCGGAGCAACTTGTGCATCCGCAATTGTAGAGCCGAAAACCTGTCCACTGGTAGAAAGATCCTTTGTGCCAGGAAATCCAGTAGCACCCCCAGATGTACCATCTTGTTGGAGAAAGGGAAGACCTTTTCCAAATGATTATCCAGCTCTGCTCCTGTAGACAGGAAGTAGTCATCTGGAGATGATGTTGTAAAACCTCCATAGACTGTCAATATAAGGAGATCATCCAAGTATGGCAGTATCCTGACTCCTTCTGAATTGTGCAGTTATGACCACCATTATCTTGGTAAACACCCAAGGGGCTCTGGACAGACCAAAGGCAATGGTAATGTTGCTGACGAACAGCCAAACTCAGAAACCCTTGGTGGATAGTGCAATAGGTACATGCATCCTGTATGTCCAGGTCACCATGAAATCCCCAGGTTCCATTGCCAGCATAATTGACCATAGGGTCTCCTACGGAACTTGGGCACATGGATGAACCTGTTGAGAGATTTCAGATTCAGAATAGAGCAATACCCATTTAGCTTCTGAATCAAGAACAAATCTGAGTAATAACTCCTTCCTTGTTAGCTAAAGGAACCGGGAGTTGTGCAAACAACCTCCTGGGGAGTAACCCTTTAGGAAGGTGTCATGTAAGAATCCCCAGTAGGGAGAGGGATTTCCCACCTGATGCACTCTTCCTGTGGGAGAGTGTAAAAAGACACTAGTCTATTTGGAATCTGGAACAGCCTACCTGGAGTGTTCCATGTTTCCCCCATAAGCTCAGTGAGCTGTTCAGATTGAGGGAATCCAGCCTAAATCACCTTCTGGTGCTGAACACCAAGTTTATCAGGGTTTAGTAGCCAGTACTTCATCTTCTATAATGAGAATTGAAATAACCGCCCCTGCTAGAGAGGAACATCCACTCATGAATGGTGCTCCTCCTCTCCGAAATAGGCCCAGAGGGAGAATTTTACCTACAGCACCTGGTATTCCCAGGTGGTCTCCCGTCCAAGTCCTAACCAGCCCCAACACTGCATAGTTTCTAAGATCAGACGAGCTTGGGCATGTCCAGTGTGGTGTGGCTGTAGGTTCTGCCTCCTCAAATTATATATCAGAATCTGAAAGCAGGGTGGACTGAAAGGATGGTGCAGTCCATCTATATGCTTAGACGGCTGATGCATTATTCACTTGTAACATCTGCAGATAGGTAGATACTAAAAAAACAGATTCTGCACTGAGTGGACAAAACCCTCCATCCAGAAAGGATGTATGGGAAGAAAAAATATAGCAGGCTGTAATCACTGTGGGTAATCCAAAGTGGGAGGCAGTGTGGGAGCTGATACGCGGTCCACTAACTGCGTCATAACCTGAGACCAGGAGGACATTCAAGGAGACCCCAGAACCGGTGCTGGCGAGGTGGACTGTTGTGGTGTATAACAATCAAACCACAGTCCATCCTCTACGAAATCTTGAGATACTAACTGCACAGGATTTAAATGAAAGCAGCACAGGGACAACAGTCATGTTTACCCTTGTCCTGAGACATGGGAAATACTTGGAAGTAACCTACAACCAGTGTAGGCTTAACAATGCAATATGACCCTTTTCACAGATAAAATTAAATGTGAAGTACTCTCTAACCCCTGTACACCAGGTAGTTGGGAGTTAAGAAAAACAAAAGAAAACAAAAACTTTTTTTTTCAGCAGAGTTAGCATAAGTCAAATAAAATGCATATAATATATTTGCAAAAGGGCATTAAAATCAACTACCTAAACACATAAGTTTGGTAGGATCTACATGCATATAAATATCACATTAATAGGATATAAGTGTAATGTATACAAATATACTTACAAGTCGGCACCGAATAAACTTATACAAACACAAAAGTTGGTAGGATTCCAGTGCTATATACCTTGGTCCTAGGAGATAGGTATACTCAGAGAGAGCCCAAATCTCCCCTCGACAGACATTTCCATGATCAATTGCAGCTGAGCATCTCCAACTAATTAGGAGAGAGGGTGATGGCAGCTCAGTCTTGACAAGTAAAGGCCCCCATACATCAGAGATTGATTGCAGCAATCGTGCAATTTGCAATCGATTGTGTATACAAATCTTTACCTTTTTCAATCGATTGCAGAATTGCCACAATCGATTGAAAAAGGGAAAGATCTTTATACACAAGCGATTGCAAATTGCACGATTGCTGCAATCAATCTCTGATGTATGGGGGCCTTTAATGTGAAGTACAATTTAACCCCTACCATTCTGGTAGTTGAGGGTCAAATAAAGCAATATCAGTGATAAATAAACCTGCCTGAACTGCTGTGTTCCTTTACGCTTAGCATATATATGTATAAAGGTAACAATGCAATGTGACTACCTTCACAAATATCTTAATGAATGTGAAGTACTCATAAGGAAACTCCCACCCCAAGAGGATGGAGATAAAACAGTGATAGTTATAACTGACAGACGGAAATTAACCAACCGGGTACGCTGGCCTCGTGGCAGCAGATAGCATCTGCTGCCGATCCCTGGCGTCAGACGATAGGGCCCTGGCTGGTGTAGTAAGGATGCGGACAATCCTTATAGCAGCGGCTTCTGGTGCGTCTCTGACACCAGAAGCAAGGAATGCCGTGGGCGATTCCACGTAAGCGAGGAATCGACTAACCTTACATCTCTGAGCATCCAGGACAGTCCAGGTGGCAGCATCGCTGCTAGCTAAGCCCAGCCACGACCCGCCAAAATCACCAGCACAATTACTGATGTTGCGGCCCGGCAGAGATAGATGGAGTCACAGTACATGCGTTTAGTATAGACGCTTGATAATGCCAACTCAAAAAACTTAAAATAAAAGCTTAGGACTGAGCAGTCCCCTGTTACAAAAGTGCGTCTGAATCCTGCTGCACCAAACAACAAACTGAAGTCCTATGGCTGGGGTGGGGTATATATGGAGGAGGACCCAGGGCATTCTGGGAGCCAAACTTTAACTGTATGGTGTCTGGTATTCCAACCATAATATTCCCCATGGTATCCCTGTGGATCTCTATGGACACTGAAGAAGAAATTTGTTATTTCTTGTGCACCATCTAATTTTCTGTATCTGAACTGGGGGGCCCTGTTGCCAACTTCCTTTACTCCTCCCTCGCCCTTCCTTTTTTTTAAATTTCTTTCCTTCTTGGGGAATCCCCCTGGGCATTTTGCCCTTAGCTAGCTTACTGGCACAGACAGTGCTGACCCCCTCCCATTCTCTTGCCAGCACCCTAGGACGGTGGGTTTTTTTGCACATTGTGACCTGATTCACTCCCTCCCACACCTTATTGCAGAACAGGTACACAACTTCCCCTGCCCTTCTTTCTTGCTACACCCTCAACCTCCTCCACTCTTTCTAATGCCCCTAAGTATTCTTTCCCACAATGTTAATGGACTGAATTGCCCCCAAAACAGAAAAAAATTGTTCTGTTCATTATTGAAAGCATCTGCTAGTGACCTGATATTTCTTCAGGAAACTCACTTCAATAAAACCCTCCACCCAATACTTGGATCCCAAGCCTACTCCCTTACTTTGTATGCATGCAACGCCAGTCAAAAAATTTAATTGACCACGTTGTAAACTCCAGACTAGAAGATTTCAGCTCGTACCCTCCTGAGGTGCGAGCAGAAAACCAATTAAACTAGGGCTGCGATGCTGTTTTTTGGCAGTGCACGTGTGCTAACAGCACTGCGGCAAGTACTTGTCAGAAAATGCCTGTTACCGCGACTAAAGACATGGCTAAAAACGCAGTAACCGGCATCTCCCGACTAAGTGCAGGGTGTGATGGGGACAATTGAATAGCTCCGGGAACTACTTCCTGTAGCTATTCAAAACGCACTGAATTGCCCCCAAGAGGAGGAAAGCCGTTAGGCCAGCTGAGTTAGTGTAAGGTATGTTAGGGAGAAGATCTAGGGCTGCTGGCTACTCTGAACGGACATAGGGTGGAAGTGTAAAGTTGGTTTGCAGCATACACCTCACACTTCACCTCAGACGCTCCTTATTTTTTGGACGATCAATAATTTCCTGAACAAACTTGGTTTAGCTAAACATATAAAAACTAGACAAGTCCAATAAATAATGTAAACAAGCCCAGACTATGTTATAGCCATCAGAATCTCAGGAGTTAGGATCTTTTTGAGGAGAAAAAATAATCTGCCACCCTCCATATGGTACCGACCTCAGTATATATAGCAAAGAGATTACTCCCATTAAAAGTCCCTATTTAAGGAACTGTCTCATAGTTATTATAGAATTTGCCTTGGAAACTAGACTGAATTTAAATATTCAGAGTAGCATAACAGTGTATTGTGAGTGTAAACCACCAGATAATTGTGATTTTGTTGTGTATTGATTTGGACAAGTTCCACTGCATACTTATTACTTGGTTGATATGTCATATCACTCATACATAACTAATGTAAGAAATTTACCTAAAATCCTTAGGGGTCATATCTAATAGCAATAAAATACATTTATTTGTAAACAATTGTGAATTTATTGTGTTTGGGGGTGGGAGTCCTTAGCTCTCTGTCATAAGTAGGAAAGAGTAAAACATAGGTGCTGTTAATGGGCATGTACCAGAGAAGAGCAGGCAACGTACTTGCCGTCATCATCCAGATACTTTAAGCAAACATACTACTGACAGTCATTCTCTAACTCACCTGCTGTGGTGTGAAACAGGGACATGGTTTCATAGAAAACATTTATAATATAACGGCTGGGTATAATCATAGCTAATGAAATTAATATCCACCCTAAGCTCCTGTACTACAGAAACTACCACTTGCTGTTCCACACTTCGTATTCAAGAGATACAACAGAGGTTCTCCAGGTTTGTTTGAAACGGGAAGCACCCACAAATTAAACAAATGATACGCAAAAATCAGTATGGCGGGAGGTAGAGGGTTTCAGGATGTTAAAATGTATTATTGGGCCTTGTACAGGTCGCTGCAACCTTTGCTACCCGCGTCTCAACTGCTTGGATGGATATAGAGTCCAAGTTTTTATCTCTGACTACCCTCTCATCCTTATGGGGCCTTCCCAAAGCTTGTGCACATGTCGACATCGCACCCCAGCCTACTCTCAGGTTTGCACTGATAAAGTTGCATATTTGTATTACTAAATGTAGCCTCTCTACCCTCTCCTCTTCTGTTACACCCATATGGGACAAGCCCTTGTTTACCCCAGAATGTATGCTGGGTTATGCTGCTCACTGGTCCACCATGGGTGTCGCATGCATTGCTCGCCTTACCGATAGCTCACAAGTAGTTCTCTCGGAGGTTCTCCAGCAAAAATACACTCTACTACGGCCCAAACTATTTAAATACCTTTAAATTTGACAATATCTCTTCACTTCCCCCACCTAGTCTTTCATCCTCTAAACCCATTTGAGATTCTCTGTCTGCGTGATCCCCTTGGTCGATGTATGATCTCAAAACTTTATAGTATGCTGTTGAGCTCAAATTCAGATCTCTGACATAGGCATCAGCTTGGATGGGAGTCTGATATGGGTCCCCCTCCTGATGAAGAGGCCTGGCAGGAAAACAGTGAATACATAGCCTGTTCTTTGATTTCAGCGCTTATTAAGGAAACAGTGTACAAGGTATATCATTGCTGGTATCAGACCCCGGATAGACTACATCAGGGGTCTTCAACCTTGGCCCTCCAGCTGCTGTGGAACTACGCATCCCAGCATGCACTGCCATAGTTTTAGCATGCTGTTATATCAGAGAGGTGGCAGTGCAAGCTGGGATGTGTAGTTCCACAGCAGCTGGAGAGCCAAGGTTGAAGACCACTGGACTACACAGTATGTTTCCTTCAGCAGATCCTATCTATTGAAGAATGTGGCCACATGGGTACCTTTCTTCATATTTGGTGGACCTGCCTGATGATTTCACGATTTTGAGACAAGATTCAGAGACTTCTTTACTCAATGATGGAAGCATGGGTCCTTAAAGACCCTTGAGGCTTTTTCATTTGCTATCCACCTCAAAACCTTTTAAGAAATTCAATAAAACTGGTCTCTCATATATTATCAGCCACCAACTCTATGACAGCGTCCCACTGGAAACAGTTACAACCAGCCCCCAGAGGTCAAAAACCATATCTGACACGTTGCATGCATGGAAAAGATTGCCAGCACTTGTGCTCCTTTCACGCTCCTTCCCTCCCTTCATAATGGTTCCTCTTCCCCCTTCAGTGAGGCTAATTTCCATTCCCCACCTGTTATTGTCTGTGGTTCAACCCCTTTCTGCTTCTCCCCCCTCCTCATCAATCCCCTCTCTACCTTTCCCCTGTAACCAAATCTCCCAATGTTATTGTTTTCCTGTTTGAATGTTTATACATTCCCATTATGAAAATGGGCCATGCTCTTAATGTAATTTTAGTGTTGTTGTCTTTCCAAGTGATGCTTGCGTACTTATAAACACTAAGTTAAGACAAAAGAAGAAATTAAAAGATCTATTACTTACTTTTGGCAGAGTTGGCTGAAGAGCATTTTTGGCATCACAGGTTCCTTTCCAGTCTCTTTCATACTATGCAGGAATAAAACCACTGCAGATGTGAGAGGTCCAGGACTGGGAAGGTTAATCACCAGGGGATTCTACAACAAAGGGCACACAACATGACTTCAATACTAAAGGCCTGATGCAGAATTGGAAGTAAATCCGATGCATATTGCTCCCAAACTGTGTGCACATAAATAATGTGTATATTCGCCTATATGCAGAGCAACATATTTTGCAATGCATCCTTATGTATACACCTGGGCATCATCATCAGGGCATAATTCTCGACATCTCAAAACAGGTGTTGACAATTTGTGTCGACACACCCTCTCTCAATTTTGCCTAAATGAGAATGATGCCTTACAACCCAGTTACACCTCTTAAGTCATATGTGTAGAGGCAATTGAAATGCGTACAACACTGTTTCACCCACACTTATATACATTCAGTTCTGGAACATGAGCAGTGTGAACAAATGCAAGATACGCTCTTAATAAATAATCTTACTAGACATATACAATATGACCACTAGTAAATATGTTATCATCTGTGAGCTAGCACATTACAAATTACTGAGCCATTTCTAAATATCGAAAACAATCCCTGACACTAAGAGCCTGCATGCTAAACGCCAACTGAAATTGCCTCGCTCTGTGTCTATAGTTGTTTGACATCTTAGAGCAGTAACCATCAGGATGCATGCACAGTGCCGCTTGTGTGCGGCATCGACACTGCATGCATCCCTAAATCCCTCCCTAAACCTCTATCATCAGCCTGTAGTGGACAGTCTGCTTGATTACATATAAAAGATGACTTTGACATAACGTTAAATTCTCTCATAATGGGCCTTATTCAGAGTCAGTCTAAAACGTAATTTTAATTTGCGATATTTTAAATAGTTGCTTCTCTACGACCTATTCACAGTCAGTTGCATCTGCCAAACTCCAGCTGGGACTCTCTCCCCTTGTCGTACTTGGCTGAGAGGAGACTGGATTGAGACTGGAGTTGTTTCTTCATGGACAGAACATAAAATACTAAGATTAGCAGCACATAATAGAAATACATTAAAGTTAGTGGCTGAACTGTGCAGCTAATAACTACCCAAGTACCTTGGAGCATCTGAATTCCTCTGCGAATCAGATGCAAATATATATATTTTTTTATTTAAACACTTAGAAATATATGTGCAGGGTTCTCCTTCCCCAACTGTGCATTAATCAGTCTTTATTTGTGAAAAATTAAAATTCATTGCAGTGTAAAATTACTTTTTTTAAATAGATTTGTGGAGGAGCTTTAGCAGTCAGCGGCCAATGGGAGGGGGTGGGTGGAGTGAGTACATACCTTTCAAAATAGGGAGTAGTTAAAACTATGAGAGTTCATATTGCAGAGTGATCATTTTGAAGTTAGATAAATGATTAGAGTGCACATATGTTGGGACACTCGTTGCTGTGCAGAGAGTCACACAGCCATTTCTACTCTGAAAAATTACTTCATTTTTGGACTAGGTCTTAGCTGGCAGAGATGGCTGCATACTTCGCACCTTCAGTGGCACTTAAGCAGAAAAGTGGATTTCTAGACATCCTGGGGGCTATTCAATTGTTTTTTTTAAAGCACCCAACGGAGCAATTCAATCCTGCTGCATCTGAGCATGACCCGCCGCCGGTGCCGACACTTCTGCTCGCACTATCCGCAGTTAGGGCGCCCCAACCAGAATTTAGACAGGTTTATTATATTTTTATTATTTATTACCAGTTATATAGCACACACATATTCCGCTGCGCTTTCACAGAGAATATTCGGCCATTCACATCAGTCCCTGCCCCAGTTGAGCTTACAATCTATATTCCCTATCACATGCGCACACACACACACACATACACACTAGGGATCATTTTTGTTGGGAGCCAATTAACCTACCATTATATTTTTGTGTGGGAGGAAACCGGAGTACCCGGAGGAAACCCACGCAAGCAGAGAGAGAATATACAAACTTCACACAGTTAGGGCCGTAGTGAGAATTGAACCCACGACCTCAGTGCTGTGAGGCAGTAATGCTAACCCTTACACCATCTGTGCTGCCCATTTTGCACGGCTAAACCTGGTCTAATAAAGCGTGAAGGGGGCGATAATTAATTATGCCCAGAACAATTGAATTGCAAAACTGGGCGCTCATAAAGTATCGCCGCCCACGCATCATTTGAATCGCCCTCTACACCAGTGTTTCCCGAACTGTGTGCCGTGGCACCCTGGGGTGCCTCGGGACACTCTCAGGGGTACCTCTGGTTGGTGGTCCAGCGCCAAATCAAACTACCGTGTTTCCCCGATAATAAGACACTGTCTTATTTTCTTTTTTGGTCAAAAAAACTCCATAGGGCTTATTTTCAGGGTAGGGCTTATTTTAATTAACATTGACAGCGATTTCAATAATGCAATACAATTCTTTACTTACTTTTATTTTTTTTCCTCATTTTCTCTCCTCTCCTCCGCGGCGCTGTTGTAAATGACGCTGCCACGTATGCCAGCTGCCGCGCGCTCACTGTGAGAGAGTGAGACACTGCAGCTGTGATTGGATGCCACTGTTAAATCTTTAACAGCGGCATCCATTCCATGCGGGGGGCAGAGCTGGGGGCATTTTAGTGTAGAGCAGGCAGGGACCGGACAAAATGGGGATTTTGTTAGGGCTTATTTTCGGGGTAGGGCTTATTTTGGACCATTTTTCAAAAGTAAGGATAGGGCTTATTTTCGGGGTACGTCTTATTATCACAGAAACACAGTATTTATGGTCAATGTAAGAGGCAAAAACATTAAACAGAAGCACAACACAGTGTTACATATTTTTATTTTTTATTGTGTATGTGTCTCATTGGCCAATGATATATTTATTTTAATTTATGAGTATATTAAATTATCTTTTTGACATAGCTGGTTACATTTTATCCATTGGTCACAGGTGTCTCACAGCGCTGTTATTTCTTCATGTTTAAAGTTAACCTGGCAAAAAAAAAGTAGCATTTTAACATTGTCCCAGCAATGGGGCTCCAAAATCTGCAGCGTTGACATAGTGATTGTCAATATCCCCACTGCATACCATTGTTCTGTCACATAGCAACGAGACGGCTCACCATGAAGCTGTACACCCCCCAATGGTGTGCCGGCATATCTATATTTATGGCAGGGTCTTCGTTTACATGGCCACACTCCCTTTGAGTCTACCTCCACATCACCCCAAACTGATTTTTCCCTTTATCCGCCACTGTGACCATCTTATGTTGTTTGTAATGTCAATTAAGAACAACCTAGTTTTTTTGTAGGCACCTCAATATACTTTTAACCAGAATATCACATTTTTAATGAATAATATGGACAATACACACTTGTTTCACATCTAGAAAAGCAGACCAATTGCTCCAAATAGTCTTACCAAATTCTCTTCATCTTGGCATATCTTCACTTTTGTACCCTTTTCTTTCATTTCAGCCAGAGCCGCAGTTAGCATGTGTGTATGGGCCAGATTCTGAAAAAAGACATGACTCATTACCATAAGGTGCTAAAGCTTTAACTAACTAAATAAATAAATATAAAGTGCATTATTTTCATTATTACAATAAGATTAAATTTTCTTGTTAGTAATAACATTACGTTTCCTTTATAACCGATCACATTAAACATTACTGTTGGCTTCTTAACATAAGGCACTTTCAGCATAACCTTAAATATTTTCTTGCCCTTCTACAGAGGTGGAATGTTTCAGCCAATAAACAGAAATAATTGGTGTTTAACAAATCTGTAAGTGGTGGACTTCATAACAATATGTATATCATATGTACATCAGCCAGAAAGGTCGGTATTTCAGTCTGGGTCTGTTTTGGGGTATTATTTACTTTTCCCTAGTAAACATCTAATTGTGGTAACACATCTGTATATATTTTAGGGACAATGGAATGGTAAATGATAATTTAATTAATATTTTTATACTTTCCCTAACTGGAATATATATATAGACCATTCATGTTCAGAACAATATGTTTCTGGGTAATGGTATTTACATGAAAGCCCTTCGAGACAATGCTTTACCCACTGAATTCATAGACTGACACAAATTATCCACCTACAGACAGCATGTTTTGTCCTTGTTAGGACTCCCCGATGCAGGAAAGTAGGTTCTGGTAAGCATGTGACCCTTTACTATTTATCATAAACATCTTTAATGATGAGAGTTTTGGTTGGGGAGGTGACCTAAACAAGAACACTCTAGTAGGAGAGATAGATTCCTCTCCTACGCTTGTACTAATTGGGTATTATAGCACTTGCCACTGACAGAGACAGCAATGAACCATGACATATCAACAAATTAAACCCTGGCCTTCTTAGCTGCACAGAACGCAACATGATGATTAACTGCACAGGAACCCGGCAATGATGTTACCTATGCCTACACAATGTATTCAAGTGTGCTTCTGCTTAACATATTATTGCTAGCTAGAAAGTAATTTGCTCATTCAATCATGCTGGACTTCATTAAGATGATTAAAGTAAATGAAATGAAGATCTCAAATGGCCATAAGCAAACATGTCTTCTTTTTTTTTGTATATTGGTTTATTTCTACATATGGGCCAAGAGATTTTTCTCTTTATTATTGGTAGACAAATCAACATGTCACATAGCTATTTTAGCAATGGTAAACACAATTATACGGATTTATAGGAGCTAGTTTTGACTCTTGAGATTTGTCCTAGTCTGAATAAAGGGCTATAAATTGAACACTGAATACTGTAGTTTTGCAATGTCAATAGTCTAATAATCTACTACGTTTACATCAGGAAACATTTTGCCTTGTTGCAATTACACGAAAAACCCCAAGCTCATAGGTATTTCTTACTCTCCTCACAGTTCTTTATACAGATGAACAAATAAGACAGATGCTCAATATAGAGATTACTGATGCTGTACAATGCACAAATCCTTTACATTGCGAACAATGGAGAAAAACACAGGAGGGAGCATGTCTTATTTTTGCCTGCCGCTGTTCCATGACCTGCTTTGTTAAAGCGCTGTGTGCACTGTATAGACATGTCTACATAGCGATCAAGGATATCAACGTGGAATTGTCTCCTCTCAGTGTACAATTTAAAAAAAAATAATAAAGGAGAAAAAAGGAATAAAAAGTTACAAATTACAGTAGGGACCCAATATAACAGGAAAATCCCTAAACAAGTACATCAACTAGCTTTTACATAAGGATAAAAAATAAATGAGTCTATTTAAATGCTGTTATAAACTAGTGATATGTAATAATCACATAATGACACAGTGCTCTCTATACAGTGACTATGTATGTACAATGGAAGGAAGACTTGCCTTGTAAATACAAGTGGGGATTTAGGAGCAAAAGACTTTTAATCCCATTTATGAGGCCATACATCATTTTCATAATGTAAATCTCTCTAGAAACATCTTTGCCTTCCACAGCTCTTCACTAACAGCTCAGAGATATCAAGGCCTACCACAAGATGAAATATTCTGTCTAATGGTGCGTACACACGGTACAATTAAAATGGATGATATGAACGATAACGATATTGATCATATCGTTATCATTTTTTGGTGCCCAACGACCTGCGATGCGATGTATGGTCGATATCGATTACCGCCCTTGCATGCAGGCCAACCTGGTCGATATCGACCAGGTTACTATAGGGACCCGCGATTGTTGATCGCGGATCGCTATAGTCGTTGGTGAGTTGGTGGTGTGCTGGATGATCGATATCGATCGTCCAGCACACCCAGGAGATCGAACAACGATATCGTTATCGTTCATACCGTGTGTACGCACCATAAGTTTCACTCCATCTCCTGGGAACTCAGCTTGGTAGCTTTTCTTATGTACTTGTTGGTGTAGTTAAACTTTTCCTTTATCTCCTCCAGTAAATGTCTGGCAGAACTCTCAGATAGACGGTGTTTATGATTACCGTACACTTTGCATCTGCGGCAGCTACTAGTGGGCGCCCGACAGAGCAATTAAAGTGTTGCTCTGGTCTGGCACAAATGCAGCAGGTGCACAGATTTCTCCTCACACACTCCCAAAGTGGTGAACAGAAATGGGTGCGCTAAACAGGACTTTAAAAGGGTTTAGCTGCTTTACGTGGGCTAAACCCGGTCTATTTTGGTATGACGTGCAAAAAAGCATGGGCGCCCAAAACAATTGAATATCACACCCCGATATCCTGTCACTTTAGACAGACATCGGGGGCAAAAAAACAATTGATTTACTGCTTGAAGTTGGCATAGACACAGAACAGAGGTGCGGAGTCTAACGTAACGTATCAGAGGCCTTCACCAGAGGCCCCCTCAAAAGCTTTTGAGCTTTGTTGCGCTCGATACGCAGGTCGCGGCCCCCTGACTGGGTTCCAATGTATGGGCTTGTGGGTATGAAGGAACTGCGGGCAGGCGGTGAAACTGGTCGCCGTGGGGCGAACTGGAGCTAAGGCATCAGGAATGGGTCAGAACCAGGCAGACAATGTGGTACAAGGTCAAAAAAATATCCAAAGTCAGTACCATGAAGTCACTAAGCGCAAGAAATACCAGGGCAGTAAGCATGGTGAATAGTCATTAGGTGTGTGAGGGACGCACTATCACTATGTGGTGATATAATGACAGTGCATCCCTCACCCACCCAAAGTCAATCATACTTGAAGGCCAGATACCTTTTAGGGACAGCAGCTCCATGAACAGAGTAACAAGTGCAGTATACCTGACCAAGGAGAATAATCAGACAAACTGGATTAGGACACAGATAATACACTAGGGGTTCACTGGGAACAAACACTGGAACAAAGATGTGAAGCCTAATACTCTGACACTTGAAGAGTGCTCAGAGACTCCCTTTTATAGGGAGATGATTTCAAACATTAAATTTACTTGACGCCATACTTGGTGTGTCGTGACGGCATGCATTCCTATGGGGGCCGCGGCCTTCTGCAACCAGAGATGCACAGCAGCAGCCAGGAGGAGAGGGGAAAAACAGCAGCCGGGAGAAGGTCCATCTTTACAGTGGTGGGTGCCAGCCGGTGCGGGACCGCAGCAGCCCAGAGAGACCAGCACTGCCGGAATCGGTAACTGGGAACCTGGTTCCGGTTCACTTTGACAACATCCCAGGCTGATCTGCTCATTCTCGCTGACATAAATTTGGAGCAGGATGCAGTAGTCCCGTCATATGTCAGAGTTAAAGCCCCAGCAGCAAGTCCGTCATGTCTGATTCTACAGTGTTCCGTGCAAGTGCACCACAAATCTTGTGGTACACCCTGTATCTTTTATCCATCACTTTCAGCAGGGAGGGAAGTTGAGAATGAAAGGATGTCCATGACTTTTAAATCGCCGAACACGGTTGATCTGCTAAAGGCTGAAGTCCCACAGTTCAACATCTGAGGCAGGCCCTATCAGTACTCCTCACTGACCATGAAGCAGGAGATGCTCTCCCCATCTGAAACGGCCTCAAATCTCTGTGTGGACTGGTTGGAGGACAGGAAAAGGGGCATGCTGTGAATGACAGTACTGGCAGGTGCAGGTGGGGCTCTGGCTCCTTACCTGCTGTTATTGTACACATTCTGCATCCATTGCCATTCCTGCACAACTACACTTACATGAACCTCTTCCACTTCTAGATTGAGTCACTGCAACCACTGAAGTTTACTTAAAGAAAAAAATAGAAATTCACAAAATGCAGGATGCACTATGGTGAGGACATCCAATGGAACCTCTGGTGTTAAATTCCTAATATACAACCTTGAAGCTTTCCAGCATCATCTGGTTTTGTGACTTGACTAATGTAGGAGATGAAGATATTTACAAATTCACCCAAAAAATTACTTCCTCTGTATATATTTGAAGATAAATTCCAATCAATTTGCATTTTTTAAAATATTGGATGCAATATGGTGCTTGTAGACATACATAATTCAAATATAAGCAGCTCATTTTCTAGATCATTAAAATTGTACGTTTAAAAAAAACAAACAAAAAAACAAGTTCTTACCTGCATGACAGCATTAAAGAAACAGGTGTTGCCTAAATTTGCTATTCCTTTCACAGGGACAGATGTGCTACAATGGGCAGATCTCTCTTTAAATATGTTACTGCTTTGTTCTTGTAGGCAAATAAGCTTTGAAGTAGATCCTGAAACATAACATATAGATTTGTTTACCATAATATACACACATGCATATTGCCACACAGTTATATAAGGACTGATTCAGAAATGCATGCAATGTCGATGTCAGACGTAGTGGAGCTATATTTTGAATCTGTGCATGCGACAAAGCTGCACAGCGCACGTACAGCGATTGGTTGGCGGCGGTCGCAGACAGTATTTTTTCACAGAGTGAGTGACAGGTAGTCAGCGATGGGGGAGACTGTTTTCTGGCTGTGCCCTAGTGAGCCTCTGCGAATTTGTTCACAGCTGGAGAGGCCCCGGCATCTTAGGTGTGACAGCATAGGCTTGCAATCGATGTTTCTACTTTTGGATGTAAGTGGCAGATGTGAGACACCAACAGTGGGTGTCTCTGTGCACAAGATGGCAGCTGATTCATTGGCATATTTTCGCAAGTCCACTGCGTAACGCAGTGTTTTTCAACCGCTGTACCGTGGCACACTAGTGTGCCGCAAGCGGTTCACAGGTGTGCCGCCAAAGATGTGCCCACCAGTGTGCATCCGCTGCCAGTTTATTTTAAAACTTCAGTCCCGGGCAGCGCTGGGCTCTTAGAGATTGCTCAGACACGGCCCGACCTATGGAGACGCGGTGGCGTGACATTATAGGTTACGCATGCCTAGTCACCGTCTTGCCAGCACAGTGTTCCTTGCTCTGCTCTGCAGTGAGTGACCATTCAGGACTCTTTCCACACCAGTGCAGCTGCAACTCCTGCCACTGAGGGACAGGCACAACTGCAATCTTCTCTGCTATTGGAAGGTAGGGGTCAATGTGTTTTATTTTTGTGGGGGCCATTGTGATTGTGTATTTTCTGTGGGAACCACTGTTATTGTGGGTTTTTTTCAGTGGGGGCCACTGTCATTGTGTTTTTTCTGTGGAGGCCATTGTGATAGGGCCATTGTGATTGTGTCATTTTAACAGAAATAATAAAAATATCAACATATATTAAATATATATTGATATTTATTATATATGAAAAAAGAAATAATGGAAAGCCTTGGCAGTTTTATAATTTAGTTTAGTGTGCCACGAGTTGAAAATCACTGGCGTATGGAATCGAAGCAGTGATGGTCATCGCATGTATCTCTGAATCAAGCCCATAGTATTTGGATAAAGAGTGAGTTCTGAAAAAACTATACAATAAATTAAAAAATAATTGCTATTAACCCTGTTGCGCTTTACTTAAGCTAACCTGTACAAGACAGAGTAAAATACAACAAGATAATAATTGTATGTAATCAAGAGTAATATATCAGCTATAGTAGGGATGGCTATCGACGATTCATAATCATCAATGGTTTATGACCGAAGTCGAATGTTTTTCCCATCGCTTGGGGGAGAACCAGATGGTTTCCCTCCATCGATAGAAACACATAACCGAATATATATATATATTTTTTTTTTTACAAGGTTCCCGGGACACTGAGCATAGCTCCACCCCCGACACCCGGCTCTGATTGGCCCACTAGCCAGTCAGTGATAGAACAGGGATGACCATCGGTTTGGTGAAGACATCGATTGTCATCCATTGCATGGTTGGTTACCATCGATAGCCACTTGATATTTTACCTATGGCCATCCCTAAACTATAGTATGGCAGTAACTCATACTTGCCAACCCTCATTGTCAGGGTGACTCCCTGAAGTAGCAGCAATCTCCCTGTCTCCCTGAACAGTCTGCCAATCTCCCTGATTGCACCTTAACCCCATTATGAAGCTGTTACGTATACATACATTCGGTATGCAGTCGGGAAGCCGGCGGACCTAATCCCAACAGCCGGCTTCTCAACTGTCATATCCCGGCAAGGGTCTAAAGACAGGCATCGATATGCCGAAGTCTGTCAGACATACGCCGGGAGCCCGACGCCCGGCATCCCGATCGAAGAGACGCCGGGTACCGAGCGTGGACAGCCGCGCGGGGGGGTTAGGTTTAGGTTCCCGGGGGGACTTAGGGTTTGGCACCCCCCTGGGAAGGTTAGGTTTAAGCTAGGGGAAGGGTGTTAGCATTAGGTACCCCCGTGGGACTTAGGTTTAGGCGGCGGGGAAGGGGGGTTAGGTTTAGGCAGTTAGAGGGGGATTAGGGTTAGGCACCCCTAAAGGAGGGTTAGGGGGTAGAAATAGGTTAGTATGTACTTACCTTTGACCATCGGGATTTCCTCCTCTGCCGGGATGCCGCTGTTGGGATTCCAACTACCGGGCATGGCTCCGGCGGTAAATCATACCGATTCCCAAACATTCAAATGTGATCATTAGTATAAATTTCCCTGCCTTGGTTATAAGGCACAATGATCCCTATGGCTACATGTATTTTCTGAAAAGTATTTTAGTGTGTTTTCATCAAACAGATCTTACTAACTGCTTTTGGGCTCTTTTACATTTGGATGTAAGCCAATTTCATGACACTGGTCTCAGATGTAGCAGTACACGTCCATTATACCACGTGCTCATAGGTAATGCTATCACAATCTCCCTGAAACGCTTTTTCAAAAGTAGGCAAGTATGCAGTAAATAATTAGTCAGTAGTAAAATGCAATGATCAGTATATGATGCAGTAGTACAGTAGGAGGATTTACTGTACATCTCTTATACAGGGCCTTCCCTTGAACATTAGGTACTGTTTTTTCAAAAGATAATTTAATAGTTGAATAATCCAGTTTTGTAGTGAAATTCTATCCCACAACCAAGCATTGCTTCCTTATAGTGGCAATTAGGATGACAGTTCATTGCACCAGGGGCAGAAAATAAACATGAAAACCAAATACTGCAAATATGTAACACGAAACAGGAAAGTCCCTCCACAAGAAAGAGATTCAAGGCTTATGGTGACATGAAAATTGATCCATATTATGAGCCAATTATGTGGGTTAGAGGTGGTACAGTAGCAGTCAATACAGATGTTTGGGAGTTTGCTATGTTGAAAGACAGCAAGGATTGTACCATAAGGGTTAGACATCCTGACAGCTGGGATATGAACTACATCCCGTTCCACAATAGAAAACATTATAGTTACATCAATGAAAATATCTCTGTAATCCGCACGTTCTGTTCTTTAGAATGCTTTAGATGCCTTGGATGCACAATGTGCAGCTTTTTGGACACTGGGGACACTTTTTTTCATCCCCATACAGGGAAAAAATTGCTCATTAGATACACCTTGTCGTGCAGTAGCAGCTTTGTGATATATTACATTAAATGCCCATGTGGATAATTGTATATCGGAAAAACATCCCGTAAATTTAAAGAAAGGATGGCCCTGCACTAGTCAGCGATATGCTTGGCGTTAGAAGGCAGGGATATAAATCAACCGGTTGCTCGCCATTTTAAAGAGATGAGACATACTTTACCTTCCCTTCGGTATAAAATTATCGATTATATTCCCCAAAATATCAGAGGGGGTGACAGAGAAAGATCTCTATTGCAATTGGAAGCGCGTTGGATTGCCCGATAGAACACTGTTCAACTCTTTGGCTTAAATGAACAATTATCCTTAAGCTGTTTTCTCTAATATAGCTGCAGCAGTTTAACCTTTCCATGATGTATATTTGACAGTATGTTTGATTATTTTTATTACAGTCTATATATACATGTATTGCCAGTCTTTTACTAGTAGATGCTCGTATCTATATTGATCAGTCTATAGATGGATCTTCTGTTTTTAATGGTGCTGGTTTAGTTTCACTTTATGTTTTGGCATCTTGTCTCTAGGCAACCGCCCGCTCTCGGGTGGCCTCACTGACGTGTTACGTCGGGTTGGACGCACACGCGTGACATCATCGGGGGTGGACGAGTTGCTGGAGCCGGACGGAGAGTGTGCACGTGTGGTGTTACTATATTAGGTAAGAGTTGTTTGTGTATTATTGTGCTGTATCCTTGAAAAAAGATTAAAATAATCTGAAACGTTGGAGTTCAAGCCTGTGATAAGCAGTGGATAATTTTTTGATTGAAAGAAGTCCTGTGAGTGCCGCCGTTCTTTTGGATCTATATTGGACACATATGCTACGTGTGGAGGGCACCTGGACAAGTACAATTTTTATTGTGAGTGCCGGACAAATACGGATATTATATATATATATATATATATATATATATATATATATATATAGTTATATTGTTACATAAACTATGATGACTATAATATAGATAATATGTTCTATTTACATCAATGAAAATATCTCTGTAATGTTCTGTATTCTGTAAATCATACAGTATATGTCATTGTGTGGGAGTGTGTGTGTCCATAATATATATAAGTGACTTAAAGGTCTATTTTCCTGTGATGGTTTCCAAGTCCTGAGAGTGCCGCCTGTTCACTGCAGTATTTGATTGGGATATTCTTCTCCCGGGGAAGGCAACTAGGCAAGAACCTATAAGGCATTGGGGAGTGCCTGTCGTGTTTGGAAAACTATATATATAAAAAAACAAGTGGAATAAGCGCCAATGAACAGTATACCTAAATGTATACCCCAGAATCTTTTATATAGCATATATCTCAACTGCAACCAAGCCCAGGGTACGGGCGTCAGCTCTTTTCAATAAATAATTAGTAATGGTATATTAGTAACAATGTAAATGATTGTACCTAGATTCGACCTTAGAGCGACTGGCTAGTTAGTTATAATTAATTAATAAATAATACCTTGTAATGCTAAATTGTACAAGAGTAAATATATAATATACATATATATATATATATATATATATATAATGTGCTAAACAAAGAAGTGCAAATGCTGAAAGTGCAATATACGTGCAACAATGTGTAGTACAGTATTAAATGTGTCTGTATATAAAACTAAAGTGCAAATGCTAAATCATATAGTGCAGTGGTTCTCAAACTCGGTCCTCAGGACCCCACACAGTGCATGTATTCCAGGTCACCCAGCAGGTGCACAGGTGTATTCATTACTCACCGACACATTTTAAAAGATCTACAGGTGGAGCTAATTATTTCACTTGTGATTCTGTGAGGAGACCTGCAAAACATGCACTGAGGACAGAGTTTGAGAACCTGTGATATAGTGTAACTATTAAGTCACTCATTTCATAAAAGTAGAATTATATAACGTATAAAATCAACAGAAATACATGCAAACAATAAATGGTTTAGAGTAAAAAGATTTAATATTTCAGTATAGAGTTAAAACACCACTTGCATATTAGAAATCAAATGCAAAATAAAAAAATAATAAAAAATAAAAACACCATCAAAAGAAAACATAGGTAGAGCAGCTTATCCGAGGTAGAAACTAGTAGTCCATGTGGTAGGCAAAAACAAGCTCGACCGCGTTTCGTCCTTTCAAGACTTTATCAAGGGAGCTTGTTTTTATTAAAACTTTTTACTCTCTAAAGGTGCCCACACACATAGCGATGTGTTCTCAATCCCACGATTTGTACGATTTCCCCTGAACTCTCCCCAGGTAGCTCCCCGGCAATCGTGGTCACGATTTGGAGTAAAAAATGTCCAATCTGACTTAAGATCTATCGTGCATCCAGTACATTGTGTCCCAGATTGGCAAATCTGCCCTACAGCATGGCAGATTTGAAGATGCGAGGTACGACGAGCGGGGACGCGCATCGACATCGTGAGTAGAAACTCACGATTTGGGCAGATTTTACACGATTTGTCCTCAGGATTCGTTGCAATCGGCCAAATCGGGTAAAAAATCGCTATGTGTGTGGCCAGCTTAAAAATTTACTGTTTGCACGTATTTCTGTCGATTTTACACGTTATATAAGTCTACTTTTATGAAATGAGTGTCTTAATATTTACACTACATGAATGATTTAGCATTTGCACTTTAGTTTTATATACAGACACATTTAATACTGTACTACACATTGTTGCACGTATATTGCACTTTCAGCATTTGCACTTCTTTGTTTAGCACATTATATATATTATATTTACTTTTGTACAATTTATCATTACAAAGTATTATTTATTAATTAATTTTAACTAACTAGCCAGTCGCTCTAAGGTCAGATCCAGGTACAAATATATATATATATATATATATATATATATACACACACATAAACTAGGATATTATAATATAGAGAATTTTTTAAACTTTAGCACTTGGCACCTCAGTATAATTATCTATTGTAACATAACACACAGTGAAAACTTACTTGTTTTCCCTGTTTGTTGGCTTTTTATTTAATTATGATTGTTCAGATTTTGTAAACATAGGAGACTGCACAGAGATTTATACTGTAAGTCTGCACAAGAAAGCTGTGCAATGCAACCAACATCTGGAAATATAATAGCATCTGTAACATCTGGTGCCACAGATGACATTTGGTATTTTTCTGCATAATTATATACACTGAATATGTGTGTGTATATACATACACACATGCATACATATTACTGTAACGTAGCAAACTTTATATATATAAAAGTGAAATAAAACAGTGGAGTACTAGTAGTACTTCTTTTACAATAAATATATTCATTTATTGAAAGGAGGGGGCATTTAAAGTTAGAGTCTCATTAACTTACAGCCTACAGATACCAAGAATGAAAATATGTGGCCTCCAATTCCAGTGGCAACTTCCATGATTTCGCTATCAGGGTAATAAATATGAGCATTACTGACATATGAGTTAAAAAAATATTGATTAACGCAGCATGTCAATGCAAACGAGTTATGGACTTAACAAATGCCAGAAATGGTGATTCTACAATGTAGATTTTTGACATATGAAGTCATATTTGCACTAATGACTTAAAGAGCGAATCTCATTAGTTCTGGGGACATTGCAGGGACCAATTTACATTAATGGAATGTTTATGCCAAAGGTTCTATTGCAGCGCAGTGCAGAGGAAAGGAGACTACTCCACAGGGAGTTCTTGTGCATTTCCTACATGAACCAGAGAGTAACGCATAATTAAAAGTTCCAAAATGTTATATTTAATTAAAGAGGAATAAAACGAGACTGACAAGTCGCACATAATATTTTCCGGTACACTGATCAGATACTGCTGTCTAGGCAGCCACATTTTCCAGGTTGCAGCTGTATCTCCAGGACATGATGAAAGGTGCACTAATGACTGGGAGAAATCATTCCTTTATATAGTCTCTGCAGGTGTGAAAATTGGATATATGTACTTTAGAGACAATTAAATTATTAGGATATATACATCCATAATGAGCAATTCCAGAATATAAATACACAAATACATTATGGTTGAAGCGATTATTGCTCACATACATATCTATTATGCTGGTAAAGATATAATAAGTGTCCAGAGATTTTACACTAAGCCTGGCCTCCATGGTTTACTTTCTAAGATGAAGTGTGTATTTTATATCATTGCTATTTTCCTGCCACTACACTTACAGTAATTGGTATGAAGGGAAGTGAGGGCACCAGCTGCCTGGCTGTCAGGATTCAGCCTTTACTCACCTCAGCGCCGGATTCCCCTGACTAGCCGCGCGGTTATACGCCAAGTGCGGCGGCCAATGACATGCTTAGTATTATATCCGAGGCCCTGTTGTCTTTCTCACCTGACTGGACCCTACACCAATGGTAGCCTTGCTAGCTCTCAGCTGACACTCTCCTCCAATGGACAGCTACCTAAGGGTATAAAGCAGGACTCCAGGAAACAGGAAGTCGTCTGAACAACTTCTCTTCTCCAGTAACTGCTAGCTTCAGATCGCTGTTCCAGGCTCCACACTGTTGTATCCTCAGTGTGCTTCACCAGTCTCTGTGATATTCTTCAGTGATATTCAGCATCAGTCACTATCGAGATTCTTCAGTGACATACAACATTAAACACTACCAATACTCTCCTGTGATATTCAACACCAGTCACTACCAATATTCTTCAGTGATATCCAACATCGGTCACTACTGAGACTCTCCAGTGATATTCTACATCGGTCACTAGCGATATTCTTCAGTATTGGTCTACATCAGTGATTACCGATATTCACCATTGATGATCTCCAGCCAATCAGTTGTCTTTCTTATTTCCCTTTCGGTTGCTAATTCCTGGGTCCCTGATTAGGGGGCCACGACCTACTCATCGGGTGCAGCTAAACCCATATTCCAATTGGAGGGGTCATTGGTGAAAACCACCAATGAGTTAGACTCCGCGCCTCTGGTCAGGTCTCGTCAACACCCGGAATGAGCCGATGAGGAAGGTGTATGTACTTCCTCCTCGTCTACCGCTGCCTCCCCACCTAGTCACCCCGCCTCCCAGTCCTCTGACTGGAAACCTCAAGGGCCAGGTTGTGGCACTGGTTTTAAAATTGTGCAATACTGTGTCATAAATGTGGGCCTGATTCAGAAGTGGACATTAATCTCATCGCAGCTGTGTATTTGTACGCAGCGGTACTGAGAAAATGTGCTAATGCCGCAGCTGCCGGAATTTGCATAGAGATGGCGATGACTCTAATCTGCCGTTTGTGTACAAATGTGCACCATCGGTCGCACCATCAAGCTTCTGAGCAACCCTAAGGTTATTCAAAAAGTCTGTCACAGCAAAGCCGCCAGCGCCAGTAAAGATGCATACACAGACGCAGTCACTGGCTGAGACCTGCCCACAAAATGCTCATGACATGCCCACCTTTAACTAGTTACCCTCATAAATGCTCACTAAATGTCAATCACTCTGTGTTCAAATCCTCATTAAGACAGATATCTCTAAGCCATCACATCACATGCGCAGTACATTAAACATCGGCCAAATGTGCAAACATCAGCATTGCGTCCACCTCTGAATCAGGCCCTTTGGCTGACTTTAATATTAATTTATGGATACGTGGCAACACAAACAACAGTTAGTACATATGCATTGGCCTCAAACAACCATTGGTGCCATGGGTTTGATTCCGACAAGCAGCTTATATTTTCCCTGTGTTTG
The DNA here is from genome assembly GCA_031769625.1 of Taudactylus pleione. NCBI lineage: Eukaryota > Metazoa > Chordata > Amphibia > Anura > Myobatrachidae > Taudactylus > Taudactylus pleione. The sequence goes on from JAUIMM010000014.1 coordinate 35,320,626, forward strand.
CGCGTCTGTGCTTCGGGTACTGTGATGTGAATAATTAAATACTCTCTGTAAAATACTGCGCATTATACAAGCGCTAAAAATTATTAAGAAATAAATTAGAAATAAGCATCTTGCAACATTCTTAAGTATATGTAGTATGTGCTCAAACTGGTTCGTCTTCTCTGTTATGAGCCATTTAAGGCTTTGAAAACGTTATCACAAACATGTTCAGCTCCAAGTTACTAAAATGAGACAAATGACAGCTTTAATTAACTGTACTAAACACAATAGTAACATACAACCCATATTGGTATGGTAGTGTTACTATAACAATAATTAGACAAGTGACAGCTTTAGTTAATTGTACTAAACACAATATATAGTAACATACAACCTATATTTGTTTGGTAGTGTTACTAAAATTAGACAAGTGACACCTTTAATTAATCGTGTTAAAAACAATATATAGTAATATACAATCCATATTTGTATGGTAGTGTTACTAAAATTAGACAAGTGACACATTTAATTAATTGTACTAAACAATATATAACAACATATAACACATAATTGTATAGTAGTTACTGATGCACAAAATGTGAAAAATCAAAACAATTGTATACTGAAATAAATAAATTGACATCATGTCATTATTTATTTATTTTATTAAAAGAGGTCTACCTTCTACATACAGAGAGAGTAAAATGTGTGTAAGTAATTCCTAGTATCGGTGTACCTCAGTTGTTGTCTTATCTCCATTGGCATTTACAAACATCTGGGATTGTATTTTACAGGAAACAATGTTCAGGAGCCATCTGGACAAAACTGCGGGCAAATTGAAATGCAAAGCATATGGAAAAGCAGATTTTTCTCTTCCCTGCAGCAGTACAGGATGACAAATGTCAAAGTTAGATGTGAGCACGCTTGACTGTGCTATGCTTTGCAGCACCACCTGGCTCTCCTTGCCTGGCCACCAAATATGGACAGCACTGCCACAGCGGACCATGTCTGCAGGGGAGACTTTCAATTCATGGTTAAATGGCAGCTTCACACAAGTACCAACATCCCATTTGTTTTGCCTGATTTGCACATCCATGAAAAAGAAAAGAATAGGAGCTTTTATTTGTTTGATCACTATTTATACTACATAATTTACCTTAAATTGGCTCTACTAAAACAGCAATCTAGTTTTATATATTATTGTAACAAAGTTAATAGCTTGGAGTTACACTAGTTATTACTGAATAATATATTGGATGATAACATTTCCCAGAACCCAATGTCCAAGTCATCGTTATTAAATACAATTTCTATTTTATAATAGATGTCTGAACTGGCTGCTGCCTCTATCTCAACAGTTAATGTTCCTAAAGTCTCACTGTGGAAAAACAGATAGAAATGAGCAAAATCTAGGTAACTATTAATATATAAATTAAGCACCAACAGTATGTATGTAAAAAATAACTGATAATAAATAAAAGTGGTTCTGCCATATTTTTAACATTAAATATTTAAGAAAGGTCCCTGATATTACAACTAAATTAGCAGTGTAGAAGGAAAGGGTTTGCTATAACCTATTGCTTGAAACACAATCTTTGCAGTATTACGGTAAAGAATATCTCTGAGGAGTGGTGGCTTCGCCTTGGGCAGCTGCAGGCTGCGGATGTTTGGAGTGTATAAGACATGCTGGTCAGCAAGCCTCCAGCCAGCTTACATGTGTGAGATGGTATTGGATTTGGAAAGGCTTAAGGCAAATACTTCACAAGACAAGTAAAAGTCACAACATGATCAGAAGATTACCCATTTTTAGGCAGGACCAGCACTTATTCTTTTAAAAACACCCTTAAGTAATGATCACTTGCTGTTTTTCTAGTTGGTTTATGCATCTGATTATAATGTGGTTTAAAAATGAAAATTGCTACTGGTCAGAATGTCCGATTCTGTGCATTTACCTACCAGCTAATCTGAAAACAGGCCAGTTGGATAAAGAAAATAGCAGATGACCAATTTATTACCATTTATTGGGGTAAATAGGGTGTGTGTATTCTATTTGGTATTTTTTACTTAGGAGTTTTGGAATAAATACAAGACCAAAAGGCTAAAGATCGACAAAATAAATGCCAACTTAGTGCATTCATAGAGAAAGCTATACAAAATGTGATAGACAGACAAATAAGCAGGCTGAGATATCTATCATGACAACTATTTAATATTTGATGAAGGGGGGGGGTTTGGAGGAAAAAAATAATATTTGGGGCCGTTGTCAGCTATAAGGTGCCTAGTAGACTAGTACAGTCTGAGGGTATTGGCATACACAAAAAGAAATCAGATAGATGGATAAAAGTTTGGGCCAGTAGAGGGGATGTGAGAGTCTAAGCTACTTGTATAATAGGATTTTAATGATGAGATGCAGGGAGTCTCTTCGTACTTCCAGAATTTAGCAATAAAACATTGGGCGGTGGCAAGTATGTGCAACACTATTTTGCCGAGAGGTTATCTGCATCAGAGATAGGGTGACAAAGGAGGAAGAGCCATAGAAGCAGCGAGGAGAGGAGGGCTATGACATAGACTAAAGCGGCTCATACACGGTGTGATTTTTTGCACGATATGGCCGATTTAGATCAATCTTGTACATCGTGTGCGGTATTTGTACGATTATGATGCGCGTCCCCGCCGTCGTAAATCTGCATAGTAAATCTTGTGGAAAAAAGGTAAGATTACGACCTATCGTGTGCCACACATTGTATGCGGTTTTGCTTGATGAACGATCCGATTTACAAGGTCTTGCATAATCCCTGGCCACCCCCCCTCCATTTTGTAAGAGACGATGCATCGGTATCGTATGATCGTATGTACAATCGTACACCATTTGACCAAATCGTATAGAGAATTTCAAGGGAAGAATCTCAAGGGAAATCGTACAACACATCTTAACGTTAGGAAATCGCACCGTGTATGGCCGGCTTAAGGGCTAAATTTACTCTGCAGCACTTTTTAAAGCTGCACGTCTTTGCTGGTGTTGGCTGATGTATTTCAAAGGGCTATTATTGAACTATGCATTTTTTTATTGAAGGAAAAATTGAGATATGGCAATTGCCAGTTTCCCAGATCTTAGCTGAAAATGTTAGTGTAGGTAATATCACATGAGGCAGATGTAGGAAATTTAGGGAGACCGCAAATACAGAGCGTAGGAATTTAAGTAAAGGGGGCAAAGAGATGAGAAGACCAGTAGTAAGCCTTTAAATTTGGAAACCTCCTCCCATCAATGTTCAAAAGTTTTTTTTAAGGATGGATAGCTTGAATCCGGGAGATTTGCTATGCCAACTCATATGGAAGGATATTCCTTTTCACAGCAATAATCCTGCCCAGCTATGAAATGAGGAGCAAATGCCAGATGAATAAGTCAAATTTGAATTTGGCAAAAAGACTTGGATAGTTTTCCTAGTAGAGACTTGTTTTTTTGGCAATTAGGAGCTAGTAATATAAATTCCCAAACATTTTAACCTTTTTTTTGCCCTGTTAAAGTTGTACAGGGAGGTTATATTCTGTCCTTCCTATGGGATGGAGGTCGGGAGGATCAAGTAGCAAGGCCTCAGAATTTGTTACGTCACTTTTGTAGACTGAGAAGTTGCTATATTGAGGAATGATTTTGATCAAGAGGGAGACACACGACTCTGCACAAAGAGATAATTTAATTTCCATATCGCCCTTAGCCACAACTCATTTTCAGAACAGCCTTAATGGTTGCCATAAGAAGTTCTATAACAATGGCAAAAGTTACAGATGGGAAATTGGATCAAAAGGAGAAATTTTGAACATGACTGCCACTGAAGGGTGAGAGTACAGTACTTAGTTTTGAAACCTGAGCGAAAGCTTCTGGTAAGGCCAATATGTATTAGGGTCTGTGACATAAATTGGCAAGAATTCCTACTGAAAGCCTTCTCTGCATTGAGAGAGAGAATGCTAGAGCGGGGTTTTCTGGAAATTCAGAATATGGTTTAGGTCAATGGTTCTCTTTGTGTCTCTCTCGCTTGTTTTTCTGGAAAAAAAAACTACTTTTTCATAGTGTACTACGGAAAAGAGTACTGAGTTAAGTCTATTAGCTAGGAGCATAGCATATACTGTAGTTTAATATCAATATTGAGCAGGGACATAGTATTATAACTATCACAGCTGTGAATATCCATCTCCTCTTTACAGATAATGGTGATCTCAGCCTCTACAGATGTTCAAGACCATGAGTTCGTTTTAGGGATGGAGTTGAATTGTGTGCAGAGACAGAGGCCAGATTGTCAGCAAATTTTTTATAGTAAATTACATTCTCAACCTTCTGACCCTTACTGAACCTGGTCCTCTTTGAAATCAGTGCTAAGCTTTTTGGCTGATTAAGGAAATAATTTGGGTAGACCTGCAGCCACAAGGAAGTATTTTATAGGTTTTTTTTCCTTGTTCCATTTGGCTGAAGAAAGTTTTGGGAATTTTTTTTGAAACGTCATACAAAATTTTTAGAATTCAGAGCACATTTTTGGAGGGTCAATACAGACCCTGCTCTCGCTCTAGCATTTGAAGAGAGATAGTATTGAATAAGAGGCAATAAGATGCCCGCTGATGACCACCTCGCAGAGAGCAAATAAGGAATTCTCAGGGTTTAAATTAAATAAAAGAAAAAAAAGAAAAAGAAAAAACCTTAAAATGTGCAACAGTGATCCGACCTTTGGGCAAGTGTCACGGCTAATGGCATGCTCCCCCAGAGCAGTTCGCTACACTTGGGTGCGGCGGTCAACCTTCTGCAGATTGGTCCAAAGCTTTGGCTTCAGGGAGTTTGCAGCCATCATTCTCTGGTGGCAGGGATGGAAACAGTTAAAGAACGCCAACTGTATGCGCAATAGGATATGCCTTTGTCAGCTCGGAAAACTGCTCAATTTGCCATAAAAGGGATTCACACACAGCACTCCCTGCTGCTGATTAGTCTTATTTTGTAAAGTCTACACCTCACTATAATTACTGTTTACCAGCTTCTGACCTTGCCTTCTCTTTTTGACTACCCGCTCTGCCTAATCCCATTCAAAGTATTACTGTGTACCAGACCCTGAACTTGAACTTCACCTCTTCCATTGCCTCAACCCATCTGCCTGCCAGATATACTGTGTATGGGACCCTTGATTTACCTCTTTGTGTGTCTAATTCCACCTTCCTTATGGATTAACTGTGTACTGAACCATGGACTGTTTCTGACCAGGATCCTTGCCCAAGCTGAGCTCATATCAAGCAACATTTTTTTCTTGTGACACTAATTGGGTAGCTAACTGTTGTAGCCATAAACCTGAAAAGCTCTCCTACTGGGGTTTTTACACTGCCAAGTTTGACAGCAAGCACTCGCTAAGACGCCAGGTTGATTTAGGTGGAGGAGAAGGACTAAAGGATAAAGATTCACGGAAACCAGGGCATGGTCTAACCAGATTATGGGTTGAATTGGAGAATTGATTAGTTTTAAATGTAAAATTGTAGCTGAAAAGGACTCCATCAATTCTAGCATAGTTTTATGGACAGGAGAGTAGTGAGAATAATCGTAGGTTAAGGGAACAAACACACTCCAATGATCATAAAGATTCTGGAGCTACAAGAAATTTCATAAAAGCCTTTAAGAATGCATGGTGTCTCACAGGTTCGGTAATGCAAATGGGGTGGGATGGTTAAGGGATCAGGGATTGAGGTGAGGTGAAGGAAATAACATTGGATGGAACAAAAGTACCATTTAGAGTTTGAAATACTCCAGATAGACATAAAAATTGTGAAAGCAAGACAATAAAAAAATGTGTGAAAAAGTGAAAGGGTAGGTTAAGGGGTGATTGTGTTGATAGGAGGGCCCACCTAAAGATAGGCATCAGTCAATAGTTGTCATTTTGAAGAATGAATAAGTGCTGAACAAAGTCACTTTTAAGAGAGTTCCCAAAGGAACCCACCTCAGGGGTTCAAGATACTAGCCCAAGCCTTCAGTATATCATGAACTTGTGAATCATTCTCTTTTAAAGGTTATTCCAGGATGAGGAGCTACATTAAAAATAATGGTAGCTGTGGGGGGCTCCGGTGGAGGTTCGAAAGATAAGTCAATCTTATGGAGACTGGGCTTGGCAAGTGCAGACGGTCCTGGTGCCACAGAAAGATACAAAAGGAAAACCCAAACAGTAACTTATATTGTTGTTTCAAAAGACCTGCGTCACTGAATTTTGGTGGCAAGCCAAAGTTCATGGTTAACAGACCTTGGAATTACTGTACATCATGGCTCTCTAATTTCAGGAATTGAAGCTTTTATCAAACTACTTCCTTAGTGGAAATGAAGTAAAACATCCCTTGGCCAATTCTGGTCTTCTGGACTCGAGAATCCTGTGGGCCTGATCCAAAGTATGTGATCTTTGAGGGACATAGGGGCCCAATTGTGAGAAAAGTTTCTTAAGGTAAGGATCCAGATGAGGCAACTATACAGTGTTAGGAATATCTTTAATCCTCAGGCTATTACAAGTACATCTAGTCCATGACCTCACAGATAGGTCAAAGGGATGGGAGGAAGGGCCCAAGCTATGCAGACTCCAAAGCAAATAAGCTCAGAGTGACCGTCAGGATGGCATGTAACCAGACCAGGTAAAGGCGGGTTAGATGTGCTGATCTCAGGGTATTTTTAAATATACATCACTGCATGATGCCAAAACCAGTGTATTGCAAGTAAATGCAGTTGTACACAGCATTTAGACATTTAGTGGGGGTATCCACTTAGCCCCAATATAGTTTCGGGGGCGTAGAACGGGGATTTTTCTTATATCCGTATCCTATTTGTGCTGTCGAACAAATAGGATTTTTCGAACGAAAACGCATAGGATCCGTGAGAAGTTCACGGACCT